>CM050322.1:1709248-2146302 GCA_027475135.1 Bactrocera correcta
TGTGTGTGTGTGACATTTCCGCAGCGTACTCGCTTTCATGTGGAAAAATGATGGCACTCTGCGCTTCTATCTGTAAGCAGGCGAAAAAAAATTTGTATGTTTGTGTTGCAGAGTTGCAATTGAAATGTGTGGCATGCCAAGAAACAAACAAACGACAGAACGTACGTCGTGCGCATTGAGATTTGCTAGTTGCTATTCGCAAGTTGTAAATTTTGTGGAAAAAGGTGAGGAAAGTTGCACTGTGCGAAATTATTTGGAAAATTTTAGTGGAAATTTTGAAAAAGTTTGCAAATATAAAGCTAATTGGTACCGGTTAGAAGTCCAAGGGAATGGCATCATGTGTTCATGCACATGGGAGTGGCCAGAAATGATTATTTTATATGTGACCTGGTCTACGAAAAGGGGCTTAGGTGTCAAAAAAAAAAAAAAAAAAAAAAAAAAAAAAAAAAAATAAAAATAAAAAATAAAAATAAAAAAAAAAAATTGATTTTTTGACACCTAAGCCCCCTTTTCGTAGAGAAAGTCTTAGACCAAGCATCCTGTGGTTAGCCAAAAAAACAGCCGTTTGAAGGCGAGCTAAAGTGAGAAGGCGAAACATACCTCCCCAGGGTTGTGCGCTGGGTTTGGAACACAACACGGAAAAAATAAACTCACACAGATATTTTCATTAGAAGAAAATATAAATTAAGCTCCCAACTATTTCATATTTCTACATAAAGCAATTTTGTAGGTCTGTTCGTTGAGAGCTCCAGCTTCGAGGGTTCGTACAATTCTTGCCACTCTACTTACTTTATATGCCCGTTCGAGATATTGTGAGACGAAATTGTATGAAGGCGAGAGAAATAAACCGTTATGAATAGATGTGCTGGTATAGACAGCAACTCTGTATTCTCACTGCTCAAAAGTTTTGACGCAAGAGCGAAATCGTACTGAGTACCGTGGTCATGAAACGAATAGTATCAATCCCAGCTAATTTGCCGGGTTCGTAAAAAGTATGGCAACCGGCATGCTTGGTTTTGGTTGTGCAGAAGAAAGTGTCTAGATGATTACAGTTCACGAGCTTGCGCGTGATCCATAAATTTAACTCCCGTATGAACCAAGACAGGGGAAAACCCATGCTGATGGGATTTGCTATCCTTTCTCGTAAGCTGAACTGCTTTACATTTCTCGACAATTCAAATCTAATCTAATATGTAACAGCATAGCTTCTGCTAGTTTTTTTTCAGTTTTAAATATGTCAAAATTTCGCACAGTGTATTCAAAACCATGAAAAAATACCGATTTTGAAAACAATACTAGCTCGTTGATGCAGCCAAAAAACTGGCTCTTGGCGGAATGACGCATAGCACAAGCACGTCAACAGGAGTAGGTAGTTGCCATTTGTTTTCTTGTTTTTTCTTTCTATTGCTTCGGTTTTTTGCTGCACGCAGCACTTCCTTTCGATGTATGCAACTGTTTTTGAAATGCTCTTGGCTGATGGAAAAAGTTGCATTTTTTTCTCCAAATTTCGCAATACTGCTTATCAATTGGATGCAAATATGGAAAATGCTCTGGAAATATGAGTGCTTTAAGCTTTGCTGAAATGGTTTCAAATTTGGGTGGCTAAAGAAATTGAGGATTTAGCCAAAACGATGGTGCTTGCAGCAAGCGTAGCAAATCTAAGCTGCTTGAAAATTTGTTTTGTATTAAAAACGCTTGAAGATTTGATTGGCATGCGCTTGTGGATTTTCAAACTCAAATTGAGTATTATACATACATACATACATATGTATGTATATGAAAGTATGCGTTTTTGGTATGCCGAGCATATAACAGCTTTGATACCAACTGCCTGGAGTGCTGGAAAAAAGGCAACCGGAAATCGTTTAATTTGCAATAAAATGTTGAGTTTATTGAGACGCAGAGCAAAAAAGCTTTAAAAAAATTTAAAAATAAAATAGATTTACATAAGTATGTATGTATTTTCATTCAAGCTCTCAACTGATTTTCCGCGAAACAAAATTATGTACAAATAAAAGCGTCTAATCATGCCGCTTTGAATGAGAATTGGCGGCAAAATGAGCGAATGTGTAAACAAAATCAAATAAAAACGTCTTTATAACTGTACATATTTATACGCGCGATTTTTGTTTACACTCCTCGACGTTCAGCATGCCATTCATTTGTTGGATTTGTCAAAAGCCATAACAAAATGTGGAACATTCGTATAAATAAACAGCAGGAAAGTCAGAATAAATTGCCGAACACACGCCGCGTTGCTGCGAAACTTTTTGCGCCGTTCCAACGACAGTTGTTTACATTGCCGCAATTCTAGGCGTAAGCACTTACGGAAATGGCCTGTTAGTGCCTGCATAATGGTAAACAAATTTTTTGCATGAACTTAATAATTTTTCGCAATAAATAGCTAATATTATGTACTTCTTAAGTGACTTTAATGTTTGTCTTGGATGACAGCGCATTAAAGGCGAAGTTAATTAAAAAATTTTATTGCTACATTTTTGGAGATTTGGTTGTGGTTAGGGAATATGACTACATACATGTGACTACTACATACTGTATGTATGATATGCTTTAAGGCATGTAATATTTGAAAAATGTTAAATATTTTAAGTTGACATTTTTATAAAATTCAATAAAAATTTTAATTATAAATTTTCTTAAAAAAAATATTTAACATAGTATTATTAATGTTTTTCAAGTCGTTTCGTATATAATAAACTACTCTTTGTTATAAAAAATAATTAATTTTTAATAAATCAAAAAAAAATATATATATATTATAAAATATACTACTGTGCCCAAAAAGGTGACATTGTATTTATTTTGAAAATTTTTTATTTATGCTTCCAAATCAATTTCATCCGCTTCAAAGTAATCTCCTCCCGATGCAATGCTTATATGCCAACGGATTTTTTAGTCTTCGAAACACTGGTTGTAGTCACTTTCCGGGATGGCCTTCAGTTCCGTCTTCGCTGCGGCTTGAATCTCCCTAAAAAATAATTCTCCAAATCCTCCGACGCGCGCAGTTTAAATTCAAATGTAATTTATTTTTGTTATGTTATGTTAGTTTTTGGGCAGATAATTATGTTTAGTATTTTAATATACCGATTTTTGTTATATGAAATATTTATTTCTTAATACGTAACATAAAAAAAAATATAAATTTCTTAATAATTTTTTTTAATAAAAAAAGAATAAAAAGAAGTAATTAATATAAAAAATTATTAAAAAAAAATTTAATAAAAGCAAAAAAAAAAAATTAAATGTAACGAAATAATTAAATTAAAAAGAATAAAAAGAAGTAATTAGTATAAAAAATTATAAAAAAAAATTATGAAAAAAAATTTAATAAAAAAAAATTAAATGTAACGAAAAAATTAATTGTTTTTTCTTCAAAAAATTTGATTTATTCTTTTGTTTGAAAAGTTTAACTTTATAATTTTCTTTATTATCTTTTTAAACCATAAAAGTTCATTTATTTCCGTTTATTTATAAAAAATATTTCATATAAAGCCATTTTTAGTTAAGACAATGCATGAAAAAATATTTTAAATCAGCAGTAAATATATTTTATTGCGAAACATTTTTTATTTTTGTCTATTTTTTGTGTTACTATTTATTGAATTGTTTTTGTTTTTTATTATTTGTATTAAAATATTTTTTGTTGAAATTTTTAATATATGTGACCTGGTCTACGGAAAGGGGGCTTAGGTGTCAAAAAATCAATTTTTTTAATTTTTTTGTTTTCAATTTTTTTTTTTTCAATTTTTTTTCAATTTTTTTTTTAATTTTTTTTTATTTTTTTTCAATTTTTTTTTTCGCACGTTAGCTCCCTTTTCGTAGACTAGGTCACATATAAGTATTATACCTTTATTTGCTTTTGAGTCTTATACAATTATTTTTAATGAAATATTTGTAATAATACTCTATATAAACCCATATTCAATCATAGATATGTATGTAATTTTGTTGCTTTTAAGAAAAGTAGTTTATAATTGTCATACATTTGAGTCTGAGCTTTCTTATTATTATTTATGTATGTATGTACATATATTTTTATTGATATTTGTATTTTATTTTTAAATTAAATTATTGTTATTTATATTACAGATATTTATTTAATTATTTTTATTTTATTTTCTTGTTAAATAATATTTAATTTATTTTTTAATGATTTTTTTATACAAAACCCAGATTTAACTCGCAGTAATTGTTTTTTGTTTATTGTTAAGAAAAATGTTTTTGTTGTATTATGAATATTTATAAAATATTTTTATAATGGCCACAAAATATTCAAAACTCTTAATTATTTTTAAAATTTTTTTCTTATATTTATTATTTTATTTTTTTAAATAGTTTTTATTAAAAACGCATATTTCTTATGTTTATAATATACATACATATGTATATACATATACTATGTACACGTAATTATATTTAAATTTCGTCGCCCTTCACTTTTTCACGCCTTAACACCATCAGTTAATGAAAACACTTGTATCGCTTTTCAGGTTAAGGTCACTGCTGTATTTGTTCTCACATACACACACAGGAATGTACATATTTATTTTCACTTCTATTTATTCCGCTATGTTTCTCCACTCAACATTTCGCGCACAATAGCAATTATACTTAAAATATTTGTATTTTTCTCATGAGTTAAATGCTTGTGGTGAAAAATTGCATGAAGAGGCATACAGCAAGTGCCGCTTGAAGCACATATGCGCATACATATTAACGTGTGTATGAATATGTATGTATTTATAGATATTCCAACATACCGGCAATGCATTGTAGTCTCAGCCGAGGCGTGCAACAAATGCTCAACACCCACAGCGGCTGTTACGACACACTAGACGCTGACACGCGTGCAACACATTCACAGGGCGCACGTGTGGCAAGCAAATGTAGAGTTGCGAAACCGACAAGGGAATACAAAATATGCGGTTGTTGATGATATTGGGGCGGTTAGCGAATTGCAATATTTTTGAATACATTTTCGCCGCGTAAGCGGTCTGAGGGGGCGCACTTTGTGATTATACCGTAGTTTTTAATCTACTTAATATTTTTTAAGGGATTACTACGTAAGGTTTTGCTAAACTACATACGAAATATTTTTTAAATATTATTTTACTAAAGTTTTATTTTTATTTTACTTGTTTAAATTCCACTACACTCTTCTAGCATATAGGTATGTATATGTATTACTTATATACAACAACAGCTGTTATTTGGTTTAACTACAAATTCTTTCGACTCCACAAATTAATATTTGCATATTTCACATAGACAACGCAATAGGGAACCAACACGCAGTACAGCCCCGTCCATTGTTCTTTGTAATGCAAATTGTTATGCATGTTGTTTGTTTCAACTAACAAATTAATGCCGAAAGCTATACAACAAGCAAATTTTATTCTAAAACTAGGCAATACATGATATTTAGCGCTAATAACAACAAACTGCTTAATGCGTTCAATGCACGAAAATACAAATTAAATTTGAAACAGCTGATGGCATTTAATGTGTGTGCGCCAAATGTATCGAAAGTCGATTATTGATTTATGCTGAATTTTTGTAATGAAGGCGGGGTTATTTACATAATTAAAATTATCATATATATTAAATTTACTAAATAAATGAAGCGTTTTCGTTTCCGCATACACGAGATCTAGGCGTAGAGATGCAGTCGGGTAATATAAAGCGGCGATAAAGGAGGTTGAGCATGCCATCGAGGGAAGCAAACAAGAAAAATAGGAGCCACTACGAGATGAAGTTAACAAAAACAAGAAAAAACGTTAAATTCGTTTGCACCGAAGCTAAATACCCTTCACAGGTGCATTTCTGTTAGTAACTATGTGTCCAGTTTGTATGGAAGCTATATGCTATAGTTAACCGATCTGAACAATTTCTTCGGAGATTACATTGTTGCCTTAGAAAATAATATATACCAAATTTCGTGAATATATCTTGTCAAATGTGAAAGTTGTCCATACAAGAACTTAATTTCGATCGCTCAGTTTGTATGGTAGCTATATGCTATAGTTAACCGATCTGAACAATTTCTTCGGATATTATATTTTAGCCTTAGAAAATAATCTATACCAAATTTGGTAAAGATACATTGTCAAATGCGAAAGTTTTCCATATGAGAACTGGATTCCGATCGTTCAGTTTATATGGCAGCTATATGTTATAGTGGTCCGATATCGGCCGTTCGGGCAAATGAGCAGCTTCTTGAAGAGAAAATGACGTTTGCAGAATTTCTAAAGGATATCTTAAAAACTGAGGGACTAGTTCGTATTTATACAGGCAGACGGACATGGCTAAATCGACTCAGCTCAACATACTGATCATTTATATATATACTTTATAGGGTCTCCGACGCTTCCTTCTGGGTGTTACAAACATCGTGACAAACTTAATATACCCTGTTGAGGGTATACATATAAATTAGTTATGAGGAAACTCGGAGCTCGAACCAAGCCAAAATTAACAAATCGCCTATTTCGGATGGGATCCCAGCAGAAGTACTCAAAACAATCACTTTAGAACGATCCAAAGTAATCATAAACATGTATAACGCTGTCTCGAAGCTGGAAAACTTTCTTAAATATGGAAGAAACGACTACTTGTTCTAATTAGCAAGGGAAAAGGGGATTCTAGCTTACCATCAGCATACCGCCCACTATGCCTGCTCGACACAGCGGGAAAACTCTATGAAGAACTACTTAAATCTAGACTGGAAGCGGCTATCAATGAAGCTGTCGGAGCACGGTTTTAGGCGCGGGAGGTCAGCTTCTGTAGCGTAGAAGTCGAACAGCGTAGATGCTGCAATACAAGCGAATACTTCTGTCGGAATACTTGCAATAGCGCGAAATGGGCGGACATGATCGACGCTTTCGAAATAAATTTAGAATCTTCAATTACAGCAATGCTTTGGTCTGGAGCTATCTTAGTAACATAAAATTGTTTAACCAGACTAGAGAGGGATCACAACAAATAGCAGTTACATCAGGAGCAGTACAAGGATTCGTTTTAGGCCCAGAGCTGTGGATCCTTAGTCATGACGGAATATTGAAAATTGATATGCCAGACGAATCATATTTAATCGGCTAAGCGGATGACATAGACGCAGAAATCACAGCCCGAGAGACAAAGGAAGCACGAAGAAAGCTGAATCAGTTCATGAATCGGACGAAAACTCGACTCACGTAATCACCAGCTCGCTACAGAAAAAAAGAGCTACTACTGCTGACGAATAAGCATATTCCTCTAGGAATATTAAAAATTAAACAAATAAAAAAACAATATAATAAATTATTATATAATAGTAGTAGCGAAAAATTAATAAATAATATACTTATATATAATAAATACATATATTTCTATAATTAATATTTGACCTGGTCTACGAAAAGGGGGCATAGGTGTCAAAAAAAAAAAAAAAAATAAAATAAATAAAAAAAATAAAAAAATGAAAAAAAAAAAATAAAAAATAAAAAATAAAATAAAAAACATTAAGAAAATTGATTTTTTGACACCTAAGCCCCCTTTCCGTAGACCAGGTCACATATATTAATATATAAATAATCTAATTAAATAAAAATTAATTTAATTTTCTGTACTTATTAACCATTTTAACCATTTTAAGTACAAAGAAATGCCACATTTTGCCACAAATTCATCAAATCAATACGAAAGTAGCAAAGAGTTAATGTTTAATGTGTATTTACAGTGGGTGAGTGGACAAATGGCACATTTCAACCACAACAATGTAATTGCAGCTGACCATAATTTTAAGTTGCACAACAAATTAAGCATTTAATTGCATTTGTACTTCACTACCAACATACATTTACATACACAAAAGCTTGGGGAAATTAAGCAAAGCAAACAATAAATTAAATAAACTGCCACGCCCCATTTGTTGCCGCCACAGTGGTTTGCCTAGTAGTGGGTTCAATGGAAATAACCGAAATTTGGGTAGAAAATCACCACTGGAAACGCACAATAGCCATAAACATTGAGGTGGAAAAATCAAATAAACAAGAAAATGTACAGGAAAAGGGAAATGGCAACGGTTACTTGCCGCCGCCGGCAAGCAAGGCAGGTAAGCAAGCGTAGTTAATGTGCAGGATAACTGCATTTAAATTGTATGCCATGCACACACACACATACACATACATGCATATAATAATAATAAAGTGGCTGCTGAATGCGCACTAATTGCACTTGTGGCGGCAAAGGTTCATTACACTGACGCACAAATAACAATTTTATTTATATTTCGTATTATGTATTTGTTGTAGGAGTTATACTGTAGTTCAATTTATTCGTTTTTTTCTTTGCTATAGCGAATTAAATCAAAATTTTGTTTATTTGAGCTATGCAATTGAGCGTAATTAAAATGTGATTAACATGGCATAATATTTTTGTGGTTATGTAATAAAATCCTTATTGAGGTTATGTTGCGTAATTATAGTTGTACACGATTTGTGGCTTTATTTGTTTTGATTTTGTGGTTTTTTTGTGGAAAAATTCAAAGGAATTACTTTATTGGTAAAGTAGTTTGAGCCGCAATTAGTCAGATTTTCTAATTTTTGAGTGCTAGTTGATTGTTAATGAACTAATTTATGTTTGATTTTCGAGCTGAACATTTTGTATGCAATTCACAATAAATGTATTTTAAATGAAAATTATTTCTTTTGTGGTTTTGCTAGTATGCGTGTGGTCTTTATGTTGCAGCTTGCTGGCACTAATTTCGTTTTAATTGAGAAGTTTTCGAGTGTTGCATTTTCAAAGACAATATTGAGTAATTTCAGTTGTTATTTTGAAATAATAAATGAAAAAATTTGCTATGTTTTGTTCAAATGCTGGAATGTTGTAATAAATTTTATGCTGCAAGCGCATGCAGTTGCATGTCAGCGTGGAATAAGCAGCGCCTGGCGTCTATAACTGCATGTAGGTATGTAATAATTTTGGGAAATGTTAACGCACTTTTTATAGCTTCTTTTATGAGTTTATTTACTTGCTATAGCTAATTAAAATAACATAAATATCAGGCGTTAAAAATAGCGAAGTGAGTTCGAAAATATCTAAGTGGGGTGTTTTTACTTGTTTTTGTAAGTTCATGTGCGATTTTCTGTAATATTATTACAAAAACTGATTTGTAAAATTGTTATATAATTAAAAAATAAATATATAAATTATTAGCATAAACAAAACATACAAATGTTTAATTAATTTTAATAAAATTTTAATTGTTAAAGAAAATGTTATAAAATGACAATTTTCAACTCACTAAAAACCAAAAAAAAAAATAATAATATTATAATATCCAAAAAATTAAAAAAAATTGTTGTGAAAAAACAAAAAAAAAAATTAAAAAAAAAAAAACAAATAATAAATCATACACCAATGCGTCAGCTGCGTCCCTCAAATACATACATACATTTTTTTTTAGTCTGACAAATTTCAAAACTATTTTTTAATGACACTGCGCGTTTTTTATTTTACAAATGTTTAATTAATTTATTAATTTTAATAAAACTTTAATTATTAAAGAAAATATTGTTATAAAATAACAATTTTCAATTTACTAAAAACCAAAAAAAAAAAAAAATAATAAAACAAAAAAATAAAAATAATATTATAATATCAAAAAAATGAAAAAAATTTGTTGTAGAAAAAACAAAAAAAAAAAAAAATTAAGAAAAAAAAAAAAATAATAAATCATACACCAATGCGCCAGTTGCGTCCCTCAAATGCATACATACATTTTTTTTTAGTCTGATATATTTCAAAACTATTTTTAAATGACACTGCGCGTTTTTTATTTTACAAATGTTTAATTAATTTATTAATTTTAATAAAACTTTACTTATTAAGGAAATTATTGTATAAATTGACAATTTTCAATTTACTAGAAAATGAAAAAAATTTGTTGTAAAAAAAACAAAAATAAAATTAAAAAAAAAAAATAATAAAAATAATAAATCATACACCAATACGTCCCTCAAATACATAAATACATTTTTTTTAGTCTGACATATTTAAAACTATTCTTAAATGGCACTGCGCGTTTTTTATTTTACAAATGTTTAATTAATTTATTAATTTTAATAAAACTTTAATTATTAAAGAAAATATTGTTATAAAACGAGAATTTTCAACTTACCAAAAAAAAAATAATAATATTATAATATCAAAAAAATGAAAAAAATTTGTTGTAAAAAAAAATTGTAGTAGAAAAAACAAAAATAAAATTAAACAAAAAATAATAAATCATACACCAATGTGTCAGCTGCGTCCCTCAAATACATACACATGTACATTTTTTGTAGTCTGACATATTTCAAAACTATTTTTAAATGACACTGCGCGTTTTTTATTTTGTGTAAAAAGCAGAATGCTTTAAAAAATGAATATATGTCTAACAGCAAACACAAACTCAAAAACAAAAATCGAAAAAATATTATATACCTAGCAATATATTATACTAGTAAGGAAGTGCCTAAACGGGTGTAAACGATTATTTTTTTTTGTCGCAAATTTCATAGCCGTGAACCATAACTTAAATACGGCTTGATGCTCTTAAGTAAAATACATATTTTTTATATGTATATGACAGGTAGACATAGTTGTTCTCGGTTAATAGCCATTTCCACAACGTAACTGACGAATGTCGAAGCAATGTCATGCACCAATTAAACTTTTAATTGAATGCCTTTCTGACAAAAGTAAGGGTTTTACCAATATTTATCTTTATCTGCACCTTTATCTCTAACTTTATCTTTATTTTTGTAATAATCTTTATCCCTACCTTTGCTTTTATCTTTAAATTTTGCTCTATCTTTATGGTTACTTCATATCTGTGTTTAACTTTGATTTTCTCTAACTCTCTAGATAATGACGATCTAAGGTGTTTCAAAAGGGTAACGGTTAGGAACTAACGGTTTTATAGGTATTTATATTAATCTCTATTATTATTTTTAATTTTATTTTCTTCTTTATTTTTATTTTTTATTTTTATTTTAGTTTTTAGTTCTAATCTTTATACTTCTCCTGAAATATATTTTTATATTTACCTTTTTCTTTATCTTGTCTAAGTATATCTCTACATTTTTCTTACGCCTTACATATATTGTTTGCTGATATAGCTCAGGTATCAAAACCTTGACAGTTTAAAAATATATTTTTTTAATAATAAAACTTGAAACATCTATTTGGTCAAAATATATTTTTTAATTAAAACTTAAAACAACTATTTGGTCAAAATAAATTGTCTACCACCAAAAAACTCTCAAAAAACTCTGGCACGACGAAGCTGTGCAGCCAATTGGAAAAAAGTAGTTAAACAATAGACGCTTAGAGCAGTTGAACTCTTCCCTGTCAGCGCTAACCTAATTGTTGAGCTAAAATTAACCTCAAAATCAGTGAACTCAAACTTGTTGACTTTTTTCATTGTAATAATTTTTTTTAATCTTCTTTTGCACAACTTCACTCAAATGCAGCAATTTCAATCAACTCTTTGGTTGCCCTTAAAATAGATCAGAAAATTTTGTGAAATTCAGTGAAGTGGTAACGAATCGCTTAAGTGAAAATTGGCATATTTTTAGATGACAGGGGATTTGGCTGCGCTAGGAAGCGAAAGCTGAATTTTAAAAAAGAACAAAAGAGTAAATTTTGATATACGAAATGTGTGTGAACCAGAATGCTCAATTAATATATGTACATACATATATATGTGTGTACATATGTACATGCAAGTATACATAAGTATGTATTAGTATTTAGGGACCATCTTCAACATTAACACATATCGCTTGCCCAAATCTGCTTGGCTTAGCAACTTAAGTAATTCAATCCGTACCTTTGGGAATGTGGGAACCGCATCGCAGGAGGAAATGTTGAAATATAAACGCTAACCATTAAACAGGAAGCCAGAAAGTGGCTGAGGGATTTTACAGTCAATTAAATTTCGGTTGCTTATACAGAATAGGTAGCACAACGCTTAAAATTCTTAGTGAAGCTAAAATTATTTAGTTTCGAGTTGAGTTCCTCTTAATGGCATTGAATGGTAAGAAAATCAAATTAAAGTAAGGAGATTAAAATCTGATTGGTTTTCTAACAAATGATATTGATTGAGATTTGGCACTAATTTTAAATTAATTTTAATTCACACGATTTGCCATTTTAATGTATTATTTGGGTTGTATTTGGTGCAATTTAACTGAAATGAATAATTAAAACGTTTAAGTGCTTATGAAAAAACATGTACTATAACATAACTGAAATTTAGTCGTTTATTTCCGGCAGTTAATTTCGACAAGAATTATTTTTAATAGCAGCCAACTATCTTAGCATAAATTAGCTTGTTCAATGCTATTAGCTAGGTTAAGTTGTTTATTCATCTATATTAATATTATAAAGAGGAAAGATTTGTACCTATTTTTGTATGTTTGTAATGAGTAGGCTCAAAAAGTACTGATCCGATTTAAAAAATTCTTTCACCAATAGAATGCTACATTCTTCCAATATGACATAGACTACATTTCATTAAAAAACAAAAAAAATTAGGTATCCTTGGTAAAATTTGAACAATGTAACCGAAGGATTGGAAAAATGAGTCTTAAATTGTCTTTCGTCGAATGCGCTGCCGAAACTATTCGCGATGGAACAAAATAATGCACAACAATATTGAAAAACATCATAGTGTCTACAAAAAACTCCGCGGTAGCATATGTCCAACCATTGTAGTTATGTCACTACAACAATTTTTTTTTCATTTTAAACATTAAATGAAAATGCTAACAAAATTCAAACCATGCTATTTATGTGTTTATATTAATCCTTATCCAAATAAATTATTTTATGGTCAAGACCATTTAACTACCTAAATTAATTAATTTTTAAGTTTTTTTTATCATAATATGAAGCAGCAAGTTGGGAGACAATTTCAAAAGACGAACGTTGCAATTTCGACCGATATTCGATATTTTAAAAACCAGTTAGAGTTCCTTCGTAGATTCATAACTTAAAATAGAGAGTTTGATTCAGCTTTGTACGAAGTACCTGGCAGATTTTATATTAAAAGAAAGTTCGAGGCAGGTTTCCAAATTTAACATAGTGATTCTTTGGCAAAATATTTTTCTTCAATATTGAAATACAATTTTGAACAATTTCGGGAGTTCGGGAACGTTTGTTGTTGGAGAAAAAAAATCTACAAAAGATTATTGCAGAGCACCGAGGCTTCCTGAGAACTCTTGGTTCGGGAGGAATTGTCCCAGATCTTTCACTTTCTTCTTCATCGGTTCATCGGCACATTTATAAAATATAGTTCTGATATACATACATACATATGTAGTACATACATATATTCCCAATAACGCTAGAAGCCAAAAGAAAATTTTGCAAAAAGCTCTCAGCAAGGCAAAGGTGTCTTAAGATACATCAGGTCTCTAAATCCCCGAACAATCTTCTCAAGGTTTAACATGAAAATCAAATCTCTTGAGTCTCATCACATGAATTGATTACTTGAAGAGGGGCATAAAACATATTTCCATGTAACTTAATTGCTCTCTTTAATGCAGTTTGATGGAGTCAATGAGACGTATGCTGCTCCAACATAAGCACAAATTATTCACACCTAGGCGGTATAAACTACATCACGCTGCTGCTTTGATGCCTCTAGAGTAACTTTAAATACGCTAGATTACAACAACTTTGCTACCTTGTGAAGTGTGAAAATCTTGCGCTTGTGTCGTCACTATTTTGACATTATAGCACAGCTGTCACGCGACACAAGGCACACAGCTGCTCGGCGTACCGGCGGCGCAGTAAACACAGCGTTGTTGCGGCATAGTGCAACAACCTCGAAACATACAATTTTGTGTTGTTACATATGTACATATGTATATACATTTACTATATTTATAATGCACAGTATTAAAGCGCAATAAAAATCTATTTTTGGGCGCCAACGCGCGCGAGCACGTATGTAGTCGCTTACGTCTTAAGGTCACGGACATTTACGATTTCCTGCATGCCTAAGCAGTGCTACGCCGCTAAGTTGACGCTATTCAAGACTAAAATCAACTTCCACTCACTATGTACATTTGCTCTTCCTCTCTTATTCACTTTTTCTAATTTACAGCTAAACTTTTTCACACGTGTCAAAAAGTTTTGCTGCCAGCAACACCTAAGCGCTCGCATTTCGAGCAAATATCCAGGCGCCTGCTAGCATTCTTACGGTTTCACCACTATGTTTCTATGACAAATTTTTTGCCAACAAATAGTTTGACAACTTCACATGTTGCTTGTGACAGTGTTGCGTGTCAAACCAAAAAAATATATGTTTTATTTTTGACATTTACTTGGCGGTGCAGTGTTGTTGTTTCAAAAATCTCAGCGCACTCAGTACACAGCCGCTGGAGGCTGTAGGGAAAGTGGAAAAGTGTAGCTGAAACAGCAGACAGATAATTGAGGTTTGCCCGAAATAGCGTTGTTTTGATTTGACAGCCGCCGCTGCAGCGCTGATGGACACTATCTTACCTTCACTTTGTTTCTGTGTCACTTTAATTTTCCTCGCTTTCTTTGATGCAGTCGCCAGCGCTCCTGTGAGGTGTTGAAAATTTATGCTTGTCATTTTGGGTAAATTAATTTCGGTTTTCTTCTCCGCTATTTTTACCCATTTTATTATTGCCATAAACACAATAAACACACGGGCATTAGTAACAAATTGCTTGCTACACGCTCAGTACAAAATAGGCGTGTAATTTGTTGCTGTATACATGTGTTGACAATTTATAGAAAGAAATTTGAAAACATATGTTCTTTGTAGACACATTTGGAGTTTTAATTATTTTCTTGAGTTTTCCTTTCTTCCGCGCTTTCTCCAAGAAGCTGCATATGAGTTTTATGCGCCTCATTTGTTTTTGTTATTTATTTGCTAGGAGTGTGTGTACTAATGTGCAACTTCGTCGGTTGAAATGGCAATCAAGATTTATGAAAGCATAGCGAGCTAAAAGCTTTCTATCAATTTAATCTGTATAACTGTAAATTTAGTTGCTTTGCAATTGACTTTTGCACTTAGTAAATGCCACAATAAGTGTTATTACTTCAGTGCTTCAGTTTTTGTATATAATTTCGAATTTTCTTAGCCATTTGTAGTACCAGAAAGTAAATTATGAAATTATGTGAGATTTTTTAAAGCTTTGAAAAAATTTAAAAATTTTTTTAAAGTTTTGAAAAATTTTTTAAAATAATTTGAAAAATTGTAAATACTAAAACAAAAAACTGGTAAAAAAATTTTGATTTAAATATTTTGAAAAATATTGATAAATAATAATTTTTTTTTTTTATATTTTGAAAAATTTTAATAAAGAATTGAAAAATATTTGAAAAGTTCGAAAAATATTTAAAAACACTGTGAAATTTAGAGTTTTGAAATTTTTTTAAAATAATTTGAAAAATTGTAAATATTAAAACAAAAAACTGGCAAAAAAATTTTGATTAAATATTTTGAAAAATATTTAAGAAAATTCTGATAAATATTAAATTTTCTATATATTTTAAAAAAATCTTAAAGAGGGTTTAAAAAATATTTGAAAAGTTTCGAAAAATATTTAGAAACATTTTGAAATTTTTAAAGTTTTGAAAAATTTTTTAAATGTTTTGAAAAATTGTAAATATTAAAATAAAAAACTGTCAAACAAATTTTGATTAAATATTTTGAAAAATTTTAAAAAAAGTTCGAAAAATATTTGAAAAGTTTTGAAAAATGTTTAAAAACATTGTGAAATTTTTAAAGTTTTGAAAATGGTTTAAAATATTTTGAAAAATTTTAAATATTAAAACAAAAATCTGGCAACAAATTTTTGATTAAATATTTTGAAAACGGTTTAGAAAATATTTGAAAAGTTTCGAAAAATATTTAAAGACATTGTGAAATTTTTAAAGTTTTGAAAAATTTTTTCAAATATTTTGAAAAATTGTAAATATTAAAACAAAAAACTGGCAAAAAAATGTTGATCAAATATTTTGAAAAATATTTAAGAAAATTTTTATAAATATTAAAAATATTTTGAAAAATTTTAAAAAATGCTTGAAAAATATTTGAAAAGTTTCGAAAAATATTTAAAAACGTTGTGAAGTTTTTAAAATTTTGAAAAAAAAAATTAAAATACTTTAAAAAATTGTAAATATTAAAACAAAAAACTGGCAAAAAATTTTTGATTAAATATTTTGAAAAATTTTAAAAAAGGTTTGAAAAATATTTGAAAAGTTTCGAATAATATTTAAAAACATTGTGAAATTTTAAAAATTTTGAAAAATTTTTTAAAATATTTTGAAAAATTGTAAATATTAAAACAAAAAACTGGCAAAAAAATTTTGATTTTGAAAAATTTTAAAAAAGGTTTGAAAAATATTTGAAAAGTTTCGAAAAATATTTAAAAACATTGGGAAATTAAAAAAAAAAATTTGATTAAATATTTTGAAAAATATTTATAACTATTAAAAATATTTTGAAAAATTTTAAAAGAGGTTTGAAAAATATTTGAAAAGTTTCGAAAAATATTTAGAAACACTGTGAAATTTTTAAAGTTCTGAAAATTTTTTAGGATATTTTGAAAAATTGTGAATATTAAAACAAAAACTGGCAAAAAAATTTTGATTTAATATTTTAAAAAATATTAAGAAAATTTTTATAACTATTAAAAATATTTTGAAAAATTTTAAAAAAAGTTTGAAAAATATTTGAAAAGTTTCGAAAAATAGTTAGAAACATTAGGAAATTTTTAAAGTTTTGAAAAATTTTTTTAAATATTTTGAAAAATTGTAAATATTAAAAAAAAAACTGTTGATTAAATATTTTGAAAATATTTTTTATAAATATTAAAAATATTTTGAAAAATTTTAAAAAAGGTTTGAAAAATATTTGAAAAGTTTCGAAAAATATTTAGAAGCATTGTGAAAAATATTTAATTTTTTTAATATAAAAAAAATTTCTATTAAGTATTTATTAACATTGTTTTTGCGTTCGCAATCTGATTTTTATTTGTAGAGTTTACAAATTATAAATGCGTAACGTTATTTCATATATAAAATGTACATTTACTGTAGCGTTTGAACCCTGCGGCCATCAACAATGCAATTAAACTTTTTCGTTGTAATAAACAGACAATCACTGATTAAAATATGAGTTCACGCAGCAATATGAAAGTACAGCAATTACAAATTCATGCCACATTTCAATTTGATTGACGCTGCTGTTGCAACAAGCGTGCATGTTTTTTCGGCCAATTAAGTGCGTACAAACTATGTAAAGTTGAACGAAATTCAAACGCAATCATTTAAAAATAAATGGAATTGACAATAATAAATAAATGATGGGAATGACGAGCAGTAATATTGAGCAATTTTATAACCGATGTAGAGAATTATGGATTTACGATAGGTTATGTAGGTATATGAATATGAGTATACCTACAAGCTTATACAGAAACAAGTACTGGCTATTGTTGTGCATGTATTTGCTGTTTAACACTTTTTACATATATATTGCAGGCTGCTATATAAAAGAAATATTTAAAAAATCCTATGTTGCAAGTGTAGTTTCTCAACTAACAATATTAGATGCCTCGCAGCTTTCTCAATTGACAGCAAATCAACCAATTAACAACAGCAATTGCTGTAAATATTAATAAAATACAAAATACATATGTATTTACTTATAAACATTTTTTATTTGTATATAAATATGTAAATATATAACGCAACTTGTCACTTATTGCACTTCGCAATGACTCTAGTATTTGTATGTATATGTATACAATATGATTAGTATATACACATACACACGCAAGTTTAACAGACTCGTCACATTTCATAAAGCTTGTGCCTATTCAAGCGTTGCCACCCAATTTCCACACGCCTTCATGTACTGTTTTTACGTTTATTTGCTGTCATGCCACCCTTTCGAGCATCAATAAATGCCATTCACCGTTAGTTTAGCAGCTGGACGCTTGGCTATACATGATGACAAGGCTTCACATTCGTTTGTCACATTGGATAATATGCTACAATGCTACAATTGCTATGAACATACTTATATGCACGCATGTAGATACACTAGGGTGGTCAACATTTTTTTTTTTAAATTTTTAATAAAAAAATATTTTTATAAAAAAAAGTTTTTAGTAAAATTTATTATGAATATGATTATTTTATTAACATTTTTATCAAAATTTTTAAAAATCAAATTGTTTAAAAATTTTTTCAATAATTTTTTTTTTCTCAAATACCGTGAAGTAATATTAAGATTCTCAAAATTTATTAGAATTTGTTTAATCTTTATCCACAAAAAAAAAAAAAAAATATTTTGGCCCACCCTAATACACTTACATACATACATATCCATATTGTTGCTGCTCGTTCCACCAATTGCACCGCCCACCACCCCCTCGGCAACTATTAATGAGCACAAAAATGTTCGGCATTTTTAATTGTTGCATGCAACATTCGTGCGCTACACTTTGTTATTTGCCACATAGCTGCTTCACGTTTGTCTGTTATTGTTTTCATTGCTATTGCTTGGCATTTGTTGTTTGAAAAAAAAATGCAATTCAATTGCATTCGAAGGTTGCTCACAACAACCGTTGCAACTGTCACTTTTAATTAAATGAAAGTCTATACGCTTGCATACATACACACATTATTGCATTCTATTGCAAATTCATAGTATATTTCCACGTTTGTAAGTTTGTGTCTCTAATAACCATGACTAACCAGGCGAAGCACCGAATTGCAGTGCTGTTTGTCGGCGTCGTGCATACAGTTGCACTGTTGCATGCCACATGCAACTTGCTCCAGTTACGGAATTTGCAAATTATCAAATGACATTTCCAACACAATTTAACAGTTTTTGACAGAAGGATATTTAAAAAAAAAATTCTAGTGCTAAAATATTCATATTTTACTGTAAATAATTCTCATATTTCTTCCATAAAGGGTGCCGGGTGCCTTTCCACTTGGAGCGTGTATACCACGCTCTTCTAACTTTGAGAGAGGTGGGTATGACGTGAATGTGTGTGCTTAGTAGGCCATTGAACAAAGACCCGCTACAATTTGAAGCCTTTTTGAGAACAAATCGATGTTACCTCAACTTGTTTGCTCAAAAACTATGCTATTTAGTAAAATAAAATGACGAAAAATATGAAAAAATGACGACTGTCGAGCTAACAGTATTTGCTTTCGATATACTTACTTAAATGTATGACGTGGGTTTGAATTGTTTTTGTCTTATTAAATAGTACAATATATATAGTAAAATATTCTCCCAAAATTTTGAAGCGATCCAGGGAAAATTCTAACAGATAGACTCTTCGGAAGTTCCGCCTATCAGGCCACGTCGGTGTAGCACACAACAGTTATAATGCGTTTTTCTCGAAACTTAATTTTTGAAGTTGGTGGAGACGGTTTCTCGAAAAGTTTTGGACCGATTTGGTTTGAATTGATTGCTTACTTAAAAAAAATCGTAAAAATAGCTTTTCTTTGTACTTCTGAAACCCACCTAACGCCTTAAACAAACTCAGTGCTTGGAATCAAGGGTGGCATGGGTCAGATACTACCTCATGAAGAATATACAACAGCGAGAAATTTGGGCTGAGAAAATCTTGTTTTGAATGAAATGTAAAAAAAAAAAAAAATCAGCTAACTTTCCAGCTTCTCAGCTAATTTTCATTATGAAAACATCTCGTTTACTTTATTTGAACATTGGATTGTTTTAATAAAAAAAAAATATATAAACTATGTATATAATTTATATCTTAGATATGTACGATTTTCGGAATTTGTCTCTATGCTGATTGTTCTAATTTTCAAAACTCTGCTGAGAATATTAGATTATTTCCCGTGACGTAGCTACAACTTCGGGCGAAAAAATTGAAAAATAAAAAAATTGGCATATTAATTTCGGTTTATTTATGAAAATAAATATTTAAGTATAAAAAGATTGTATTATCTTTTAAGCCACGATATTTAAAGAAACGGCCTTTGCCTCTTATTACATTGTGAGTCTAAAACTCTTTATCTTTTATAATAAGTTTTGTAAAAAAATTGTTGAAGTATTTTTCTGAATATGTGACCCGGTCTAAGAAAAGGGGGATTGGGTGTCAAAAAAAAAAAAAATAAAATAAAAAAAAAATAAAAAAAAATAAAAAAAAAAAAATAAAAATAAAAAAAAAATAAAAAAAAAAAAAATATTTTTTGACATCTAAGCCCCATTTTCGTAGACCAAGTCACATATTAAAAAACAGCGAAGATCGTTTTGCTGCCCCCAAGACGTTGCGCCCGTGGCGACGACCCCCTTCGCCCTCCGCTAGCTAGGCCACTGATAATTCCAGTGAATCTATGTATTAAAAGCTCAATTCATATATTTTGATTTAGAATTTAGACAGTAAATTCTTTAATTTAAAAAGAAATCTCAGTGCCAATCTAAAAAGTATAAGCTCTTAAAACCTCGCAAATATAAAAAAAAACATATACATATATACTACTGTGTTCGCCAAGCTTTTTAGAATGTTCGAACTTATTGACAATATTTACTCCCTAATTCGCTTTGTAATACGTTTTGAATTCATAGTAAGCAGTTCATATACCTGTGGATTAAAATGCGTCTTCAAGATTGGCTCTGGTGCGCTAGTGTTACTCAAATACCATTAAAACAGTTAGGAATTCACTGAAAAAAGTTTCTGGTTTCCATTGTTAAAAATATGATATATAATAGTCCAGTATAAGTGATCTTTGTGACACGAGTTTTATCACAGGGAGTTCCTAAAAAGCAGACGCTTGCTGCTGGAAGCAGAGTACTGAAGAAGACCCGAATGAGTACAACCGCCAGCGTGCGCTTCAATTGGAGCCGTATCCATCCACTTTATAAAATACTATGTGGGAGCATCTTTGTTTGTAGGCTTACAAAAGTCAACTCGTGCAAGAATTGAAAATGAGACAAGTCATTATTGAGACGACCTAACATTCTCAAAAAGTTACTCTTTGCAGTGGTCTATGGTCTATTTCAGCATATTTCTTCATAAATGAAGCCTTAGGAAAGTTACAGTCAATGGCTACAAAAATTTCTATGCCACATATCTGAAATCCCTCTAATAAGCGACTTTTTCGTGTCAGTTCGTGCCAATTTTTAAAGAGAAAATTTTAACTTAAATTTGAACGCTAAACTAAATTCTTACTCACTGAGTGCAGGAAATTCTAAATAATTGATAGTTTTAGTTTGATTTTTCCAGCTCACCTGTAAAGATAAGAAATAATAAAATAAAATTAACTGCAATGTTAAAATATTGATTTGGTGTTGATAAATTGTATGAATTTACAAGTATTGATAGGCATAAAGAATTTAGTTGGACTCCTATGTTATAGCTGAATCTAAGGTATTGTTTTGTTTTACGCATTTTGTATATTGTTAGTCAGAATAAATTATATTTTGCAATTAACTTAATTGGAGTTATGCGCTTTTAACATATTGCCCTGTTTTATTCATATATACCGCTCAATATGTCAATTTTTTATTTTGCTGCAGCGGAAGTGAATTTATTTTCACATACAGACCTGTTTATAGATGGATTAACACAAGAGAGAAGGCACATAAATATTTATTTTATAGACGGAAGTGGTAAGCCTTTGAAAATAGTTTTTATATTTATAATTGTTTATGATATTTTGCTTTACAATAATATTTTTTTTTTTTAATTTTAATTGTATGCTATAATTGTGCAGCCACTATAATAATATAATACTATAATACTCATACATACACATATATGTACGTATGTATATTCACATATTAGTATCTCAATGCTCTAGTAAAAATGCTTAAAAAATAATAGGCACGAAAAATCTCCCACAAATCAAGCATAACTTTGTGTAAAAATAGCAGAAGTTGAATATTTGGCGCATTGGCCTTTACACTTCCGCTTAATACCAGACCGTTAACTCATGTGCAACAACTATAAGCTACACTGTTAGTCACTGCATGCATTCAAGCGAATAATTGTGCACCTAAATGCGGCATTTAAAGCGGTGATTTGACAGGTGTTTGACAGCCAGCGCTGCAAGTGAGCGTAGCATTGGGCGCAAATGGCCGATTGTGCGACCACGAAGCGTAGCAATCGATGTCGTACATGAGCAACAGTTAGCCAATGCAGCAGTTAGGCTTGAACGAACGGACGACCGAACGTTAATTGCCGGAAGTGCGCATGCGCAGCGCCACTCTAATTGTTTAGTGAGTGGTCAATAAGGGTTTTTTGTTATAACATACTCGTATGTACATATGACGGTGCTTTGTTTCGAAGCTGCTTTAGTCAATAGCAAAGTTGAATGGTGGCTATAAAAATGTTACAGTTATAAAAAAATTTGCTAACAAGCTTTTTTTACGAACAAAAGCGTTGGTGCAGCATAACAATGGGTCTATAATTACATAAAATAAAATTATGAAAATTGCTTGACGATTTTAATGATGGCCACCATTATTTTTAATTTTGTGTAAAAAGTGTTTGGAAACAATGCCTAACAATGCATATGTACTTTTATGAAAAAATCCAGTTTTATTTGTTTTTTTTTTTGTAATGAATGTTTGTGGTATTATAAGGCAATAACAATTGCCACAAAGACAATTTAATGCTTGCTTTAAAATCGCTTACTAATTTGTGTATACATATATGTTTTCAAATAAATGTTGATGGTGTGAAGAAACGTATAAAAATTGTATTGTTTGAAAAATTAAGCTCAAAAAAAATTATTCTACACCTAACATGCCATAAACAAAAATAATAAAAATTCGTAGGTAGTTGGCTTTCAGTGGAAAATATTTTAATGATAATAATTGTAGCATACTTCGAAGTGTGGTTAAAAAAAATAACAGGAATTTTGAAACTAAAATTAAAGAAAAGATATTTTAATATATAATAATAATAATATATAATATATATTTTAATATATATTTAATATATAATATAAATTTTTTCGCCTACAAAACCCCATTGATATTGTCAAGTTATAGATGAAACTTAAAATGAGGCTTGATAAAAAAATTTTAATAATAATAATAATAATAATATATAATTATATAATTTTTTTTTTAACTGTAGTCATGATCTTGACAAACAATTCTCTTTGAAAAATACAAAAAATCATAGAAATTCAATTAATTTATTAATATTTTATAATTAAAAAAAATAAAAAATAAAATTCAAAAAAAAAAAAAAATATAATTTCATAGAAAATTTTGAATATTACTAAAATTCATTTGAAAAATTATATTAATAAAATAATATAAAAAATTAAAAAAAAAAAAATATGTTGACTTCAAAAAATTCTCAAAGCATCGGGAATCCCATAAAATATACTTTAAATATAATAAATATAATGTATATATATTTAGCCATAGCCGCCTGTCTTTATATACTTGAATTAGTTTCACAGTTATACAGATATCGATCTGTTCTTTTCTCTACAATAAACTAATAACGTGTCGGAACCGCTAATATCGGACAAGCCGCTATCTCCGCACGTTCTAACAGTTACCTTCTATGAACCCCAAGGTTATCTATGCAAGCAGGGAGACAACGCGAGGGTTTGATACAAGTCCTTATGAAGGCTTATGATCAAAGCTAAGTTCGGGCATGAATCAAAGCCTGTACGGTCAAAAGATTATGGCGACGTGCATTGAACGTACCTGCTATTGCTTCAAAGAGAGGGAAGTGAGCACAACCATTTCGGTAAGATGTCACACTTACCTATTGAGCTTATACAAAACTACCCTCACCAGTTCTATGTCAAACTAATCTGTTCCGTATTTCTAGTACACTATAAACAGAATCTTACTGGCCTCGATTCTGTTGTGCGTTTACCCAGGGTTTTCGTTGACGTCTGTACACATTTGGTGCTGATCGCAGCATTGTTGCCGCGGTTGCTGGTTTAAGTACGGCATATTTTCGCCTCTTCGCAGGAGATCCATTGCGCGCATGAGGCGTTTTGAGCCAAGCCTCCTCTTCTGCAATTGTTGGTCGGGTGCTACGTATTACTATTCGCAGCTAATCTACTTAGCATAGGCCGTCCACTAACCGCCAGCGGTGACCTCGGTAGTAGACTGAGCTCAGTCATACCGGCCACTATAGCAAATATGTAGCTGTCATGTAAACTGAACGACTGGAAAAAAGTTCCTGTATGTAAAACTTCTGCATTTGACAAGATATATTCACGAAATTTGGTATAGATAATTTTCTAAGGCAACAATGTAATCTCCGAAGACTCGGTTAACTATTGCATATAGCTGCCATACAAGCCGAACAATCGGAATCAAGTGCTTCTATGGAAAACTTTCGCATTTGACTTGACATCTTCACGAAATTTGACATGGATTACTCTGAAATAATTGTTCAGTTCGGTTAACTATAGCATATAGCTTCCATATAAACTAAACTGAACACATAGTTACTAAAAGAAAAGCAACTGTGAAGGGTATATTAACTACGGTGCAGCCGAAGTTAACGTTTTTTCTTATTTTCTATCAATATTAAATTTTTATAGAAATTTTAAGAAAATTTTAAGTATTGAATTTTAAGTAAATTATTTCTGTTAAAAACTAATTTTTGTAATTTTTTTTTTAATGAAACGTATTTTCTAATTTTTGTTATTTTTTTTTAATGAAACGTATTTTCTAATTTTTTTTATTTTTTTTTAATGAAACGTATTTTCTAATTTTTTGATGTTCTGCAGTGGCAAAAACAACAAATTATTGCAGGTTAAATGCGTACTGTCAACGAAACAAAGTAACCAAAATCACATTACAGCTAATTTACTATAATTTGAGGCCACAAAGCAAGCGGCAGTAAAGTTACAACAGCACAGAAATTATAGCATGCCATAAATTATAATGCAACAAGAGAAATTGACAACAAAAAAGTGTTATTGCGCAACAAAACAAACGCTGCTTATGTTTCTATTTTTTTTTAATTTTTTTTTTATTATTTATTTTTTTTTTGAGAAAAAGTAATTTCAAAATAGCAGAAAATTTTTCTTCCTATAAAAATATGCAACACATTTAAGGCGTGCGCGGAAAAAGTAGAGAAAAGACAAAAGTAGTAGATATGTATGCAAGCGTGTGTGTATACACATACATACATATCTAAAGATATGTGCGTGTGCGCATTCAGTGAAATTACATAGCATTTCGTTTTCATTCATGCACTCAAGCCAACAGTGTTGCATGGAAATTTCATCATCGACATTATGCACAACAACAGCAAAGATATTAGGTTCGTATGTATGCATTACATGTATATATATTTATATAAATATCAATATGTATGTAAATACATGCCTGTAGTTGCAACTAGCCATGGTTGCATGTTGATTACAAGTTGTGCGCCATTCAAATTACTGCCATGTATACCCACTCATCAAGCAACTTATGCCATTCATACATGTAAGACATACAGTGCATGCAATAAGTATGCATCATACGCTATGTCTAACTCAATTATCTTCATTTTTATGCGCTTAAAAGTCAGGCGAAGCTTAAATTTCGCTTTTCATCAACAAATTATTTTTTTTTTCCTTTTCGCCTTTCCGCTTTCGTTTCGCTATTTTTTCGATTTTTTTCTTGAAATTATATGCAATTGCAATTGCAATTTAGCCACACTCTATTTTTAATGTGGGATTTTTGCATATCAATTTTTGCCGTGCGTACTGAGTTATATATGTACGTATGTATGTGTGTGTCTACAGTGGTTAGTTAATTAGGGTAAACTACCGGCTTTGCAAAGCTAATAATAATTTTGTTGCATTAATTTTCTGCGATTTCATTGTTTATGTGCGAAAGTGCATGCCAATGCAGGTGTGCTGGTAGGCAATAAAAACTGTAATTTTTATTTCACGAAAATTTGCTTGTTTGACGCTTTGTTGGCGCGGCACGGTTGCATGTGGGTGTTGCAAGTAGCTGAGAAAGTTTTACTCTGTGGGTGTGGAAGTTTGTAAAAGGAAATTTTTATTTGAATAAGTGCTGCAATTAATAAAATCTATAAAAAAAGAGTGGGCAGCATGAATAGCAAGCAGGTTTTCAACCTAACCTCAATAGTTATAGGCATGAAAGTGAAAAAATTTTCCTGCATTGAAAACGAAAGACAAAATTTAAATGAAATACTAGACAAGAGAGGGCTAACTTCCTTGATAGTCTGACTATATTTCAAAAGTTTTGGGTATGCGGTAAGATTGTGGGTAATGTGTTAATGAAGAAGACGGGTTGAGGTAGTGGGTATAAACATTACCAAAAAATCGAGCTGAGCTGACTTATTCAAAACCAATAATAAATTATGCTGAAGATAATATAATATATATAAATTTAATTTATACTTTTTCTGACGTGATTTTTTTTTTCGAGAATATCTTTTTTCTCAAAAATAGTGTTTTGCTTTTAATTATCGATGAGTGAGTGATAGAACTTTTTGAAGTCGAGGTGTTATTGGATATTGCAAAATGAGAGCATATCTTAGTTCAGAATCATTTCTGTTTAGAAATACGAGACAAATCTTGGAGCAGTATATACACAGCACGAATAAAAAGTGTATCGCTGTTCGTGTCTAGCGCTTATCGTGAAAAACGTACGAGTATTTCAAGAAGCAACCAATAATCTCCAGTAGTAAGAAGGTTTAAAGAAGATTGATATTGCCCAAAGTTTGTTGGTTATTCGGACTGAAAAAGTTAAAGGATTAATGCTATACTAGAAAACCACTCGAAAATATTGACATATGTATGTATGTAAATTGCGCTCACTGAATTCCCAGCTTCACTTAAACACTATTTGTAAAACATATTCCCGTGTAATGTAAAAAACATAATTCAAATTAATGTCTACAGTTAAATTTCTATAAGAAATTTTTCCACGGTCTTTAAAAGCTTAATGTGTAATTCCAAATACTTGAGCAATGATGTGAAACCTTCTCAGACAGTCAAGCCTTTTTCCGCACGATCATCGTGTGATCGATGGTTTGGAGTCTGTTGTTTGTGGCACATCTGTGATCTGTGTCGGCTTGTCAGAGTTGATTTATATGCGCATGAGTATGTCGAGTAAGTGTGGCTGTATATTTGTATGTATGTAAAGGAGTGATGCATTACTTTTGAAGTGGCTATGTGGTGTTATGGAAGTAAAAACATATGTACATATATGTAATGTGTTGTCGCGCTGTGAGTTACAGAAATATGCGGGTCTATGTATTTCAGCTTTAATTAATTCTAATGGCATTGCATTGCTGCATTTATATTTTTATGGCTGGCATGAATGCTATGTACATATATAAAATATGTATGTATACAGTTATATTATGTCATTAGATGCAATATATGTATGTATGTGTTCAATTTTTTTGCTTTTGCACTCTGAATATGTCAAATATGGCAAAATATATTTAAAATGGTTTCCGATTTCAAAAGAGTATAAAAAAATATTTTTTTAGTGTTCTAAAAGTAAACTTATTTTTATTTTGACGTTAAAAAAATATATGTGTGGTCTTGTAATTGTAAAAAAAATATTTTTTTCAATTTTATATAACATAGCCAAAATGGTATAAGAGATGTAAGCAAAAGAAAAAAAAAAATTAAATATATTTAAAATATTTTTTCAATTTTAAATAACATAGCCAAAATGGTATAAGAGATGTAAGCAAAAGAAAAAAAAAATAATTTTTAAAACATTTTTTTTTTTGGTTTTATGTTAAATTGTTGTTACAAAATTTGCTGGAATTCGGTATTCAAGCTAAAAAATTAATCAAATTAAATAAATAACTCCACAAGACATAATAAAAAATATAAATTTTTAATCCCAAAAACCAGCTTGAAAAATTGAAAACAGTTTTTGACCCGAATACCGATATGGAAAAGATATAATATCAAACAAGAAATTAAAAATTAATTATAAATTAATTAATGATATGAAAAAATATAATATAACTTTTAATAAAATAAAAATTATGGGAAATTGATATTACATTTTTTAAATTAAATATTATTAAATAATTTTTAAATTTAAATTTAAAAATATAATATAACTTTTAATAAAATAAAAATTGTGTGAAATTGATATTACATTTTTTTAAATTAAATTTTATTAATTAATTTTTTAATTTATATTTTTATATAAATTTTATTAATTAATTTAAAATTAATCAGTTAATTTATAATTTGTAACTAAATTAATTAAATTTAATTAATTAAATATTAATTTTTAAACCGATGTTTGATATTACACAATTTTCATATCGGTATGCGAGACTAAAACTATTTCTATTTCCCAGTCTGGTATTTGGGTTGAAAAATTGAAATTTTTTTGTTTAACGTTTTCGACATTATACAGTAAACCAGATTTATTGTAAGTAATATAATTATTTTTAATACGTGTTTGCAATCCTGTTTTAAGTTTCTCAGTTTTAAATTATCTTTTTAGGAATGTGAAACTATTTATCAAAATTATGAAAAGAGTGACTTTAAAGTATTCACAAAAAATTTATTTAAAAAATTTATTTGAAATATATTTTTTATTTTTAATTAAAAAAATCGTTTTGGTTTTAAGTTTCTCAGTTTTAAATTTCCTTTTTAGAAATGCTAAAATATTTATCAAAATTATAAAAATAGTGACTTTAAAGTATCCACAAAATTTTTTTTTTAATTATAATTTGAAAAAATTTATTTGAAATATATTTTTTTATTTTTAATAAAAAAAAAAAATCGTTTTCAAAAGTAAGTTTTGTTAATTAAATACTAGCAATTTAATTTTTTATGTTTGGGTAAAATATCGTAATTTAAAACTATTTTTTTTTTATAAATCAAAGTTATAAAAATTTATTATTTTTTTTTATTAAAACAAACATTATTTGTAAAAAAATTTATTTATTTGAAATTTTTTATATTTTTTTTTTACTTGTGTATATAACACTTGTATTATTTTAAATGTTATCAAAAAATTTAGAGTTTTTTTATGTAAGTATATGTGACCTGGTCTACGAAAAGGGTGCTTAGGTGTCAAAAAAACAATTTTTTTTATTTTTTTTTTAATTTTTTTTTTTTATTTTTATTTTTTTTTATTTTTTTATTTTTTTTTTTTTTTGACACCTAAGCCCCCTTTTCGTAGACCAGCTCACATATACTCTTATTTCAAATATCAATAAATTTTATCAATTTAAATATAAAATTTTCCAACGCGCATTTCCACACTTTTCCTGCAGAGTCAATAACAGCTGCTTTGCATGCCTTTTTTTGTATACCAACCAGCTGCTTGTACTGGTTGCACAAAAAAAAAAACATCGCTTTGCAACATTGCAACATGACAGTGCAGCCGCAAACTTGTTTGACTAGCCTTTCCCCTTTCGCTAAGCGAGACTAAAACTTGGCTAAAAATAAAAATTGCAACGGCAATACTTTCACACATACATACACACCAATTTATATACTTGTGTGTGGCACTCAAGTGGATGCGCATAATTTGGTTTCACTTGAAAGTAACGAGTTGCAACAAAGGCAAACACTAGCAAGTCATGTGATGCTTTAAACATACTTAGAAATACATATGTATATTTACTTGTATGTGTAGGTATGTTACGTTGACATATGAATGTATGTGTGTTTATGTGTTTGGGGGGCTGCGAAATATTTTTAAATAGCTGAAAAATTTTACAAAATTAGACAGCGCTAAAAAGTGTAGACGATGCGGCAAGTATTTCCAGTTCAAAAGTTGCAATTGGCCAAGTGCAATGCCAGGCAATAAGAGGAAGTCAAACGATAAGATTGAGTATGGTATATGTACTCGTATGTGTCTATGTTACATGAGTAAAAATATTATATATAAAATTGGTAAAGGTATGCTGCAGTTGAAGAAAATCTTTGGAAATCTGTAAGATTCTGGCGAATAATGCTGTTTGTGAGGCCATAAACGACAATTGGTGTTAAAGGAGCACTTTTCATTCTAAACAGGATTGGCAAACAGTAAAAAAAAAAATAATAATTAAAAAAAATAAAAAATAAAAAAATAAAAAATAAAAAAAAATAAAAAAAAATATAAAATAGAAATTGGAGTAATGTTTCAATAGCATACAGTCGCTAGCTCAAAGATATGGATCTGAAATTTTGCACACGGCATTTTTTCCTCAAGTAGTGCTCATTTGTCGGAACGATCAATATCGAGCCACTGTAGCTGCCATGCCAACTTAACTATCAGAATCAAGTTCTTTATTATTGCCTCAGCTGTCGTTACAATCAACGAAAATATTGTTCATATGGGTCCACTATTGCGTATAGCTGTCACACAAACTGAACTTTTAGAACAAAGGTCTTGGGCGGAAGAACGTTTGACCGAGCATGTTCAATTTTACTAAAAAATCATCTTTTCGGACGAGGCTCATTTCCACCTCGATGGTTACGTTAACAAGCAGAATTTTCGCATTTGGGGCACAGAAAATCCGCACGTAATCGTCAAGCAGCCAATGTACCCAGCACGAATCACTGTATTGTGCGGATTTTGGGCCGGTGGAATCATCAGCTCATTTTTCTTCGAAAATGAAGCAGGAAACGCCATAATGGTGAGCGATATCGCGCAATGTTAACCGAATTTTTCTTCAAGCAAATTGAAGCGGCAGACTTGGACAACATTTGGTACCAGCAGGACGGCGCTACGTGCCATACAGCAAACGCTACACTCAATCTTTTACGTCCTATCTACGAAAATTGCATAATCAGCAAAAGCGGTGATGTGAATTGGCCTCCCAGAAGCTGCGATTTAACTCCGTTGGACTATTTTTTGTGGGAAGCTGTTAAAGATAAATGTTACGCCAAGCATACAGAAACAATTAAAGATCTAAAGTACGAGATTCAAGCTGCTGTAGCTGCCATAAGGCCGGAAACCATCGTGAAAGTACTCCAAAATTGGGTGGATCGGTTAGGCTACTGTAAACTCAGCCGCGGTGGTCAATTGTGCGAAATTGTTTTCCACAAATAAATTTCATAAAACAATCTTTTAAATAAATGTTAGACCTTTGTAAAATATCAAACCGTTTTTTTTTATTGACTTTTTAAATTTAAAATTTTATGTGGCCCACCATATATGAACACTTTTCTTTTAGTGTAGATTATTATAGGTTTGGTTGCACTAAAAAAGATTTTTTCGAACATTTTTTAAAGTTTTCAAATTTATTTGCTTTAAAGTCAAATTTGTTCATTGAAATTGCAACATTCAACAATTTCGTCGTTTTGAGTGTACTTTCGCTCAGCACGCCTGCTGCTGCAATTAAATTTGCTAGAAAAATAATATAAAAAATTATATTACGAACGAAATGGGACACGTGTAGCTATGCGCAACACAACAGTCAAATAATAAAAGTTATAAGATAATAAAAATAATAGTAATAATTCCGGTAACAAGCGACACGTGCCACAATTTGTTGCGCACTCACGCACACACTTTTACGCAGCGCAAGTGCACTTGAATGAATTCTGCGTTGACTCTGTAACAATTGCATAGAGTGGCGGCGAAGAAGTTGGCAATTTGCTTATTTTCCTCGCAAATCTAAAATAATTGCAAGCGCTGCGTATGCTCAAGCGGCACAGGAAGCGCCAAAAAGCGAAATAGACGCAAGTGAATTGAAATTGTGTGAGCAGCGACACCAATTTTTCATGGTGTGCGTTGCATTAATGTGGATTTGTTGCACAACCCAAGTGAAGCAGCGCTCACACCGCCGCTGGTCTACCGCAAACACGCATAGTCTACCCTATTATTTGGACGGCAGACTGTTGCGCACACTTATTTGTTATTGTTATTGTTGGTGCATGCTGTCGCTTGCTTAGCGCAGCTTACAAGGACTTATAAAAAGTAGCGACAAAAATTATAATAAATGCGACGTGCCGCAGAGCTAGCAGACACCGTGCAAGATTCTACAAGATTTACACAAACATGCGCCAGGAAGCCCACAACACTAAATTGCCTTAATTTTATTTGTCTCTTTAGTTTTTTTTCTAGCACTCCCCTCTTTAAAGCAAAAAGTAATAATGAGAGTGGCGTTCGGTTGCCTCTCGCGCTGCGCTTGGATTTTGGTTAATAATCATAATTATAATAGGAAAAAGTAGAAATGATAATGTGCGGTAATAAAAAGCGCACAAAAGGCAACAAGCACTTAGTCAGCGGGGTGTCTATGCTACACTGCTGTCCCTTGACATTTTTCCAAGCGCTGCAAATTTTCTTTTGTCACAGCTGTTTGTGTAATATCTTTATGCGAGGCTTAGCTGTGTTTACACAAATATCCTTTTTGTATTATTGTGTTACTCGATAAGCTGCCAAGAAGTGGATTAAAAATAAAAAGAATGTTGCGAGCTGATATAATTTCTAACAGCATACGACGCCTAAGATCCCAAATCCCTAACTCTATATACCATAGTTATACTGACTATTTTTCAAGTTCTTTCAAACAGATTCCATATTTTTAACAACTAACTAATGCAAGAACATACTGGAAATGTTGTATAACTTTGCTGTGTATTTTGATTAATGCGTGTATAAGGTAGTTGACCGCGCGGTGGTTCTTGTGTAGGCTACATGCTTTGTGGCCTTCCCGAGATGTGAAAACTCCAAACGGTACTTATTCTCAGATTCGACTCGGACTATGATTTTAGATTTGGTTGAACACTGAGCTGACGACACTTCTCCCATAAGGGTGCGCGTCGCCTTGGTCTTTTAGGGAGAGATACTTTTGGGACCATTAAAAGTGACTACCTGCCGATAGTTGTTTAGCGGCTCTGAGTGGAGATCCAATCAGCTTTAATACTGAAAACGACAAAAACGACCAAAACGAAACGGAGGTGGATGTCAGTGAGTCGAAACCGACTTTGAAATCGGACAACAACCCGGTTGGTCCTTGCATCGAATAACGGAAAGACAATGGAAAAAACTTTCCTAGCGCGGTTACCGGCTAAGGATGGTAAGCCAATCAGCGGAAAGCTTGCCACCTGGATGCGCAATTAGGGCTGAGGTGAGAGGCGGAACCGGTAGAATTTGAAGGGAAAACCAGCTAGAATTACGGCGGTTTTGGGGACAATGGGCATCGTGAAATATAAATAAATAGACGAGGCGGGTTGCTATTTTTAATTGAGTGCGTTTTTTACGTGGTGGGTCCCAAACTCAGCGCATAAGTTTGCGGAGGGAATGTTTCGCCTTCTAACTTTAGCTCGCCTTCAAACGGATGTTCTTAGGCTACCCAGAGGATACTTGGTCAACAACCGGAAGTCGTGAGCTGCTTGAGTCATATGTAAAAGAATCATTTCTGGCCACTCCCAAGTGAATGCCGAACAGAGAACTTTCCTCACTTGCGTGAACGTCTTCACATGACTCCTTCCTCCAGTGAGGCAGAGGACAGCGTCTACGTTAGCTAGGTCATGTTGTCCGCATGGACGAAAACACGCCAGCTCTGAAAGTATTCGGCGCAGTACCCGACGAGGGAAGCAGAGGAAGTGGAAGACCTCCACTCCGTTTTTGTTGTGCCTCTCGGTAAAAAGGATATTTAACAATGTATCTTCACCAAATTTGGTATAGATTACTTTCTAGGGCAAAAATGTAATCTCCGAGAAAATTGTTCAGATCGGTAAACTATAGCATATAGCTACCATACAAACTGAGCGATCGGAGCCAAGGGCTTGTATGGAAAACTTTCGCATTTGACAATGTATCCTCACAAAATTTGGTATATATTATTTTCTAGGGCAAAAATGTAATATCCGAGAAAACTGTTCAGATCGGTTAACTATAGCATATAGCTACCATACAAACTGATCGATCGGAATCAAGTTCTTGTATGAACAACTTCCACATTTGACAATATATATTCACGAAATTTGGTATAGATTATTTTTTAAGGCAACAATGTAATCTCTGAAAAAATTGTTCAGATCGGATTACTATAGCATATAGCTTCCATATAAACTGAACGCTTAGTTACTAAAAGAAAAGCAACTGTGAAGGGTATTTGCTTCGGTGCAACCGAAGTTAACGTGTTTTCTTGTTTTTGTTTTCTAATTAACAGAGTTTTTGCAGAAGACATTTACTTGGAGAATCACTATTAAATATCAGAGTAAAGTGCAGATTTCATTAAATAAACAAATTTCCACCAAATTAACCCTTAGTATAAATATTACAGTATAAAATATATATACATGTATTTAATATGTAGGGTCACACATTCTTTTAAGTTCACACACAGTTCGTAAGTATCACTTTACATCCCTTCTCCTCCATTCAATTAGCGTTAGCAGTCGTCTGTCTCATGTTTTTCTTAACGCTACCCAAAAAAGGGATGCCTTTCAATTATCCTTTTCTACTAATGGTACAATCACATTTGCCGCATATTTCCGAAATGGCATGTGGATTCCGAATCTACCGAGTGCTCTGAAAATTTAATTGACATATTATGTAAACATGAACAGTTAGCATTTTAATGTATTTTTCTTGGCTACGAATTTGTCGTTGGCGCGCGTCCTTTTATTATCATTAGTACTACAACTTGCTTTTGTTGCTTTTTTCGTGTTGTTGTAATGCTCGTTTCATTAGCTATTATATCGGAGTATAGAATGTCATTGAGTGTTTTGTGAATGCGCACAGCTGTGTTTGTATTTGTAAGCGCAGGCGGCAGACAGCGTTAAGTATTGTACATATTTGTGAATGAAATGCGAGGGAAAGCGGTGCAGCACCACATACATACATATGCATTTATTAATACATAAACACTGCTCATTCTATAGCCAGGCAGCCGCACTGAGGGTTAAGCATGCATTAGGGCGGATCAGCACCAACAACACCACAGCGTTACAGCAGCGCTTAGTTCTCGTTTGGTAGGTTTAGGCGCACACTAAGCGCGGCGTATAAGCTTAAATGTGCAGTAATTAGAAAAATATGTTAGTGGCATTAATTTTTATGCGTCAATAAATAAAATCTATGCCGGCTTTCAAATTTTCGCATTACAAACTGGGGTGTGTCCATGAAATTTATTGAATTTTTTTTTTCCTTTGTACCATCACCACTAGCCTTCAGTGGTTTACTTAGTAGATGTGTGCGTGTGTGTTGTGAAAGTCGACAGCCGACCTTTAACGCATTGTAAGCGCAGTTGTTGCATGTTTTAAAAATATTTCAAGCATTTTAAAGCGTAATTAAGCATTGTTTGGAAACATGTCATGTTTGTTTTGGAAAAATGCGATGTGTGCGGCCTAAGCTGGGCCTAAGTGAAACTAATTGCTATTTACTGCATTCTAAAAAATGTCAATGTGATTTGGAAGTTATGGAAAATTTGGAAATAAAAAATTACTTAAAATTAATCGAAAATTTGGAAATAAAATATTATTTAAAATTAATCAAAAATATTTAAAATATAAATTTTAGAATTATTATTTTTTGGCTTATTGAAATTCTGTATGGAAAACTGTAAGAGAAAATTTTTACAAATATTTTTCAAATATATCAATAAATTACAATAAAAGCAGTTTTAGTACAAATGACATTTTGGTGTCGGAAAAAATTTAAATATTTTCAAATAAATGATTAAAAAAATTATTATTTAAAATTTGAATTAAAATCATTGTAATTTAAATTAAGAAAATGTTTAAATTTTAAAAGTTTGAGTCTTTTTATAAAAAATAACTTTTACAAATTTCCAGAATTTTTTTTTTTATAAAAATTTAATTTGTTTCGGAAAAAAGTGTAAGTATTTTCAATTTTATTTCAAAACAAAATTAAATTTAAAATTTAAATTAAAAATATTTTAATTTTAATTTGGGAAATATTTTAATTTTAAAGATTTTAATTTTTTAAAAATAAATGTATCAATACATTAACAGAAAAGATTTTTTTTTACAAAAATATGTATGTGTCAGAAAAAAACTTCAATTAAAACTGAAACTTTTATTTTTTTGTATAATTTTAAAGATTTAAATAAAAAAAAATTAATTAATATATCAATAAACTGGAAAAAAATATTTTTTTACAAAAATGTAAAGTTTCGGAAAATATATTTTCAATTAAAAAAAAAAATTAATTCATATTAACTTATTATAATTTGAAATTTTTTTTAAATGTTTACAAAAATTTATTTTGTGGCGGAAAAAATTAAATATTTTCAATTTAAATTTACTTTAAAAAATTTTTGGCTTAAAAAATTTAAATTTTTTTTATGAATAAATATACATATCAATAAACTGCCGGAAAATATAGGTATTTTTTACAAAAATGATATTTATATATGTATATCAATAAATTGCCAGAAAATATATTTTTTACAAAAATGTTATTTGTGTCGGAAAAAAATTTAAATATTTTCAGTTTGAATTATAAAAGACCAATTTTCAATTTAAATTAAGGAAAATTTCAATTTTAATATAAAAAAATATTTTAATTTTACAAAATTAAATTTTTGTAAATAATTATATCAGTAAATTGACAGAAAATATTTTTTTACAAAAATGTAAAGTTTCGTTTTTTTAGCTTAAAAAATTTAAATTTTTTTATGAATAAATATATCAATAAATTGCCAGAAAATATATTTTTTACAAAAATGTTATTTGTGTCAGAAAAAAATGTAATTATTTTCAATTTGTATTATAAAAGACCAATTTTAAATTTAAATTAAGAACAATTTCAATTTTAATATAAAAAATATTTTAATTTTACAAATTTAAATTTTTTTATGAATAAATATATCATTGCCAGAAAATATATTTTTTACAAAAATTTTATTTGTGTCGGAAAAATTTAAATTTTTTCAATTTGTTTTATAAAAGAACAATTTTCAATTTAAATTAAGGAAAATTTCAATTTTAATATAAAAAAATATTTTAATTTTAAAAATTTAAATTTTTGTAAATAATTATATCAGTAAATTGCCAGAAAATATTTTTTTGTTTCAAAAATGTCATTTGTGTCGGAAAAATTTATATATTTTCAATATAAATGGAAAAAAGATATATTAAAATAAAATAGTTTTAATTTTAAAAATTAAAATGTTTACCATAAATAAATATATTAATATAATAATATAATTGTTTTTTTTACTTTTGTTTCTTATTTTCATAAAAACCTAATTTTTTCCTTAAAATGTAAATTTTTTTTTCAAATTTTATATTTTTTCTTTTTCAAATTTGTTTTAAGCTTTAATTTTTTTTTTAATATTTTTACAAATATATTTAATAAAGCAAAGAAAAAAATATTGATAATTAATTTTTTAAAGGCAAACATTTACATATTTTTAAAACAGTGATTTTTTTATCGATATTAAATATTTCACTTTGTTTTACTAAAAAATTTATTTATATTTTACTAAAAAATATATTTATATAAATAAATTTTTACTTTTTCCTAAAACATAAGTTTTGCGTACGAGAAAAATGTTGTTTCATTTTCAATATAATAGATGAAAATAACAAAAAATAAAAGAAGAATTTACTTTTTCCAGAGAATTTTGATAAAAAATTTAAGCAAAAAACATAATTGCTAATTATTGTAAATTTTTTTTCATTTATAAATTTTTATGTTATTTTAACTGTGTTACCAGGAAACTCTTAAATTTAAGATACTCATTTATGAGAACAATTTCTCTTTACCAAATTGTTCCAAAATAATATAGAAAGCAGCAAAATTTAAGAAAGTTTATTACTTTTGTTGTTTGCCACAGTATTATCAACCAAATAGCAGTCATGACCTCTGAAAATTCTATACAAAAAATGGTGTGTATCATTTGTACCCTCCTTCACATACCAAACTGACAATCCAATAAGGCGAATGATTTATGCATTTCATTTGCCTGTTGGAAAATAGGCAGAAGAAAACCGTATAAATTTAGAAAGCTGCCCTTGGGCAACTAAACGCAACAACAAATCATCAATAGATGAGTTTGATAATAACAGCAAAATGCTAACAGCAACAGCGCGCACATCATAAGCGGCAACATAATCATTTTCCTGATACATAAACATTGCTATGAATGTGTGTAAATATGTATGGCAGTACATTCACATAAGCTTTCCTTTTATTGCTTTAATATATGCCCAACAATATCATAAATATATCTTCAATTGGCCCACAGCAGCGTGCCACCCAGCAATATATCTACACGCCAGCCTGCTGCCAGCGCTTAAGCCTTTTTTCCAACAACAAACAGACAGCAAAGCGTTTAATTGTTAATTGTTTTTTTTTTTTTCAATTTTCATTTTCGAAAGATTTTCATACGCTTAATGATTTAACACAGCTGGAAGCATGATTGGTGGAAAAGGCCGCAGTGCCGAAATTCGGTGGGGAATTGTAAATGGAAACCTTAAATTCAGTTCATTTATCAGTTGTTGCGTTCAATCTTACAATTTTTTTAATAATTTATTTTAATTTAAGCGCTTTAAGGTACAATATCTTTTTTGTATCTTCAAGAGACTGACAGATTTTGAAGAGACCGCTACTCTTTTTAATAATTTGAAGTGCTCAGCAGCTGTGTTTTGTCAAAGTGAAGCTTTCAAAAGCTTTTGAAGATATGTGGAACATATTTTCTGGACATTTTGCATGAAAATTGATAAACATTTAAGAATATTTTTCTAAAATTTTTCTTTTCGAAATTTAAGGCCAGAGTCACTAGAGTAAATTTGTTTCATTTGAAGTCCGACTTTCTGCAGCTTTAAGCTTTTTTCGTGCTTGTGAATTTTGCATAAGCACGGTATTTAGTGAAAGAATTCATAACCGACCTTATATCTGCTCGTAAGGTCCTTAAAAAATCCGTCGTGTTTAGAAAAAAGGCTTCTAAGTTTTTTCGAGCTTTCTTGCTTTACACAAGTACGGCAGTTAGTGAGTGAGTTCCAGAAAAGTGCCTATAACAAGCTACTCGTAATAACAATTTCGGAAAGTCCGTAGAAACGCTGTGTGACTAGAGTAGCAAGCTTTTAAGCTTTCTTTGAGCTTTTGAACTTTACACAAGTACGTCATCTAGTAAGGGTCTTGCAGAATAATGCCTATAATGGCTTTATTATTGTTCCCAAGGGTCTGAAGAAACCCGTTGTGACTAAAGGAGCAAGCTTTTAAGCTTTTTTCAAGCTTTTGAACTTTACACAAGTACGTCATCTAGTAAGGGTCTTACAGAATAGGGCCTATAATGGCTTTATTATTTTTACCAAGAGTCTTAAGAAACTCGTTGTGACTAGAGTAGCAAGCTTTTAAGCTTTCTTTGAGCTTTTGAATTTTGCAAAAGTACAGTATTTCTGGTGGTTAGATAAAAATAGGCGTTTTCAAGTTACGAAATTATTTTTAAAAGCTTACTTCTTATAAGTTGTGCTTAAATTCGCTTTGCTCTTAAGATTGGGGCCTGACAGCTGTTTTGAACAGAATTTTTAAAATATGTTCAAAAGCGGTTGTGAAGCGTAGTGCTAAAGATTCAGGTTCTTACCAATAGGATTAGTTATTTGTTTGGAGTTTTTCGGATTCAAATAAAGCGCAATCAAACGGAATTTTATTTTAACCAAAAAATTTTTCAATTTCGAGGTGAAAATACATGAGCATTATAGACAGAGTTGCATTTTAAGCTGATAGCAACAAGATGTACAATTTTGAAAAAATATTGGAAATACCAATGTGAATTACTTTTTCTCCTAATCTTGATTAATTGTAAAGGAAAAAATTTATTCATTTGACCAATGATGATGATTCACAAAAAAATTGCAAAACATATATTTCTACCGCATAAAATATTTTTTTTTTCTCCAAAAAGTATAATTCTCTGATTTCCATTTAAAAATAATTGTTTCGTTTATTTTTAGCAACGTTGTGTGGCCACTTGTTCCGGCTGCTATGAGGCGCCACTAAGTGCTCACTTTTAATGGCCGACTGAAACAGCAACAGTGCCGAACATGATAAAAACGTACAACAATAAAAATAACAACAACAACAACAAAATACCATTACGCCGCCAACAAAGCGTGAAACGCGCTACACCCACCCGCAATCGACGAGCAGACAATTAATACAACAAATTTTTCTGTCAAACATACACACCGGAACAGGAATTATCAAAAGAGGAAAATACAAATACACGCACGCGGCGAAAAAAAACGCATAAATAAATCAGAAAATTAATGATGCCTCACCTCAACGCGCAGCGGACAGTCACTGTTTGTTGCAAGTGAGAGAGGGAGGACTAAGGCGGACAAGCCGGGCGCCGAGCAAAAACATTAAGGTATAAATGTCAGCAGGACACATGCATACATACATATTTCAGCGCACGGCAGAGAAAGTAGACATGTAACAATAATAATAATGGCGAAAAAAGCAAGCTATAACAATACGGCCAACAAACGTTTGCGAGACAAAAGCATAAAGCTGAAAAAGCAATTTTCCTGCGTTGACAAGCAATAAAGATGAACGCAGACAAACAGCATTAAGTGACAAACAAATTTGTATGTATGTATGCACATAATAAATAAAACTACTTTAGTAGAGTTGTCTCTTACTGCAATCGCGTTAGCCCGCACGCCTACCCCTTACCCGCGTGCGCGCTTTTGTCAGCCTGTCAACCCGCACAATCATCATAATTTTCCTTAAACAGCTATTGATTCTAAATTGCTTTGTTTTTGTGTGTACTTATTTGTTTGTTGTTGTAGTTGTTTCCTACTTTATTTCCATTTTCAGTTTAGTTTTTCCTTACTACTTGCGCTTCCAAAGCAGTGAAAGGTATCAGGAATGTTTAAATATAAGTATTTTAGTAGGAAATAGTGCTTTGATATGTACTGCGATTCAACGCATCGTGAAAATTAACTGTAATAATTAGGACTAGTTGGTAACTAGTTACAAAATTTATAAAACATGTATAAAATACAATATTTAAACATGAAAGTGTATTTTTACAATAAAATACCATACTATACTTTTTTGGACTAATTAGGACTAGTTGGTAACTAGTTACAAAATTGTTAAAACATGTATAAAATACAATATTTAAACATGATTGGGTATTTTTACAATAAAATACCATACTATATTTTTTTGGACTAGTTGAGAACTAGTTTGCAGCTTTTGCAGTCTTCATTGAAATATTTATTTTTCATTATAAATAGTAATAATATTCGTTTGTTAGCGTACTTTAAAGCTTTTACTAAGTACATATATACCCGATATAACAATCAACACTATTTGTGAATAGGCTTATAGTTAGTCAGTAACAATCAGTTTAAAATTTGAATTGTTGCGACTGAGCTAGATTTTGAAACTGTTTTGAACTTTTACAATGTATTTTGAATGTAGGTTTCAAACAAAATCAGCACAACATTTTAAAACATTTTAAAAAATGTAACTATATTTTTATGGTGTAGTTGGGAACTAGTTTGCAAACTCAGTTATTTGAAATTTGCGTAAATATGTATAAAATATTAGGCATTGGCACCTAATCAGTATGTTAAATTAAATTTCTAACGCTGTTTTTATGGACCAGTTGCATACTTTATGAGTTTTAGTTACATTGAGGCATTATCTTTTCGGACTAGTTCGCAACTGGTTTGCGGTAAAGTGAATGAATTTATAAAATAGCAGCTCAGATATTACTCGTTCATTTAACAAATTAAAACTTCTCTTCTTTATATATATACCATATACCATATACTACAGTAGCTATTAGTCTCTCATTTCCAGCAACTTTCCTTATAGGGCTGAAGTCCCAACACCTAAGTGTGTGTGCGCGCGCAATTCGTTTGCATTTATATTTATATTGGCGGCACGCGTTGCCTGCCGACTGTCTTTTGTGTGGCATTTATAAGTGATATCGGCGAGCGCAATCAGGCTCACATACAAACCTACATTTCCAGACTGAGCAGAAATGGAGCGATAAACCGTGGTACAAAGGAACGTACACACAAAAACAAATTTCAAATAAAAGTGTCACCGCGCTTACAATACACATTTCAATACAGTTTTCTTGCGAAATTTATTGCTATTGTCTAATTGAAAAGTCGACTTTTTGATTAAGGTTTATTGGCCAGAGACAGATATGGGATATGAGTAATTTATTTGAATTCTTTCAATTTACAAAGGTTCACAGGATATTCATAATAATAAATTTATTAGTAAGCGGTAGTTTTGCATGCTGAAAGCTAAGTTGTTGAAAAGGTAAAGGGACTTACTTTTTCTGATATTAAAATATAATATTTAGTCATGTGGGTAGCACTATATTTGTATTTTTTAGGTACTAAGTTACATATTAATTGAAGGAATATATTCAAGTACCTTCATATCGTATGGAAAACTCGAAAAACCATAAATCAAACGACGTACTTTACCTTCGATCACTGTAACGATCACCGCGCTTACCATTTTGAGGTTTTACCTAGCTGAGCCTTAAAAATTTGTCGGTAATTTGCACGAACTCCTCGAACATTATATACATACATACTATATAACTAAAAGTTATAAACCGCTTAATATGCGGTTGAAATTCACGTTATGATACTATATATCAGTAGCATCTGAGTAGAATTATTTTCCAGATAGTTGGCTAGTCCTTTCAACAGACTCATCCCATGCCTAATGACATCTCTATTTTGGTATTTTTGAGAGTAGAATATCATGCAGCCTATACCAGATATGTTGCACTCTCTCAGAGGGACTATTAGCATTGATATACTTATTTATGATCTAGAAAATATCGATCCAAATATTAAAAAAACAAAAAACAAAAACACTTTGTTGTTTCATGGTAAGTGAAAAAAAAATAGATAAATAAAAAATACTGTGGTGATTTCCTGACTCTCACTGCTGTCCTTCAGTACATTGAGTAAGGCTTTATGGTTTGAACAACCGCTAACGTGAGTCTTGTATGAATTATCTTGACATTCTCTTCTACCCATGTTTGATATGACTTAAGCCGTTGATATTTTATACGCTTTGCGAATCTTTATTGAAAGCAGGGCTCATATCTTTAAACTCATGCTCTTTATGACAAAAGTGGATAGATTTATAGAACTTAATTATCTATAGTTTTATAAATCGAATTTCTTTTTTTTAAGTTTTTGAAACAATATGAGATAAGTAATTAGAAAGATCAATTTAATTATTGGCAAGAAATTAGAGAGCAACTTTTTTACTGCTTCACTTAGGAATATCGAACATGAGATAATACCAATTGTAGTTAAATACTCGTATGTTAAAGTGAGTTATTCTCTGTTAATTGTTTCGGTTGAGCATTCTTCAGGTTAGTTAAATTAAGTCCATTAGCGAATTTTTTCTCTACGAATGCATTTATAAGTATTTCAGATAATTACTTAATTGAGTCAATTACTACTTTTCGACAGATGTTACCCTATACACACATGTAAACTATTAACTAATTGCTTAAATCAAATGGCTGTCTGAAAAAATTAATTATCACATAATGAAAGATATTAATGGACTGAATTTTTCGACAATCGTTTTCATAATAAAATATCAAGTAATTAAACGAATATTTTCAACGACTGCTGCACTCATTACTAAATTCTTATAATTATCGCATTGATATGCTGATAAATTTGCAATTTCATAATTAGTTAAATACTAATTCGATGAGTCAACCAAGACGTTTAAGTCAAGCGTTGAAATTGCATTCAGCTTAACTAATAACTAAATTTATTTTTGGCAGTTGAACACATTAGCTGCCTAATTCCGCATGCTATCTGCAATTTCTATTGGCAGTCGCTTGTCATCTACCAGCCACCGATGGCGCCAGTGCGGTTGAACGTTGGTAGTTGGCAACTCGACGTAAGTCCTTGCTAAATCACTGCAGGGAAAATAAATTGAAATCAGCAGCGAAGGCAATGCCACACTACTTAGCATAATTAAATTTCAATATGAAAAGCACAACCGAAATGGAAGAGTAGTGAAAGAAAGCAGCACAGAATAATGTAGACTGTACACTAGGAAACTATGTAAAATAGTACCCAGTCGTAAGATGTGAACTAGTCCGACTAGATTGGAGTTGTAAAATTACAACGAATTCATGGCAGTGTGAACTACGAAAGCTCCACCAGCTGAACAAAAAGTTTTTCAAAAAAGGAATGAACTGCTACGTCTTCTAGAAAATATTTGCCGAATAGCTCAATGACTTCCGAGGACTGTTTTAATGGATATAAATAAGGATGAGCTTCGGTTACATAGATGTCAGTAGTCAGTAGTGAATCAGCTCTGTACATAAGTCAAAGAGCCGTTAAAAAATTTCCGCTGTTGTTTGGTAGCTTCCAATTACCTAAAATAAGGAAAAATCACACTAGACAGAATATGAAAATTGAGAATAAATCGGAAAGTTCCGCCGGTTTTTATTTTTTTTAGTCCTGCCTAAGGAACTGCAGACTCCAACAGTTCGAACTACTGGCTTTCGAACTAAATCAGATATAGCAGAAAAGTAATGTAGCGAGGCAGAATAAGGGTCTTTTCGCATAACAAACTCATCTATAAAATATTTTCGAGGCACCTTTTCCTGCAGGGTTCTAGCAATGTAAGCTCTTACATACATGATTGTTCGAGAAAACTTATTCATAAATAAAATCCACGCGAAAGCAAATGATATCCTTTTTAATTTGCAAAAGTGCGCTGTGGAATATTTGTAAAATTCGCTGATAAAATTTAGAGCGTAAGGCAAAGATCAGAGTGGTGGGAACTTTGTGATTTGTAGCACCACTCATGACTGCTGAGTGGAGGCGGTGTGGCAAAAGCCAACGAAATAGTTGTTTGTTGGCATACTCAAGTGGTTGGTGGGCTTAGTGACTAGTAGTGGTGGAAAGTGTGGAACATTTTTTAGAACAAATTCAACTAAATGTTCGCTTGCTGCTTGGTGAAGCGGAGTGGAAGATAAAAGAGTTGCGGATAAGAAGGTTATATGAGCTTACTTATTATGTAGGGAGTATGAAGGAGCGCTAAAGTTGAAGTGAAAAGGTTGAAGCGCCGTAAGCGAAACTGAGAACGATTTATATATTTAAAATAACGAGAAATGCTTAAAATAAAGTAAGTATTTTCTGAAGGCTATGCGTCCGAGAAATCCGCGGTTATTCCACATTTTTTAACTGACAAATAAATATCAATATGGCAGAACATCCAAGCGTTTTCTTTCTTTGCGACTAATTCTGATCTCTTTCTAGTCAAACTTTAGGCTTTAAATAATTTCTAATCACAAACGTCAGAATATATGAAGCGGCAGATTTTCTGATGGATCAGTATATGGTCAAATAACTATATTTGTCGCCGAAGCAGAAATTCATGATTATTATTGAGACCCTTTTAGATGCTGTTAAACTGAGGAAAAACCCTGTCAGGGTGGCTGATTTTCAAGTCACCGCGAAAGTCACACTTATGAAGATGTTCACTTCTTGAACCTTGTGTAAGAAAAATATTGCGATGGTTGTTCCACACCACACAGTGGAAAACTTTATTGAAAAAGTGAATTCAGACGGCTTTTGTGATGTAAGAAAAGACTGGATCGATAGCCCAAAAGACATTCAAAGTATATAGCAGTTCGATTTCTTATTCACCTCAAACTTCTTGGAACATTGGCATAAAAAATCGTTGCTTTTAGGGAGAGCAAAGGTCTGGGGAGATCATTAGAAATTATGCGCTTCTTCATTTTTATTTCAGCAGAAAAAATATTTTGTTGAGAAAGATGTGCTGGAGTTGACTTTAAAACACCTATGTTTAGTTTGAAGATTTTTGAAAGATCTACTCTACAAAGACCACAAATTAATTTTCACTTCTAACGAAAAAACCTCAAAGAGGTGGATACTAGAAACTGCGGTTAATTTGGTTCTAAATTGCCTGCAATTACTGTGTTTTTCGACCAGATTTGATATGAAGAAAGTTCAGTTTGTGCTTGATTCAGCTGTCGAAGTAGCAGAAAGTAGCAGAGATAAAATTACTAGAAACTAACTGAGCTGTAGCGTTGCCAACAGTTTCAGTGTCTCTTAGGGGCAGTTTACTTTTGCGCGGTGTCTTGAGAGATCTCATGGGTCATGTTCTAGAGATGCTCACAATCTGGAAACATAAAGAAGAGTCTACCACAGGAGAATAACTTAGTTTCTTTACATTTTTATTATTGAATCTGGTCTTAAAAGGTTTTCAATACGAAATTAGAGCTCTAGCTTTCAAAAAACATTTCTTGTTGCATATGGTAATTGCGTTTTTTGAGCGCTGAAATTTCTGTTGCTTGGGTTATAGTTTACACAAAGCGCAGATAATTTTATAGTGCGCGTCGAACGACGGGAAGCTACTGAGAGGGAGTGACACAAACTGATACGCAAAAAGGTAATTAAATGCGCTTGCAAAGTCACACAGTCATGCTGGTAATATCATTAACTTATAACAACAATAATAACAACAAACTGCGGCAAGCGGAATAGCAACTACAAACTGTGGCAAACTGTTAGTGTTTAAGAGCTGATAATTGTAAATTTAACTATCTAACGGTAAACGACTGCGACGAAAGCAACGATGAAGCGAAATTACGATGAGTGAAAATGTGTATGCGAGGGTTGGATGCTGTTAGGGAGAAGGCGCAGAGACTTTACTGCTGCTGGGGAGAGTGCTGAGAGCATGCGTTTGCTGTGGGTAAATAGGTTAGGGTAATAGGTTATGCGGGCAAACAGCGCGACGACATTGAAAGTGATGACTTCATGCCGCCCCCACCACAACTAATGAAATGTAAAAAAAAAAACATCACATGCTATAAATTCTTAGGCGGCATTGGCAAATGTTTGGGGCGCATAGTATTGAGGGCTGCTGCGTTTCGTATAAAATAACACACTCAGCACCCCTGCCAGCAGCAAACAACAAACAACTATTGTACAACACAATTATCGCATGCACTTCCCCCTACCATCCGCACATGCAGTCGGTGCGTCAGTGCGCTGATTTATGGCTACGCAGGCGCTGCAGCGGTGAAAGTGCGCATTTTTAGCGCGCGGATGTGCATTTGGGGATGAGCTAACTTTGCTGTTGCTCTTGGCAGCAAATTAATAGCATACAAGTTTATATATACATATGTATGTGTGTGTGTGCGTGTGTGTGTGTGTGATTCGGCAGACAGTGAAGTGTCTAGAAAGAACTATAAAAGCGACAAAGCAATTTCTCTAAGTTAATGCATATGTATATACATATGTACATTTGTATGTGCGCTTGTAATCGCCTAAATGGCAAATTGAAAATTAGAAAATGTCTGTATAGTTGTAAAAGTGACTTTTTTTTGTGGCGAAAATGTAATGAAAAATCCGAAATCCGCCTAAAGTCACCAATGTCTGGTGTAAATTTGCGCACAAGTGCAGCACTTAATTGGCAAGTGTGCTGGAAAAGCAAAATTTCACGCAGCGGGCGCAAAGTGGGGGGAAGTGCAGCGGTTGAGCATGGAAGAGGTTTGGTCTTTGGCAATCAGCCGCTGGTCATAAGTGTAGTTAATAGCTTGGAAGAAATTAATATGTACACACACAAATATATACATACATACACGCTTATGTACATATGTATAAACTTTATACTGCATATGTACATACATATATATAGAGAAAATATACTTGTATGTTTTAGCTGGAAAGTAGTTTGCATGATTTATGGGCAAAATTGATTGGGTTTGTTGTATATAAATAAGTATGCAAGTGAGGGCAATTTATATGGAAAGCTTGAGTAAAATACGACAAAATACGTTTGAAAGTGCTTTTGTTTGATTTTTGTCATATTTAGGTAAATATATAAATAAAAAAATTTAAATATTGCAAAACAAAAAATAATGTATTTTCTTGCAAAGATTTTTATTTGATGATTTTTTTTAGTTGACGATTCAAAAAAAAAAAAAAAACAAAAAAAAAAAAAAAATGAAATAAAAAAAAAAAATTATATGAAATGCGGCATCCACAGCTAGAAATTCTTAAAAGTAGCTAATATAAAATAACTGCAGCCAAGGAAAATGTAACAAGTTGCGTCAGCAACTGATTTTCTGATTTACTGAGCCTCAAACAAACAACATTTATTTATATTTGCTAACAAAAAATAGAAATAAAAGATTTCTGGCTCATTCATTCTGGTTATGTAAATAGCCAAAATAGCACCATGAAGAGTTTCAAGAGCTGTCACTTCCTCCAGAAAAAAAAAAACGATTTGGTGTGGTTTGTGGGTTGGTAGAATAATCCAGAAAAAAAAAACGATTTGGTGCGGTTTGTGGGTTGGTGGAATCATCGGACCATATTTCTTCAAAAATAATACCGGTGAGCACGTAACCGTTAATGGCAAGCTATATCGCAACATGATAACCGACTATTTGATGCACAAAATTGAAGCCCGTGATCTTGGCAACATTTGGTTTCGTCAGAACCTCGCCACTTCGCACACAGCGCAACAATAAACGGATTTATTTAGACAACACTTCGGTGGACTGATAATTTCGCGTTTTAGGCCGGTCGAGTGGAGATTAAGATTATGTGATATCACTCTGTTAGAGGTTTTTCTGTCAGAGTAAATAAAGTTTAAAGTCGGCGGATAATCCCGCTTTGATTCAGGCCTTGGAGCAAAACATCATGCGTGTTATTCGCCAGTTACCAGTCGAAATGCTCGACAAGTCATCGTAAGTTGGACTCAACGGATGGATCATCTCAGATGTAGCCGCGGCCAACATTTGAAAGAAATAATTTTCAAAAATATATATCAAGGAACGTTCTTTCGAAAGATATTAAACATTTCCCATTGAATTTGGAGTTTCGGTGTTTTTTTTTCTTTAAAAAAGTGGGGAATTTCGAAATGTATACTATAACCTTTACATATGTTAGAGGGTCTCCTGCGTCTACTTATAGTACATATGTATGTAGCTATTGTAAGCACAATTGTGCTCTACGTTGGAGTAGTGTACAAGTGTATGAAAATCCTCCTACTGGAAGCTGATGGAAAAGGTTTATAGCTTCGCTGCGCTATGTAGAACGGCGGCTTTAAGAATCATTGCAAATGCAGCTCTTGAACAAGTGCTAAACCTATAAACGCCTATAAACCCCTCCGCTAAAAACTGCGCAGCAAAATCGGCGGGGCGACTGCAGGAGTATTAATATATAGAATCTTCGGGCATAGCTCTGTGTGTAGTCGCGGTTTGGTAAACACGGATTAGATGATCCCACTTGTTAGTTGGGAAAGAAGACTTATAAATATTATAGACTTCATTTTAACTTAAAAATCAGTGAACTTGCTCCTAAGTAATTTTGTTAAAATAATGGTAGAAAACTAACTAACGCTGATTTTTGTCATAAGAGTGAAATTAGCTTGAATTCTTGACTAAACTTGTGTTTACTTCATTTATTGCGCACTAACTAACACTTATTTACAATTTCGCCTCTTTCCAATCAACTAAATTAATAGTTGTTTTGCAATTTAAACGCTTTCTTACACACACTTTACTTTCAACTAGACTTTTGTGCTTTACATGTCATTAAATCTCGATTAAAGAAACGAAAAAGTCATGCTTTCACTATGTCAAGCAACACTATCTCTATTCATTTGAAAAGAAACGAAAAACTATGCATAGACTAAGGAGCCAGCTATTGAATGTTTTGATCATATTAGCAACATTGTTGATCAGCTGATGCTTTGAACGTTTACATTGGCAAAATATACAATGTCAATGCCACTGGGATCTTTCCTATCAATTTTGTAGTGTTGTCAATGACATTAAAATTGAAACACTGAGTGATGATGGACTTTGTCGCAAGAAACTGTTAGAGAGTTTCAATAAAAAAAAAAAAAAATTAGGTTGTATAATACAAAGAATTGTTTTTTTTAAATAAATAAATGAAGATGCTTTTAGAAGACTTTAGCTGAAAATTTCAGAAAACAAAAGGTTTACAAGATTTTTAGCACTCAAAAGCGCATTAAAATTTACGCAATCAATACTTCAAACTTTCTTTGGAGCAAAACAAATAAAAGTCATTTCCAGAGAATACTTACTGTTAAACCACTCGATTTAATTATAGTTAAGCCTTAAGTACAGGGTAGGCCATTTAAAGTTGACCCATTTGTTTGTTTGCCAAAATTAAGGCGTCGCGGATAATCAGCTGGGTTTAGTTTTTGTGCCATTTGAATTTTATATGGAAACATCTTCAAATCTTTATGAATTATGCGTCGGAGAGTGGTGCGAGAGATGTCTAATTCCTGAGAGCGGCGATAACTCGATGTCGATGGAGTCTCCTCAATACTGGCTCGTACAGCTTCGATATTTTCATCAGAACGTCTTGTGCGTTGTCTGGATGCATGACTGGCATTACTGAGATTACCGGTGTTCACAAATTTTGCGTATATAGACTTAATTGTGTTCTTAACTGGAGCACTTTTCACTTTATTTTTTTTGCGAAACGCACGTTGAGTTAACACAATTGAAAAGTTATTTTGAATATAAAGCTGAACAATTTCAGCGCGTTCTTTTGGAGTGTACTGTTCCATGGTATAAATTGTCTTCGAATGACGCTTCTAACGCGGTATGACATTAGCCGATTTGTCAGCGCTGTTAAAAGTTACAGCGTTGCCAGATGGGTCAACTTTAAATGGCCTACCCTGTACTTCTTGAGTGACTTCGAACATTTTCAAGTTTTCTTGGCAAAAAAAATATTTCATTTGCCAGTAGGACGAAAATGCGACGTTGCAATAGTCATACAGTAAAAGAGTTTAACAAGGCTAACAGCAACAGCACAGAAAAAGGAAAAAAATATTGGCAACTCTTAGCGGCAGTCAAACTCCAAATTAAACTGGAAAAACACTGGCGGCGCGGCAGACAATCAAAAACTACGGCTAACAAATATGGCAGGCATTAAAATGCGGCGGAGCCAGCAACTGACAGTTAGCATTTAAAACTGCGGCCAGTAAAAGCCTGCAGACACTCGTAGCGACGCTGAGTCAGCGCAGCTTAGCAACAAAGCCAAATTGGTTGGGGGTTTTTTTGTTACCGTTCATGACTCAGCAAACGGATTGCCAGAGTTGATTTGGCCAACTTAAAATGAAGCCAAAATGTGGACTGTGCGCACATATAACACACATACAATTTAACCTTTTTGTGAGTGTGTAGGTTTAAGCCCATATGTGAACGACCTTAAAGCGCACACAAATACAAATCAATTTTCCGTTTAAAACTTGTCTTTACAGCGAGCTGTGGGTGCCGCTTGAAGATTGTTGGACCAGCTGCAGCTGAGCTTGGCTTAAATATTGACTTTGGCGTGTGTGTGTTTGTGTGCTTTGTCTTATCACGCGCTGCATATCGCACCGCTTCGTATGGTGTTGGTAAGCGTTTGGCATTTTTATGGATTAACACTTTTCGCTGTCGACTGGCTGTTTACATGCTGCTGGCACACAACTAAGGTAAATATCATTAATCTTCGCCGTTTGGCGGTCGGCTGCGTGCGCAATGCAGGTAAGCGCGCACTGTGACTCAAAGGTGAATTGGAAAATAAGGTAAATCAGTAGATTCCTCAAATATTTAAGTGAATGTGAGGCAAAGGAAGAAAGAGTTATCAGCTAACAACAAGCAGCTGCTGAGCTTTTTGCTTATTTTCCTTTCACTGTGTTGAGCAGGATTGAGAAATTCAAAAGCGGCTGCGAAAATGCATTTGTTTGCATGCATACAAAGTGAGGGAAATAATTTAAATCATCAAAATAAAGAGAGTTAAGAGTATTACTCAGATAAAATATATGCAAAACAAATACAGCTTGGTGCACGAAAATGTTGTGAAGTGCAGAGCTTTAATCTTGCATCAAAGCAAATATACACAATTTATTTGAAAAGTTTGTTTAACAGTAACCATTTTTAATTAAATTTTCCGTAATTTCATGTAACTTTGAGTTGAAAAGTTCGAAAAAGCACATAAAAGCTTGAAAGGGCTGGTTTAAATTTATGTTTTGAAATCTAAGTTTAAACTCAGGAGACTGTACGAAGCAAAACAGCAATTCCGTGCAACTTTGAGCCAAAGCTCGAAAAAGCTCGCGAAAGCTTAAGGGGGTTTGGTTAAATGGAGATTTTGAAAACTTTGGTTAACAAATTCAGAAAAGATTTTAGAAAGCAAAAATGCTTTCCCGTGCAACTTTGAGCCAAAGCTCGAAAAAGCTCGCGAAAGCTTAAGAGGGTTTGGTTAAATGGAGATTTTGAAAACTATGGTTAACAAATTCAGAAAAGATTTCAGAAAGCAAAAATGCAACTTTGAGCCAAAGCTCGAAAAAGCTCGCGAAAGCTTAAGAGGGTTTGGTTAAATGGAGATTTTGAAAACTTTAGTTAACAAATGCAGAAAACATTTCAGAAAGCAAAAATGCAACTTAGAGTCAAAGCTCGAAAAAGCACATGAAAGCTCGAGCGGATTAGTCTTAATTGAAAATTTAAAATCTATGCTTAAAAAATTCAGTCAAAATTTTAATAATTGGCTAGCTTTAATGTAATTTATATTGCCACCGAGCTTTGGGAGACTTAATAATTAAAATTTAGAAACACATTTTCTATCTATGAAGATTAAATATGATGAGAATCTATATTAGATATCAAACCTTACAATAGATGAAAGCTTTAGCAAAGCTCTCCGAGCTTTTGGAGACTTAATAATTAAAATTTAGAAACACATTTTTTATCTATGACGATTAATTATGATGAGAACCTATATTAGATATCAAACCTTACAATAGATGAAAGCTTTAGCAAAGCTTTTTAAGCTTATTTGCTTTGAAGAAAGTGTAACAACGAGCTAACAAGTAGAATATATTAAGCTTAGGAAACACGAAAAGAGCGTAAAGATTTGGAAACCAATTTCTGGAACTTTTGTATTCTTGAAAATAGCTTTCACTCAAGAAAGCTTTCAATAAAGATCGAAAAATATCAAAAATTAAATAAAATTTAGCTAAAGGAAAACATCTTTCGACTACTTAGTAAAGCATACATTTAATATACTTTTTTCGTACTCACAGGTTATAACCTAAATTGTTTTTTATGATTTGTTTTAGATAGTGTAAGCCAGTAAAAGCTCAAGGGAATAATTTCATTTTCTTTAAATAAAATAAATGCCAAAGTGAAGAGTAGTTTTCTGAAAGCTTTAGGGTAATTTTGTAAAGCTTAAAGCTCTATGGTTGACATTTGTTTTCGTTTTAATCAATTTTGTAAAATTTTTTCAGTTTTTAAATTTTAAATGAACTGTTTGAAAAAAGCGTTTATCTAAGCTTTTATAACCTTAATTATTTTAGAGAAAAAATTTTGTACTTAAGAGTCCTTAAGCTTTTATCAGGAATAAAGATATATTTATTTTTAGTATCAGTCGTATTTTTTAATACAGTTTCCATGTACAGCTTTTATATTTTTACTATGTTGGTAATGCAATAAGCTGCTTAACGGTGCTTTCTTTTATTTATATATACATACGTACATACTCATACATAAAGCATGGTCAGCTATGTGCAAATAGATTAAAATCCTCGAAAGTATTAAAAATTGTGAGCTTGGTATTAAAATCTATAAAAAGCTTGATCTTCTCATTTTCAGCGTTTAAACCCCAAAAAAAAGCTTGATCCCATTTTTTTCTGGATTTCTGTGCTTGCCAAGCGATTAGTGAAATTTTCATGTATATTCATAAATTGTAATAACCGCTGTGGTGCTTGTCTTATTTTTTTCTCTGCGCTTTCCTGCAATATTACTTGCATTTCTTCTTTGCTCCATCGTCAGCACAATTGTGCCATTGTTAAGGCAATCAATTTGAGATTTTTATTCAATAAATTTGCTGGTGAAATTATGCATGAAAATTTGATAAATGTAATATGCTAAATTGCTAAAGTAAGCAAAATAAAGAATTGAGAGTACTCAGCGAAAGTTTTTTTTTTTAAGAGAACTAGGATAATAATGCTTAAGGAGCTTTTGGGAAGACAGAAATGAAAAATATTCCTATATAATTTGCATCAAAGACGAGTGACGTTCCTATATTAAATAATATGGACTCGCGTCTAATTTGAAATCTAGCTTCTTTTGAAGAATGTTTAATGTTAGTCAAAACTTGATTTCCAAAGCTTTTAAGTTTTCGAAGCTATCACTTGTAATTTGTGGCTTTAATCCTAAGATGATTATTAAAATTTTTGAGAAGAGCTTTTTGAAGTAAAAAGCTTTCACTTTTTTTTATAAAAATATGAAAATGTGGCAAAAGTGGATTTCAAAAGCTTTCAAGTTATGGAAGCTTTCACTTGTAATATATGTCTTTAATTAATTTAATAACTTTTAAAGTATTTTAAACAAGCTTTTACATTGTGAAATTCTCTCGAAGAGCTTTTCTGTGTTCTTAGACTTCAATAAAGCTTTTTTTTTTTGGAAATTGGTGTTAAACATATATTTAAAATTTTGTACCCCTGTCAGCTTGATACAAATGCTTGACACGACTTAATCATAACGATAAGTGATTCATATTTTATATATTTTATATTCAATGCAATTAGAATATAAGTTCAGTAATAAAACATTTAGATGTTAGACAGTTAAGTGTACTTTAAAAGCCTAATGACGTACATACGAGTAGGGGATAAGCGAGTTATGTTGAATAGTGTGTTTTATAGCATTTTTAATCCAAATGCCTCAGTAAAATATTCTCAAATATTAAATGAAAATAAAAGCTTTCAAAAGCTTTCTAAGTAAAAAAGATTTCTAAAGCATTAAATTCCTTTAGTAAGACTAGTTCACTACCGATGAATTAAAGCTACCAAGAACTGGAGAAAGCGAGGGGCTTAGAAACATATTAAATGAAAATAAAAGCTTTCAAAAGCTTTCTAAGTAAAAAAGATTTTTAAATCTGCGTTCGAGCATTCAATTCCTTTAGTAAGACTAGTTCGCTACCGGTGAATTAAAGCTACCAAGAACTGGCGAAAGCGATGGGCTTAGAAACCGATATTCACTTAAGCTTTCGCTTGCAGCAGAACTCTTTTCAATATTAATACGATTTCTCTGCTTAAAATTTGTTTTAGTGGTTTTAACAATGAGCATTGCTTTCGACTGTCGTTTTCTACATAAAAGCTCTTATGAAACGCTTTTTGAAAGCTCTTAACAACTATGCTAAAAAACCGTTCGCTACTTAAAATTTGTTTTAGTGGTTTTAACAACAAGCACGGTTAATGGCTTTCTACTTTCTTCTTTTTCTATAAAGCTCTTCAAAAGCTCTTATGAAACGCTTTTTGAAAGCTCTTAAGAACTATGCTAAAAAACCGTTCGCTACTTAAAATTTGTTTTAGTGGTATTAACAAGAAGCACGGTTAATGGCTTTCTACTTTCCTTTCTTACATTAAAGCTCTTCAAAAGCTCTTATGAAACGCTTTCTGAAAGCTCTTAACGACTATGTAATCCGTTTTTTAAACATTGGTTGTTTATTTTTCCTTGCTTTTTTAATTTTCAAAAGCTCTTTCAAAAGCTCTCTTAAAATATTTTAAAAAGTATGAAAAAACTCATTCACAAGGTCTAGTGTAACTTAAATTGAATTTTCTAAAAAATATAAATAATAACAAAAACTGGGATCACAGTGACAAAAAACGCATAAATCTACGTTCCAATGGGTTAAGGGCAAAAATACAAGTAATTTGTCATGCTACGTTCTTGCTGTGCTGTAATTATTCAATTATCACCTAAATGTTTTGCTATCATCGTTGCATAATTGCTATGACGGAAAACAAAGTTGTGAAAGAAAGCCTTTGTTTCAAAAAGCTCGTAGCAAGAGAGAAGAAAATCCAAGAAAGGAAAGTAAAGCTGCAACTGTGTCGGCTGTATGTACAGTATAACAGTAACAGTAATTGTATATTTGACTGTATTTGCCAGTAATTGCTTGCTTGCTTGTTTGTGTATGCCATTACTCAATGTCTTTCACTTAAATCATATCCGACTCGCTGGCGAAATTATTTACGCGCTCCAACTCGCAACTGCCGACTAATTGGACTAGAATGGACGCAAAGGAAACGGCGTGGACGCTGCCTGAATGCAAGTCTAGTTTATAAGCAAGGACGTAAGTACCATTCGCCAAGAAAGGATTCAAACAATATTGCAAAAATAAAAAAAAAAACGAAGCTTGCGGCATATAACTTTGAGATTGGCGGCACTCAACGGCTCGCCACGCTTTTGAGTGCGGGCTACAACGGCGTCGCAACGCCTCTGCCGTAGCTGCATACATTTTCACGCTCCAATAAATTTGCATAACACTAAAACTGCACTAGTGCAAGACAACAAACGGATGAGCGTTGACGGCAACGCCTTGAAGTATGCTAAAGAAAATTTGTTAAATTAACTAGCGCTGCAATTGTAACTAGGTATAGTAGTGTGTGGTGTGTGTGTGTGTATAAGTAACTTGTGCTATTTCATTATGCAGCTGTTTATTTGGCTAACGAGTACACTTGCACTCTGCGTAAAGCGTAGGCGATTGAAAGACGCTGAAGTGCAGTGTACTTTATTTCCTTTTTTGCATTTTCTTACTTTTTTGTGCTTTCATAGTAGTACTAATAGTTGTTAGTTACTATAACTGCTGTTTGTTTTTGTATGCGTTGTTGTTTTATTGCCTTGCAACGTATAAATTGCATGCTAACGAAAGCAAAAATTGCCTGCCGAACAAAGAAAACATTCGTAGCTACGAAATCGTTTGAAACGTTAGCTCGAAGAAATTTCACATAGAAGAGGAAGTAGTCACAAACAAGCCAGCGCAGGCACAAATAACCGAGAGAATCGCTTGTGAAAGCGAGATACGCGTATAATAGTGTATTCTTGGCGCTTCTTTCTTTCTTTCTTCTTCTTCCTTTCAATTTGCAGCCTTTATTTTCGCCTACTGACCGTAGGGCTGCCGTGGAGCGTGTAGCGCGTAAAGTTTTGTGCGAAAAAATGAAAATTTTCTTGCTGAAATTTGCAAGCGTTCACTTGAGTAGCCCGACAATGGCCGCGTGCTGCAGTCAGCAGTTGGCTTGGCTAGTGAGCTTAAGACTTGTGTGCATGCAGATTTCAGTTTGGCGAAAATTTGTAATTCAAATGTGAGGAATGGATACGCGGCACATGATGCAAGCGCTGCAGATAGGCGAGTTTGAAATAGTGTAAGGAAAATTTAAGGAGTGTGTTGGGCTTCGTAGAGCAAAGAAATTGTACAAATGCAATGACATCAAAATTAAAAGGCACTATTTGAAATTAGTTTGCAAAAAAAAAAAACGTTTGAGAAAATACTTTTAGTCTGGCAAAGAATAGTTGATTTTGCTTTCGTTAAAAAGGAAGAGATTTGGCAAATATGTATATTTTTATTTTTTATGTAATAAATAATTTGGTAAAATTTTTTTTCTGAAAGCGTTTTAGTAAAAGATTTTATAAATCAGTTAGAAGTCGCTTAAAACGCATTTCAGTATTATTCTGTAGCCTTATATATCATTAATATGATTTTCGAAAGCTTTAAAAGCTTTCAAGAATTTTTTTCATAACAAATAAATACTTATTCTAGTAAATTTTTTCTAAAATAAATTCAATGAAATTTTTATAAAATAGTTAATAGTCGCTTAAAATGCATTTCAGCATCATTCTGTAGCCTTATAAATCTTTAATCTGATTTTCGAAAGCTTTCAAAGCTTTTAAAAGCTTTTTTTCTACAATAAAATATTCTAGTGACTTTTTTTTAAATCATTTATAAAATATAGTCGATTAAAACGCTCATGGGTATTTTTCTAGAGCTTTCGTTGAAAACTCAGAACTGGGAAATATGATTACATTGTTTTTTTAACTTTTTTGTGAATAAAATATTTTGTGGTAAAAAAACTTTGTAAAATTAATTCAATAAAATTAAATGAACTAGTAAAAAATTACTTTAAAAGCATTCCAGTAACTTACTGGAGGTTTTCAAAGCTTTACTGCGATTTTCGAAAGCTTTGTAAAGCTTTGATGACAAAAAGAAATTGAGAATCTGTATATTTTTATTAGAATATCCTTCTGTGGAGAACCTCTAAGATGACAAGATTTAAAATAGGACTATCTGTATTTATATAGAAAGTATTTGTTCTCATCAAACATTTTAAAAATATTTTTGGGAGTCTTACATAGCTAAAATAATATATAAAACGTAATTGCTATAGTCTGTAATGGACTGTGAAAAAAAATTCATAATACTAAATTTCAAGGAGTTTTACACCTTTAAACCAAGAAAGCTTTTAAATTTACTTGTAGTATTTGTAAAGCTTTCATATTTTATACTCCATCAAAGAATTTAAACACTTTAATGGCGAAACTGCTAGATTTACATGATAAAAAATGTCTGGGTTATTAGAACATTTTGATAAGACTAAAATAAGTTTTTTGGAAAATCTTTTTAAAATAAAAGAGCTTTGGAATTTTGTAATAACTTAAAAACTATACCATTTTGAATACGGCATACAAAATTAAAGTAGTTTAGTGGTACCTTAAATCGTTGAATTTAAATATTTTAGAAACATACCAGGTTGCCCATATCAAACATAAAATTTAAGTTAAAAAAAATTGCTTTACATTTTAATGTATGTTAGCCAAGGTTTGAAAAAAATTAAGTTCATTGAAAATTTTCCAGTTTTTCTGTAGTTCAGTGGTATATTAAATTGTAAATTTTAAGAAAAATGGCAAAAAGTTTAGTTCAATAAAAGCTTTCAAGCTTCAATACCAAAAACTGAAGTTTATTAAAAGCTTTCAAGCTTTCTTGTAGTATGAGCTTTATAGTTAAATGAATGAAGAAGTTTAGATTCCTCCCAAATTCGATCGAATGTTATTCATATCACGCAAAAAAATAATATTTATAATGTTGTACAGTTTGAAAAAAAAAAAAAATACTTTATACAATAAGGCTGTGAGAAGTTCAAAGAAATGAAGGATGTACTGAATACTCAAAGCGCTGGAAAATATGCAAACACTTCTCAAAAGTACTAAAAAGGATAGATGGTTTGAAAATTATGGCGCTAGAAACTATGCAGCAAAGCTCAAAAAAAGTTATTTACCATTAGTGCTGGAAAATATACGGAAAAGCCCGAAAAAGCTGAAAATAGGTGGAGCTGTGCTGTTGACGCTGGAATATATGCAGTAAGGCTCTAAAAAGCTCATGGTTTAAGGAATAAAATATTGAGATTTGAAAGTCAAGAGAAAAAAAAAAAATTGTCAACCCCTTAGTCAATATGAGGTTTAGGGCGCTAGAATAGCTGCCCAAGTGGACTACTTTGAGGGGGTTGGCAGAGTTGTGGAAAAATTTTCAAATATACGCTTTTTACGGAATCAGTCTCATTACTTAATTGTCATGCCTCGTATGTGTATGTATGACGACATCGATTTTCAGAACAGGCAAATTTAATTGGTGATAGTGTGCGATTTATTTAAAATTAAGTAAATTTTAATAATCGCTAACTAACAGCTCAGCAAAAGTAAAGAAGAACAAAGTTCTCTGCTGGCAATATAACGAAGTTATAAAGGACAAAGTTGTCTGCCTACAATATATCAACGGCAGTTATTAACACTTTGGATCTTGGTTCAATTATTATACCATTTTATAACCTTTCTACAGATGCTTGCTGACACAAAAAATTACTGATTCATTTGAATTATTTCCTTCAACTACTGGTATGCATGATGATTACTGACCTTAAAGAAGTAGGGGTACACATATGTATGTGTATATATATCGAAGAGTGTTTATATCTATTTATAATGTGTATATATATAAAGGTATATATATGTATGTAGATAGCTGCCTTGCCATGCGCCAAGCGCGTTGGTCTTCATTGGAATTCACTTGGAGCAAGTCAAGCGTTTCATCCAATGCATACAAAAAAAGGCACACAGGAAATCAACAAGCAACAATAATAGTAGCGGCAACAATTATAATGAAATCAGCAGGCACAGGCACAGCAATGCAAGAATGTGAAACAAAAGGAAACAACAAGAATGCGAGGGACGCGTGTGTGCGCCTGCAGATATGCAAGCCTGCTGCTTCGATAGGCCTGCTGTTGTATGAGCAATCGAGCTGCTTTTATAACTACCTGCTTGTGACTTCGATACACATACATACCTACATATGTAGGTAAATAAAATGATTATTGGCAGTGTCTGTGCAAGCATATTTATTGCTCTACTGTTTACCTTGCTGACTGATATTTCCAAGAAAAACTTTGCGCTACAGCAGGAGATGCACATATTGGCATGCGAGTATGTATGTATTGTACATATATTTATGCATAAATATGTTTTAGTATAGCGTTAATTGGCAAAGTTAAATAAAAGCTGCGTCTGTTGTGCGGCATTAAAGCTTGTGGCAGCAAGTCAATGCACACAGCCGCAGAAATGTCAGTGTGGACAGGTAAATAAATACAAAATAATTATATAACCAACCTAACGGCTTGTAAGCCACATAAGTACAGTTAGATACAGCTACATAGACGCATATGTATTTGTGTTTGGACTGTGTTGCACGTAACTAATTACTAATTGGATTAAGTTCGCGTACCCCTGTTGGCATTTAGCAAGAAAGTTTTTTCCTTTTACATTTTTTCTAACCAAATATATGTATGTATGTATGTAGATACTATATATACCACTGCTAGTCTACAACTACCTTTAGTTCACTATCACATACACATATATATATATATATATTGTGTATATAAAAAGCAAAACTAACGCTTCAGTATCGTCGCCAGCTTGCTGTGCGTGGCTTCAGCGTTTTTTCACTGCATCTCGGCAACATTCACCTTCGTAACTTAATCATTTATATGCGACACAGTCATTTGACCCCACTCAACAGCTACTAATCTTTTTCGTTATAAAAATAAATACTTTTTTCTTCTCTTGCATTGCTTGCTCTTCGTTACTCCTGTCGATCAGTTAAAAAGGTCAATGATTTTTTACAACAACTCGCCTTTGGTTTAGAATTTAAGCTGATTGGGTATGTCAGTGGCGATTAGACCACCATTAACGCAGCGTAAGCATGGTTTTGGCTACTGTCTGCTAGGGAAATAAGGCACACTGTGGTTAACAGTTGAACAAAATTATTAAAAAGAAAAAAACTATAACTTTACCATTCAAAATTTCATATTTATAAAATATTCCATGCGAGAGCTTGATTTTGATCGTCCAGTTTTTAGGACAGCTACATATATGCTATAGTGGTCTGATTTCGGCGACTCCGACAAATCAGCAACAGAGGCAGATGGATCTATTGCAATAGGCGAGCTGAACTTCGGTCTATATAAATACCCGAAACTATTGTCTATTTTCTACTAGATCTGACTCTATATATAGATACTTGTATATATACATCCAAATGAAAAAAAAAAAAAAAAAAAATACTTCAGGGTGAGGGTTCCTTTTGTACGTATTACCAGTTGATGGCTTTCCCTTCAGTACTGTCCTATGAATACGGTCTTCCAGCTGAAACATTGGCGAGGCAGCTCTAGTTTGAACGAAAGTGTGACTTGGTTCCTAAGTAAAGACGTATCTGTAGGCGATACCAAGGCAAAGCTGAGGAATGTGATCTTGGATGTGTGAGGATGAGGTAGTTCTTGTTATCAAGACAAAGAGCACTCTTTAGAAATGTTTTAGGTAGCGCAAGTGACAGTCAGAGAATTAAGTTGTTGTGTTGTTGTCGGTTTTGTAAAAAACATTTTCATTCTTGAAATTTTCACCGTGGGATCACAGGGCGAAACAGGAACAGACGCGGGCTTTTTCTTTAAATTCAAACTAAATGATTCAATCCTTCAGAATGACATTGTTGACACAACAGAGCTGCGAAGTGGGCTTCTGCTCTAATCAGCAAGTCCATAAACCTACTAGTGGACAACCAAGCGGCAACTAATGTCAACCGTTGCGTCAATACTAAGTCGGTAAATACCGCAAGCAGTTAAAAACTAGCCTCTCAGTAGGCAAGTCGGGTAATATCATCTGGTTGCACAGTTATATGGGAAAGGAAGGTAACGAAAAGATGGACGAGTTTGCTCCCTCGAACATAATTATTCTAAACTACCCCAGACCAATCAGTTCCTTCAAGGGTTTTTTGAAGCAATGGAACCTAGAGGAAAACATCAGGTTTTGTCGCACTAGCAAAACAGGGTATATTTTGAGGCAGCGGTGATGGTGGACAGATCAAGATACGCAAAAATAAAGTCATCACAGTACTGACATCACAGATTTGCTGGTTGCTTCTGATCCAACCTTCTGAAAAAGTATAAAGTAAGTTCTTCGGAATGCAGAGCATGATGAGATGCTGGCAAATTATCTTTGCGAATTCCTTATACTTCAGCCGGTTGTAATGGAATAACTTCCAGGACCCACAATTATTAAACTTATGAGATATTGGACAGCTGGGATGAAAAATATCAGCTGTTTTTTACCAAATCTGCTGAATTTCGGTATAACGTTCAATATGGTTACCACACGGGCGCAGAAAAAGCCTAATGATGGCCGAAGTGCGCGAAGTGCCTGCGGTCTGGCGGTCCTGCTACTCCGTTTTTAACCTACCAACCAAGTTCTTCAATGAACTTTGAGTCTTCGTATGAGAAAAGGACCAAGTGAAGGACTATTCATTCGGTGGTATTTTTCATAATTATTTTGAAAATTTTCGGAGTTCTGATAACTAGAAGCTACGGCTATTCCATAAGGATTGTAAAATGCTTCAAAAGTTTAGTTTACTTATCCTCACACATATTTCATCTCTTTTGAAACTTGTATGGTTTGATATACCAATTTTAAACTTAAACAACTTAAATTTATGTATTCAAGCATTTTCATTGTTGAATTTTTAGTTTTTTCTTATTTTCCTTTTTATTGAAGGAATTTTTTGTTTCCAATTTTTTCGTTTAATTTTAACGTGTTTTCGCTCATTGCTCCACCAGTGCTATTATGATTGGAAATTACCCATTTCATTTCCATACACTTCTATTTATACAGTGATTCTTTGTTTTTCTTTACTCCTTTTTTTTCTTATTTTCATGCACTTCGATTTCAATTTGAAATAAAATTGAATTGCATTGTAGCATTGCATAACAATGTCGCATGCAACCTCAGCTCTTGTTTGCCTTTTGCCAACCATTCTACCATTTCGATTTCTATTATAGCCGCTTTTTTATTGCTAACTGCTGCTATGAGGTTGTATAAACACGCATATAGATATATAAATCGTACTTGCAATACATAAATATATATATATATATATATATTAGGGTGTGCAAAAGACTCCATTTGCGATTTTGAGACATTATTTTGTGTAAAAAGTCGTAAAAATTATATTTTACGCTCTTAAGTTGGACTTTCAACTCGAATAACTTTTGAACAATTTAACTTAGCAATAAACCATGTAGTTCAGTTTTGTAGATCGTTCAATTGTCTACAAGAATAAGTTTTTGTGTTCGCTGTACTCGAATTTTTCTTTGTAATTTCTGACTAAATTTCCACGGCATCTAAGAAAAAAAAATCATTTTTTTGTTTTTGGCACACCCTAATGTATATAGTTATACAGAGCTGCGCAGCACGTGGACGTACGTTCTATCGCTTTGACATTTATGTTTGATTTGTACCAAACGATTTTCATTTCTAACAAAACATTTTCTTTCCTACTTTCCATTTCCTACTCCTCTCCGGATTTTAGTATGCAAATCATGCGCTATTGCTCTTACTCACTTGGCTGCCTGCCTGACCGTTGATCTACGGCAAGCCTTTCAACATACATATGTTACGCTGATTTACTTTGCTCTACCTTCGTGCAACTGTACGCCCTCCAATGCATCTTCATTTTATTAGCTTTCTCCCAGTTTTTTTTCCAAACTGACCGCCGCCGTCCGCTGGCTCTTTTGGTGGCCGGTCAAATTGGCCTCTTTGCCATGCAAGCAATACTTGGCCTGCGGCTTAGCCAGCGCAGGCGTCAGAGCTGACAGTATTAGCCTGACTTGCATGCGCAATATGCAACTACAACAACAAGCGTGTCTACAAGTCTTCTGTTCTTCTTTTTCCTTTTGTTAAAATGCTTTTCATGCAGCCAACTTTACAAAAAAAAGGGTTGACTACTGTTCGCAGTCACCTGGTAGTAGGTAAAATATGTGTGTGTGGCATCGAAATTAAGTTTGCCTGGGTTTAATTAATTTCGTAGTTAGTATTCCTTGATTTCTTCTTTACGCTATGTAATTATTCTTGCTTGACACGTTTGTGTTTTCCTAATGTAATCAGTGGACAAATCATTAACTGTCAGAAATAGTGAAAACATATGTACCTACATATTTATATAAATACCTGGAGTCGTAGTGCACATGCATTTTTATTGCTCATGAGTGTGTGCGAGTATAAAAAATGCATTAAAAGCTAGTACTCACGTCAAGCAGCCGAAATTTACGTTGAAAATCGTATTATTTTATTTCTACATACAAAAATTTTAACCACATACCTGGAAGAAATGGAAAAAAAATTTATTGAATTTTGAAAATTTAAAAAATATATATATTTTTTATTTATTTCAAAAATTCTTATATAATATAAAGATTTTGAAAATTAAAAATATATTTATTTTTTCATTTTAAAAATTTAAAATTTATTTATTTTTTCATTTTAAAAATTAAAAATTTATTTATTTTCTCATTTTTAATTTTTAAAATGTTTATATATTATATATATATATAAAGAAAATTTTTTATTAAATTTTATAAATATTAAGTTTATAAAAAAAAAAAAAATAGATTAGATTTAATTATTAATTAAATTACTAATAAATAGTATGATTTTTTTTTATTATTTAATTTAATTATTATTTCAGTTTATATATATATATTTTTTTGTTATTTATATTTAATGTTATTAATATTATAAGTTTAAAACATATATATATATATATATATATATTTATACAATTTATTTTTATCAATCGACAGTCAAATATTTTCAAAACTTTGAACTAGTCACAATCGAAAAGCATCCAATTCCACTGAATAATTTATAAAATTAATGATATCTGCTATAATTTCAAACACTTTCTGCAACAAATGTTGTGGTAACTTTGTCAAAATGTATATACTATACTATCATGTGTATTACTAATACTAGAGTTAGTAGTTACGTCCGGTATAGATGTACCGATCACAGTACTGGGTGCCAGACATAATTGTAAATTATTATGATCAACCTCTAAGGGTATAAATAAGGTTGTCGGTTATAAAGACCTTGAACTCATTGGTATTGCAGTCAAATATAGTTAAAGAAAAAAAATTTAGTTTTTTTAGACTCTAAAATATAATATTGTGTTCAGCATTATTATTATTATAAGGGATCTAGCGGTGAATGACTTGAAGAAATTATATCTCAAAAAAAGGGAGATAATCACAATGAAAGCATTCCCCGGCATAATGTTTGAAAAATCCACTTTTTAGTCAACAATGAACTTAAGTGAAAATATTAGGATTATATGTAAAGGTCTTGCTATGATGGCTGAGAAGCATTTGAGCGCCATAAAGTTTTTATTGGAATATTATCGGATACTATATCATTTGGTAAAATTTCAACAAAACTTTATTTTATTTGTCAAAAGTGCCAAGAACAATGTCAAAAAGTATTGTATGTACATTGTTGTATGTACATTTTTAATATTTTTTTTTTGTAAAATTTTTTTCTGTATTCTTAAGATATCAATAAAAACACCATAAAAAATGGATAATAAAAATATTTTTTTTTGGTTTTTTGTTTTAAATAAAATTCAAAAAACTGCCAAAAATTTGATTTTTAGACTAGAACACCATAAAAAATGGATGGTAAAAATATTTTTTTTTTTAAATAAAATTCAAAAAACTGTCGAAAATTTGATTTTATTGCTTTGATTTCTAGACTACACTACCCCCTTAATGTGCATTTCAAATAATGTATATTCACATGCGGTCAATAAAATTTAATGTTTATTTGCATTTCAAGTACAATTAAACACAAGTACACATACACATATAAAGCAATTCTTCACTTGTAAATAAAAATAAATAAAAAACTTGTATCAAACATAAAATCTAATTGTTTTCGTCATTTCTTTTTCCTTGCTATCATGAGACAGACATTCACAAAATGCTCGAGCAGAGCGACGAACAAATTTGCCGAATGTAGATTAGATTATGCAGTAGATTATATCTTCATTGGACAAAAGAATTTTGTGGCTGCCACAAATGTCAAAGTGCCGCTTTAGCTGCCGCCCGACATTCGCTCGTTGATTGCCGTTGAGTGGCGTAATAAACAATTTTCACAGCGCGTATTACATATATACGTGTATTTGTATATATAGTATAAGCTGGAAATGCGCTTGAGCGTTAATTTAAATTTCATTCATCACACTTGTCAGACAGTGACGGCTGCGCGAGTTATTAAATTTCCACATTTTTATTGTTTTGGGGAAAATAATTTGAAATAGACGGGAATTTTTGCGTGCACACTTTTTAACAATTAAAAATGGGAAAAAATTAAAAAAAAAAATTCTTAAAAAAAAACATATTCTTAAAAAAAACAAATATTGTTAAAAAAAAAATTAAAAAATAATCTTACAAAAACAAAATAAAACACATACAAATGCATTATTTTGCAGTAAAAGAGATTTGCAAAATTAAAAAATTAATTATTGTTAAACAAGTGATAAAATAATTTTATTCTTCATTTTTGAGTACAGAAAATCGAAAAGTTAATTAAAAAAAAAATATTAAAAAATATTGTTACAAAATAAACCACAGACACTAATAAATTAATTTTTATGGAGTAAAAGAGTCTTGCAAAATTAAAAAAAAAACAATATTTTATTAAAAAAGTATAAAATTAATTTAAAAAAAATTAATTTTATTTAAAATTTAAAAAATACATGTTTAGTTTAAATTACTGTTGTTAAAAATATTTATATAATAATAACATAAAAAACAATTAAAAAAAATATTTATTGTTAAACAAGTAATAAAATAATTTTATTCTTTATTTTTGAGTAAACAAAATCGAAAAGTTAATTAAAAGAAAAAATTATAAAAAATATTGTTACTAAAGAAAACAACAGACACTAAAAATTTTATTTTTTTGGAGTAAAAAAGTCTTGCAAAATTAAAAAAAAAAAATATTTTACTAAAAAAGTATAAAATTAAGTTTATGAAAAATTTAAAAAAAATTTAAAAAATACGTTTTTAGTATAAATTACTACTGTTAAGAATATTTGTATAATAATAACATAAAAAATAATAATTTTATAAATTCTTTATATGCGAGTAAACAAATTTGAAAAATAAATAAAACATTAAATATTTAAAAACCAATTTTTTTGACAAGATGACTTTGAAAATAAATAAAAAAAATTGTCTGTATATAATAAACCTCAAATTGATCATATATAAAAAAAAGATAAAAAAATAAAATAAAATTATAAAGAAAAATAAAATTAATAAATAAAAAAAAATAAAATTAATTTTACAATGTCCTTATTTTTGAGTAAAAATAAATAAAAAATTAAAAATACAAATTTTTAAATTTATATTATGTATACAAAATGATAAAAGAATCAAATATGTTGAATAGGTTTTATTAAAAAAAACAATATCCGCATTTTTAAATTTATATTATGTATATAAAATAATAAAAAAAACCAAATCTGTTGAATAGGTTTTATTAAAAAAACAATACCTGCATATATCGGACCTAAAATTATCCATAAATAAAAAAAAAAAAAAGATTTAAGAGTAGTAAGAATTAAAATATACCAAGATAAAAAAGAGAAAATAATTTTACAAATTCCTTACATTAAAAAAAAAAAAAAATTAAAAATAAATAAAAAATTAAAAGTGTAAATTTTTAAATTTATATTATGTATACATATGTATAAAATAGTAATAAAAAGAAATATGTTGAATAGGTTTTTATTAAAAAAAAAATATCTGCATATATCAGACCTAAAATTATCCATAAATAAAAAAAAGATTTAAGAGTAGTAAGAATTAAAATATACCAAGATAAAAAAGAGAAAATAATTTTACAAATTCCTTATAGTAAAAAAAAAAAATTAAAAATAAATAAAAAATTGAAAATTAATTTTTTTTGACTAGACAAATTGGAAAAGTTAAAAAATATTATTTATATAAAATATTAACAAAAGCTTTTATATAATGGATAGTTTTTAATACAAAACAACAATGCCTGCATATATCAGATCTGAAATTAACCTAAATAAAGATCTAAAATTAACCATAAATAAAAATTTTAAAATAAATATTTATTAAGAAAAGTAAACAATAAAATATACCAGAAATAAAAAAGAAAACAATTTTACAAATTCTTTACTTTTGAGTAAACAATATTGAAAAATAAAAAAAAAATAAAAAAAAAAATAAAATAAAATAAAAATTTATGAACTAAGAGCGAGAAAAGTAAAAAAAATATTAACAATAAATAAAAATTAATTATTATGATAAGATAGAATAAAATTATTAAATAAAACATTTCACAATTAAAAAAAAAAATAAATAAAAAATAATAAATATTTCATCTACAAAAAAATTGTATTTTAAGCTTAGTTTGAACTAATTATTATCGAAAATTAATTTGAGAAAAAAACCCACAGAATATGTAATTGCTAAAACTTCTGTTTTACACATTACTCATTTGCCTTTCCCAAGCAGCTGGTTTTCTAATTACAAAGTAGCCGCTAAACTATAAGCTTCGCTGAAATGGAATTATGTGCCACAAAAACCTGAAAAATCACAGAAGTGTTAAGAAAATTCTGTAGGCTGCTTGAAAATGACAATCAAAGCAGATACGCTGCGGCAATAATTACACCAAAATGTTTTCTATGCCTTAATCTCTAATGTCTGCCACTGAAGTGCCGCAGTTGATTATAGAATTTTTTCTTGTGTTCTTTTTTTTTTTTTTGCTTTGGAGCGCACAATAACGTTTCAACTTTAATATGGTTTTCGAATCTTTTTTTGCTGACTTATTTCTTGCATACCACAGGAATTGCTTTCATTCCAGTTAATTTGTGTCAGCAGCAGCAGCAGCTTGCAGCAACACTTGAGCACCCCAAAAACAACATGCAATACCATGCCACACTGCAATTGGAGTGCCTAACATACGAGCTGTGGCAAAGTACAGCCAGCGAACGCATTATCTGCAAGCGCTTGCATTTGCAATGAGCGCTGCAACAACGCCAACAGCAAGAGCCACGAAAAACTGAAGAATTGAAGTTCCGTTTGAAAACGTTTGCACTGCCTTTGGCTTGTCATAATTATGACGGCTCATTTGCCGTTAATTTGTTGCTCTGCTACTGTTGCCAGTGTATTTGTTGGTAATATGAGCATTGCTTGCCTGCCGCAGCTTAATGCTAATTTCGTGTTTGCCCCCACTTTTCCACGCTGCCATATGCATACACTTGTTGTTGCTGTTGCCTACACACTTGGCAGAGCAGTCTTCAACATCCATCCACACCACGCCCACTCGCCTGCATGCCTTTGCCGCCTTGGCAGCTCATATTGCCGCATTTTCGATCATTTAATGCCACTTGAGCGCATTGCTACTCAGCATTAAATGCGCGCTAACTGCGCGCAACTAACTGACAGTTGAAGTGTTGATAACAACAGCCGTCTAACCGACAACTACTCAACGCCGCATAGCAGCCAGTCTACATCAACAACTTTGTGGTGCCTGCCTGGTATGGCGCACTTTTCTATTAACCCCATTGTTGCATACGAGTACTTCAACACTATGATTGCAATGGTGTAACGAACTTTTGGCTGAAACTGTTGGAACTTAACGACTGCGACCGCAAGTGTTGAAGTCTTAGCAGATTTTTGAAGTTTAAGTTTGAAATTTAAGTCTTTTGAATGACTGATTAGAATTCATGTGTTAGAAGTTTGAAAAATAATGCGAATTTACCACACTTCACTAGTTTGGTTGGATAATTAGTTCAACTAAGAAACGGCTTCTTTAAAATATAATTTTGGTTCCAACATAAATGATACTTCTCTTCGAATCTATGTCTCTGTCTTTGTTTCTATTTCTGTCGCTTATTTTATCTAACTTCCTTACTCCTCTTTCAATCTATGTCCTCGTCTTTCTCTTAATCCTTGTCTTTGCGTATATCTCTCTGTTTCTTTGCTCCACTTCTAATCTATGTCTCTATCTCTGACTTTATCTAAAGCAATCTGAGTTGAAATATATCATATTCAATCCCAATATGTTGTCTTGAATTATTTCCTTATCGTACCATACCTGCTAGTGATTGTATATTCAAACTGTTCCAGCTGAATCGGTCGTCGTAAAAATTTTTTTTTAGATATTTGTCTCATCATAACATTCTTGGGATCTTCTCGTTGATCCACAGGCATGTGGTTATTCGTATAGTTAATAAAAATGGCAAAGCCCACCCAAAGGAAAGTATATTTTAACAATAGTTCTAGTAAAATTTGAAATTATGGGTATTTTTTAGTAACAACTGCCCCCTTTTTAGGAAATGTCAAACATAAGTTTTTCATACAATTCCTCAACTACCCAAAGCTGGCATTTCGACACACGTTTCATCGGATAACATCAAGAAATAGAATTTTATAAGTCAAAGTTATGAAGAAGACAATTCTTCTTCTTCAATACAATACTGGATTGAACTTTAGTATTCAGAATTTTAGTCAAAGAAACTAAAACCTTCTTCATCTGGTTTCGACCACTCCTTTTTGGCAGCAGCATCAACAATAAATTTGCTGGGGTTCCTGATGAACTCTTTGACGGTAATAGCTGCCTTGTTATTTGTATGATTTCTCTTAAAGAGATATTACAGCTTTTGAAATTTGGATAACGGTATCTAATAAAGCTATCTCTGCCTCATTTATAGTACAGATGAACTACAGACACGTAAGCTGTTGGGAAGGTAAAGTTTGAACGGTACAGAGATGGTAAAGAGATAGAAGAGTAAAAAACGAGAAGTTTAGTGAAGCTGGGAACTTGAATTGATCATTGCTTCGAGTCTTGGCGCGTTCTTATTAGATTCATGTTCATCAAACTTTCTTCAATCTCCCCGCCTGATATGCTGTGGAAAAATTAATAATAATCTCTTAGGAAATGCTAACACAGATACCATTTTTTTAATCTCTAATAAGACTGATAAAATGAGCTCCTTTTTCAAGCAGTTTTGGATAGATTTGGAAACATTTATAGACTCTCTATAATGCTGTCTGACTTATTTGATAATTTTAGACGTCGGAAATTTTTATTAGCTTTTGTCATAAGGAACCGCCATCAACTCTATTACTGATTTTAAGTTCCTAGAACTAATTTTCAGTTCAACGAATTATTACTATCGATTGATGCTTCCTCTTGAATAGAATCAATAGAAAAGCTGTTGGTTTCAATTGGTGCTTCAGCTATGAGTCAAAGATTGACTACAAAGTTAGTCAGAAGACAAGTTTAAACAAATATTTAAAGAAGGTTGGGTCTACGGATCCAAGTTTATACCCGGCCATAAACAAAAACTCGATGGCATGCAACAAAATTAGTTTCTGGAGAGACAAGGCAACATTTCAAAGAATGTTAGGCTTACGGATCCAGATTTATCGACGCAAAAAGAGGAGTATTACTCGAAAGTACTCCAGTCATCCCGAGTATTGGCTCGATCCGGTCAAAAACTAAAACTCTGCAGCATTAAAAAAAAACTATTTGGATAATTTTTTCTCTCGCTGCAAAAACAAAAAGAAGAAGAGGAGCAAACAAAATTGAAAAACGAATAAGCACTTCTATAACAAATTATAATTTAGAATCCCTGTTTTGTACTTGTAAAACAATAAAATGCTGAATGCTTTACATTTACGAAGCATAAAAAATTGCAGACAATAGCCGAAACGAAGTGCATTTTCTAAGCCGCGCCTGAAAACCAATTGAACTAACTGTACACAAAGCGGATGACCGCACAAAAAAGCGCTTCGTCATGCCGCAGAGCTGTCTAAATTAATACTTTTACAGTTAGCTAAGCATTTAAATTGTCTGCAGCTTCAGCTAGTGCCGGCTAGCTCTTGTGGGGAGTGTAGAATTGCGCGGATTTCCAGCAAAATGCGCTTGGAAGATGAGCTAGACTTGTAAGTTGCTTGAAATTAACATGAGATTTTTTCGCTAGAGTCAGTTTTTCAATTTTCAGCGGCGTACAGCGCCAAAAGCGTGAGAAAATTTCAATGTTTTTGGATGCTTCTCAGTTTTTGTATTCTTCAGCATTATTTGGTTGCTTTTTTTTCATAATCTTTTGTGTTGCTCATTTAAATGGTGAAGCGTTGAGTAGCTGCTGACACTGTGAGATTATAAGCCATAATCAAGAAAAAAAATGAAAAAAACAAAAAAAAAAAAACACAGCACAATGAAAATAAAGCTGCAAATAACTAGAAAAATAACAGCAGAAATTGTTGCACGCTGCCGTGGTGCTCCGCCCCGACAACAACGCGCTGAAATTGTAGCTAAGCCATTATGTTGATGCTGCTAATGTTGCTGATGTCGCGGATTATTGTTGATACGCTTTGTATTACTTTTCCAACTTTATTTTATTTTTTTGATTTTTTATCCAGCTTCTAAGCTGCCTGTTTAACATCAAACAACTTACGCGTTCAACGACATTGTTGTTGTGTTGTTTTGTTCGGTAATTGCGCGCATCGCTTCGACGTTTCATTCGTAATTTTGCTCCATACAAATACCAACGCTTGTGGGTTAGTTGGCTAGTGCTTTGCCAGCGCTTATTTATGGTAACTGAAATTAACTGCAACGTATCCTATTGCCTTCGATGGAAAATAAACAACAACAACGGCTATGCATATATTAAACAATAACAAGCTGCTTAAGTATTCTTAAAAGCGTTGTTGTTGTGTGCAATGCTTCGCGATGTATGTATGTCTGCTGCATGAAAATCAACAAGTTCACTTCCGTCGAACAGCGCGAGTGCTTCGAACAATTTTTTTTTAAGGATTTACATTTTTTTGTTTCAAAGATAAATTTGAACTGGCTCAAATTCCTTTTTGAAATACTTAAGCATGTAATGCAAATAAATATAGCTATGGATCTCAGTATGGGTAAGTTTTTAAAAAAATTTCAACGGTTGCCGTTGCTTGCCGCTCGAACCTGCAGCGCGGCTGTGCTTAAAGCGCTGTTTTGAAGCTTGTTTCTAAGCGCTTGGACTGGCTTTATGTGTATATTGAATGAAAATAATCTTCTTTTTAAATCAATTAGAGTCTGTATGTAACAACTAAACGCACATAATGACAGTTAATAAAAAATCGATAACTAATATAATCGATAATTTAAAATCGATAACCAGTATTATCGGTTATGTGTAGTCGATACTCAATATTATACATATAATGACAATTATTAAAAATCGATAGCTATTATAATCGATTATTTAAAGTCGATAACTAATATTATCGATCATAAATAATCGATAGCTTTACCTTAATATCAAATCAGTTATTTGAAAAAAAAAAATCGATAACTTATAAAACTGATTATATAAAGTCGATTAAAAGTACATAAGTTCACTTGGCCTCTCACTCGTGGTGACCATAAATATGTGTACTATATTGTACATATTTTAATTATTCATTAAAGAGTACCCTATGATTTTGGTAGTTTTTTTTTAGAGTTGCTGTTACAGCTAAAACATACTTTTTTAAGAAAAAGAAAAATGTATATATGTGTATATATTACTGAGAAATATCTATTTCAATTCTTACACAAGAATATTTTTTTTTTAATCTATATTTTATTAAATATGAGCAAGTTCCCGAAGTTTCATGATAAAAATACCAACGATTATATTGAATTAAAAATAAAGTGTCGTTATATTTTGTGCTGTCGATTAATATCCACATTAATGCTTTCTCAATACAATACTTTCAAGAATTTTGCTCGATATGCTTGCGAAAAAAGCTGGTCCAAAGTTTTTTTTCGATGTTATCGATAATTTTAATCATTATTGCAATTTGCTGAATACTGCTGATATAAGAGTTTAAAATTATTTTTAATTAACAATTACACTTCGATATATTTCCTTTTATCGATATATATAGTTATCGATTATTGCGCTAAACAGCCGATTTAAGTACTTGTCTTGCTTTTCCTGCGAGAGAAGAAAATTATTTTTAATTAACAATTGAATTTCGATATATTTGCTTTTATCGATAAATATAGTTATCGATTATTGCGCTAAACAGCCGATTTAAGTACATGTCTGGCTTTTCCTGCGAGAGAAATTTGCGCAACGCATAATTTTCAGTGTTGTATCCAAGTTATCAATGCTTTTGAAAGTGTTGTATCGATATTTCTTTAGAATATCAACAAGTAGGCGTGACTATATGTTCATTTAATGTGTACAAACTTATTTTTTGATTAGTTATCGATATATGTATACATTTGATACGATTCGATTGGAAAAAACATATTTGAAGTATTACTCCATTTATACTGTGATCGAAGTTTACTTAGATTCTTTCAAAATTATCTGATTGCTGATTCTCGCAGTTATTTTTATTTCTTTCAAATTAGAATCAAATTTTAGTACTATATTGAATTTTCTTAAGTTGTATTCATTCACTAAATATTTGGTTCGGTTTAAACCGCGTAAATCAATCAATCGCTTTAATTTTATTCTTATATATAGAAAATTTTAAAATTTCTTGAAAAATATCGATATTTTTCGACAATAATTTTCAATTTGCTTTAAAGATTGATGCATAATAGTATTAATTGGTATCGATTTTTTTTAATTTATGCTCATTTCTTAAACATTTCATCTTTTATACGGCAAAAAAAAAAAAAAAAAATAGAAAATACCGATTTTTTTTTTAGAAAAATTATCGTTATTATTGGCTGATAATTTTCAATTTAATTTAGCAAAAACATTTTTTTACAACAGTGGTATGCGTGATTATAGTTCATATTTTTATTTCTTGCTATTATTTCTTTCTATGTCTCCTTACTTGCTGGTGGAGCGCTTGTCGAAACGAATGAGTGTCATTTGGTCTCTACATATAACCTCAATGTTGTACACTTGTACACTGTCAAGCATGCCTTACGGCATTTAATATTTATTATTGTGGACTACATCAATCATTAATGATGTGTAACATTTGAAATGTTCAAATTTAGCTTTCAGTAAATTGCTAAAAATATTCCAACAATTTGTAGCGCTCGAAAATTTACGTGCCTTCAATTATACCAAAGACCATTTAAGGCTATACTCTAATCTATGTGCGTATCGATTTTAGAAAATGTCATAATTTAGTGTATCTACAACTTGTTGTTTTAATAGTACTAACGGCAAAGCATTGTTATGTGAGATATTTGTTGCAAACGCCAAACGACCATCATGCCACATATGCACAAGCACAATAAGCTACATACATATGTATGTATTTGTACTTCATTTAGAAATTTATAAGCGACATCGCTCTGATAAACAATTCTACGAATTAGAATTTTTTCGAAAAAAGATAAATTGCTGCAATATATAATGTTTGTGCACATATGTATACTTGTTTTTACTTGCTTTGTGTTGCAAGAAAAATTGATGGCTAAATATATATCTATATAATTACTATCTATATACATTAGGGTGATTCAAAAAAAAATTTTTTTTTTTCGATTGATACTCGGAAAAATAAGTTCCTAGCCACCTCTAAGAAAGCCTCTCCAAATATGAGTTTTTAATTGTAACGGGAAGGTCCTCCTACATACGGTATTCTATTTTTTCTTATTATCAGACAGAAAAATTTATATCTCGCTTCCAACTACTTGAAAAAATATCCTGTTCCTCAGATTTTGTAGGAAATTAAATGCCCTAAAAAAAGGTCTTCCATGATTTTTTCGTAAACTTAACCGTTTAAAAGATATTAATAGTTAAAGTTTGATTATTTTTGGGAAATTTTTTTATTTCTTATGGATTTTATTACTCAATGAAAAAAATCATTATGAATGATGAAACTCATAGGTTTTTGGAGAGGCTTTATTAGAGATGTCTAGGAACCTATTTTTCTGAGTGCCAATTGAAAAAAAAAAAATTTATTGAATCACCCTAATATACATGTATTTTCACGCGTTGCTAAATAATTCAGTCCAGGCTTGACCTATATACCTATAGTTTTGCCTTATATACGCCAATATTTACTAGTGTATATATTATTTTATGCAGACGATATGCGAAAAGATATAGATGTGTATATGTATTTTTTATATAAATATGTAAATATAAATATAAAAATATATACACTTATAGCTTTCATGCAATTCAACAGATTTTTCAACAATATTGCTTCATTAAATATGTATAATACTACTAATATACATAATCCGTTGATGATTTCACAGCTTTAGTACATTTTAATTAAAATATATTCATATATGTTTGTACTACTCTCTTTGCTATTTGACACTTGGTTGGTTGGTGTTGTCACTAATTTGGCCGTCATTAGTTTAAAGAGGAAAAGTAAACAATTACGATTAATTAAAAGCTTGTCGGAATTGTTGTTATTAGACGCTCTTTGACAGAAAAAAAAATTGTTTTGCAAAAATACTTTAATATGGATTTATTTCAGTTTATTATAATCCCTGTTTTTCCGTTGATTTTTCTATTCATTTGCTGCAATGAAAATGTAAAATCTAACCTCAAAAAAATTTATTAAAATAACTAAAGTGAAAATAGCTTGAATTATGGAGATTTTGGACTCAAAATATATCAGAACACAAAAAATCAGTTTTTGTAAAATAAAAAAAAAACAATGAAAATATATAAAATTATACAAAAATATATACAAATATATAAAAAAATATATAAAAACTAATTTTTTTTTATAATGTACATAAATTTTTTTTCTAATATTTGGAGAAACATATGATTACTTTCTATTTTTTAAATACTCTTTGCAGCTTAATTTTTTTCATTATTTGCATAGAATTTTTTTTTTGAAATTTTATTGTTTTGGAATTTTGTACGATTCTTCTCCAATTTTTTCGGAATTTTTAGTGGTTTAAGTCTTCAACTTTTTTCGAAAAATATTTTTTTTTAATTGTTTATGTGTTTAGTCTTTAATTTCTTTTTCGAAATTTTGTTCATTATTTGCATAGAATTTTTTTTTTTGAAATTTTATTGTTTTGGAATTTTGTATGATTCTTCTCCTATTTTTTCCAGATTTTTAATGGTTTTAGTCTTCAATTTTTTTCGAAAAATATTTTTTTTTAATTGTTTTTGTGTTTAGTCTTTAATTTCTTTTTCGAAACCTATTTTTTGTATTATAATTCTTAATTATTTAGCCCTTAATTTTTTTTTGAAAAATATTTTTATGTGTTTAGTTTTAATTTATTTTTCCAAAACTATTTTTTTGTAATTTTTTTGGCTTTTAATTTTTTTCGAAAAATATTTTTTTGTAATTTTTTATATATATATTTAGCCTTTAGCCCTTAGCTTAGAAAGTTGTTCCTGTTGTAAGTTCAACTAAACATATTTTCAATAAAAACTTGTATGTACGCACTTGAAGCGTCATCATATTTTATCACAAGCTCTTTAAAAAAAATTATATAAAATTTAATTAAAACCAAATTAAATACATAAAACTCCACAGCGAATTAACCTTAAAGCCTTGAACGAATATTGCAACGCAAAGCCAATACTGTTTTGCTGCCGAGTCTTCAGCCCTGCTGCCCGCGTAGCATCCTCAACAGCAGCAGCGGCAAATGATACCATTAGAATACGTCGCCGCGGCAGCAGCGTTTTAAATGGCAGCGTAATTGGGATTTCCGCTTCCTGTTGATGACTCGGGCATGGCAAGTAACCGCCAGCGCTGCAATGACACGTTCGACAGTGCTGATGACTGGCAAAACGCTAACTGTTGTTTGGCTGCTGACGGCATGAACACGGCGTGAAAGAATGCAGGCAATGAACGCCGTAATGACGGGATAAACGCAAGCGAATGACTGTCTGAATGACTGTGTTAATTGTGCATTGTCAACGTTATGATTGACACAGTATGGGTGAGTTATGAAAATTATATTTTTAAAATATAAAAAAATTAAAAAAAAAAAAAATAATGAAAATATTGCCAGCGCTTGATTCATGCAGTATGTAGTTATGTATATATATAGTATACATATATATATATACATATACAAGTATATGAGTTTGTTTGAATGGTAATTCAGTAATTTAATAAATTCTTTCACTGTGTCATGCCCTCTCTGCCCGCTTGCGACATACTTCCTTTATACTCACATAACAAATCAACAGTAAAACTTAACTTTTCTGTTCCTTTCAACCTCAAAAACAAATTTATTGCTCTGTTTCAACAGATTTCACCCTTGACGCAGTTTCAGCTGTTGACACTTGGCGGATTTATTGGAGGAAAGCGGTGAGAAGTTAGGTAGAAAATCATAAAAACCGTCGTTGTTTAAATACTGTAATAATAAACCTTCATACTCATTTTATGACCATAAACAGATTTACTACTTTGACAACAACAAAAAACGGCGCGCACAATGCAATCAGTGACAGCCAGCGCAGCCAGACAACAAACGAAATCAGTTTTAATGACAGCAGTTGTATTCAAAAGAACAGTAATTAAACCCTTTTTATATCAGCGAGTTTATTGTTGGTTCAGGCGCTCGCAATGCTTGGGTTTTAGGCCAAGACTTACTATGTACTTATGCATACGAGTATAAGATGCTTCGGAATTTTTTTTATTTACGTTTCAAATTAAAATTAAGAAACTTTAGTATTTTTCTCAGGAATGTAAAAATGTTAACACAATTATTACTCTCCTTAACAAGCTTGGAATTATTTTCTGCAATAAAATATACTTTTTTGGAGTTTTTCGAAACTACTTTTTATAAAAAAAGTGTGCTTTGTAACATTCCCAACACTTCAGTTGAGTTTTTACTATAGTATGACTATTTTATAGTATTTTGTTGCCATACAAATGTTTCTGACACTCTCTTACTCTATCAAACAGTTGGGTGCCAAAGAGCGCTGTAAATACTCACGAGCAATTTGAATTAAATTTAATTTTGTTAAAGGAAAAACTTCAAGTAAGGGTTTACGTGGATTTTTGCATGTCAAATTTTTGCTCCACTTAGTTTTTGCACAATGGGTTTCCTGAAGGTTTGGGTGCTCCATTAGATATCCATTAGCTTACCTACATATATGTTTAAAAACCTTAAAACTACAAAACTACCAAGCCAACTCTGCTTTACAAAAATTTAGCCTAAAACACCCTTTACATCCTTCCAAGATATTTTGCTTTTAATTATCTTGGAAAATTTATTCATGTTAAGAGTCCAAAATTATGATGTACTAAAACGGCCTCAAGGTTAGGTATACTGTGTAATAATCATATTTAGCTATTTCAAAAAGCAGGATTCATTTCAGATAGGAGCGCTTTCTTAAACTACCTGCTTCGTGTTTGGAGCTTCAAAATTTGTTAAAAGCAAGAGAAAAGATCTAGCCTTAATGCCGGGCTTAAAAGCTTTTTATGACCCTTATAAGAATATTCAAACGAACACAGATTTCAAAATTCACACTCACGTTCCAAGGAAAGTCTGTTGCTTAGATTAATAAACCTTTCCCTAACTTTAATCCAAATAAAAATCTCAAAGATGGGACAACCTGTTGCTTAGATTAGTATTCCAACATATTCAGTTCTTTACGGTTTGTAAAAATCGTAATGTAGGTTATAAATGAAAATTTTACTATTTCTGTTTCTGTTTTTCTATTTCTGTTTTTACCATATAACTATAGATTATGCCCTATCCTTTGAAGCATAGTGTTAACTGATTACATCACGTTACTTCATTTCTAGCTTCCTTTTACTGTCTTTTTATTCTAATTCATTTTCATTGAACAATTCATTGTGGATCCAAAGGACTCACCTTCGAAAGTATTTTAGGTTGGTAGTAATTTTGGTTAGAACTGCTGTGTTCGAGAGGGTTTAAAGCTTGTACGAGACTCTTTGAGTCATGGTCTTGAATCTAAGGCGTAACACAATTATTTATTTTTGCAAAAAGATGTTGTCTCCCTGCAGTTAGAGTAAAAATCTGAGCAATAAATTTTCTTTAAAACATTTTGCAGGAGCTTGAAAGCAATAGAAACCCAGGTTTTTGAGCTATAGACCTTTGGCAAGAGCTTGAAAGCAATATAAACCTGAGCTTTTGAGCTTTCAGCTTTGTTCTTATAAGCTGAACAGGGAAACTTACTTTTAAATATTTATATAATTAGCTGAAACTGAAATAGCTCACGCAGATTTTTACTTAACTGTTGTAATGGCATTGAGCCGTCTCACATATGCTTTAGCTCTCTCGCATTCTTTAAGGTCTTAACTTTCTTATACTCGCTCAAAAATTTTAGAGTAGCATCCAATTAGTTAGCATTTGAAGCAATTAAATTGCTTTTCCCGCAATGTAATAGGATTTATTATTAATTTCTGCTACTCAACTAAATAAATCAAAACTTTTCGCTGAAGTTCGGTATTAATTCCGAATCTGTTATTTGTGGTGCGCTCATTTAACGGTATTAACTTTTCGTTTAAACTTGCAGTAAAATTTGAGAATCAACTAGAAAGAAGACACAGCAAGCTTGTGACCCATTTACGCTAATTTTAAAGAATCTGAACGAAAGGTGGAGAAAAGGCTTGGCCGCAGCAGAATTCGACACAAATCCGCTGTCATTAGTACAATATGTGAAAGTAGCACCCAAAAATAAACGGCTTGTAATTAAAAGAACACAATTTAATTTTCGAAAAATGTTGGCTAACAAGCCATTAAGACATGCAACAGATTTAAAGAAACTCCTCGGACAACGTCGACGGCTGTGTCTTTACAAAACTGCATAGTTAAAGAAGAAAGAACGGCGTAGCTTACAATCTCTTTTGGCGGGGTCAGGCAAGTCAACGGCAAACCGGTTGCGGCGGATGCGCGCTGGCGACGGCAAATTGTGGTGAAAGAGCGTAAAGTAGCGCACGGAAGTAGCGGAAGTCACTTTGTCGCCCAATGCGCTGGCGTAGTAATTAAAAGTCATGAGTATCTTCAGCGTCGGCGTCGTCGCCGGCTTGTGACCGTTTCACACCACAGCCACCACATTGTGTTGGCCAAGCGGCGAGCCATGCTGTTGCGGTTAGAATGCTTTGAAGACAGCTGCTTGGCGCTCAGCGCGGTACAGTTGCTTGCTGGTAGTTACTGTTGTGTTCCGTAGGCGAAAAGAAAGCGCCTCTAATGTGGTGCCTCACACCAGCAGGTCTAACGCAAGTGTTGTCCAACCGAATTGTAGTGCGCTTTTAGTGGCAACAGTTGCTACGCTACTGACCTATGCCAGCACTCGACTCGCTTCCGCTCTGTCTTGCTCCACAGTTTTAGATTTGTTGCGATTTTATGATGCAATGCGCAACACAAACGCATTTCCTGTGCAAATCATATTTCAGTTCAACTTCAAAGTGCACATAAATTCATTAGAGGCATGTTAAGTGATGACTTTAATGATTTCGCAAGTGCTTTAAAGATTGTTATATCATTACCTTTTTCCTTCACACTTCTCCTTTTCCTCTGCCTTTCTCCCTCTCTTTCTTCCTCTGTCATCCCCTTTCTCTTGTTTTTTACTTCACTTTTTGTTCATAAAAGTTCTTTTCTCAATTTCACAGAGTTTCTTTAATTCTTACACTGCTTCTGTTTGGTTCATTTATCCCCTCATCACGTGACATTTTGCTGCTCTTCGCTTCAAATTTGTTTTTCCCCAGTCAGCGACAATAAAAGTCTAATTACTTAATTTAACTTTATCACTTTGCAAACATTGTAAAATTTCGGCCTTTATTTACTTTAATTATTTCCATAAGCTGACACATGATTTTTTTCGTGCTCTCTTACGCACTTTGGTACACAGTCTGCTATCCAAAAGAGTTAAGCTAAGGTAAAATACTTTAATGCTTAAATATACACAATTAAAAACGTTTTCTTTAGAAGATTTGGGTGAAAAATCGGTGCACTGCATTCTTTCTAAAAATCCTAAAATTTAATTTGAAATTTATTTTCTTGGTTACTTTTTCCGGTAGTTTTCCAAATGGTAAGCACTCGAAAAGTTCGTCGCAAAATATTTAGATTATATATATGTGACCTGGTCTACGAATAGTGGGCTTAGGTGTCAAAAAAAAAAAATAATAAATAAATAAAAATAAAAAAATTGATTTTTTGACACCTAAGCCCCCTTTTCGTAGACCAGGTCACATATTTAGATTATATATTTTGCGACGAACTTTTCGAGTGCTTACCATTTAATTTTTTGATTAATTTTATCTCATTTTCTCGCATACTTTTTTCAGTAGTTCCTGCTATGTTGACATCTTGATAACTTCATCGCGTCATAAATCGGATAACTAATCTTCCCTCCATCTAAACCACAGAAAAAGTTCATATAATTATTGAAGATAGTTCGCAAATAGGTTACAGAAGCTTCCTCTGGATTTTATGGATAAAAGATTGCTTTCGATACTTCTAGCTGCAGCTTTGAATCTAATATAGTATACTAAAGATGATTCACACGATTAAACTGCACTCGAAAATGCAATCGATGACACAAGTTTTCCTGAGATTTGTCCAAACTTTTTTTACTTCGTGAAGTGTGAAAGAATTTGTTTGAAATGTGGTATTTCCAATGGAAGCAGTTGCTTCTACTTACATATTTTGACAGTTTAGATATTCAACAATGTTTTTATAAAATTTTTTTTTTTTTCAAAATACAAATTATTTTCAAAGTTATTCTCATCTTTGTGTCGTTCAGATTGAAGAGTTTAATTTTAACTTAAAACTTTAAGTGCGTTTTTCTCGAAGCTTTCTTTCTACGATACCCAGAATTTCTCAGGTGCTTAGGTACTGCAATCGTTAAAGGTGCTCTTCGCTTTAGAGAAAGTTGCTTTGGAAAATCCACTTTAGCTCGCTCACAACTATTTGAGCGGCACGAAGCTTCCAGTGAAGATCGTGAAGTATTCGAAAACTTGAACCAAGTAATTCGCCCATCCACCTCTGTTAATGACGATAACATCGAATAAGTTAAAGCAAGAGCGCTCGAAAATCCTTCTGTTGACATTAGAGAGATAGCGAAAACTTTTAAAATCCCATATTGATCGACTCAGCCAATTTGGTTAATAGTTTGGGTATAAAATTGGTTAATTTTCTGGGTATTGTTTTATATTTTAGCTTTAGCTCACTTTTCAGTTGATTATGATAACTAACTTGGACATATTTACTTTCTGTATCAATATCTTATAAAAGTTTGGATGGATTTGATGCTATGAGGGTTAGGAAGTGATTTGGAAGCAATAATTTGGGCTCTCGTAAGCAACGAATAACTGGTTATATTATCTTGCCGAAGAGCATAAAGTTATAATTATTAGTTTTATCTAACTTTTCAGTTGATTATGATAACTAAGTTGGATATTTATATATAAATTAATGTAATCCATATAAGTTAAGATGAAACTGATACTAGAAGATTCGTGAAGAACTCTCAAAATGAGTCTGAGAGAGCTGAGAGCTGTTTGTTGAAATATTCATGTAATTTGGGACTAAAAAATTTTCTTTTTGTTTCTCGAAGCAAAAATAAACAGAGTTCTGCTGAATTGCTTATTCGTAGCTAAATAAGTCTGCGCAAGAAAATCATCTTCAATAAACATGATACTCGTGAAAGTCATTTTCGTTCAATTTCTTCTTTACTCAAAGATAAGCTAACTGTAAAACACATTATCATTTGCACAAAAACTTACATAATCGACGTTTATCTTGACAGCTTTCATGTCAACTTTCTGAAACTGCTTTTATTTCACTGTTTGGCGTCTCTTACTGCCTTGACAACTGTCAGTGCAATGCAATTTGGTTTTCTACTTATCTCAGCAAGAGATTAAACACGTTTTCGTTTATCATTAAATTCTATAATCCCTGCTTTGCGCAAGTTTGGTGTAAAAAAATATTGAAATAATCGTTAAGCAAATAAAAGCAGATCTTTTGCATGTGGTTTCAAGGCAAACATGGGTAATATAAAAATGCTTGATAACGCAGAAAAGTTATTAAAAAAATTAAGATTAAAATTTAAATGAATAAAATAAATTTAAATGAATAAAGTAATTTAAAATGAATAATAAAAGTGTTAGTAAAAAATTAAATTAAAAAAAAAAGCTCATTTTATTTTAAATTTTCAAATGTTTTCAATTTTAATTTTGCTCGTGCGAAACTCAATTGCAAACCAACTCCAGCAAAACACTGCTCAAAATAAATACAAATAATGCAATTTTTAATTATTTAATAATTTTGCATAAATTTAAAATTGCAACAATTTTCTAAATCCACTTTGCACTTGTCGTATTGCAAAATCCAATTATTTGCAAGTACCTGTGTGTGTATTCAGCCAAATTCGGCAAATAAATTACGACCACACAAATTTCACTACTTTTACATAATATTTACTTGTGAGCTAATGCTACCCACTGGCTAATCTGATTACATGATTATTAGTGTGGAAAATGAAAACTCGTTTTGGGTAGGCCACCCGCAAATAACCGAATTAACCACACTTATGCGTTTTGTGGTACAAATACAGCTTGTTTGCTAATATTTATAATATTTTATTTATTTACAAATTTATTTGCTACGCGAAAGTCATAATTTTGCGATTTCAATAATAAAATTATATTTTAATTTTAATATAATTGTATTTTATTTACATAGCTTTGGCGATATAATAGCACAAAGCTTATGTAAAATTTATTAAAAGCTAAGTAATTTCAAGCACATGCTTTTGGTGGGGTCGGTTACTACTTTCAAAAATGTGCTGACAAAACTTAATAGCTTTCAAGCAATTCCACAGATTTTTTTTTAGCGAAATTGGAATTTAAGTGATATTTAAAAGATATTTCAAAGCGAAACTGTTTTTACTACTGGAAACTATTCAAAATAGTGCTTAAAAGCTTTCACTGAAGTTTTGAAGTATTAAAGTCGATAGTTTTCACTATATGTGACCTGGTCCACGAAAAGGGGGCTTAGGTGTCAAAAAATCAATTTTTTATTTATTTTTTTTAAATTTTTTTTTTTTTATTTTTTTTTTTTTATTTTTTTTATATTTTTTTTTTTTTTATTTTTTGACACCTAAGCCCCCTTTTCGTAGACCAGCTCACATATAATGAAAAGCTTTTAGTTGCAAAAAACACATTTCACAAAAAATTATATCGATAATCTTTACGGTCCTCACCGTTTTGCATTACTTTGTTCTCTAACTTTCAAGATTTCACTAGAATTTACAAGCTTGGTTCCACAAAAGCGTTGAGAGATGAAAACTAAATTCTGCTTAAAAACTTTCACTGAAGCTTTGAAGTAAGTCGATAGTTTCCTGTATATGTGACCTGGTCTACGAAAAGGGGCTTAGGTGTCAAAAAAATACAAAATAAAAAAAAAAAAAAATAAAAAAAAAAATAATAAAAAAAAATTATTTTTTGACACTTAAGCCCCCTTTTCGTAGACTAGGTCACATATAATGAAAATCTGAGTCTGAATAATATCTTAAATATACCGTTAAAGATGAGAATGTTGAATATTTATGCCTGTGCTAAATGTTTTGCTAACATTATTCATATATTTCTGAAAACCATTTTTCATTAGTCAGCATAAAACTCTTGGTCGAGCGGATTCAGTTATTGCGTAAGTTGTATTTTTTTCTGGATTGAAAAGACTCTAAGACTCTGTGACATCTATGCTAAATATTACATCAAACTAATCGAAAGGGTTTAGGAGGTTCAGAAAGACTTCTGAAGTATTTAAAATAACTTCGACGATTTTTACGTCGAGCAAAATTATTCAACAAAAGAGTTCCATTAATCTTTGTTTGCGGAATCAATTTTCTGTTGTCAAATCGTTTAGAATGTTGGAAAAGGCCTTCGGTAGAAATTGTTTGTTGCGAGTTAGTGCTTTTTGTTTGGAACAAATTATTGAAAAAAGGGACCCAGAAGAGCCATCAACATCAATTGATGATCAACACGCCAAAAATAAAGGTTTTGGTGCTAGAGAATCTACGATTAAAGTGAAAATCAGTGAAATATCTTACTGACATCGTTGAAATATCAGAAAGATCAGTTCAAATCATTTTGAAAGATCATTTGCATCGTCTTAACGTCTGTTAAACAATCCCTTTCGACTATCAGCATATCATGAAACACACATGCGATGAGTCTTGGCTCCGGTAACAGACGAGCAATCGTCAGAATATCGTGGAAAAGGTAAGTCGAAGGCGAATAAACCACTTCTAAGAAGCTCAAACATCAAGGATATTTTGACAGTTTCAGATCGGAAGAAACGTTGGTACAAGCGTGTTGGGGTCAATGGAAATCACTTTGAGAGGGACGACATAAATTTTGAAGAATTAAGTAAGAATTCTAAAATTATAAACTAAATCATAATATTTTTTGCTTTAGTATAAATAATTATTTATGAAAAATTTAATAATCAATTTCATCTGCGTACTTATTTCAATGCCGCCCACTGTATACAAGCAATAATTTGCTTGCATATACTTTCATTAAAAACCTTTAGCTCTTATTAAAAATTCTAAATCAAATAAACACGCTTATTTATTTTCCCGTTATTTGTTTGTCCGTCTGCATTTATTGCACACATTTTGCTAATGAATTTATGCAAGTAAATTTCCGCGCAAAACTTACTACTTTACTTTTTATAATAATATTTGCAAATACACAAATAAACAGTGTTGCATGGAAGTGGTTGTGCAAATAAATTTTGTAAATAAACAGCGTTGGCCAAATATGCAAAAACAAAAATTTCAAATACAAAAAATTAATGCAAACGCTATGTCATGGCATATACATACGCGTATACTTTGGTGCTATTGCATAGCAACAAAAATACTTTTATTTGTTTGTTGTAGGATGCTTGCAACATGTGCGCGCTGAATTCCATGATTGCGTTTAGTTAGTGAATGGAGGTGTTCATGGTAATTTCGGAAAATTTTTTGTACCAAATTTTTTTTGTTTCTATAAAAAAAATTTTTGATAAGCAAAATTGCCAAAAAAATTTTATTTTCAAGTTTTTAGGAAAAGAATTTAAGAAATTCTTTGAATTTTTAAAATTATAAAAATTTAAAATAATTTCTTTTACAAATATTGCTATCATAAATTTTTGAATAATTGTTTACTGGAGATTGATTTCAGAAAAAGAAATTTTTATATTAAATTTTTAATTTTTTTTTTGGAATTGTTATATTTATTTCTTTATTAATATTGGTTTTGTTATTATTTACAATTTTTTTTCAAAATTTTTCATAAATGAAAAAAACATACTTTTTATTAAAAAAATTCAAAGTTCAAATATCATTATTACATATTAAAAAAAATAATAAAAAAAAAAAAAATAATTTTTATTAAACAAATTAAATTTAAAAATTAAATGTTTTTTTATTTATTTTTTAATTACAATTTTTTTAATGTTATATTTATTTCTTTATTAAAATTGGTTTTGTTATTATTTAGAACTTTTTTTCAATATTTTAAATTTTTGTATAAATGAAAAAATACATTTTTTATTAAAACAAAATTAAATTTAAAAATAAATTTTTTTTTTATTTATTTTTAATTGCAATTTTTTTAATGTTATATTTATTTCAACATTAAAATTGGCTTTTTTATTATTTAGAACTTTTTTTTCAATATTTTAAATTTTTGCATAAATGAAAAAAATATACTTTTTATTAAAAAAATTCGAAGATCAAATGCATTATTACATATTAAAAAAAATAACAAAGAAAAATAATTTTTATTTAAAAAAAATTTAATTTAAAAATTATATGTTTTTTATTTATTTTTTAATTACAATTTTTTTTATGCTATATTTATTTCTTTATTAATATTGGTTTTGTTATTATTTAAAATTTTTTTCAAAATTTTAAATTTTTGTATAAATGAAAAAAATATACATATATACTTTTTATTAAAAAAATTCGAAGTTCAAATATCATTATTACATATAAAAAAAAAAATAAAAAAGAAAAATAATTTTTATAAAAAAAAAAATTAAATTTAAAAATTAATTGTTTTTTTTTTATTAATTTTGAATTGAAATTTTTTTTAATTTTCTATTTATTTCTTTATTAATATTGGTTTTGTTATTATTTAGAATTATTTTTTCAAAATTTTAAATTTTTGCATAAATGAAAAAAATTTATACTTTTTATTAAAAAAAAAATTATTAAATTTTTGCATAAATGAAAAAAATATACTTTTTAATAAAAAAATTGTAAGTTCAAATATAATTTTACATATTAAAAAAAAAAAAAATAAAAAATAAAAATAATTTTTATTAAAAAAATTAAATGTTTTTTTTTATTTTTTAATTTAACTTTTTTTTATTATTTAAAAAAAAAAATAAACTAAGAAAAGAAATGTTTGTTTATTAAAATCAGTATAACTTTAAAAATTTGAAAAAAAAAATTAAATAAATAAAATGTATTATTAACAAATAAAAAAGTATTTTATTACTTTCGAAATTTTTAATTTTTGCATAAAGCCAAAATAAAAAACAATATTGTTTAATACAAAAAATTCGAAATTTCAATAGCAATATTTTTTATTTCTTATTTCTTATTTATTATATTATATATTATTTATTAAATTTATTATTATTATTTAAAATAAGTTTAAATGGAGAAAAATGTATATTATATGGTATATATTTTTTTAAATCAATACAATTTTATTTTTTATTTTTTCGAAATTTTTAATTTTTGCATAAAGCCAAAGTAAAAAACAATATTGTTTAATACAAAAAATGCGAAATTTCATATTTCTTTTTTATTATATATATTACTTATTAAATTTATTTTACGATTTAAAAAAAAATTTAAATTGAGAAAAATTTATGTATGTATTTTATAGTATATATTTTTTTAAATCAATATAATTTTATTTTCTATTTTTCCGAAATTTTTAATTTTTGCATAAAGCAAAGCCAAAATAAAAAACAATGTTGTTTAATACAAAAAATTCGAAATTTCAATAGTATTATTATTTATTTCTAATTTTTTATATACATTTATTATTTATTAAATTTATTATTATTATTTAAAATAAGTTTAAATAGAGAAAAAAGTGTTTATATATTTTTTAAATCAATATAATTTTATTTTTTATTTTTTCGAAATTTTTAATTTTTGCTTAAAGCACAAACTTTTGAAATATTGACCGAAATGGTTTTCGTTTATATTCTAACTGTAAAATTGTATAAAATGTTAGTTTTAAAAATTTAGAATATTTGAATTTTTTTATTTTAACATTTTCAATTTTTGTTTTTTAAACTTCTGCGCAAGATTTAAAACCTTTATTATTTGCATAAACAGTTTTAAATTTTTTTTTTTCAAATTTATCTCTTTAACTCATTGTGAATACCCGCAACAGCTAAATCGTGCTCAACACATGCAGCAAATGCAGCGGCATGCTTTGTTTTGCTCAAATATAAAAGCTATTAAAAACCAACCAACTCGGAACTAGCCACAAAAAGTTGTATATAATATTACATACACAGTGTGTATGAAGTATATGTATATAAACAATATATGTATGCATGTATATGTGAAACTCACCTATTAATGCACAGCAGAGGTATAAAACTGCAAACGCATGCAAACCGCATACGCGCCACCGCTGTTGTTGCTGTTGCTTGTGTTGCCCCATAATTGTAAACTTGTTGCTGCGTTCCTTTAACTTCGCTGCGCACGTTTAGCGTGTATACTGTAGTGTCTACTTATATATTTGAGTGCGTATGTGCTGATTTATTTTTAGCCGCACTGACCGGCTTCACTTTTTTCAAATATCGTCAAAAATAAGCGCACAACACAAAAATTTGCCAAAAAAATGTGTGTCGTTTACACTTTTTACAAACAGGAAAACTGCAATTTGTTGTTGTTTGTTATAGTTTTGTTATAGTAAATTTTTACTTCCAATTAATTTTGCTGCGCGTGTGTTCTAATTCACCGCATTCACTTATATGTGTTGTAAAAAAATTTGCTTTATTTATTATTTAGCAATTTGAGTTTAGCAGCCACACTTTGCTGTCAGCTGCCGTCAGCTTTCAATCACTTTTGTTGTTGTTTGTTGCTTTGCTATTTTTTGAACACTTTTCACACTAGTAATTTTTACTGCAAGTTTTTTACCTTTGTTTTTGGTTGTGTTATCGGTTTTTATGACTCGAAAAGCTGTTTGCCGGCAAATTAAACCAATTTGGGATTACAAAAGTAATTTTGTTAATTTACAGCTGCGTTTCGGGTTGTAGCAAGGAAATATGTATGCTGAAATGAAAAAAGAAACAAAATTTAGTGAACGATAAGAAAACATATTTTTTCGTAAACAAAAAAAAAAAAAAAAACAAAAAATTTTGCTCTGCAAAAAGTTATAAAAATGTGTATATATGTATATTGTAAATATTAATTTGAATTTCAAGAATAATTTTTTCACAAATTTCCTAAAATGTAACACTGATATTACGAAAAAAATTAAAAAAAAAAATAAAATAAAATTTCGTCAATTTTGTCAGATACTATAATTTAGTTTATATATTTTTTAGATGAGCCAAATTCAAAATGGTGTTAAAAACGAGCAAAATCGGGCAATAAAGAGTGTAATTAGAGTTATCACGAGCTCAGCGACACCTAGCGAATGAGCTTTTAGGCTACACAATATGACTTTCCCACAAAAGAACAGTTTAGGAAACCTGAAAACATTATATTTACATTAAACAACTGTACTAACGAGGTCGAGTACTTTAATGAAATAACAGCCCGAATTCATAGACGCTGATATTAAGAAGAAAAGTTTAACCTTTTTTTAACCACGGCTACCCGGTTCTACATAACACACAATTTACATCTACAAAAAAATTGCCATTAACTACAGTCATCACGAATTCTGCGACATCTAGCGTGAAAGCTTTTATTTTATACCACTACTACTTTACCAGGAAAGAATTTAAAAATATTTAAGGGGGTATTCTAGTCTAGAAATTTAAAAAAAATCGATTTTTTTTTATATTTTCAAAATTTAACTATTCAAGAATATGTAAACAAGAGGATTTTTCTAAATTCAAATTTTCTCAAAACTGACTTTTTCGGAACGATATCCACGATTTCTCAGGTTCTACTTTACCGATTTACTTGAAATTTTTACAGAGTCTTCTTTAAAGGCTTGTCTATGGTTGGAACTAACCCCATCCCCAAATTTTAATTTTCATTATTTTTGAAAAATTCGAAATAGTCAGAAAAAGTGTTGCAAAAAAACTTTTTTTTTTCAGGCAGGCGCCATTTTGTGAAAGATTTTTTTTCTTACTTTACCGTAGTTCCGGCCATTGCGACATTATTAATCTTTTTTTTTCTTTTTGGTTTCAGATAACTAGGAGCGTTAAAATCATGGGTATGGTCACGTGGAAATTTTTAGAGTGCCCCACTTCGTCAGCTCATAATTTTTGAAATTTTTTACTTGTTTTAGTTTTTAATTTTTTTCTTTACTCTTCAAAAATTAACAAATAACAAATAAAAAAATGGATAGTAAAATTATTAATTGCCTTTTTTTTACGGCACTTTAAAAATTACCTGAAATTTTTGCTACTAGACTAGAATACCACCTTAAAAAAATCACAAAATTAACACAATAACAGGTCGGTTTAGCATTAATAAATATAAGTTTTACCACACAGAAACTCATCCTTTACATCAAATAATCTATACCTGTATGTATGTATATCCGCAACATACGACCTAAATCGGTCCATAAATATCACGATTTCAGCTACACCTAATTATTAGTATGATAGACTAGACATAGATCTTTGCCAGCCTAAGCAATAATTTAAAGATTATCTACAGAGTCCCAAGCGAATGATTTCACTTTCTGCAAAAAAAACGAGACAAAACCGAACCAGAATTTTTTCTGTTGAGATATGTAAAGTCTAAAGCTTATACGAACAGTTCCGCTTCGATTCGGGTCTTGTATCAAAACAGCACGAGTATCATTCGCCAGTTACTAGACGAAATGTTCGAACGAGTCATCGAAAATTGGACTCAACGGGTAGACCATCTGAGACATCTGAGACAAAGCATAGACATTTGAAAGATAATTATATCTTCAAAGAATAATTTCTAAAGAATATTTCATTGAATGACAACATTCCTTATTAAATTTGCAGCTTATGTGTTTTTTCGTAAAAAAAAGTGAAATGTTTGATATTAAATCGTTAGGTTGAAGAGCAAACGCTTTCATATGCAAACTTTTTGTTAGATTGGACATATGTACATATGTAGATTACTTAAGAAAATCTAAGATGAAAGATCAGTGTGAAGGTGTTGGAAAACAATACTTGCTATATTTTCTACAGATTTACGTTTTTTATAATTTTTGCGTTAAAAATCATGCTAATTCAAAGCTCTCCATAGATGATGATTTTTAGGAAAACGTTCATTTGAAGACGCTCTTCAGCGCAATCATTTCCTGTAGCCTCCACTGGGCATAAAAGTTAATAAAATGCCTAAAAACACTTGCTGTTCTTTCATTGAAGGATTAAAATGGTATCGAATTTAACTTGAATTTTAAATCTTGGCTTAAACCATACTCATAATAAATCACTTTACGGCAATTGAAGAAAAATACAAATAATGAATAATTTAAATAATGAATAATCACTGAGTAATTCAGCTTTAACTGAGCACTATGTCAATAGTTTGACAACATCACATTTGCACTGCTGTCAAAATAATATGTTGACAGCTGACTTGACAGCAGCGGCATTGCATTCTGGAGGACAAGTGGGTTTAACATGTCAGTTAGTGCACTCTGAACCGTTTCAATTTTTGCAACGTCAAACATGTGTAATTTTTAATGGCAGAATGCTTCCTTTTATGTATTCTAAATATTTTATACATTTAAAATTTTATGCAAATGCAGGAATGCATATACTCGCATGCATAATTGAACGAGCTTTCACCTTTAAAAACCGAATGACTAAATGTGCAAGACATTTTGCATGCAATCATACACACATACGAACTCCAACCGAATTCCAGCTTTCACCAACAAATGCAACAACGAATAACTGACTGACATTTGAGAATTCATCTCGGGCAAAGCTTGTTTGCTGTGGACAGCATGACCTATTTTGCTGTAGATTTTTTTTTTTTTTTGGTAGTAACACAAGAGTAAATTATACATAAATGCATACTTGTAGAAATAAATATGTATGAGTTTGCCTTCATACAAGAGCACAAAAGTGCATAATGTTGAAGACTTATATGTATATAAAGGTAAATGTTTGATATAATATTATACATGTGTATATAGTATTTTGTATAACTGCACATTTAGTTAACCACATTACAACTTGCCACTTTGCTTTGCTTTTGCCTCTCAACTCCAACGCTCGCATGCAGCCGTTGCACGACTCACTGCACGACCAAATTTGTAATGTTGCCTCAATTAACCTTAAAATCGTAGCATCGTAAATGGGGCACTTCAAGTGCAGCAACATCAATGTCAAGGGTTATTAGGGCAATTTTATTACATGAGCAACGAAGGGAAGTGTATATGTAATTTAATTTAGTTGGCAGTCGAATGGTAACTCGACGCTAAGTTGGATAATTTAGCAGCAATGAGTGAAAATATATGTAGAAACGTGCTTTTCCCCCTATTTTTACACTTACAAAGAACATTTATGCATCGATATATAAAATTTCTAGATTTGAATGTGAGTAGTCCGAAATAAACTAGTTCGTAACTAGTTACATATAGTATAAATAATGATGTTGTTAAAGTTTCAATAGCCCGAAATTAACTAGCACGTACAAAAAACCCGAAAAAATTCAAAAATCTCAATATTTGGAAGGTTTTGTTTTCAAAGTTGCCAGCGAGAAATGGCATAATATTTGCCGTAATAAAAATTGAAGACACTTATGCCAATATGTAAGAAGCTGAATATTAATAAATTATAAGTAATAATCACTTCCCCAATACTTTTAAAATGTCTCATTTGACTTTCCCACGCTTGAATTTTTAACCAAACCAGTGCGCAAGCGCGTCTTTGTATGGCTTCCTTATTGCAAATACATGTCTATTTGAATATAAAGCATAATATATAAGCGTGCAACTATCAACGATGACAGCGAAATAAATTTCATTCCAAATGCGCAACAAGATCACCTGTCGGCCTTGTCGCTCGTCTAGTGCAACAAACTCAGTGCGAACGCTTGCTTTCATTGAACTTCACTACTTTACGCCGACTCATTGCTCACTTCTGGTGCCAATAAATTTTCCTATTGGCATCCTTATTTCGAGCATTTAGATATTTTAGCGCTCGCACGCAATATAAGGTGCAATCGGAATTTATTTATTATGTCAGCGCTAATTGGCAGCTTTAGTTGTTTATTGCCAGCCACTGGCGATTTATACTAATTTTTTTGGAAAAAAGTTGCAGAAAAGTTTCCCAGACAATATGTCACTTATTTATTTAGCGAAAATTAGCACGCTAAATTTTGGATAACACTTTTAGCAGAGAAACGAAACTTGAATTGTTGATTAAGTATGAATGCCTTAGGATGGCGGAGGATTAAACTTAGACTGCTGTGTACAGTACTTTGTGAAGCCAGCGCACAGTGATTTTAGTATTTTAAACGAAAAACATACTCGTTTGCTTTATAAACGTTTTATTTGAGTGACAAAAAGTTTACAAAAATAAATATAACATGAAAAAAAATAAAATAAAATAAAATAAAATAAAATAAAATAAAATAAAATAAAATAAAATAAAATAAAATAAAATAAAATAAAATAAAATAAAATAAAATAAAATAAAATAAAATAAAATAAAATAAAAAAAAAAAACAAAAAAATAGTGAAAAACTGCTTTATCTCAAAAATATTATTTAATGGTCTAATTCATTCAAACAATTAATGCAATAATTATTTTTTTTATGTACATATGTATATGTTAATTTTTATTTTATATTCGGTAGTATTTTAATTTTTACGTAAATAGTAAATTGAAAAACGCTTTTCATTCAACAATTGATTATTTGTAATGCAGAATCGCTTGAATGAGTTCCCATCAAATGTTAATAGACTACCAAGCACAAATAATAAACAATCTAGACGCATAGGTTGCATGAAACTAACATAAACACAATGTATTTGTGTTCGCAACTCATTTGTATGCTACGTATGTGTGCGTGTGAATAAAAATCGAAAAATTGCGAATTGTAAATAAATAAAAGCCTGTGAATGCAAACAAACGCGAAAATGGCAATATGAGAATAAAGGCATGCTCTCATTACGGCTTTCATTGTGTTGATGAGTATCATGTGACTTCGAAAAAAAAAAAATAATTAAAAATTTAACGGAAAATGGAAGAATTTTAATTTACAATTTAGTATTTAAAATAATAAATTTTTTTTGCATGAAAGAGAAATTTAAATGTTACTTAAAAAGCAAACAAAAAAAAAGCAACAATATAGATTATACATATTATATAATAAAAAAAAAAAATAATACATATAGCACAAAACACAAAATACATGAAAAAAATAATATTTTTTTCAATTCTCTAAATTGTAAACGAGAAACTTGAGTTTAAATTTCTTTTTTATAAAAAAAATTCAAAAAAAAGTTTACAATTTAGTAAAAAAAAACTGAATGAAAAATTAAAAAATATTTTTTTTTTTACTAAATTTTAAAAGTTAAAAAGTTTACAATTTATTAAAAAAAATTTAATGAAAAAATAAAAAATATTTTTTTTTTACTAATTTTCAAAAAGTTTACAATTTAGTAAAAAAAAAATTTTTATGAAAAATAAAAAAAAAAATTGTATACTAAATTCTAAAAGTTAAGAAGTTTACAATTTATTAAAAAAAAAAATTTAATGAAAAAATAAATAATATTTTTTTTTCACTAATTTTCAAAAAGTTTACAATTTATTAAAAAAAAATTAATAAATAAAAAAAATTAATTAATATAAAAAATATTTTTTTACTAAATTTAAACCTTTTCTTTTAAACACCTTTTATAAAAAATTATCTAATCAAATTAAAAAATTATGGGGATAAACATTAAAGAAAACACAAGAAAACAAAATAGATATTTAAAAATTAAAAAACGTATTTAATTATTTTTTTTTTTGATTATCACATGAGCAATATTAAAAACAAAATTATATATAACAAAACAACAAGAAAAAAAGGAAATAAAAAACATTGAATATTATAATAAATTTGTTAATACCAATTTGTAGTAGTATATTAAGCAAGAATTAATTAAAATAAAGTAAATAAAATATTTTTTTTTTTATTTTTTTGTAAATAAAAAAAGTGAAAATTATTATAATTTGTTTGTTATAAATTTGTACAAAAATAAATAAATATAAAAACAAATTTATTTTTTTATATTAAAAGAAAGTCAATAACATAATATGTGACCTGTTCGACGAAAAGGGGCTTAGGTGTCAGAAAAAAAAAATATATAAATAAATAAAAAAAAAAATATAAAATTGAAAAACAAAAAATAAAAAAAATTGATTTTTTGACACCGTAGCCCCCTTTTCGTAGACCAGGTCACATATATTTTTTATTATTACTTTGTAATAAACTAAACGAAAATTAGCAAACAAAAATATTTTTGTTATTAAAAATACTACTAACAGCTTGTAAAATAATTTTCATATAAAAAAAACTGAAAACGGAGAACGAATAATTAAACTTAACATGAAGAATTGAAAAAAATAAATTAATTGGATAATATTTATTAAAGCTTTTTTTCATATTTTTTTCATTGTTATTTTGTTTAATTTGCTAAAACAAAAACTTATAGAAATATATACAATAAAAAAAGAAATAAAAGAAAATATGAATACAATTTCATTAAAATAAAAAAGCAAAAATTTTATTTAATTTATATTATTATCTGTTGAAATATTTAATACAATTTTCATTGAAATATATAATAAAATTAATATGAAAAGCTTATTAAAGCAATGACCAATGTAAGAAAATAGGTATAAAAGAAAATATAATTTTTTTCTAATAAAATTAATTTTTTTTTAAATTAAACAATAAATTTTTTTTTTATTAAAAATTTAACAATATTTCTTACAAATTTATTAATATTTTTTTGGTAATACAGAATTTTTATTAAATATTAAAAACAGAAATACAAAAAAGTGTTATAAAAAAATATTTATGTAATAATTTAAAGAAACTTAATTAAAAAATAATGGATAAAGATAAAAAAAAAATTAAACAAAAAAAACAAAGGATTTATATAAAAATTTAACTAAATTATAAAAAAAAAATAAATAAAAAATATAAAATATAAAAAATGGATGTTTATTTCAAAACATATTGCATAAAATATTAAAAAAATTTTCTAAATAATTATAGGAAAAAAATAAAAAAATAAAATATTTATATAAAAATTAAAATAAATATTAAAAAAAATTAAATAAAAAATAGAAATAATAAATAATTTATATATATATTTCAGGAACATATTGCATAGAATATTAAAAAAAATTTTAAATAATTATAGAAAAAACAAATAAAAAAACAAAGTATTTTTATAAAAATTAAAATAAACATTAAAAAAAAATATAAAAAAAAATAGAAAATATAAAAATATATATTTAATTCAAAAACATATTGCATAAAATATTAAAAAAATTTTCTAAATAATTATAAAAAAAAATAAAAAAACAATGTATTTATATAAAAATTAAAATAAATATTAAAAAAAAATTAAATAAAAAATATAACATATAAAAAATGCATATTTATTTCAAAAACATATTGCATAAAATATAAAAAAAATTTCTAAATAATTTTAGAAAAAATAAAAAAAAATAATAAATAACATTAAATGAAAACTAGTCTTAAGAAATATTTAAATATTTTAACTTAAATTTGTCTTTTTCAACATTTAATTTTTTATCAAACATTTGTTTGTTTTATTTTTTTCAAAAAACTATTTTATTAAAAAATAAAAAAAAATTAGAAAAATTATAAAAGTAATAAAAAATGGTAAAAATTTATATTCAATAAAACTAGAGTAAAGTTATGTAAATACATAAGCAAAATTGTAATTAATCAATTTTTTGGTTTTAATATATTCGTATAAAATATTATATATTTATAATAAAAAATAAATTAATTAAAATACGAACAAAATGTTAATAAAAACGAATTTTAATTAACATAATTTTTTTTACTATACAAAAATAATTAATTAAGAAATTAAATTATATTAATTAAATTATTATTTGAAAAATTTTGTTAAACATATTTTTGTAGCAACCGAAAATTGTATTATTATTTGCTTTTTAAATTCAATAAAAATGTCGGTATAGTTTTGCAGCATTAATAAAAAGTTTAATCGACCCATTTTACAACTACACATTTTGCTATTTCCACTGACTATGAATCAAAATCAATTGCAGTGCCGCTTTGACTAAGCAAAGGCACAGAGTTGCAGTGTGTGACTTCGCTGTTGCAGCACGCTTGGACGCATCGCCTGATGGCAGCAACGCAGCTGCAGAGGCAAAAAGCAATGACAACTTGGGAATTGGCTTGGGAATGTTGGCGGAGCGCAAAAAAGCACAAAAAATGCCAATAAAAAAAGAACCAAGTGACAGGGGAACGAAAAAATAAATAAATATATGCATAAACGGCAAGACAAGTTGCAGAGAAGATGTATGAATAAATGGAAAATTGAAATCATAGATATGCAATTCATAAGAAGCGCTCTGCTTGAATATATGCAAATATAGTGATGTAAATTTACATGAGAATTTACTTTTCAAACACACACGAACAGACAAACTTATACACGTGAGCATGCGAGTGAGCGCACAGCGGAACAAGTGCCAATGCACGACGGAGCGCTCAAAAGGAGCCAAGGGCAAAGGCAATGGCATGAATACAGTGATATAAGAATTGATGGCAGCTAGTGGCTGCCAAAGCGTCCTTACTTTACACACTTTTGGAGCACTATTTCGGCAGGCTGAAAGCATGCGAAGAATGCAAACACCAAAACAAAAGCAAACAGGAAATTAAAAACAAAAAAAAAACGTGCCACTGAGAACCACTAAAAACGCCGAAATGCGCCACTGTGCGCCGTGCTAAGTTGGCAAACACGCGAAATGTTCAACACTCGAAGACAGGAAAAAAGCACAGAACGAAGAAAAAGGAAAGTACGTACATAAGAGCAACTTCGCTTTGTGCGTGTCGTCTCTCGCTGATGCGTGAAGACGTGTGACAGTTGTGTGATTGCGAATGGAGGAGCATAAGAATTATGAAGTCAATAGTGACAGTTGAATGTGAGAAATAATGGGCAGAGTCAAATAAAAAGGATGCAGATAACGATCTCGCGACGTTGTGTGGGTAAAAAGTGTAGAAAACCCAACGCGGCAGTGAAAAGTTTAATTTTGAAAAATAGTACTGTAATAATTTTAAAATGAACACTAAAAAATTCAATACACAAACTAGCAAAATTGTCGCTTTTGGGAGGAAGAGCAACCTGAAGAGACTCAAGAGCTGCCATTTCATTCAGAAAAAGCAACGGTTTCGTGTGTTTTTCTAAACTCAATGTCTCGTCTAAAATACTTACAATAACTGATAGCGACAACTTTGAATTTTTTTTGCTGTTCATGGGATCAGAGTCCCATATTTTTGAACACTGATTCTTATGTAAAATTTAAAGCGGAATCGAATGGAAAGGTCAATTTTGAAAAATAGTTGGGGGAAAAGCACAAAAAACCGGGTTTTTGGAAAAAAAAATGTTTGTTTTTTGATTTTGAAAATTTTTTTGGATTTGAAAATATTTTTATCAGAAAGCTGAGATTTTTTTACATAAAATTGGATAATTTAAAAATTTTTTTCATTCAATTTTGAGGTCGTTAAAAAATAAAAGAAAAAGTCATTTTTTTGTTTGATCTCAATTTGAAGTGCGCGCCAAAAAACAATGGAGCAACTTTGACCACAAAAAAGTTAACAGATATTCTTCTATTGGTCTATATTATGATATTCTAAAGTTTGGTCAAAATCGGAGAACCACGGGTACAAAACCATGTCGGCAATTGATGGAATGGCCCATATATGTATATATATCTGAGTATATACACACAAAATTTCAAGTCAATCCGAGGAATATTTTCGAAGTTAGAGACAATTAGTAAAGCCGCGCCGACTACATGTAAAGTGCTTTCCGAATTTTAAACTCATTTTTCTCGAAACGGTGTTTTCAAAGTCGGTGAGCAAGATTTCTCAGAAACGACTGAACTGATCGGTCTGACATTTTTACACAAGCTTCTTAACTATATTTTTTAGTAACTAAATGAAGGATTTTCCCATCCTATGAACATTTCTTATTTTTATAAACAACTAAAGACCCGAAGTTTGGTCGAAAATCGAACCTTTTGTTTGAGTAGCCGTCATTTTGTCAAAATTTTTTTTTTTGCTAATTCCTTCTATCAATCACTAGATCATTTATTATATTAATGAAATTTATTTGGTTTTTGCATTTTAGTTGATCCAGTCTAGAGATATCGTGCGCACCGCAAGAGGCCTTTTTATGCGGACCTCTGCAAAATTGGCAATATCAACGTTTCCGATAATTAGTTTTGGCAACAAAAAATATGTGAATATAGTTTAAGGTTGTCATAATATACCTGCCAAATTTCAAAACAATAAACCAAATAGTTTGCTTAGAAAAAATTCTTGAAAAATGCCTTTTTTTCGACCTCCTAACTGTATATAACCGCTTAATAGGCATTAGATAAAACATTGTAACAGTTAGAACCAATATAATCTGACGATATGCCGAAGATCTCTTGTTTACTGCAGGATGCCTTCGAAAATCTTGATGAAAATGTGTTTAAAAATTAGAGCTCATGCACTGCTGTTGAAAATATCAAATTTGGACGCATAATTCGCAGTTTCAACTTTAAGAAGTTCAATGAACTGCAGTAAAGGTAATGAAACATTTTCAAGCCATTAATTTTTATACACTAAACAGGGTATACTAAGCTTGCCACGATAATGTTAATACTCTACAGAAAACTTCGAAGACCTTGTAAAGTATATATGTACATAAATGAAGGTATATAAATAAATACTAATCCCTTAATTTTTGAGGTAAAAATCTGAAATTTTGGCACACGTTGCTCGAAACCGTCGATATTGGAGAACTATCGCATGTAACTGCCATACAAATAAAACGTTCAAACTCAAGTCTTTGCATAAAACACATTTCTTATTTGACACGGTATTTTCAGTACTCAAATTGTATTGTTTGTAATATTTTTTTTGAAAATAATGAAATAATTTATAACTTTCGTAATTTATTTTCTTCCTACTGGGTCTTCAGCAAACAAGTTTGACTGCTTGCCTTTGCCATTGTTTACCCTCTTAGTGCGCTTGTTACTGCTGCACTAGCTCCTTGCGAGCACTCATGCAGGTGTTAACGGAAATTAACCGACTCAAGGCTGCAGAAGGCCGAGTTTTGGAATGGCGCTTGCAAAGCCAATGCGGCGAGATGTGTGCTGAAGCGGCACACATGCGTATGTATGCATGTATGTATGTATATGTTTGAATACGTTATGTATGCATGCCGGCGCGTTGATACGTGCATATAAAGTAAAAAATGCTGTTTGTGTATATTTTGTGTGTGTGCATATACTTATATTTAGTATGCATGTGTGATTTTATTGTAAATATATTTTAAGTATTATGTTTGTGTGTCTATTTGCATACCAATGAATTCGGAAGAACCAAAAACTGTTTGTTGCACAAACGAATTGCCAACGCTTTAGCGCGAAACAAGTGGAAAATAAATATTTAGTTGTGTAGGTAGGAAAAACAACAAAAGAGAATTTTAAGCAAAACTACACGCAATGAATTACTAATAAGCAGACGCACAAATGTGTGTTTTTTGTTTTGTTTTTGTGTATGTATAAGTGTTTTTAAGCCAATAATAAATCTGATGGCTACAATAAACCAAACTAAGACGCACTGAGCAAGCCGCGCATAAAACAATTGAGTCGAAAAAAATCTAATAATAACAAGGAATACTAATCATAAGTGGTTGTACGTCACTGTTGTTGCAAACACTCGCCTTTTTATGATTTTAGGCTTGTGATTTTTATCACAATTTTATAAGTAGCTGACCAAATATGCTTATCGCCATTTAGCTATAAATTCGATGCCACAATGGGCAAACATTTACAGGCACAAAAAAAAAAAAAATAAAATAAAAAAAAAAATAAAAATAAAAAAAAACTAACAAAGTATAGAATGTGTGTCTGACAGTTCAACAGACATACATATGTATGTACACACATCTACATATAAATATTAATGCTTGTACGTTTGTAACTGAGTAAGCAAACGAAACGTTTGGCTCTGGCAGATAAGATTGAGCAAAAAAGTTGACAAATAAGTGGCAGGTAGACTTAAGACTTTTGTGCTTTTATGTACAATATAGCATATAACACAATCAAAATTCTCTATATAGTACATACGTACATATACATAGTTATATACACATATATTTGAGCCTGTGTATGCGCCAACATGCATAAGACATATTTGTATTATTCATAGGCGCTTACATGCAACACACCTACGTGCAACTGACTTTTTGACAACACATTGTATGTGTATAGATACATATGTATATGAAGCTTCTGCCAAGTTGTTCTTTACGTACACAAACACACTTACGCCTAGTGTCGCTAATAGTGTGCGTGTGCAAACTAGCCAGCGTCGCTTTGGCCAACTGACGCTTTACCTGTTCAACTGGCTAAAGCATATGTTGCTTAGTGGAGAATGCAAGCAGCACAATATAACAACAACAACAACAGAAAACACATACAGCTACACATTCACAACAAAACTACGCATATGTATGTATATGCTGCTACTATATTAAAAAGCGACTTCACAGAATCGAGAGCAATTTATTTTCATACTCTTTTTATGCTCTCAAAGTGCACACACACACCGTTCAAACGCAGCTATGTAAGTACTATGCGCGTATTTGTGTGTAAATAAAATATGTTGTAAATAAAGATTATTTTCTAAACAATAAATATGAAAAATATATTCTAAATATGGAAAATACTGACTTTCATGAAAATGTAAAATCATGCTTGCAACGCTGCTCAGAGATAAAGTGACTTTTTGATGTTCACACAATTATAGTGTCACTATAAAATATCGCTTTATAACATAGACGGTGAGTAGTTATCTAAAAAATGTCATATATGTTGCAATAGCAACACATCTAGCTTAACAGCTGTAACTAGCTTGGCTCTCTGGCTTACCCATACAACCAAAACGAAGGTGCTGGCGATAAAAACTCGATTCTTATGACACAGAGCTGATTTCTCAGAATGCGATGACAAACTAGGTACGGTACAGGTGAATAGTAAATTTTTTTCAGCAGAAATGTATTGTGAATGAAACATACTATAAAGCTAAGTAAAATTGATAAATGAAAAGTAAAGTGGCATAAAAAAAATTAATTTCTTTCGTTAGATATTTTTTATATTTATTTTTTTTTTAGGAATTTTAGCAATATGCAAGCAAGGTATACTCTATTTGAAGTCGACTGGTGCAAAAGTTACGCTAAGTTAGGTAAAAAGGCGCATTTATGGTGAGGCCGCGAATAATACCAATTGGCCAGGTAGAGATAAGTACCCGTTGTGATGCCTAGAACTAAGTATCGATCAAAAATACCTTCGCAAGTCCACAAAACGTCTAAAGCCAGCCACAAGTTTAGTGAGCTGGTTAATTTTGGGCAGTCGAAAAAGTATTTTCGTATTTCTAATCAAACTTTAACTTTTTTTTTATAACTACTCAAGCCGATTCGTCGAGTTTATTGAAAGTACGGCAACCAAAATGTTGCAATCTTAGTCTGACCAAAGCTGTACAGTAAAAGAGAAAGTCTGTAGATGTTTCTAACTCATCTTCCTCTCTATCCTCTGTCCACTTAAGACACCTGTAATTGTAGTCATGTGAGTCTTGCTAAGAGCTAGTAGTTTCAGGTACCTTTTATCTTCCACTCCAGAAGGCTTTCGCAACCTTCTAAGCTGCTTACTGAGCTCGCGCTAGGCCCACAGCTCTAGCGTCAGAGTTCACGAAGACGGTGAAACTCACTCTAACGACAGTCAGGTCTAAAAAACCAAAACGGACCCGGATTTTTATCCAGCCAAGGATTGTCAACTCGCCGACATTCTTGGAAATTACTTCAGGAACGTTTTCTGACACTACAGCAACAACAGCAGGCGAACTCGTTCCCATCCTAATGGTATTTAGGTAAATTTGCGCTTTCTTTCGAGCTACTTAGTTTTACAATTTCTGACGATTCCGCTGTGGGTAGGCATTCAGACAAGTTTAATATGACAGCAGCTTGATGCAAGAGTTTGTGAAGTCATCACTCATTGACTTTGAGAGCTCATTAGTTCCTGCAAGTTCAAGGCCTGTATAGCAACTATTCTGTCAGAGTGGCTGCAAACCTCCTAAAGAAGCCACACTTCGTTGAAGTATGTATGATGCTAGCTTAATAGCTGTCACTTCTGCTTGAAAGATCGTATCGTGGTCTGGCAGTCTAAAACAACAGTGGATTGAGAGTTCCCGACAAAAGACTCCTTCTCCAAAAAGAGTATTTTTCATACAAAAAGAGTATTTTTCATACAAAAAAGCATTTTTCATCCAAAAAAGCATTTTTCATCCAAAAAGATCATTTTTCATAACAGTTAAAGTTTTTCAAATTTAGCAAGTTAAAACGTTGAACATTTTTAAACAAAGCTAAATGTAAAAATGTATTCAGTTTCTTCTTAAACTCATGCTAGAAGTTATTTCTTTTTAACTGTTTACAATTTTTTATTAACGTAAAAAATATGTGTGTGTTCGCTTGGAAATTTGAAACATTTTCCCTCGACATTTTTCAGTCATTTTCACATAAAAAAAAACGCTTCCTTTCCTTTTCTCTAATTACAAGGGCATCGCGACTTGTAATTTTTCAAGTTTTCGCCACCTGTGTAATTAGAAGCCATAAATAAAACTACCAAAAACAACGAAAATTACACAGTACATACACAGTGTCAATATGCGCAACAACAATAGCAACTGTAGAAACAGCTGAAGAGCGTAACGATCGCCAACAATTAGCGGCAAATTAATTTCTTTATTATTTTGTTTTTTATAACCGTAAATGGCTTGCAGTTATGTCGGGAAGTTAGGTTTTGAGTTTTAAAATTGTTGTTGGCTTTTTACTCACACTCCTTTACAAAAACATAGACAGACATATGCGCAATGTATTATTAGTGATCATATTTCATGCTTTTTGTTGTTGTTTTCTGTTTTTTTTTTTTTTTTTTTTTTTTTTTTTTGAAAATTAAACATAACTCAAGGCTAATTATGTGCAACAACATTTGTTTCAGTGCGTTGAGAACAGTGACAGCCGAAAGCAAGGCGCGTAAAAGATATGAAAGGTAAGCCGAGGGAAATTAAATTTTCGAAAGTTGTTTTTGTTTTTTCCATTTTTTAATTTTTTTTTAATGATAGGTACAATGAACCATTGTGCACCGCTTGAGTTATTAAAACTTGTATAGTAAGAATATAAACGCTGTAATTGCTGAGTGATGAATGATGAATGATGACTAAGTTAAAGAATCATAAAAGAAACTCGGTAGAAATTAGTTTAAGCGCTGTAATGGTTGGAAAGTTGAGCTTTAATGCATTTTTTATTGTTCGTTAATTTGGAAAGTTGCGCTTAAAAGCGAGTAAGTGAGTTCAAACGCCTTTCTTTAAGGCTATAAAGCTATTATCCTGAGATATATATATATATATGTATATTTAAACTGTTTGAAATATTTTTCGAAATTGAAGTTCACACATAAACACTTTTTGTATAAACGCAATCTCATAAATCCGAGAGAATTAACTTTATTTAAAGCTCCATATATAAAATAACTAACTTTTTTTTATATAATAAACAAGTTGAACGAAAGTTTTTTGGTATAACTATTAAAGTAAACTTAAAAGAACGATATTAAGCGCGTGAATGTGAAAAGAGCAATGCTGCAATTTCATTGGTCAGCTATAAATTTTGCACTCACTGCCAATATGCTTGCAGTTATGAACTTTGAAGTTAGTTTTGAGATATTTAGTTAGAGAGAGCGCCTTGTTTTAGAAGTAACTCTAACTTTAAAACAACTTTTGTACATTAATACCGATGGACTTAACTAAATAAAATTTTTTTGTTAAAAAAAAGGTATTTTTTATAGAATGTATAAATTCTTCTTAAACTCTATATAAATTGTAAACAAAATAATACATATACTGAACGAAAGATTTTTAGAGTAGCGAAAAATAACTTCGAAAAGTTGCAAATTAAGTGCGTGAAAGGGAAAAGAGCAATGCTGCATTTTTATTGGTTAGCTATAGGTTTTACTCTCGCTGCCTACATGCTGGCAATTAGAGTTGAGTTGTATAACTACCTAAAGCGGCAGGCAGTATTTGAGATTTTTAATTAATTCATCAGAGACACGTCAGGATTTTTAAGGATAATATGCAGTTTTGAAGCCATTTTTAAATATTAAAATAATAAGTATAAAACCAGAAATTTAAAGGCGTTTTGTTGTGAACGCGAACTGTATATATTATTGCTGGTACTTTTGAGTGTAAGAGAAAAAAAAAAAAAAAAAACCTGTAGCCTGTAGTAGCATACTAAGAAATTTTCGATTTATGCTTTCAAAAAGAAGAGTGTGGCATATTTGTATATATGTTTGTTGAATTTTCAAGAGTTTAATTATTCAAGCTATGAAAATTCATCAGAAATTGTTTAAAAATATTTTAAAATTTTATTTTTGCTTAACAAAATAACTGACACTTTCTACGATTATTAAGAATTTGAGAAAACATGGAAGTTTCAAGAAATTTATTAGGTGAAAATTTAGTATAAAAAATATATATGTCTATACAAAGCTAGACTAAATTGTAAAATTTTCGCAATAAGAAAATTGTAATATTATGTAGGTCTTGCAATCAACCACAATTTGTGCCACTAATCAACCGCAAATAAAAACAAAGGCGAACTGAATGTGTTTATATGTATAATATAAAGACATAAATTTAGCCATAAATATGGAAATTTGCCTCTAAAAATATATTTCCTACTAATATATGATTTCACTAAGACTATTAATTGAGTTAAGAGGAAAAACGCTACTGAAAACGATTGACATTTCTGATGATTTGCTTGTGGCTAAGTAGAAAAGTATAATTTTATTATTGAATTTTTCTTGTCTTCCATTAAGTTAACCAGGTTTCAGATAATGTATATGGGATATTCCATATCAAATCGACCACTTTTGAACCCGACCCCTTTAGATTTTGCTGAAACTTATCCATTCTTTTCAACCCTTTGAAAAACATTTTTGAGCATTTTTTCAAAAATTTTTGTCCAACTTCAAGAAAGTTATGATTTTGCTGAAACTTATCCATTCTTTTCTACCCTTTGAAAAACATTTTTGAGCATTTTTTCAAAAATTTTTGTCCAACTTCAAAAAAGTTATTAATTTTTCAAAAAAATGGCTTTTTTATTTTCAAATAGCCATAACTTTTGTAGAAATTGACCTTTTTTTAATTTTTTTTTTAATTTTTTTTTGGATGAACTTTTCGAAAAACTTCACAAAAAAAATTTAACACGATCAGTTCTATAAAATAATCGTTTTTTTTTTAAGTAAAATCGTCATTTTTTGGAAGTTCGCCCTTTTTTTGGAAGTTCGCTTGTTTTTTTTTCCTCAAAAAAAAACTTCAATTAATTTGACAACTATCCCTACTAATCCCGGAGTGGACCGATTTTTTTATATATTTTTTATTTATTTAAAAAAAGATTATCAAATTTTCAATTTAAAAAAAAATTATCAAATTTTAAATTTTTAAAGAAATAAAAAAAAAATATATATATAAAAAACATCGGCTGTACGACTTTTACTCTCTTCAACTGATAAAAATATTAAAAAAGAGAAAAGTAAGGTGAATGAAAATCACCAGAATCCTCAAAAAAAAAACTTCAATTAATTTGACAACTATCCCTGCTAATCCCGGAGTGGGCCGATGTTTTTTTATATTTTTTTTTATTTATTTAAAAATTTAAAATTTGATAATTTTTTTTAATTGAAAACTTGATAAATTTTAAGTTCTTGGAAATTACCAAAATATTAACGAATATTTTTTTTTATTTTCACTGAAAATATCTGAAAGATTTGCGTTCAATCTAACAACCTACAAATTATTTATTTTAAATTTTACTTCTAAAGTTTCTAAATATTTCGAAGCAGAAAAATAACTTCCTTTTGAGTTTTCTTAAAAGTTTTGTAAGAACCACACAAAATTTAAAATCGAAATTTTAAGAATTTTTTTTATATAGCAAACAAACATTTTTAAAGCGCAAAAAATGTAAATTTTTTTTATCAAGTTGTTTAAAAAAATTAAAAAAAATTAATGCTTTAATTTTTTATTTTTAGTTTTTTTTTTTATATAGAATTATTAAGGCACAATATTTCTCAAATTAATGTTTTAATTTTTTATTTAAATTTTTTTTTTATATAGAATTATTAAGGCACAATATTTTTCAAATTAATGTTTTAAAAATTTTAAATTTGCAAAACTTAACTTCAACTTTCTTTTTAAACCTCTTAAGCAATTTTAGGTTGCATCAAAATACTTTTAGCCCAAAATATGTAATAAAATTACATTAAAATATAATTTCTGTAGTCTGCAGATTTTGCAAGAAGCTAAATTTAATAAATTTTATCTAAAAAATATTATTTATTTAATTTTGAATTTCAATACACTCAAAAACTATATATTTTAAAATTAAAAATTTTTTAAATAAATGCAAATTTATAATATTTAATTTCTTTTATTAAAAGTAAAAAAGAAAAATTAGTTTTAAAAAATTTAAACTTTTTCTAAATTTTTTTTAAACAATTTTTGGCTAAATTTCAAAAATTGTATTTTTTTTAACACTTATTTCAAAGTGGCTTATAATTTTTAAGAAAACTTGTCAGAATTTTCAAATTGAAATTCACTGATGAAGATTAAATTTTTTATTTCAAATTTTGAATGTGAAAATGTTAACAAAAAATATTTTAAATTTTAATTTAAATTTTAATTCAAAATTTAAAATATTAAATAATAATAATTATTAAAATTAAAATTAAAAAATTGTATACGCTTTTCAACACATTTGGCGGTATCTACATATATACCAATAGTCAAAAATATTAATGAAAACTAAGTTTAAATATTGTTTCTTATAAATTTCTGATTTTGCTTATAAAAAAATTACACAAATTTTATTTACTTTTACATTTTTTTTAACTAAAAAACGTAATTTTCTTAACAAAAAAGATTCAAATATTCGTCCAAAATATATTACTTTTTGAATATAAGCAAATTTATTTGTTTTCCACTTTGTCTGTCTGCCCTTAATAATTTTGAATTTTTTTTTTAGCTAAAAACCATAAAACTTAAATTGCTTCTGCTATTACTAGGAAACAAGAAATTCAATTACATTAGTCCCAATGTCATTCACTTTAGTTTTCATATTTTTTTTGCTGTAAATTAATTTCGTAAACGCCAGCCAAGTCAACATAAAAGTAAAACAACTGCCGCCTTTGCTGCTTTTAATAACTCAAAATGCCGCTACCACCACATGAACATTTATAAATAACATTTGCTTTTGTTGTTGCTAGCGTTTCTGTGTTTTCATATTTCAATTGTGGAATATTTGCTGCTCTATTGCATTTTTCTTTTATTTTTAATTTCTCTCTAGTATTTAGTTTAAATTCTTTTCAACTGTGTATTTTGCATTCACATATTTTTTTTTGCTATGGCGCCCCTAACACCGCTATTAAACAAACAAACGCACACACACGCACAAATTTGAGCTTTGGAAAAATATTTCTCAATTTATTTAATACATTTTGCTCAACGTCGCCAGCGCTTTTATCTGTTATTGCTGTTTGTTTTACTACTTTGCGTTTAACCGCTTTGTGGCTGACTGCCTTTTGGCCGTGTCTCTCACAGCGCGCTGACAGCCGCGCGCAAAGTTGGTCAGAACAGAATGTAAAAAACTGGTTGCTTGTGGAGCAGGGGTCAATGGGGGTGCCGGCCGGTGTGTAAGACAATGGGAACGCCTGCTAAACGTACCGGCCAGGCTTTGCGAAGCTTAAATCCAGTTTTGCTGTTGCAGGTACTGGCTAACAGGCACACAATGCAACAAGTTTTGAAAGCTGTACTTGTTTTTTTTTTTATAGCTTAATGCTCAACTGCAGCAGTACTAATTTTAATAAATTTTTTTGTGTCAAAAAATATATATTTTTTAAAATAATTTTTTTCGTAATTTTAGCTTATAAAAAAGTAGTAATTCGTGTAACACCAACCATTTATTGCACGTGCACCTGTGATATCTGGATATTTTCCGGCTGACACACTTGCCAAAACTCGCTGGCTGCTTGTTAGGCACTCGTTAACACACACACACACGCGTACAAATGCCAATAAGCGTTTTGACAGCGCACAAAAATTGTCAAAAGTCGGGGCGGCGACACACTTTTCGTGTTTTTAGTGTGCGCTTTGGCAATAAGTTGCAGTTTTTTCAGTGAATTTTCTTTTGCTTCAACGCGCACTTTGCACACTTTTTTTTTAGAAATATTTTTAATTATATCTTTTTTATTAAAAACTAAATTCGGTTGTACGCAACGCGCCGCGTTCTATGCGAATTTTCTACGTCTTTTTTCTTCAAACTTTTCAAGATTTATTTGTTTCTTTACACACACTCTAGAGCGCAACGTCACCACAGAAACGAAGAAACGAACTTAACACAAGCGAATGCCAAATAGTACTGAAGTTGCGTACACTCGCGCGTTTAACAATCGCGTCAACTCGGTGCGCTAGCGTTTGCCGTCACTACCAGCTACGATGTTCGAAAATGTTTCGTCAACGCTACTCCTCGTCGTTGTCTGCTGTTTGCTTTTGCTTCGCGTTAAGCTGTTTGGATTATACTCCAAGTGGTTTTTGGTTTTGAGCGTTTTGCCGTTGTTCCAACTGCGCGCTGCGCTGCCAATGTTGATACTAAATGCCAGCGCTGCGTCATTATTTCGATAAAGTATCTCACAGATACAATTGGAAATGTTGCGCGCCGGTGTTGTTGCTGGCGGTGGTAGTGACGTCGCTGCTGGCAACATGCTGCCATGTGGGAGAGAGTGTATATTGCGGAGAGCATATAAAAAATGTTTATAAACATTTATTGTTGCAGAAAGTTGACAGGAATTTATGTGAGAACAGTAAAAGTAGTAGGGACTAGCGTTGCACTACTTTAAAGGATACCACATTGACTACATTTGTTAGCCTTCTTTATTTATCTGGTATAATGGTTTCAAGCGCGTTGACACTTTCATTACCTACGAGTTTCCTTACTATTTCAAATTTACAGTCATCTCGACTGAGTTGTACGGTACGTAATCTAGATATAGAAATCTAATTTATTTATTTTATTTTTTTTTTTTTCATTTCAATTCCGGCTCAACTGCAACTCATCAACACTTTCGTGTCCCACTTAAGCAACATGTTGCCGCCGTGTATGAAGCCACCAACAACTTTACGTACCTTCAGCTACCACTTGCATTATCTATTTTCACAGCTCACTGAGCATTCTTATATATGTGTATATGCATGCAATACACACATACATTTATAAAAACAGCTATTAGCGACGCTCAACAGGTGTGCATGTTCGAAAAATTGGTGTCATTGGTCTCTGAGTTTGATGACATCATTTCATTCTCTGTTTTGAGCACAATTTTAGCTGCTGCTTTGCAACACACACGAACGACCAGCAACATCTGAAGTAATTCGCCGAAGATAATATGAGGGTTAGTTGGTGAGCTTGCAACTGTGTGTGTGAACTGGTTTTATAAAGAGAAATTCTGGTGTCTCGCTTTTCGAACTTCCAATTGGAGTTTTGTGAGAGCGTTGTGGAAAATGTTGAGATACATGTAGATATGCAATGTTTAGATATTTTAGTAGTAGTTGACGAGTAGATGATAATGTTGCAGCAACATGCGTATAAGTATGGAACGCGGATTTTAAAGGATTGAAAAACGAACATTGAAAATTTTCATTTAAATTTTTATATTAATGTTATATTAAGCGCATTTTTTAAAAAATTAGGAATTTTTAAGAATACGAAAAGTTGTAATATGAAATAATTAATGTTTTTAAACAAATTATTAAATGCATTTTTTAAGATTATTTGTTCTGTAGTATTGTATAGTAGTATCATAAAATTTACAAAGAGGTGCTTTAGACCATTAGAAAAAATTCCCCAAGTGACTTTTTTGACGGAATTAAAAAAAAAAACGGAATTAAATGCTAAAATTTATACTATTATAGACATTATCATAACATCTTAATGCAGAAAAGATTTCCAAAAAAGTAGTAAATAAAAATTATAAAGATTTGAAATTAAAAAAAAAATTTAAAAATATTGCAAAAAAGCTTTTATGCAAAAAAAAAAAAAAATTTGAAAATAATTTATCAAAAACCGGATAATGTGGGGTTGATATTTTTTTTAATATGCGATTTTAAAATGTTATGTTTTAAAAATGATTTGGTGCTGGAGAGGCCAGGGTTTTTTTTTAGAAATATATGAACTCGGATAATGGATCAATTTTTTTTTTTCAAAAATACTTTATCACAAATGGATCAAAGGGATTGAATATTTTCATTAAGAATATTGAATTTTTATATACATATATACTATAGAGTGCCGATGAGGAATGCACTGCGATCTTTGGTCGATTGTGCCCTTTATACATATATACTATATATTAAACTTTTTCAAAATATTTTTTTTTTCAAAAAAAAAAAAAAAAAAATCATGGAGAAATTATCAAAAACAAGGTCATGGTGGATCGGAAATTTATTTTAATTCAGATTGAGTTATTTTAAATTTATTGTTCGGAAATTTTTGTCATATATTTTTTTATTTTTTTTTTTTTTTCATTTGAAAACAAATTTTTTCTTTTATTTTATTTATGATGGAAACATTTTATAACTTTTAAACTGCGGAGTGTTACCACCCTGCTCCTGGTATTATAAGGTTTTTTAAATTAATCAATTCCGTATTTGTTTTATCAGCTCATTTAATTTGATTCTTATTCATTCTATTCTCATAAACTCACGGTAAAAATATTTTTATTTAAACTCTTTAGCTTCGTCACATTTGTCAATATGCGATTGTCATAAAAATTATATTATATAAAAATTATTTAATTAAAAGTTTTAAACAGCTGGCAGCCAGCTTTATATTTTTTCAAATGCAGTTCGTGCTTAATATCTTGCTGTTTGATAATCATATTGCAACACGGTTACAGTTTTAATTTTATTTAAATATTATATTATTTTTTTAAACAGGTGGCATCGTTTCGCAAAAAATATTTTTTAGAGAAAGCTAAATTATATCCCTTAAGTTTCATTACGATATAATCATGGTTTAATTTTAAGTTTTGTTGAATACAAATTTTAAAGCAGGTGGCAACGTTCTAAAAAAAATATTATCTCTTGCGAGCTGTATGACATCCTATTAATTAAATTTTTGTCATATAATTGAACAATATCTAAGAAATTTTATTTAATGAAAGTCTGCAAATAAGTGGCAACTCTAAAAAAAGGATTTAAATTCCTTCAATTTAATTTTCTTAAGTTTGTCATTATTTATCCAAAACAATTTTTGTTTTTTACAAAATCGTAAACTCTTGGCAACTCTGCTTAAAATATATTCAACTGCGTGTTTTTATGGCAACTCTAAACAAAAATGATTTAAATTCCTTCAATTTAATTTTCTTAAATTTGTCATTATTTATTCAAAACAATTTTTTTTTTTCCAAAAAATCGTAAACTCTTGGCGACTCTGCTTAAAATATATTCAACTGCGTGTTTTTATGAATGTTTTTATGGCAACTCTAAACAAAAAAATTATTTAAATTCCTTCAATTTAATTTTCTTAAATTTGTCATTATTTATCCAAAACAATTTTTTTTTACAAAAAATCGTAAACTCTTGGCAACTCTGCTTAAAATATATTCATTTGCGTGTTTTTATGAATTTCTTCACTTTGGTAATCAAATTATATATGTACATATATATTATAATAAATACCTACAATTAAATTTTCAAAAATGTAAATTAAATAAAAATCTACAAAATGGTGGCAACTCTATTCAAAAAAATTTTTGAAGCAAAATAAATTAAATTCTTTCTGTTTAGTTTTCATAAATTTGTCTTTTTTCCAAAAATATCGCAAGTGTTGGCAACTTTAATGTATTCTATGTTTTTATGAACCTCTTCACTTTGGTAATCAAATTACATTTACATAAAAATTGAACTTTCATAAAGGTAATTCAAATTAAAATCTTTAAATACCAGGCAACTCTAATTAAAACATATTCTAAATTTTAGTACTTATATAATTAAATAATTATTTATTCTTTTATGTGTCATTAATAATTTTATATATTATTTTACCAAAAATTCCAAACTGTTGGCAACTCTCCTTCAAAATTTTTTTAAACTTTTAGAGTTGTTAGCTTTTTAAACTCATTCAGTTTATACATATGTGACCTGGTCTACGGAAAGGGGGCTTAGGAGTAAAAAAATCCATTTTTTTTTTTAATTTTTTTTTTTTCAATTTTTCATTTTTTTTTTTTTTTGTTTTTTTATTTATTTTTTTTTTTTTTTTTGTTTTGACACCTAAGCCCCCTTTTCGTAGACCAGGTCACATATATGAAATTATATTTATCTTATAGATTCTGAAAGGTGGCAACTCTTTAATTTTTTTAATAGCATTTAAATCGATAACGCTTTCTTTGAAATCGTAAAAAATGTAGCATAACGGTACATCTGAAGTCAGTGAACGTCTGCACGCGCATGTCAAACACTCACACAACTAAATTTAGCAAATAATATTATAAATTTATTCCTCTTCCAAACATTTCCAAGGCGCCGTCACAACAAAGGAACTCGTGCAGTGTTGCCATTTCACATTTCTACTCCAATATTTCTACTTAGAAATGCTGTTAGTATTGTGTACTAGGTAAACGAATTAATTGCAACATCGCATGCATTCATGCAACCATAAATCAGTTTGTGGGAAAGCGCATCAATTTCTGCTGCAACAACAGCAACAACAACAACAACAGCTACAATATAAGCAAAAACTCCATTATTAAACAACAAGAAAGCAGCATAAAGTCGTATAGTAACAGTGCCGCAACAACAGTGGGGGAAAACAATGGACCGTTATGTGTGCGGTAGAAGCGCCACAGGACATTTGCGGCACAAACAAACACACGCAACAGAAAGGAAACAATTTAATTTATGATGCAAAAGGAGCAAAATTTGGCGAAAACGAAAATACATAGAAGCAACTACGAAATTGAGTGGAAAAAAATAAAAAAAAAGTACAACAACAATACATAATAAAATATAAAAAACATAGGCAGTGCCATAAATAATAAATAAAAAAAAAATTTTTTGGGGTGCAAAAATAAATTAAAAAAAAAAAAAAAGATTGAGTTGCAAATCGCTAAGGAGTTGCGAAAAAAGTGTGCAGACGCAGATACACGCCAAAGATATGAGCATAACAAAGTTGCGAAAAATCACAGACGCAGTGTGGCATGCAAAAAGTAATAACAACAACAGCATTAACAAAAGGCAACAAATTAAAAACGAAATGAGCAGCAAAGGAAGCGCGCTTTAAGGACAACGAAAGTAGTGCAAGTGCAAGTAAGCAGTAAACGCGTAAATAGTGCAGGCACGCACACACACACACGCGACATACAAACAGCTACCCATTACTACATGCAAGCGTTTGCCTATAATTTAAGCTGCTGCCACGCAGCCGAAAGCAAGGCAAATGCAAGCAGATAACAAGCGTGGTGAGGGTTACAAAAACCACATTAACAATAATGGCTGTGCGAAGACAATAACAATAACAATAATAGCAATGATAGCGCACAAAAAAAAAAAAAACATAAAAAAACACGAATAAAAAAACATAAAAATTCGTAACAGCGCCAGAGATCCAGCGCGCAGTGCGCTGGTTGCGCCACCGCGAGGACAGCTCTGTCCGCTGGCAATTCTCAGATATCCTTCGCAGCCTTAAATGCATAATATATATAACGGGTGATTTTTTTGAGGTTAGGATTTTCATGCAGTAGTATTTGACAGATCACGTGGGATGTCAGACATGGTGTCAAAGAGAAAGATGCTCAGTATGCTTTGACATTTCATCATGAATAGACTTACTAACGAGCAACGCTTGCAAATCATTGAATTTTATTACCAAAATCAGTGTTCGGTTCGAAATGTGTTTCGCGTCCGTGTCCGATGAGCGATGAGGCTCATTTCTGGTTGAATGGCTACGTAAATAAGCAAAATTGCCGCATTTGGGGTGAAGAGCAACCAGAAGCCGTTCAAGAACTGCCCATGCATCCCGAAAAATGCACTGTTTGGTGTGGTTTGTACGCTGGTGGAATCATTGGACCGTATTTTTTCAAAGATGCTGTTGGACGCAACGTTACGGTGAATGGCGATCGCTATCGTTCGATGCTAACAAACTTTTTGTTGCCAAAAATGGAAGAACTGAACTTGGTTGACATGTGGTTTCAACAAGATGGCGCTACATGCCACACAGCTCGCGATTCTATGGCCATTTTGAGGGAAAACTTCGGACAACAATTCATCTCAAGAAATGGACCCGTAAGTTGGCCACCAAGATCATGCGATTTAACGCCTTTAGACTATTTTTTGTGGGGCTACGTCAAGTCTAAAGTCTACAGAAATAAGCCAGCAACTATTCCAGCTTTGGAAGACAACATTTCCGAAGAAATTCGGGCTATTCCGGCCGAAATGCTCGAAAAAGTTGCCCAAAATTGGACTTTCCGAATGGACCACCTAAGACGCAGCCGCGGTCAACATTTAAATGAAATTATCTTCAAAAAGTAAATGTCATGAACCAATCTAACGTTTCAAATAAAGAACCGATGAGATTTTGCAAATTTTATGCGTTTTTTTTTTTAAAAAAGTTATCAAGCTCTTAAAAAATCACCCTATACATACATACATATGAGTGTGTTACATATTAATGCGTATGCGCGTAACCGTTTATCCCCGCTCGCATATAAATCACATATCGGCATGGTTTGGTAAATTGCCGGCTTCGCAATGCAAACGCTGCATGCGAGCGTGATAAATTGCACTTGCTGTGCAAAAAGTCGCACAGCTACAAATGCACACACACATATTGACAATACAACGACATTTTGGCAATATATTTTGTTTACAGTGACTAAATGAAGTGTGTCTATTAAATGTGATTGCGGTATAAAGTGTGGGGTTGCAAGCGTTTCATAAGACAGATAAGCTAAAATTTCCTTCACAAAGGAAGAAAAGATCTCTTTGCAAGAAAAATATATGAACTTTTCTTGTTGCTAAAACTTGTATATAAAATTATGGCTCCCTTCATACGATCAGTACTAAGTCTGCCTCATACTCGTAGATATGAGAACTGACTAGATACAAGCGGACTTATGGAGTCAAATACTAAAGACTACCAATCTTTCGATGTAAACTTACCAGGTTCTATTACAGCATATAATATACCAAATCTCTATGTCATTACTAAACAATCTTTATAATTCTAATAGCCTCTTTGCAATATTTCTATAGCAAATACAGAAACCGAAGCAGTAGCTATCGAAGCCCGGCTGATCTGAAAGCCAGTGTTCTTCATATTCATCCAGATAAAGGCAGATAAAGAGTCCACAAACAATTTACAAATATGAAAACTTTATCAATGTTAATATAATTACATTTATTATTATTATTTATGCCATAATAGGTCAGCTTCCCTGATTACATAATACTAAAAATTTAACTGAACTTATAACACAGATTGGACAAAAAAAAAATTAAGACCTTTTTTATTTAAATTTCGCGCGAAAACGCATACCTCGAAATATACTTTTTTAAGTTGTTAGGACTGTCAGTGACATCTATGCGAAACATCACATCAAAATTATCATTATTCCTTAGTATACGCTTGTCTTTCTGCAGTACATAAAGTGAATTCGGCCGAAACGTGCAAAATGTTGAACAAGGCTTTCGATGAAAATTGTTTGTCGTAAGCAACTGTTTGGTAAAAGTTATTCAAAGTGGGTCGGGAAAGCGTTGACGACGAATCACGTGCAGAACAGACATCAACCTCAACCGATGATCAACAAGTTAAGAGAGTAAGGGAATTGGTGCTTGAGAATCGGCGATTGACAGTCAGAAACCTTACTGGTATCGTTGGCATAGCGGAAGGATCAGTGAAAACCATTTTGAAAGATCATTTGCAGATCACTTGGGCTTAAGAAAACTCAAAGCAAAAACAAATTGTAGATATTCAATAGTTTTATGCAAGGTTTTAGAGTGCGATACAAAGGCTCAGTGTAAGTCTAATACAGACGTGAAGGATAGAGGCGAGAGATTGAAGACAATTCCTTCCGGGTACGTAGTTCTCAGTTTGGCCGGGGTTATCCAACAATGTTTAGCACGTTCTTTTCCTCAACCCTTCACTACAATCATGCCTGGAACCTGTATTTTTTCTTTACGGTCCTGATTATAGGTATAGGTCCGTTAGTAGTTGCTCACTAAGCTTAGTATAAATAGGTATAGAGTACAACTACATAGATAAGAGTGTTAAAAAATTAGGTATAGGTCCGTTTGTTATGATTAGTCATAAGAGATGGTTGGTTGCTCTGCCGCAATAATAAGAGATACTCGGTGCCTTTCTCAGTAATAAAAAATATATCTTATTATTGAATTCAAGTCCAGTACGGGAGCTGATGATTCTAATTTTTCGAATGATCTTATTAAAAATTAAGATTGTTGTTTTAAGATTTGTTGTCTCACACCGTAATGGATTACGGAGGCAATAGACTCGAAAGATTGAAAAGTATCATTTATGTAGTTTTTACGCGATATTTTTCTTGAGAGTTTCATAATCAAAAATTAACCAGAATGTTGCATAAGAGATCTTCAGATCCACTATTATCTTCAAAGCACTCACTCGCTAAGGAGTTGTCATCAAACGAGGAAAAAAAATCGAACTTACATATTTGAAGATGATTTTCGGGTTAAACTCTTCGGCGGGTATTCACTGCCATGGTCGTCATCAAAAGGGGAGTCTCTCATCCGAGGCTGTTGTTTATTTTTCATTGGGAGTGTTTTTTACGTGGCGGGTCCCAAACCCAGCGCACAACCTTATGCAGGGGATGTTTTGCCTTCTCACTTTAGCTCGCCTTCAAACGGATGTTCTTAGAGGATACTTCGTCAAATACCAGAAGTCGTGAGCTGCTTGAGTCATACGTAAAAGAATCGTTTCTGGCCACTCCCAAGTGAATGGCGATCAGAGAACTTTCCTTACTTGCGTTAACTTCTACACATGACTCCATCCTCCAGTGAGGCAGAGGGCAGCGGCTACGTTAGCTAGATCATGTTGTCCGAATGTACGAAAACACTCCAGCTCTGAAAGTATTCGGCGCAGTACCCGACAAGGGAAGCAAAAGAAGTGGAAGACCTCCACTCCGTTGGAAGGACCAAGTGGAGAAGGACCTGGCTTCGCTTGGAATATCCAATTGGCGCCACGTAGCGAAAAGAAGAAACGATTGGCGCGCTGTTGTCGACTCGGCTGTAATCGCGTAAGCGGTGCCAACGCCAATTAAGAAGAAGAAGGTATTAACTGAACTTCTATGCATTTTCGCCACAGATGAGCATCTATGAAGAGCTGGACTTGTTTTCGGACTCGCGATTTCCAGGTCTAACCCTAAATATTGCTGTCTTTAGTTCTGTTATGAGCTTCAGAGTTTCTAGGAACTCGAAGTTGGTTAGACCGACTTAAATGCATTCAAACATACTTATATTGAATAGACTTGGATATTATTATTTTGTTGGTGTCAATAAAGTCGTTGCTAACTTAATTCTGTATACCAATTTCATGGTTCATATTTTCGTGTCACTGTGCTGTCTGCTGGCGCTGTCCATTCCCCAATGTGAAGATATCAATATTATCGACATTTTTCTACCAAAATATTTTTCACAGCTAACGCATGTTGTTGTTGCGACGTGCAGCATTTATTCTCAATGATTTTCAATGCCTGCACGCGACACTACCATTTGTATTGCTTCGCTCGTGTTGATGCATGTGTGTGTGTGTATGAGCAGGGAAGAGCTTGAGGATATGTATGGATGTGTGCTCGTTCTTTGCCGCCAACAAATTCATTTTCGGTTTTTGTAACGATTTCGTGTTTCCTGCGTATTTTCCTTAGCTCAAGCGCCATCAACCCATATAGTATATAACATAAATGTTTGTATGTGTGCGTGCATGTAGTTTTGGCTGTGTGCGTGCTGCCGTTTCGCTTTCAGTTGCACAATTTTTAATATGTGTATATTAATAAATATTTTCCAGCATCAACAACAAGGATAACAACTATAACAATAGCAATAACAATAAGTTGGAGCGTGTGTATCATCATATGTAAGTTTGTATGTATGTGTGAATGCCTTGCAGCACTGCTGTCGCCACAAGCGTATGAGCAGCGGCAATTCGATAGCTCATAAATAAGAAAATCCGTTCGTTACGCCGCGCAAGTTAAGTTGCAGCGCTCAATGTTGCATGCATGTTGTTGTTATTTTCGTTGTTGCTATAACGCAGTGACATACTCGCACGTTGCATCCGATAGATAAATGTTGCACGAGCGCGTACTTGTGGCAAGATTCTTTTCAGCTCTGTCACATATGCCTTTTTATACACTTCCTGCGTCCCACTAAGACCCCTCGCTGCAGGCGCACACTTCGTCGATTGTATCATTGATCTGTCCATCGGCTTGTCGCTTGCTTTGCGCGCTACTTCGCCGATATGCAACTCAGCGTCAACTGCTGTCTGTTTGCAACATCACATTGCAATGTTATCTCATATTATTGCTGTTGTTGTTGCCGTAATTGTTACTGCTACCGCTATTGCTGTTCGTACACGTTCGCGTTTTCACCATTTTATGCCCGTAGCGAATTTTACACCACATCGAATTGCAATTGAAATGTTGTTGCGTGTCACGAATTGTGTCGTTGTTTGCTCGTTTTGTTGTTCGGTTACGCGGTATGCACGAGTATGTGCTGCAATAGCGTCTGACTAGCACGCGTCGCGCTGCAGGCATGACTGGTGTCTGCAACTGCAACGACTGGTGTAATTTGTGCGACAAGTGCATGGTTTAGCCAGAGTTGCCTTGTAGCTAAAGTCATGCTAAGTAAAAATGTTGTCGGTGTAAGTAATCTATAAGAGTGAGGAAATTATTGCAGAGGGGTTTAGACGAGTTTCAGTTTAGTCCGATGAACGTCTAGGACATATGATTCCGCCTTCTATTTTCCATAACTAGTCAGAAGAAGCAGATAATGAAGGAAACGCAAAAGAAAATATTCTTGGAAAATCCCAATGATGCTCTGGTAGCCTCAGTGGATATGCTAAATTTGTTCTTCATCGCCAAGAAGACATTTCAAACCTTAAACAAGGCTTAATATATCACTTTTGTACCGACGAAACCAGAAAAAAGCCAAGTTATTAGGCTCTCGAGGTATACTGGACCTTCAAGGGTATCCAATGATCTAGATCGCAAAGTTTCCACATATAAATAAAAGTCGTATTTACCAATTAGTGCTCAGAGCACACTTAAACTAAAGGTAGAAAGAGAGCGCAAGGACAAGGAGAACCTATAGAGCCAAATCAGAAGCTGTGAGAATGAAGATCACGATCACATACAACGACAAGTAACTGGAGATAGTAAAAGCAAAAATAAACTGGATAAAGAATGACAAGTAAGGAAGAATGAAGATCACATACAACGACAAGTAACTGGAGGTAGTAAAAGAAAAAATAAACTGGATAAAGAATAACAAGTAAGGAAGAATGAAGATCACATACAACGACAAGTAACTGGAGATAGTAAAAGCAAAAATAAACTGGATAAAGAATAACAAGTAAGGAAGAATGAAGATCACATACAACGACAAGTAACTGGAGATAGTAAAAGCAAAAATAAACTGGATAAAGAATAACAAGTAAGGAAGAATGAAGATCACATACAACGACAAGTAACTGGAGATAGTAAAAGAAAAAATAAACTGGATAAAGAATGACAAGTAAGGAAGATATATGTTCAGCTATAACGAAACATTTCACACTTTTGGGAATTGAAAGGTTTAAAGTCAGGAAACTATCTTCACGTACATAAGGACTGTTAACTACATAGAGTCTATGGCGTGTTTTCATTCTATTTTATGCAATCTAAACACAAATATGCAAGGTTACTAGAAAAATATGCTCTATCGACTTTATTAAGATAACTCACATATTAGTCGCTATATGCGGTATAAAGTCAAACGAAAGTTCGAGCATCTTAATATTAGGTATGTGAGGCTAAGAAGAATCGACCCGATTCAACGCATTTGTAGCACACAGACATACTATTATCAGGAAACAATTATCTCTGAATCTCAATTATAAATCTGACACTTTGACCAATATTTTCGATAAAAAGTCAACAATAGGTACATGCCAAGATATTCGGTACATAGAGTCTTGAACAGTTTTAATTGAATTTGGACTAGTTTTGGCCATAAGTTGGCACACCCTAAAAAAAAATTTCTGCAAAGTTTTATCTGTCATATAGATTACACTGTAATATAAAAATGTCATACCAAATTTGGTTGCAATCAGTCGAGCGGGTCCAGAGATATTATGATGCCATGACGATCATCCGATTTTAACAACGACATGTATAAAATCGTTTCGGAGCACCTCGGATTTAAAATTCAATGTATCTGGTGTATTTATTTATTCAGAGAGCTTTTAGTGGTTTGAAACAATTTTATGAGGAGTGAGCGGGGTTATTAACCATTTTTATCCACTTTCTGGAACATCTGCACAATATGTTTGAAGCTTTAGTGTTTCTAAGAATAATCTAAGAAGGGGTTTCACACATAAATTGAATTTGGATCGGCAACTATGAACAGCAGCTTTTTGCTGTAATTATCTGTTATCGACGTTGAGAAAAGAATGTGTGTAAAATTTCAGTTCAGTATCTTAAACTAGGAGACTAGTTCGCGTATAGTGACAGGACATGACTAAAAAGTCTCAGATCCCTGCGCTGATCATTTATTCGATGTTTCCATGCGGGTGTTTCAACCTTCCTGGCAAACTTAATAAACACTTTTCAGGGTATAAAATATATATCACTAATCCGCCATGTAAATGTAAAGTAAGCGCTGACAAGTCAATTGTTCTCAAATGCTTCAGTGACACTCGGTTCACATCTTGGATTCCAAGCTGAATTTACGTGTTTAAGTCCACACAAAAAATGTTGCTTTGTGGTGCAATAGTTAAAAAATCAACACTAATATTACGCGAAGCTTAAAGCCGTAAAAATATCTTTACAGCAAAAAAAATTAAACAGGTCCACAGATGGCTTTCTGTTGAAACGTACTGCAGATATTACCCGGCCAAAAGGTTCAATGGACTATAGATGGCTTAGAAGTGAGAATTATCCGTCTAGGGGTCTACATTCTATTGCCGATTTTAATACATTTTCAGTGTTATGGATGGAATATTAAACCTTCACTCATCTGGCCGAGGCCCTATGTTCCAACTACCAGATAACCAATAGGACTAAGCTTTTAGTAAAGACATGTCCTTGACAAACACTGTTCACTCGTTCTCTTCTGCATACTCGTATAATTTTGTCACTGAGAGTCTACGGATTTTTTAACATTACAGCTGAGAAGCCGACACTGTAAAAATCGAAGCTTCCGACTTCTGAAACCGAATGCAGATAACGGAAGTCTTTGTATTCCTGTTTGGAAGATGCTAACGAAGACTTCCACAAATTACTCCGGTTTATTGACCTCTCCTGAACTATGTTTGTAGGCACAGATTTCAAACCAAAACGAAATTTAAATTCGGGCTAACATATATTACTTTTTGTCCAATAAATCCGCTAAGGAAATCTTCTGATTATAAGCTCAATTAACTTATCACTGATATTCGCGCAGATCCATGCCTCCCATTCATTGAAAATTGGAATACTACGAGTCGGAAATAGTTTTGTGACTGCAAGAGACCTCTCCGAATGCTTTAACAAGAGTCTTACAGCTTTTTATTAACGAACTTTTGCTTAAGATATAACCTCAAGATTTTTCTAAAACAATATTTCTACGCATATGAATATCTTAAGTTTATATACTTTCAGTTAAAAATACTTTCATGATTTTGTGCCACATGGAAACTCTGCTTTTTACTCCATTCCCATTCCACGTCACTTCGCGCTCGATCGTAGCTCATCGATATTTACTACCAGACAATAAATAAGTTCAAACGCTGGTGTGAATGCGAGCAAAACTACAATTTGTACAACAACAATGCGCACGACTGTCCTAGCACAACGATGGATTTGTGCATGTTGCGCGTGAAATTTGTCGCGCGAATGAGCCACTACATCAGCGTTTGTATGAACGATGGCTGTGAATGAGCGAGTTATGTAGCGTTTGTATGCTGAGCGACAGCTGCGTGACATGGCATGCCAACCGCAACAACAAGCGCTAACGGTTAATGTATAGCTAAAACTATGCGCCGTGTGAAATTGCTTAAACACAACGCCTGAGCGCCTAAATTGCCGCAACGCTTTTATTGCGAATTTAACTGTGACCTTTTGTCACTACGCTACGCCTGCTGTGTCGAACCTTTGTCACACTTGTCAGCGTAGCAATTTATTGCGTTGCCTTGTAGTTTTTATTTTGCTACGCAGCCTTGTTGTGACAACCATTAGCAGGTCTTCAATGAGCGGCCGCAAATTTAATAGCGTTTCGAAAATTCGATCTTTCCACACACAAAAACAATTTTAAATTTCATGCTGGTCATTTTATGTCCGCTGCCGGCTGCCAGCGTTTCATTGTTTTTATTGAATCATTGATTTATTTAAAGCGCGCTCTTGCTGGATGTGGGCAACGCGCGCCAACCACATCCGCTTTTGGCCGACCTACGCGGCCCTCACCAACGCATAAACACCCCACACCGCATGTAGTTGCTTGCATAAATGCCCACTTCCTGTTGCATGGTTGACAATTTTTAAAATTAATAGTTTTTAAAAACAGTGTCAGTCATTCAGTTGCACCCCGCAAATGTACGCGCCAAGCGCGCGCATTGCAGCGGCGCTCCGCCAGCACGCACGCAAACATACATAGTATACGCGCCGACATAACCATATACATTGTTGACCTTTGGCTCGTGTCCAGCTAAATGGATGTGTGGACAAACAAGCGCACGTAAAAGCAGCGAGTGCCGGCACTCTCACGGCAGGGCGCCAGCATTTATTCAATTAAAAAGGATTTATGCGCCTGTTAATTTTACAAAAGGATTTCTTTTGGGGTTGCAACGCGCCGCACGGACTCACTTTGCAAATACGCGCGTAGGCCGGCACATCCATACAAATAAATGCGCATATACACACATATATTTCCGTACTCATGCTTACACACATGCATATATTCAGCACAACTATCGCCGGCTTACACTCATCCCTTTCGCCAATTGCCGCTATACATTCCAATCCAATTTAAGGCGCTTGTTGTTGCCGCTACTGGTTTGGTTGAAGTGTAATCGTATTTGCTGGTTTTTTAATTGCATTAAAATTCTTCAATATTTATGCTTAGCACATTTAAATATTATATAAAGCCGAACAATTTACATTTGAATTGATAGGGTTCGGTTCAGATGCGCATAAATTGAGAAGGGTCGCCAGCGGGAAGGGCGCATTGCTTCCACAGAGTGATGTGGCGCATAAAGATTTCTTAATTAAGAAAATTGCTTTTGCGCTTAAAGTGAATTCAAATAAATTGTTTAACAGATTTATCGAAGTCTTGGATTTCACTATGTCAGACAGTCTGTGCTGTTTTCGGCTCAACAACTTTGACTTTGTTTAGCAAGTGCTAGCTAAAGCGCTAAGCGATCCCTCAAAGCGCTGTTTGGGTTCGAAAATTTTCAAAATTTTTTGTCATTACGGTAAAGGCGGAAACGTTCTTAAGTACTAACTATCTGCCTAGCGCCTTTACCATTAGCAGACGGCACCAAACCTAAGGACATCTTATTTTTTATACCATTACAATAACATCTCAAGTCATCTGATAGACTTTGGAGGGTTAGGTTAGGTTAGTTGGCTGATCCCTCATGATGGCGGGAGATCACACTTAACTGCTGAGTATAGTACTTTGAGAAGCCAGATAAAAACTCCTGTAATTGGCTATAAGCTATCAACAAAGCGTCTTGAAGATATCACCAACCTGCTGAGGTGCTTTACTTCTATTTCTGTTATTTCAATTGGATGTACAAGTATAGAAGTATGAGATGCGAGTTTTGCTTGAGTCTTGATTTGGTAAAGGCGGAACATGCGTGAAAGAAGTGTTAAGATATTTCTATCTCATAATTTTCCAAGCGCTTATGCAACTGACATCCGTCTAGCTAGAACTCCTAAAACCATTGAAACATCGACTTTTCTGTGAAGAAGAGCTTACTAGATCTCATATGTTATACCCTGGGTCGGAAGAACTTTTAGACTGTAGAGTTACTAGTGGTAGACCAACGCTTGTTGAGCTGGTTCAACGAAATCCATTCCCACGCTGTAGCTAGTGAGTTTGAAGTACCTGACCTAGCAAGTCCAACTGTCTTATAGTTTCCGACAATACCTTTTTGACCAGGTCTACAATGCGGTCAAATCAAGTTATAACTCGATGAGGAATCGGAGTGAGTACTTACCATTCTTAAGTACACTACGCTTCGGAACAGTACTTCTACTGCAACCTTCATGGTAGCAACTTCTACTTGGAAGACGCTGCAATGGTCAGGAAGTATGCAATTCGAGTTGATGGATAGTTCCCCATAGTAAACGCAAATATGAAACCAGTTGATCGTCAGAATAATCTAGTTAGTTGGTAGAACTTGCTGTAGATAATATTGAGATTTCGATAGTTGTACTCAACAGTATCCGTAGAGATCTTTCAAAGTTTGACTACAAAATTTCACACTCTACATTACTATTACTTAGCTGAGTTAGTTGTTTACCTTGTGAAGCATGTTAAGCGCGCAACAGCGCTTCGAAGTACAATTAAACTCTTTCAACTGAGTGTCACTTGCTCACTTCTAGACTGGACTGATGCGACTTACTTTTAACTTCAATGGACCTTTGAACAAAGTTCGCCCGACAGGCTTCACCCAACTTTGCTAAACCGGTACAAAGGAGCTTGGGCTGCAGTAGTATAGAAGAGAAGACGATTTATCCAGTTATTTTCTGACTAGTGGTTTAAGGTTTTAGTGTTTTTTACCTCTGTACCATATGTGACCTGGTTTATGAAATGGGGGCTTAGGTGTCAAAAAATCATTTTTTTTATTTTTTTTTTCAATTTTTTTTTTTTAATTTTTTTTTAAATTTTCTTTTTAATTTTTTTTTTTTTGCCACCTAAGCCCAGGTCACATATGATGAAATTATGTTTGCGTTTGTTTTACTAAATCTGAAGTAGAGTTTGTATTTTTAGTTAGATGGAAACACAGTTTAGAACTGAGTATTTAACAGGTTATTAATAAATACCAATTGGTAAACATTTTCTTTGCGATTACTTTCATGCCTTTTTGAGAGGTTCTACTGTACGACTCCAGGAGCAGCTTCTTTCCACCTTAACGAACGAGTTTTTAGATGTCTAAAACCAAAACTAAAATAAACAAAATTATTTGTCTTTAAATCACAAACAAAACATTTCGTAAGACAATTTCTGACAGACATATTTTCTTATTTATCGGCCACGAAGATCGGCAATTAAAAACCACAACAATTTTTCCCCATCTAACAAAGCAATCTAGTGCAACATTTCAGCAGTTACGCGCTTGCCTCATTGCACCAACGCTAAGAGCACTCCACAAACAACTTGACTTTGAATTCAAGTGCGGTTTGACGGCTGTTTGCCTAGCAGAATTCTTGAAAGCGAGTCAATCAACTCAGGTAGCAAATTTTTGTGTCTAAATCAAGAGAAATCAAAGGATCAAAGTGAGTTGTTCCACTTTCGTTGGCCGTTTCGCTGTAAGAACTCAGCTATTTGTGTGTATGTTTCTATATACATATGTAATTCATCATTTTTATACAACAACAAAATCATATGGTGCCATAATCTAAGCAGAAAAGCAGACAAGTTGAAAAAGGAATTCAAGAAAGGACTACAAGTGCAGCTCAGCTCTTGTTTTTTGTTATTAGGTGGCGTGTAGGCCTAAAGGTAGCAGCAGTTAAAGTATGAAATTTCATACTGCTTTCTTATTATTTTTGTTTTCCTGTCAGTTTTTGTTTTTTTTTTTTTGTTTGGTTTTTTTGTTTTTTTTTTGTTTTTTTTTTTGTTTGTTGTTTTTTTTTTGGTTAGGGCGATAGACAATTGGCCTTTATGCAAGACAGCCATTTGGCAATTTCTGTTTTAATATTTTGAGGAAAAAATAAAAATAAAAAAAATATGTTTGTTGTTTTTCGTATACTTTCCAGGTTATTGTTGTTGTTTATTATGCGTGTGTAACACAATATAGCTGTATGTAGCATGCCATATATAATATATGTATGTAAATATTTTATATACCAGACATTTATAACTAGTTAATTATATAACAACTGTTCGCGTTGCCAAGGAAATGTGTTAATGATACTTTTAGAGGTTTGCGCGCATGCGATATGGCTGTCAGGTGGTCAGTGACAGCTTCGTGACGGTATGAGGGAGGCGAAAGTAAATTAATTTTTTGTACATTCACGTGAGAAGTGAAGAAATAAAAGACAAAATTTTGAAACACTACAAATTTGAACGATTACTTTTTTTTTTTAGTAGGCAATAGGTTAGCTTAGGTTATACGCCATACATAGTAGTACTTAGTAAAGGCAGCCTCAGTTTAATATGAGGTGAAGAATTTGTCACACAGGAGGTCAACGTTCTTTGTGAGCTTTAAGAAAGATTTGACTAGTCCTTAGAACTCCGAAGCTTCTAGATACTTTAGTCGAGTGCTAGATAGTGCTGGGCAGAGATAGCTAGTGGTCGATATCGGGATAGTCGAAAATGAGCGTTTAACAAATAGTCGACGATTTACGACTATCCGCATACTGCAAATCGAATATTATATATTATATATATATATTATACAATAATGTCTTATCCGGTTAAACTGGTTAGTTGATTAGTCGAATACCCAGAGCTTAGTCTCTATACATTGACTGCCTGTATATGTATGTTATTAGGAAATTTTGTGTCGATTTTTGTTTTGCTCTTCATTCCACTTTTGCATTAAATAATAGCCGCTAAGTTACACAATACAATACAATACGTTTTCGAATGTCTAATAGTTTTTAGGATGGACTGAGTTAGCAGAAAAACGTTTTGACTATGCTGGCCTGGTTGAAGCACCAAGGATTTTACTAATACGATAAATAAAATATTTTATTTTGTGTTCAAATTTTATGGTAAATATTCTGAAATTGTTTAATGAAAATTCAAAGGTCAAAAACTGGGATCTCATCTAGACTTTCATATCTTGTGATTCTATTTGATTGAAATTTTGAGTTTTGAGTGTAAGTTAGGTTAATGAGTCATTAGTTACAGAAATGTCTATTGGATAGGTTAGACCGTGTTTTAAACAAGATGACAAAGGAACTCCAACTGAGTCACATGCCGATAAGGGGAAAGATTGACTCCTCTTGCGGGTTCAACGGCTTTACAGTTCCCAGAACCCAAACGAGTTTAATAAATGAGTAGTTTGGAGCTTTTTTTTTAGTGAAGACAGTCGACAAAGCTGTGGGGATCACACAGTGTTTAGTATATTTTTTTTATTTAAAAAAATAAGGTATTCAAGTAAGATGTTAGATCCCTAAAACCACTGGTTAAGGGGTGCAATGGGTTTCCTCGGGCAAAAAGTGGCCTCTTTTCAATAATTTTTTTTTTACATATAAAAAATGTAAAAATTGGTTATATGAACCTACAGTAATAATACAAAAACCAAAAAAAAAAAATTGTTTAAAAAATTAAATTGTAAAAAAAATATTATAAATATTTTGATACTAATGTTCTTGCCTTTGTAGGAGTTTTGGAAAATGTTGTTAGTCCGCTAAGCTCCATAAATAATAATATGGAGAGAAAGAAATCTGCAGCTCGGTAGTGATAGTTCTGTTAAACACTGATGGGCACCGAAAACAAGTTTTCCTAGTTGAAACACACACTTTGAGGTTAAGGTTTTTGTAAAAATCGAAATGACGAAAACGAAAACTTTTGTAAGACTTGCTTTAAATCAGAACTCATTATTTTTCTATGCATAGATTTTCTACTTTCTCCATTATTTATTCTAGCAGAAGTTAGCTTATAGTCCACCTACACTTTAACTATTTCACTCTAATACGTAAATCAATTTTCTTAAACCGAATTTAATAATCTTCAAAAAGTGTGTGTTTTCCATTGTATGTACACAGGCATACATCATTATTTGTCACTCACGGATTTTTCCTTTCAATTCTTGATTTTTAGCAAAAATGATAAATTAATTTCCTTGCTGGCTACTCTACTCTTTGGTATGTTTCTTTGTATTTGCAATCTTTTGTTTGCCACTGTTGGTGTTTCCAACATATTTCATGGCTTTTTGTTCTCGTCTTTGTCGTGGTGAAATAATAAATTGTTTTTTAATAGCTTCGTTGCAAATGTTTTATTATTTATAATGGTTGTGTTTGATTTATTACTCAAGCTCTTTAAAGACTCTTTTTGATATTGATGAAGAGAAGAAAAGGTTAGTATAAGTAAAATGTTTAAAGGATACTTTGAAACCAATAAGAAAAAAGTCAGGTGTAAAAACAAAAAAAAAAATAATAATAATCATGAAAGTCATAGAGCAATTCCTGGTATAAAACGACTTCCAATTGTTTCCTTGTTAGAAAGTGATTATTTATTTTTAGAAAATTTTTTAGAAGAGTTAACCAAACAGTCTAGGTTTAAGGCATATATTGTTGGAAAGCATATGGAGTTTCCTTCTAATAAAAATTGAAAGATGACAGAAGAATTGTTTAGAAGTTATCAAGGAAGATAGATGCCAAGCATATGAATTATCTTTAAGCGAATGAATGATATTTCTGCTATATGAATTTGAATCAAATCAAAACCTGATGAAACGAGCTACCTGGGTGCAAAACTGCAAAAGTCAAGTGCAAAACGGTAAATCGGAAGAACACAAAATTTATGATCGGAACACTAACTGGTCACTGTCTAGTGAAACTAACAGATTTAGAAGACTGCAGAATATGTCTAGAGCAAGGCACCAGGGAATAATGGAGCATTTCTTGAGCACTTGCCACGCATTGGGGTCTCCACGATATGTTGTACTGGATAAGGTATCGGTACTAAGGCCACAGAGTCTGATAAAATTCTCGCCAAGCACAGGCATCCTAAAGGATGACTACTCTTCATGGACCTCATAACTGCAGTCCATTTGGTATCTCAAAAGGCCAAAACTGGTCTATGAGTAGCTCTTTGGTTTACGAGATAAACTTAACCTAACCGAAGCCATATGAATTGTAGGGGAGTCTCGGCATAGTAAAGGGTAAGCATAGAGCCTCTCCAGTTCTAAAAATTTATAATGCCAAAGCATGGGCTAGTGTTGGAAACACTAAGCGGCGAAGTATGCAACTCACTTGCTGAATAAAAGTCGAATAGAATTAGATCCACAGTAGTCGGTGGTGGAATTTGAGCTCAAGTGATTGCTTCGGTTTAACTTTCTAGAACATGGTCTTCGAATTATTTATACAGACAAACTCTAACATCTGCACAATTTTGTTCTTATAAAAATGTGTCTCGAAATAGTCGCAAAATTTACACATTTTTTTTAAACACTCGGTCTTATTTTCATAAAAACAAATTTTACCTACTTCTATAACAATTTAGGAAGAGCAACCATTTTTGACCAATTTTATTTCACCAACTTGGTATTCATACAATCCTGTTTACACCTGCCTTTGCAGTTGTGCCCACAAGTGCTCATATCTTAATGAGATTCGCCATGCTCATCAATGGTTCTCTTATCTGTGTTATGTTTCACAGCTGAAAAGTAGCCAAAAATTGTGCAAATGGAAGGCAAACAAAGAAGAGAGGCGAATAATAAGTGAATGTGGGTAAGAAGGTAAACGGCACGGTGAAGTAATGAAAACAAAGGAAACTCTAATGTCTTTATTGACAGCTACTCAGCGTGAGCACAAAGTGCCTCAAAGCACAACAGGATACTTATTCATTAATTTAGTTATTATGTAAGATAAGTGCTGCATTCAGAATTTTATAGAAATTATAATAAAAGGGAAAAAATTGAAATATGAAAGCAATGACGACCTATTTTTGGTGTAAATTATTAAACTAAATAATCGAGCAAATATCGTGTCAAAAGAGCGCCGAGACCAAAAGAATCGCGCCAAAGTCGCTCAAAAATCAAGGTCATGTTGACTGTTTTCTTCGATTATCGTGGTGTTGTGCATTATGAATTCCTTCCAACCGGTCAAACAGTCAACAAGGAATATTATTTGAACGTTATGCGTCGTTTGTATTGAAATTGCGGAAAGACAATTCTTGGTTTTTACACCACGATAATGCACCATCCCATACTGCCCTCGTAATTCGTGATCATCTCGCCAAAAACTCAACCCATATCGTTTCGCAACCACCGTATTCACCTGATCTGACGCCGTGCGACTTCTGGCTGTTCACCAAGCTCAAAAGACCGGGGACACCATTTTTATAGGATAGAGGAGATTCAAGCCGCAGCGAAGACGGAACTGAAGGCCATCCCGGAAAGTGACTACAACCAGTGTTTCGAAGATTGGAAAATCCGTTGGCATAAGTGCATTGCATCGGGTGGGGACTACTTTGAAGGGTATGAAATTGATTTGGAAGAATAAATAAAAAATTTTCAAAATAAATACAATGTCACCTTACCTTTTTTGGACCACAGTACTAAATTGGGTTTTCTCCGACAGATGTCGTCAAAAAATTCTGAAAAAATTTGTTTATACACTCCACGATATACCTCATGATATACTATACAAAAAAAGCTCTGATGTACAATAAAAATTTCTATGAAAAAAATGTCAAAAAAAGAGGCCAGATACTTTTACTGAAGTTCGATTGTAACAGTGATGATGATGATGATGCCTTAATTTTTTCTTTTTTTTCTTTTTGTTGGTCAAATATCTGGCTTTTGCTACTAATTCGAAGAATATTAAAGACGCCATGGCTAAAATTAGTTAACAGTTATGAATCAAGGTTTTGTTAATTTCTTCAAACTTGATGGTTTCTTACATCATGTGCTAAAGCGCAGAAATAGTAAAAATTTGAATGTTCTGTTCATTGAATATTACAATATTTTTTTCTGTACTCTTAGAAACATCTTCGTAAAAGGTTTTATTTCAAATAATATTGACGTATTTGTAATGCCAATTTGAAGTTGAAACCCTATGAAAATACCTGATTCTTTTTATCTGAAAGTAAGACAAAATTACTTAGGTAATTAATTACATGTTAAGCTTAGTGATTCATTAGAAGTTGCCGCTTATTTATGTATGTGGATGTATGTACATTAGGGGGGTACAAAAAAGTACAACAAAAAATTTTTACTCAGATTTTATACGTCTGAATATTAACATCAAGTATAGTCGTGAAAATATGTATAAATCGCAATGGATTAGAGTTCAACATACGTTTATCATCTATACTAATATTATAAGGAATATTTTGACATGAAATTTGACATAAATGTGACTGACAGTACTAGCAACCTAAAAAAAAAATAATTCTCCAAATCCTTGGACGCGCGCAGTTTAAATTCAAATGTCACCTTTTTTGGGCACAGTAGTAGTATATCTATACTAATATTATAAAGAGGAAAGATTTTTACCTATTTTTGCATGTTTGTATGTTTGTAATAAGTAGGCTCGAAAAGAACTGGGTCGATTTAAAAATTTCTTTCACCAATAGAATGCTACATTCTTCCGATTCGACATAGGCTACATTTCATTTCGAAAAAAAATTAGAGATCCTTGGTAAAATTTGAACAATGTAACCGAAGGAGTAGAAAAATGAGTCTTAAAATGCCTTTCGTCAAATGCGCTGCCGAAACTATTAGCGATAGAACAAAATAATGTACAACAATATTGAAGAACATCATAATGTCTACAAAAAACTCCGCGGTAGCATATATGTCCAACTATTGCAGTTTTGTCACTACAACAACTTCTTTCATTTTAAACATTAATGAAAAGCTAACCGTGCTATTTATGTGTTTATATTAATCCTTATCCAAACAAATTATTTTATGTCCAAGACCATTTAACTACCTATAAAATAGTTCTTAAATTGGACTTTTTATTCAAAAGATATTACGAACTAAAAAATTCAAAAAGTAAACAAAACCGCCATAGCGCCGTGGCCGTTGTTTGCGATGCATTCTGAAAAGCGCGCCGGGCCAGAGAATGTAAAGTATAGAGAATATTAAAATTGAATTCTGTATGATGTTCGATTTGGCGGCTAACAGAGCCGATAGAATCAAAGTAAGGAATTCGACGTTGTTGCTGCTATTTAGCAGAATTGAGACGTGCAGTGGCAAAAATGTATGTAAAACGACTGAATTCATTATTTATTACTGTTATTTTAATTTTTTGATTATTATTATTATTATTTTTTAATTTTTCATAATTAGTATTTTTATTTTATTTTTTTTAATTTTTTTTTTTTTATTTTTTTCGCAACTATTACTTTTACTCATACTATTTTTATATGCTAATTTTTAAAGTATATTATTATTATTATTATTTAATATATTTATTTAATAATTTATTATTTACTTATATGTGAAACGACTGAATTTATTATTTATTGCTGTTATTTTAATTTTTTGTTTATTATTATTTTTATTTTTTAATTTTTCATAATTAGTATTTTTATTTTATTTTATTTTTTTTTTTCGTAATTATTACTTTTACTTATAACATTTTTATATGCCAATTTTTAAAGAGTATTATTATTATTATTATTTATTTAATAATTTATTATTTACTTATATGTAAAACGACTGAGTTCATTATTTATTCCTGTTATTTTAATTTTTTGATTATCATTATTATTTTTTATTTTTTAATTTTTCAAAAGTGCCCGCCACCTGAACTATCAAAGAAATTGAACATTAATAGACTTACATACAAATATAACTGTGGGATTTTTTTTAATACAAATAAAAATATTTGTGAAAAAAAGTGTTTTATATCCAAATTTCCAAATTTGTAATTTTAATTTTCTGACCACCCTCATACATAACTTTCTATCATTCTATATATCGAAATTGAAATTTGTATCCTTTTACTCCGCCGATGCCTTATGTAGTTCTGTGTGTGTTTAAGAGCTTAGCAAATTACTTGATTAATAATTTGTTTAATGCGAAAGTTATTATGTGGTCACTTTTTGCCTGCATAGCTGCTTAATCACACCGAAGTGTGCTTACACTATGACAGATGTATTTGTAAGTATACTGTGTCCTGTGGCAACGCATGTGATTATTATTTTATATTGTATGTATGCAGCAGCTTATGGTCAGTTTCTGAAGATTAGTTCAGCGCTTATTAGATTAAACTGACTATTCTATTAGTAATCATAATACTTATATTAATTAACTCTCATTTGCATTTATACGTTTTCATTTGGAAGCATTTGTTTAATTACTTTTAGCCTTCACTTTGTAAGTACATAAAATATGCGGAGTTTTCTGGATGTATTTCATATATATATATGCGACCTGGTCTACGAAAAGGGGGCTTAGGTGTCCAAAAATCATTTTTTTATTTATTTTTTTCAATTTTTTTTTTTCAATTTATTTTGTTTTTCACTTTTTTTTCATTTTATTTTTTTTTTTCAAGTTTTATTTTTTTTATTTTTTTTTTTTATTATTTTTTTTTTTTTACACCTAAGCCCCCTTTTCGTAGACCAGGTCACATATATATATTTACTGTGTTCTATTAAATATTTACTTTTGGTAAATTCAGTGGATTATTTAAAAAAAATAAGTCTTTTTATTGGGCTATACAAGAAACTATTCACTTTTTCAATGTCAAGAACCCGACATACTTTCATATACCTCCATCATTGCTAATGAGGTACCTGGCGGTAGGTACATAATGCTAGGGGTAGAGATTCTCAGAAAAAAAAGCATGCAAGAAAACGATAGAAAAAAAGATTGCTCATATTCCAGCTCAAAGGTCGATGGGAAAATTAGCCTAACGCTGCTGTGAAGGGAACTTGTAATGCTACTGATAAATCCGCTTTATAACGCAGAGACGTCACGATTCCTACGCCCTGCGGGGTTGAATGGAGCTTGGCACCGGCTAAAGGAAAATGGATTAAGGCCAAGCATACTACGCATTGCTTCTGTAATTTTCGTCCAATTTCTAAATTCGCAAAGCAGATCCGTCCGCTTAAAGCGAAACAGCAGGGCCAGCTAAACGGCCGAAACGAAAGCACGACGCTGTAAAGCTAAAAGTCAGCTTGGGCCAAAAGAAGTCCTCAACCTCCAGGGCAGCAGCAGCAGTCAGCGAGATAGCCAAGCGATACTTCATCATCGCGCATATTGATCGCAAAAACCGACTTAGGCCGATTGTACAGGAACAGTCGTGTTAAGCTGCTAGAAGGGCTCTTCGAAAATAAATGGAGACCCGAGCATGTCTTTGCCAACTTTTGATAGAGCGAGCTGGATGAACGCAGTCAATTCCTATAATAGAAGAACGAACTCTCAATGCTATGGACAAAGGAAATGATGATCAAGCTTCTGAGCCTGTTGAAGCGGCCCATACTTGAGATAGTGGTTCGTATCTGCATTTCGTTCATTCAGAAAGGGCAGGTGCACCTACCTCTCATGGTAAAACCGGGAGTTGCGCTGCCAATAAGTCAGTGTTGCAATTAGAAGTATTTCGAAAATGATTAGATGGAAAGACAAGGTTTTATAAATAAAATGAAAATATGATAAAAGAAAAAAAGAGAGAGAAAATATGATAAGAGTTAAAAGTTTGTATGTAGTACTAAACTCCAGCGAACGGTTATGAAACAACTGATAATGATTGGTGACAAGAAGGCTTTACGTCAGCTATTACACTATTCGGGTATTGGTCGTAATTTATATACGACAGGTTAGAGGTTCACTAGTATTATATGCATTAAGGTAAATTCAATGTCTTTACGTTATCTCGGTTTTCATAGTTATGGTTTATATGTGGAAGCTCCTGAAAGCTTCCAAAAGCTTCAAAACTTAAGAATCATTCTAATTTAGGGCTCCTGAAAGCTTCCAAAAGCTTCAGAGCTTAAGAATCATTCTAATTTAGGGCTCCTGAAAGCTTCTAAAAGCTTCAAAGCTTAAGAATCATTCTAATTTAGGGCTCCTGAAAGCTTCCAAAAGCTTCAAAGCTTAAGAATCATTCTAATTAAGGGTGGGTCATAATGTTACCTAATTCGCTGCGAGGCAAACAGATCATAATATTGTGGTAGACAATAAAAAAAAAAATAAAAAGGCATGTATCTATAAAAGAGAATGTTTTCAGACTGTCTTGCATATAATAACGTTAATTGTGAAAGTTTTAGGGTTGAATTTCTATATTGAATTTTGGGTAAGAGCTCAGAACTTCGTAATGACATTTTCGGAGTAATATATTTTAGCTTACAAAAAAAAAAATAAAAAATAAAAACAAACGGTTCCGAATATTAGGACGGTTCTTAAATGTGGAAATGTGAGCTTTTGGCCAGAGACATTTCTAATCAGAATCAAAATTTTTGAAACCTTAATATATTTTTGGGTTTTGATTTGATTTCACTTAAGTTTATAAAGGAAAAATTTTTTTTAGCCTTTATAGAAGAATTCTCTGCATTTTAATCCATACCAGTTGGAATTTATATGTGACATATTTGATTACAGTATTGCTAAAAATATTAGCATATCTAAGAATACATTAACTTTCGGAGAACCACCCTAGCTTTTATGCACATAAGCTATCCTTACATTAAATTCTACAACAAACTTTTCAATGTCTACATTTAAACTTTCCTGTAACAAAACACAAACAACACAAAAGAAGGCTTCCAATGGCCACTAAATTACCATTAAAACGTATAATTAGAAGAGGTGAGGAAAATTGTGATTTATTAGCATTACCGTGGGGTAACACGAGCAGCCGCACAAAGAGTCGCTTCGGTTGTGAAATGAAATTTGCAAAACTGAACGCGCTTCACAGCACGAAAGTGAATGAAATAGTTTAATAGAGTAGAGTTAGTGTGGTAACTTAAATGCTGGCATTGCATAGTTATTGGCGTTAACGCCCGCTCTCTATGTATACGACCGCCCGGTGTGCGCTTGGTCCCCGATGACCTTATTATTACCACCTATAGAAGTTAAAGCATTTGTGTCGTAAAGGTAATTAGCCGCAGCCAGCATGAAAAAGGAGTCGCCAATCGATGCGTACAATGCTCGCTTTTCGAAGCTCAGATAACAGCAAATTACGCTTAAACGCTTTGCGAACGCCCAACAAAAACAGGACGACAGAAAGAGCGAGCTAAAGAGCTGAAAGGGGAAACCAAATGCACGATTTTTAAAAGCATTTGTATAAGTATCTGAATATATATATATATATAAATATATTTGGTTGCTCATATATATGTTTCTGTCTAGCAGAGTGCCACAGAAAAAGTGGCAAAAGAAAAATTGCATTGAGCGAAAATACTCTACCGCAAAAATCCTTAATTAACTGTAGCAAACAATGTGACCACATGTGCAGACGCACACTCCATCAAATATACAAATAATACATACATACATTGTTACATATGCTACGGCAGTAACTGTATTTGCCATCGCCTGTTTGCTGCAACAAAGAAACGCTCTGTGGTAACATTAGCAGTGGAGTCAGGATAACGTATGTATGTATGTTCAAAACCACATACACACACTCTTACAAACACAAGACCACATTGGCACTAGAAAGGTGCGAACGCCCGAAATTAAACACCACAGTGCAAATAAGAGACACAAAAAGTGCAATGATAAAACGCATTAAGATGTAAGGCGAGACGCAATGGAGCATACAAGAGAGTAGACCGCAGCGGAAGGCAATTGGTTGGTTGGAATTATATCTACATATATCTATATATCTATATATTTAGAAGCAACCTGTAATCGAAAAAAATTGGGTATTTTATTGCGGCCTGCATCCAAAGAAACCTCTCGTAGGGTAAATTGAAACTACGAAGACACCTTTGGACTCATAAATGTCGCGTACATTACGAAACTACCAAAAGTAACCTTCTTAGATCGGTTACAAATAAATCTTATTTTTAGACTCAAAATCCAATTTTAGCTCCAAAAAGTAGGAAAGTCGAAGAATTTGCATGTATTCGATACGTTATGCTCCAATTGGCGCCTGCAGTAACGTTTTTACTGAATTATCTGATCTGAATGAACTGCGATTCGGCAGTGACTCATAAAAATTCCACTTACGTGAAGAACCATGCTTTCCTTAGCTTAAGTACCACTTGTGCTCTACATGAAACGATCTAATAGTCTAATCTCCCAACACTTCGAGATCACTTTGTAATGCGGTTGGTTCTTACTGCAAGCAAGGTATCAGTCTCACCTATCCCTTAACATCGATCACTCTCTTGTGATCTGTGTAGTCTAGCCAGGAATCAGATCCCGAGTATACCATGTGTGTCGTTTACGTGGCGCCAATTGGATACCCCAAGCGAAGGCAGGTCCTTCTCCACTTGGTCCTTCCAACTGAGTGGAGGTCTTCCTCTTCCCCTCCTTCCCCCGGCGGGTACTGCGTCGAATACTTTCAGAGCGAAGGCAGGTCTTTCTCCACTTGGTCCTTCCAACGGAGTGGAGATCTTCTTCTTCCCCTCTTTCCCCCGGCGGGTACTGTGTCGAATACTTTCAGAGCTGGAGTGTCTTCGTCCTTCCGGACAACATGAGCTAGGCAGCGTAGCCGCTGTCTTTAAATTCGCTGAACTATCTCAATGTCGTCGTATATCTCGTATAGCTCATCTTTCCATCGAATGCGATATTCGCCGTGGCCAACGCGCAAAGGACTATAAATCTTTCGCTGAACTTTTCTCTCGAAAACTCGCATCGTCGACTCATCCGTTGCTGACATCGTCCAAGCCTCTGCACCGTATAGCAGGACGGGAATTATGAGTGACTATAGAGTTTGGTTTTTGTTCGTCGAGAGCGGATTTTGCTTCTTAATTGCCTACTCAGTCCGAAGTAGCACCTGTTGGCAAGAGTTATCCTGCGTTGGATTTCTAGGCTGACATTGTTGGTGGTGTTTACGCTGGTTCCTATATAGACGAAATTATCTACAACTTCAAAGTTATGACTATCAAGAGTGACGTGAGTGCCAAGTCGCGAGTGCGACGACTGTTTGTTTGATTTTTGAGATATTTCGTCTTGCTCTCGTTCACTGCCAGACCCATTTGTTTTGCTTCCTTGTCCAGTCTGGAGAAAGCAAAACTAACGGCGCGGGTGTTGAAGCCGATGATATCAGCAGCTGTACACTCTTATAGAAGATGATACCTTCTCGATTTAGTTCTGCAGCTCGAACTATTTTCTCCAGAAGCAGGTTTAAAAAGTCGCACAATACGGAATCGCCTTGTCTGAAACCTCGTTTGGTATCGAACGGCTCGGAGAGGTACTTCCCGATTCTGACGGTGCTTTTGGTGTTGCTCAACGTCAGCTTACACAGCGGTATTAGTTTTGCGCGGATACCAAATTCAGACATCGCGGCATAAAGGTAGCTCCTTTTCGAGCTGTCGAAAGCAGCTTTGAAATCGACGAAGTAGTGGTGTGTGTTGATTCTCTCTTCACGGGTATTTTCCAAGTTTTGGCGCATGGTGAATATCCGGTCGGTTGTTGATTTGCCTGGTCTAAAGCCACACTGATAAGGTAAAATCAGTTTGTTGACGGTGGGCTTTAATCTTCACACAAACTCGACCTTTCCCCTTTATAAACAATACCAAGGTTTTCGAACATCCATCTGACTTTACTCTAAATGATATGTAGTATTGAGAAAAATAGAGAAAATCGGGTCGATACTACCCCAACTGCCTTTTACTACCAGGAATTTTCGTTTTTCTAACAAACTTTATGTAGAATATGTCCGTGAGATATACTATAAACCTGTTTTTTTCACTCATGTTCCATTTTATTTCGTGTTTTATTTATGCTACTTTCAATTTCCGAAAATGTTGTTCCGTTATTTTGCATTTCAGGTGACGATATGTATATATAAAATTTCTTGGATTTCGGTCCTCTGGTTGATCTTTTATGCCTTAAAGTATTCCTCCGGCTTTGATTCTTGCAAGTTGCAAGAGTTTAAAATGTTCAGATGCACCCGAACTTCGCTCTTCTTTCCTTGTTTTAACCTTATTTGTGACTCTGAAAGTGTAAATAAAACAACGGTAAAAATGTATTAAACCCTATTTAAAGGGATGTAACTGCTTTCGTTCACTTCTTCAACGTCTTTTCATATACATACATATGTACTAGTAATACCTATTAAGTGGTATGAACGTGTAGAAATTTTGGTGAAATTTATTTGAAAAAAATTATTATATGTTATTTTACTGTCTAACCGATTTCACCTTAATGCTTAAAGATCATCTGATGCTTGTAGAGAATAGTATTTATTTAGGAAAATTAAAAACTCCAAAAATATAGAAGCCTATACTATACTTATATAAGATTAAACTTAAGCTTTACAATATTAGTTACTCATAAATACATATATATTTTCTGTAAATATACATAAATTCACATGCTGCCATGCTTTGCATTATTCGAAATGCGTCAAAGGACCTTCTCTGCGGCGGCTGTCTGCTCCGTTAATTCCCATTTGGGCACTGCCTTTGTCAAACGAAACCGAAAGTAAATTTCCTCTATATCCCATAACTAATATACAAATATAAGTAAATATGTAAACACAAGCTCATAAAGCAACTATGCACACTTGCGCAACAACGCACGACTGCAGCAAGGACAACGACACCCACGCTGTCTCCCCTCCAGCTGCATTGCCCGCATGCAAGCTAATCAATAAGTTTCATTGTGTTGGCAACGCAACTCTAATCGAGCGCTTCTTCACTATGCGGCTGCGGTCTCCGGGGCTCAGTAGGGTGGCCTGCTGTCGGCTGACTATTTCGAAGCGGCTGGCAATATGTAAGACGAGTCGCCAATTGTGGTGTGGCTTTCTAATGAGCTCACTGCTCTAATGAATGGACTGGATGTATGCGCTCCGTTACCGGTTTTGCAGTAATGTGGGTGCGCAAATACAGAGACACGCATATTCCTATAATTATTATCGGGCATAAATGTGTTTGCTGCAGCTATTTGTTGATGAATGCAATGGGTATACTGTTACCAGTTGGCGTTCAATATTTGCCCACTGACCTGGTGGTTGCATAATGCTCGCTCAGTTTCAAGGATAATATTTCAATTTTGATTTGTGCGGTGGCAGTAGAGTGGTGCCGTTGGTGTTTGCGGTGTCTGCTCTTGTGGTGTTTGAGGAAACCTAACACTATCAATTACTTCCTTAGTGCATAAGGAAATTATTGTGAAAATTAAGCATTTAAATAGTTTAGTTTTCTAAACATGATCCTTTAACTTGAGTGCAGTAGGCTTATGGCACATTCCACTTTTAAGTCCAAATCTAATTTTCCCATTAATCGAAGTTCATTCATATCGAAAAAGTATGAATGCTTAAAAGTAAGCATAAATTTTTCTCGAACAATTAGTTGGCGAGACTTCTAAGAATTACGGGTAGGTTTCAGTACCTAAGATAATTGTTGTAGAAATGCGCTGAACTCCCTTGCAGAAAATAGGACCACGTTATGTGCTGAGCAGAAACGCGATAAGTTTAAACCAACACAGAGGTGTTCCAATGGAAAAATAGAGTTACATTTAGTAAGGTATAGCATACGGTAAGGCTTGTAACCAGGCTGCTTCAAAAAATTGTCCTATTGGAGCACGTGGTCCTTTGCAGAATAATTATGTCCTACATATGAACTAGGTTTTCGATTCAGTACCCGCCAGGATATGCAGAGAAAGAGGGACACCTCCACTCCGTTGGAAGGATCAAGTGGAGAAGGACCTGGCTGCGCTTGGTATCCCGAATTGACGTCAAAAAATGAAAAAAAGAAACGACTGGCGCGCTGTTGTTAACTGAGCTATACGAGGGCTGCTATATATATTTCTGGCCTAATAATGAAAATAGGCATATTTATCAACGAATTGGTTTATTTTTCGTTGGATTTGGTTCGTCTTGGAAGACCCACACGGTCGATTGCTGTTTTGTTTCGGGCTCATACGCCTAGATCCATGATTCGTCACCTGTGACGATCTTATAAACGTCTTTTGAAGCACCGCGATCGTATTTTTTCAGCATTTCTTTACACCAATCCACACGAGCCTTTTTTAGAGCGATTATCAAATTGTGCGGGAACCAACGAGAACAAACCTTTTTTACGGCCAGGTGTTCATGCAATATCGAATGTATGCTGGTGGGAGAAATGCATAGGCATACCTCTATCTGAAGGTATGTTACATGACGGTCTTGCATTATCAGTACACGTACGGCATCGATGTTTTCTGGCACAACGGCTGTTTTTGGACGACCTTCACGGAATTCGTCTTTGAGCGATTGTCGGCCACGATTGAATTCGTTGTACCAGTTTTTCACAGTGCTATGGAATGGTGCTTCATAGCCATATAAAGATTTTAGTTCATCGATGCACTCTTGTCGTGATAATCCATGTCGAAAGTTGTGATAAATTATCGCACGAAATTGTTTACGAGTTAATTCCATTTTTTGGCCGAGATGAATTTTTTGATTCCCTGTAAATAAAACATTCACGATTATATGACAAAACGTTCTGAGTGATGTTATGCTAAAAAATGTCAAACTTTCCAATGGAAATGTCAGATTGCACCTAGCAACACCTAGTAGTGTTGCCTAGTCCAGAAATATATATAGCAACCTATGTAAGCGCGTTAGCGATGTCTGCACCAGTAAAGAAGAAAAAGAAACAACGCTAATAGCGGCTGCTAAGTTTCGCCACTCACGTCTTAAGCCAAAGCTTTGCCCTTACTGACTAATCATTCATTTCTGTCGAACTAGAATGACTAATTTTTGTCCGCCAAACTGGCGTAGTTCTTCGGAGATGTAATCCACAAAATGCCGAAATTCTTCGTAGTCTGAAGTTCAAATAAGTGAAAGTAATGACTAATATGCCTGATATAGTTCAAAATTTTGGTTGCCCAGACATATACAGCTGAATTATCTTTCTTCGTCCTAAAGTGGTCCAGTTTTTTTTTTATAAAGCGCAATAAGTTTTGTCTTGTTTCCTGTGAATATTTAGAGATTTTGGTTATACTGTAGGAACTTGAAATATTCGTGATAGATTTATTTACTTACATATTCGTTATAGAATTTAGACTTATAATTTAACGCGATAGGAATTGACCAACATATGGAACAAGAACAAGTTTATTATCAACTGAAAAGGAAATACAGCGCAGAGTGGTGCAGTTGAGGAGTGTACATAAGATGAAGCCGGAACAGTCTAAAATATTTCAAGTGTGTGGTCTATAACAAATTTATGAAATATTGAATAGGATACTGAAGATTATCTATGTACCATTTTGGTCGAACACTGGCATTTTTCAGAGACATTATTTCAGCAGTGTAAAACTTTTCTGGTTTCTCGGCGAAAAAACTGTCAACTTTACTCCTGCAAGGGAGTTCTGCATTGCTCGAAACAAATGGTAGTCCAATGGTGCAAGTTTAGGGCTATATGGAGGCTCTCCTAGTTTTTGTCGAGTCATCAAAGATGTGTGTCGTCTTGCGTTGTTCTAATGGAAGACGAAGCTCTTTCTGTTGATAAGTTCTGACCGTTTTTTTTTCAATTGCTTGCTTCAATCTCATCAGTTGTTGCTAGTAAAATGTAGAATCAATCTAAAGTAGCTCATAGTGGATGATTCCTTTCCAATCCCACCAAACATTCAACATAACATTTCGAGAGGTCAATTCTGGCTTTGCGACCATTTGTTGAGCTTCACCGCTCTTGGACGATAATCTTTTTCGCACATTATTATCGTATTTGAGCCACTTTTCGTCTGCTGTTACCGTTTGTTTCTAAAATGGTTCGATTTCATTTTGTTTCAGCAAAGAATCGCAGATGTTAATTCGCTTCATTAATTTTTTCACAGATAATTCATGTGTTTCTTTTTGTAGCCAGCCTTTTTTTAAATGGGTGATGATGAACCCTAAGTTCCTTAGCGATGTCATGGCTGCTTATGTGTTGGTCCTGCTCAATTTTTTCTATAATTACATCGACTTTTTCAACGACAGGTCGACCAGAGCGAGCTGCATTTTTCACTTCGAAATTTCCATGGAACGGAACGGAAGCGAGCGACTTATTGTTATGCTACACGGACTGACACAGCATCGTCTTCGTAAACTTTGCAAATTTCACTGGTGGCTTACGTGGCATTGTTCTCTTTTTTATCACAAAATTTAAAAAATATAGCGAATTTCTTCAATATTTTCTCTAATTTTTGAACAGCTGTAACTTTTTTCCACTTCCCCGAATTACATTTTTTTGTAGTACTGAGAAATACGACTGCAGCGACATCTATTGATAAAGATTTTTTCGACTACCCAATATTTATAGATTTCCATGCTCTCGGATTTCTTTAAAATCCGAAAAAATCCATAAAGCAATGTTGTAAACGTTTTACCTTTAACTTTAACCTTTAAGGTCTATTTAGGAGGATCAAAGTACCTTTAACTAGGTTCTAATATATTTGAAAAAATCCATGACGCAATGTTATATGATTAAGAATTCATTGTTAGCTGCAACCGCCGACTAGGTCTAAAAGATATTATGACATATGTATTAGAGTAGATTAATATAGGGAAACATACACCTTGTCTACATAAATCTACATTGGCGAGGTGTCTATAAGTATGTCTGCTGAAAAGGTCCAACAAATCCAGCATTTGCTGCCTGGCTGTTATTAAAATATTTGCAATACAAATTCTGTTATTTGCATGCAAATTTTCGTCAATATATCCATAGATATGTGCTGGCATTTATATATTTAGTTAGTATGCATGGATCTGGCTACACGACCAAATCATGTATGGTTAGTATGTAAGACATTGTATGCTGCTCATAAAGACCGACTTAATTGACAATGTCGAAGAGTAGGTCAATTAATGCACACATACACACGCGTATAAAATCCAATATGACGGCACATAGTTATACACATATATACCAAATATGTACTGAGTTTGCATTTGCGACTATTTTAAAAATGACTCCCTTGCAAAGTTATGTAATTGTGCACTTGCAAACATCAATGCCAATATCAATAGCCACAATGTTGCATGCTCGGCCTTCGCAATCGCTTACCGTGTTGGGGCAATAAAATTTAAATATAATGTCCAAATGATATAAAAGGAATTTCATGTGCAGCCAAAATGTGCCAAATTGTTTGAATTGTTGGGGAAATCTGTGTACTTACAAGGGAGGCAGGTTGAAAATAAACAAAATGTAGGCACAAGACAAAAATTGCTGCTTTTATGTAAACCCAATGGTGTTGAAATGCTATTTGGTGGAGCAGAAAAGCAGTTGAGTTGGAGCTTTAACCATACAAATGGCGCGATCCAGAAACAATTTGCCTAGAAATATAAATTGCGAGGCGAGCATAACTCAAAAATTACGCTCATGCCAATTTCTCTAGTTAAGTCTTGATTCTATCCAACAGATACTCTTAATTTGAGGAGGATTATTCTATATGACATGTAACTTCGTTTCGGCACACGACAGGAAACTGAGTTCAGCGAACAATAACTAAAGTAATTGAATAATGCTAGACGACTGCACAGCTGAGATCGACGGTCCAGCGAGAGATTGGTAAGAAAAACCGAAAGTACCAGTCACACGATGCGAAGATCAATAAAAAGCAGACGGCTCCATTGATGTCATTAATAAAAGTAATTTAAGAATACTATACAACTCGTAGCTTAGGTTAAAAGGTCGATTCAAAAACCCGACTCTACTGCACAGATGAGAACAACGGTTCAACAAGTGATATCTCCACCTCAGTTAAAGAAGCTGGATTTTCTCACCTGACCTTCCTTCAAAAAACTTTGGTATTTAGCGTTCGACAAAATTTTCAGACGAACTGTATTGGGAGCGATCCAGTAAAGACTCCTACCAATGCGGCAAGATGAGCCTTATTAAAACCGAGTAGTTCGATGAATCTATTGCGTCTAGCACCAGGTCACAATAATCGCGCAATCGCACAGGAGCTAGTTCTTGACTAGCAGCATCCACTAAGCTCACTCGAAAATCTAAGTTAAAACGTTAGGGCGCAAGAGAATAGAGGCCCAACTCCTTAACAATCCGTTGTAAACGAGACAAGCACGCCCCCTCCTTTATCTCATCAATTTTTTAAATTTTCAGCAATTTTGCTTTGGTCAGTCGCCCGGACGAGTCTGATAATAACAAAAAAAAAATTATGCTATCAATTTTAAGTAATACTTTTGGCTCAATGCTAGTTCTACAGCTCTTCTGTTAGAAGAAATGCTCACCTCAGACACCTATGCTTTAAAAACGCCACAATGTTCCGGTAGTCTAAAGTGATTCGTTTGTTCAAAACTATGCCTGAAGGATAGCTCCTTACAGAAAACTTCCCCTCAATCATTCCTCGAAGTTTCCACCCATCTTTGAAAAGCTAACTCACAAGATGTAACCAAGAGATTAAATCGGCGCAACTGGCATCTGTCAACAAAATACTGGTTTACTCGACACTATCGATCGAACCTCGCAGGGAGGTACTATTAAGCTCCGCTCTGGTCGTACGTAAAACCAGATTTAGTAAAAATAAATTTTTTTAAAGTTCATTCACATCAGGAAAAAAAATTTCCATCTTCGAACAGATTTTCCTAAAGTTCTCGATGTAATGTTTTCGTTTCAGGGTCATTTGCCGAGATGACGAACATAACAGCAACATTCTTCCGGAAACTGGAAATCAACCATGTTATAGATACAGCTGAATTTCCATGAAAACTACCTGTGACTGCTTCAATAAGCAGACAAAAGCGGGATTCGTGGAATATGGCTAGCTCATGCCGACTGTTGAAAAAGCAACAGGTAAAAGAAGAACAGACAGATAATGAAAGGCAAGGTGTGGTAAGATGATTTTATTCCCGACGGCTTCACAATGGACTTCTCAAGGTTCTAGGTTCATCGTCAGTCGTTCACCTGACCTACCTACCTCTATTTATTAAATTTGGAATTTCTCAAGCCGATCTCATAGCGACAACTTTAGGAAAGATACCTGTATACACCGCTTACGCGTTTATAGAAATATACCTGATCTCTCCAACGTAGTGGAGGTCTTACTCTTCTTCTGCTTCCTCCGACATGCACTGAATCGAAACCCTTTAAAGCTGGAGTGTACTCTTTCATCCCGACAACATAACCCAGCCAGCGTAGCCGCAGTCTTTTAATTCGCTGAACTATTTGCATGTCGTCATTTATATCGTACAGCTCATCGTTTCGTCAACTGCAGTATTCACCGTTGACAATTCGTAAAAGACCTTAAATCTTCCGCAAAACCTATCTCTCGGTCACTCCTAAGGCCGACTCATCGGATGGTGTTACTGTCCATGCCACTTTTAGCACTTTTTCGTGGTTTATTTTCTCTCCTCTAGATTTCGTGATCAAAAATTTGACTATACTGAATTTGTGGCGCTCATAATAGACTTCCGTTAGTTCGAAAGCTTTGTATGGAATTCCTCGCCTTACAACAGCGATGAGGGTCATATTGTCGGCGCGTACAATTTCGAACTGCGTATGACCATCGCAACAAAGCATTAAAGTGTATTTTATGTGTCAACACAGGACTCATGTCCTTAATTATAGCTGCGTATCTTTATGACAAGCGTTGAGTTTAACTGTCTGTTGCAAAGAGTTGCCGGCAACAACAAAAAGCACATGGCGACGATCGAGTTATTTTTGGACGCTATAAATGGATAACAACCGCAAATGGGTGGTATGTGATGAGGGGAGCTGGTGAGCGTACATAGTGCGCCCGGCTCCATTGCCTTGTACATTGTGAGGCTGTATTGTATAATAAAAAAGGCATATTTGTCCATTTACTGCTTTAAACACACCCCCTACAGTTTTCTGCCGCCTCTTTAATCTACCTTTAGGTAATACTGAAGCCCAAGCTCCATCCACGCCCAATGTCCATCTACCCTTTATTTAGCTGTTGCGCTGTCTGCATGCGTTTATGGCACTCTGACAGGCCTTCACGCCAAAAAATTAAAATAAATTCGGGCGTACATGTCCGGTACATGGATTGTGCGGGCGTTTTTTGGGTTGTTTGGGCAAACACAAACAAGCCGGACCGACACCAGACATTCTCGTACACGCCCACCAAGCACCGCCTGTAGGTTGAGGTTGAAAGTGTAAGTCCAGTGTCAGCGCTGAGTTCATGCGTTTAACATATCTCGTATGCTTGTAGTTAATGTCAACTTTGTTGCTTTCATTAAGCTTGTTGCGCTGTTTGTTGTCACTTTGTTGGCTCTTAAAAAGGTTGGCGTTAGTATTTTGTCAAATTTGATATGCAGTAAGGTTGTTTTAATTTTCATTGCCATAGCCCCAGCCAGGTTCACTTTTTTTCTCTCTATGTGTTTTATTGTGTTTAACCAGACGCTTTTATGTTGCTCTTATATGTTTCAACGCCCAAAAGTATGCTACATTGACTGGTAAATAACATTAATAAAACATATTTAGCACTCGCAGCCGCGCAAAAAGCAACAAGAGCAAAGCACTTAGCCTCATATTTATATGTAACGAGTCTTTAACGTCTAGCACAATAATACTCAGCATCTGGCTGCCCATTTGTCTGGCATACGAACTTATGCTACTCTAAAAGTCTAGCCACAAAAAGCGTACATACATATGTACATATGTGCGGGCGGTTTCTGTTGCTGCTTGTGTTGTTGTGGTTGAATTTTCTTTGTGCCGTTATTTTTCATTATTTCGATTCTTATTTTATTTTTGTTATAATAATTTTGCCGGCTTCCTTGTTTTGAAGTTGCAACTCTTGTTTTTGTTTTTCTTTCGTGTTGTGACTGACTTTGTCGGAGTTCCTAGCAGAGGTTGTACAGTATGGCAATAAAAAATAATGAAATCTAGTTATGTTTGAAAAGTTATTTTAAGTATATATAGAAATATTTTTACAAATATATACTCGCACTTTGTTTGCCATATATGATGGCTTCAGTGTGGGAAGGTCTTTTGAAGTGGAAAAATCGATATTGAATATGTTACAACTGACGACTTTAAAAAAGAAAATTAAAAAAAAAGTATTCTTGCAACTAAAATAAACGTAGAGCGATTCGTGTGAAGGCGTTTGAATAACACTGGCCTACAAAGTTTTTTTTTGTATTAGACATAAGACCGATTTTGAACATAGTTAAGCTCAAAATACATACATGTTCTGTACATGAAATCTTACAATAGCTCTCTTTTATTAATAAATATTTACTTTCTTTTTTACTTTAAAATCATCAGAACACATCAAACAAAATAACAAATATATTTATAATGTCACTTTGGCTTCGAAAAATAAGGATACATCGAGGTAAAAAGAGAGACAAATGTCGAAAACCTACAATACTACTGTCCAAAAAATAAGGTGACATTTGAATTTAAGCTGCGCGCGTTGAAAGATTTGGCGAATTCTTTTTTGTTTTTAGGTTTTTAGTACTGTCAGTTACACCAATGTCAAATTTCATATCAAAATATTCATTAGTGTTTGAGAAACGTGTCGTTTTGTGAGCTGCTTACAGTGAGTTTTTCGTTTTTTGCGATGTCGAAATTTGTTGAGCAAAGAATTTGCATTAAATTTTGTTTACGGAATAAATTTTCTGCAACGGATACGTTGAGGATGATGCATAAAGCCTTTGGTGATGAGGTTATGTCTAAAAAAAATGTTTACAAGTGGTATAGTGAGTTCCAAGAAGGCCGTAAATGTGTCGAAGACGAAGAGTGTCCAGTGTGACTATCAACCTCAACCGACGAAGCTCACGTTCAACAAATCAAAAATTTTGGTGTTGAAAAACCGTCGATTAACAATTAGAGACCTGGCTGATGAAGTTGGCATATCGAAAGGCTCAGCCAATACCATTTGGAAAGATGTTTTGGGCCTCAAGCGCGTCAAATCTCGACAGGTACCGAAAACATTGATCTTTTTGGAAAAAAGGCGTCGCGTTGAAGTGTATGAAACGATGTTTTCCGACTACCAGGGTGTCATGAAATGCATTATAACTGGCGATGAGACTCGAACCTATGCTTACGACCCCGAAACCACCGATCAATCGAGCGAATATCGTGCCAAAAGAGAGTCGAGACCAAAAAAATCGCGAAATTTGTAGAAATGTTTTTTTTTTTTGAATTTAAAACAATAAAAACGCATTATACCATTTTCTTTTGCAACCATTTTTTTATTTTCAGTTATCTATTAACTTTTTTTTAGTTCGAAAAATATGACAGATATATGGCAACTCTTTAATTTACAATAACTTCAAACAAGGAGTACAACAGTTTTTAGAAACCTGTTTGTATTGTATTTTTATATTTTCAAATAATTTTTTTTTTTGAATTTCCAAAAATATGGCAACCTTATGTCCAAGTTTTTAAAGGAATATTTTTGAAGCTGTCTGCAATTTATAAACATATTATATTTCTTTCCATTTTAAAAGTTTTGTTTTTTCAATATATTAAAAGATTTCAAATTTTGTGTTTGGTGGCAACTCTGTTTCAAATTATGTAATAAATGTATAAGAAAAACAATTTATGCTTTGTACCCAAACAATACATCTAGGAAATTTGAACTCATTGTTTATTAAAAAAAAATTACAGTAAGGTGGCAACTCCATTTTTATTCACTTCGAAACCTTAGCTCTATTAATACAATACGCGACATTGAAAATACATCACAACAATAATGCCCAAATCCTCATTAAATTTACATACATTTGTGGATTACACCCACTTCCTTCACAAAAAATATGCCGTTACTTTCACTTTTCATATCAACCACCAGGGAATTTCCTGCTTCGTTTATTCGTTGGTATCACAGACTTTCGCTTTATACTAAATTTTTGCAAAAATAAACAATTGGTTAGACGTTCGGAGTTAGCCACTTGAGACTGCTGAACTAAGAAGATAAAAAGGTGAACAAAAAAGGACATTCACAGCAGACCGCATTTTGCATTACACTCAAAATGCCAAAAAAAAAATGAGCAGGAAAAAAATATGAAAAAGAACTGCCTGCAATTTTCATCAAATGTTTTGTCTCAAAAATAATTAAAAAAAAAAAAAAAAAACGTTTACCAAAATATGCTGGTTTACTCAAAAGGATAATTAAATTTTAAATCCTTTTTTTAATTTTATCACCTCTGCGCTGCTGAACACCTTATTTATGGCAATAAAAAATATAAATCCGCATTTTTACACTTTCCCACTCCAATCTTCCTCTAGCATTTTTTTTGTTTAATTTTTTTGTTTGCCTCACCAACATTTGCACCTTTATTTGGACCATTCTTCCACTTAACTTTGCTTTTTATGTAACCAATTTTCATAGCTGTCATTCCTTGAGCGTTCGCATTCGCATTCGCATTCGCATCCCCAATCGCAAACGCCATCGCCCAGTTAACCTGCGGCCTTTGTGTGGACCCAGCACTCGTGGTGCTTAGCACGTCACATGACCGCATTATTGTCATACCAACGCCATGCGAAAGCGAGTCCGGCTGCGACGCAACACACGGCCCGTGTCAGCCTCAATATGTGCTGTGCCATATGCTGCACGTTCGCTGACATTACGGCGTGTCAGCTGGTCACAATGCGACGCAACAAAGCGAAAATTGCCAAACGCCATGAATGTGCCTAAGGTGGTATCCTTTTGATTATCCTTAAAGGAAAGAAATAACAAAAATTACGACACACTGTAAGGTATGTGTGCCGCTAAGCTCTAAGGTTTCTTGTGACAACAACAGCAAAACATGTGCAGGATGAAACAAAATATTTGTTATTATGTCCTGCTGTGCAACAAAATGGAATTTTGAAATTACATTCATACTCGCTTATGCTTCGTCGTAGATTCGTAGATTTTCTTACCACAGCATGCCGTACGCTCGTTGAAGCAGACCAAATGCTTCGTATTAAATAGGCACTGAGTGTTGCGCAAAGTCGCTAAATTTGTGGTTATACGCCATTTAGGGGTTTCCTTTTATAATGAAATTTTTGCTCTATTGAAAATTAGCTTTTAGAGCTGAGAGAATTGTGGCAGCCACAAAAGTGCTTTGTTGGATAATAGTCAACTTTGCTTTGGCTGGGTTTTAAATTAGAAATAGTTGAGGAGAATTACAGGCGAAAAAAACTTTGGAAAAGAAAGTTAAAATGTGTCTCACGATAGAAAGGTCAAGCGAAAGAATTCTTCACAAAATTATATATGTATTTAATTAGAAATTACAGACATTTTCTTATATCACGAGCTTATTACAACCAAATCGAGGACCCTATCAAAAGCTAGAACTCCTGTCGTCTTATGAAAAAAAATGAAGAGAATATGGAGTTCTGAAGTCGTCTTTTAAAATATATTTATAAAATAACAAAAATATTCAAAGAGCAGAAATAAAGTGTCCAAATCCCTGTAATTTCCTACTCCTGCTTTCCTTTTTCCATTTATATAAATTTTCGTTAGCAATCTTTTTGTTTCCAACCTAAAAACACTATTAATAAGAACCAAAAGCTGTCACTTTTTAATCCATTGGGACGATCCTTGCGAGCTAATTTCTAGTGGCTGCAAAACATGCGAATCGGAGGCCCCGCCTTTTTAACACAATTCCCATCGGAGAGGCGAGGTAGCGAAAGGGCTGCATCTCCAGATGTAACCAGATTCCTCAAGTGCCTCCGAGTTCTAAGAAGATAAAGGGGAATCAGCTACAGGCGGTCAGAGAACAACGCTCCGCTTCAACTCCCACTCCGGTGGTGGCGGGTCAGCACAAATATTCGGAGGCATTAAAAGACATTCCGATGACGGTTCTGCCCCGTAACAACCCGGCTGAGGTTTTGAGGTCTATGTAGCTTACTACATTGCAGGATAGCATCATGTATTAGATAAAGAGGAGGTGCGGATACACCGGCTCATTCTCTGGTGTCTATTTCAGGTCAGGATTGCTGCTAGTTGACTTTAATGGTGAAAATACAGCAACCTGGCTAGCGTAGATCGCTCCGAAGCTGGAATAATGAAAAGACCCAGATCTATGCTCGAAGAGAGGAGAATAGATATCGTATATGTTCAGTATACACTTGGTTTAATCAGGATCCAAAAAAAAAAATGCATCAGTACCTCGTATTGGAGAATAGTCAGGTGTAGCTTCGAAGACGCTGGTTGGAGACTCAACATTACCATTTATGAAGAGCCATACAAATTTATGCGACAGCAAGGATTCTGGCTGAACTATAGATTCAGCGCCGTAGTTTTGTGACCCTGGAAGCCTAAAACGTAAGCGCTGAAGAGCAGAAAGGAATAGCAGATGCTGGTGGACGAAGAACCAACTAATTCCTATTGTGCAAACCGCGGTTTTAAGACATGGAACCGGAAACTCCAGAACATTTGATACTAGATTGCCCAGAAATTTTTAGATGCAGGCTCAAGGCCCTTGGATCCATCCATGTGTTAGGAATCATATCACCTCCATCGCGCCCAGCCACCAAGTTCCTGGAAAGTGCTGGGCTTTCGTGACCACATGCGATATAAGAGAGGCCACAATAGACCATAGGTCGCAGTGCAAAACATTTATTATTTTATATCTATCTATAGGCAGGCATGTCTCTTGAAACCACTCATATTTGTCACAACGGTTACAATGATATATTTTTGATTCATCGAGAAATAATTTTTAATAATTACTAAATTGTAATTTAATATTTCAACACTGCAGAGTGCTTTAAAGTCAGACCAGGGGGTCATGGGTTTAAATCTTAACTTTGATTTGCTTTTTTCTAACGAAATATCTTTTACTTAGTTTATCTTGAGTCTAGCGTAAGTTCGTGGTAATTTCTTAACGCTGAAACTTCGACGCTTTGTAACTTCGAAGTGGTAGATATATAATCGTACATATACCAGAACTTATGGATATCGAAATTAGAATTACTGCAGTCAAGAAGGACTCGCTTAGAATGAGTAGTTCAGAGAGAGTCAATTTTTGTCTCAACAATAAATATTATAAAAACTAAATAAGACTCAGGTCACATAATTCTTAAAGTAGCAAAATACCAAAAGAAATAGAGCGAGCTTCACTGTGCTGGAGAGCTGCAGTACAAAATAACGAGGTCCTCAAACATAAATAACCGATCATACTTACCGTGCAGGAAAGAACTGTAACCTGTAACTTCATGGTCTTAGTAAAATGGAATTGGTGTCCTAGTTCAGCTCGAACTAAAATTCTAAGAGATGTACCAACTATTGCTGCTCAGGCCCCAAAAATAAAATATAAGGTTCCAATATCTTTATGGTTTGTTGAGAATAGTCATTGTCGCGATTAAATGGCGGTTAATCTTGAACATGACGAGATACAAGGTGCCTTCTTGTAAATCCCTGTCTGATCACTCTGTAAGATCAACTAGAGACTTGATTCTCTCTTAAGAGTATTGCATTGGATATGCCCAAGCTTGAAATGGAAAATCTTTAGTAAAATTAGATTCTGTCATCCAACAGGGGGTTCTTATACACTCTAGGTATATGTATTAAGTTACTGCTTTTAATAGGGGTGCATGCCTAGTATACCGAATAAGTTTCAACAATGCTCTTGTAATATGAGTAGCTAACTGAAATAGTATGAGAATAATTGCAGTAAGAAGAAGGACAATAATAGACAAACTAAATAGAACACGATCACTGTGGGAGCGAATGAACAGCGCGCGAGAGTGTACATACTCGTAACGGGTGATTTTTTTGAGGTTAGGATTTTCATGCATTAGTATTTGACAGATTACGTGGGATTTCAGACATGGTGTCAAAGAGAAAGATGCTCAGTATGCTTTGACATTTCATCATGAATAGACTTACTAACGAGCAACGCTTGCAAATCATTGAATTTTATTACCAAAATCAGTGTTCGGTTCGAAATGTGTTTTATCGACAAATTTTGTTCAGCGATGAGGCTCATTTCTGGTTGAATGGCTACGTAAATAAGCAAAATTGCCGCATTTGGGGTGAAGAGCAACCAGAAGCCGTTCAAGAACTGCCCATGCATCCCGAAAAATGCACTGTTTGGTGTGGTTTGTACGCTGGTGGAATCATTGGACCGTATTTTTTCAAAGATGCTGTTGGACGCAACGTTACGGTGAATGGCGATCGCTATCGTTCGATGCTAACAAACTTTTTGTTGCCAAAAATGGAAGAACTGAACTTGGTTGACATGTGGTTTCAACAAGATGGCGCTACATGCCACACAGCTCGCGATTCTATTGCCATTTTGAGGGAAAACTTCGGACAACAATTCATCTCAAGAAATGGACCCGTAAGTTGGCCACCAAGATCATGCGATTTAACGCCTTTAGACTATTTTTTGTGGGGCTACGTCAAGTCTAAAGTCTACAGAAATAAGCCAGCAACTATTCCAGCTTTGGAAGACAACATTTCCGAAGAAATTCGGGCTATTCCGGCCGAAATGCTCGAAAAAGTTGCCCAAAATTGGACTTTCCGAATGGACCACCTAAGACGCAGCCGCGGTCAACATTTAAATGAAATTATCTTCAAAAAGTAAATGTCATGAACCAATCTAACGTTTCAAATAAAGAACCGATGAGATTTTGCAAATTTTATGCGTTTTTTTTTTTAAAAAAAGTTATCAAGCTCTTAAAAAATCACCCTTTATAAGCTATGAAAGCAAAGAGAGCGCATTGAAGTGCGTGTCTGTCAACATTAAGACAGCGGTAAGCTGCGACTACTGACATTTCCGACGTGCGCTGAGTTTACTATTTTCAAGGTTTTATTTGTTTATAATTTTTTTTGGGAAAAGAGTTAAAGGCTCTGAAATTGAAAAGTATTGTAGTAGTATAATATTTGAGTATTTTGTTGTTTTTAGGAGTAGATCATGCACAAGTACATAATAGGATTAAAATTTTGTGGCTGCCGATCAAATTACAATAGACAAAATTTATGTGCTCGAGAAGCAGGTACATTTTCAGGTCATACAATAACACGCACGATTGCGCAATAAAAGAAAGAACAACTGAAGAGGAAAAATTATACCGAACATGTGGATACATGCATCCATCAAAAGCATCGACATTTTTCGGCATAAAGAATAACGCGCGGATAATACGTTTGCTATGAGCGGTGTTAGCGGGTTAACTTTGACTCTTTTCAAGAGCGCGGCATTGTCAAGGAATTTAGCGAAGCCAAATCGTTGCATTTTAAAAAATTCCGAAAAATAAAATAAAGAAAAAAAAACAAAAACAAAGCCAGTTTGAGTAGGGAAGCGTGCGGTTTCACTTACAACATTTGCCATGCCTTGGCATTTCCGTACTTCATACCGAGCGCGCTGTCTTCCTCACGCTCTTCGCCTGTGTAAGTTTAGAATAACTCGCTTTCTGTGTTTTTTGCCAGCCTTTTTGTTATTATTATTCTTTTTTTTTTTGCGGGTTTTTGTTTGCTACGCCATTATTACTTAGTTGAGTGCACAATTTAGCACTTTTCAGGTACTTAATTCCTGCAATTTTCCATTTTTTTGCTTTCACCTCACATGTCGAGGGTTGCATGTCCTGCGCTTCCTGTCAGCATGTCCTTTTCACTGCACTTTGCTATTAAAAAAAATATATATGAATGCAAGTAAAGAACGCTGTCATTAAGAGTCCATTGTATTGTGTATGAATAAATGGCAAGAATGCGTGCGAAAGTGGTGCGATAAGGAAGGTAGGAAAGGCACTTTCTTGCGGCTGACACTTTGAAATGCAACGGTGGCTACTCGTACAATATATATTTTTTTTGTATGTTTTTGTATAAAATGTATAATACAATATATCAATTTTTTTTTGCTTTGCTGTTAGTTATTGCATAAAAAAGTTAATGTTTATTTACTTATATATGTAGTATCACGCATACATACTTATGTTCATATCTACCTGGGTATACATAGGCTGGTATTATTCAAGAACAAATCATTTTTGTTCCGACTTTCGATTATTTTTAATAAAATTCTGGCATTTTTGAAGTTGGTAAGCTCTGAGTTTGCTTTATGACAAATATAACATATATATAATTTTAATTTTTAAATAGTTGGCAACTCTATATCTACAATTTTTCAGCACATTTCTCTCAAATTTGACTTTTGGCATCCATGAGTAGTATTCTTTATAAAATCTATGCTTTATTGGCTCATTTTACTGTTTTAATAGCAGATAAATAGGTGGCAACTCTATTTCTAAATATTTTTTTCTACATTTTTCAAATATCAACGAGCATTTTTTTGCCACCCACCAGTAGTATTTAATTTTTTATATAAAATCCATGCTTTATTGGTCCATTTTACTGTTTTAATAGAGTGGCAACTCTGGCTAAAATATTTTATATACGGTTTTGACATTTTTGAAGTTATTAAGCTAACAGTTTTCTTTACTAGCAATATAAAAAACATATAATATTAATTTATATAAGAGATGGCAACACTGTTTTGAAAATTTTCGGCTTAAGGCTTTCAAAAACCTTTTTTTCTGTTATCAGCACCAACACTAAATATGAAATATGCCCTTCATTGATATGTTTAACTATTTTAATAACGTGGCAACTTTGCTAAAAATATTTTTGATCTCAGTGAACAAATATATACTTTAGGGTGATTCAAAAAAAATTTTTTTTTTCGATTGGTACTCGGAAAAAGAAGTTCCTGGACACCTCTAGGAAAGCCTCTCCAAATATGAGTTTTTAATTATAACGGGAAGTTCCTCCTACACACAGTTTTCTATTTTTTCTTATTATCAGATAGAAAAATTTATATCTCGCTTCCAATTACTTGAAAAAATATCTTGTTCCTTTGTTTTTGTAGCAAATTGAATGCTCTACAAAAAAGGTCTAATATGAGTTTTTCGTAAACCCTTAAACGGTCGGGTTAGAAGATATTAACGGTTGAAGTTTGTTTATTTTTGAAAAAAATTTTTATTTCTTATTAATTTTATAACTCAATGAAAAAAAAAATTATTATGAATGATGAGACTCATAGTTTTGTAGGAAATTTACTGCTCTATAAAAAATGGTCTCTCATGATTTTTCGTTTAAGTTAAGCGTTGACGAGATATTCATCGTCAAACATTAATGCATATTTGGGTGGATTAAAAAAAAAAATTTCGTTTGGTCCTCTGAAAAATGGATTCCTAGACACCAAATATGAGTTTTTGATTGGAACCTATTTTTCCGAGTACCAATCGAAAATAAAAAAAATTTTTTTTTGAATCACTCTAATATATGTACTTATTATTGTTTGAGATGAAGGAAGCTTACTTTTATCTAAATCAGTCAGATATATTGGATTTATGTATAACCATATTCGTGTCTTTTTTTTGAAAAGTTTAAAGGTTGTTTCAAAAAAACATTTACAATGGTATTATGGAGATTTACTGCCCCTGAGCCTTCTTCCTCTTCGTTAACATAGCAGAGATAGTAGCCTAGAGCTCATGTGCGCTCAAGACTTTGGTCTCACCAACTGCAGGGCGGGCACGGGTAAGAGCTTCATTGTCTTCTTATGGTTTACTACTGGATTGTTAGGCCTCAGACTAGCTCAGCAAGCGTTGCTCAACTACTAGCAGCTGAGTAATCGCAAGTAGATCCCGAGATATCTCAATTTTTACTCAAGTTAAAGTTTTTTTTTTTTATTTATTTATTTTTTTTTATTATTATTATTTTTATTTTTTATTTTTTATTTTTCTTTTGACACCTAAGCCCCCTTTTCGTAGACCAGGTCACATATATACATATAATCTTATATCTATCTCACTTATTTTTAGGTGAAAAAAAAAAACATTGTTTCAGGAGTACAAAAATCGTTGATGTTATTTTTTGTAGTTTTTTTTTTCAAATTTTTCATTACGAGCTCTTCACCACTCTCAATTACTCAATGCTGGAGAGCACGCACGCTGCTACGATTGCTTTATTGGATATCAAATTCTTAAGCGGATTAGATTACCAACAAAAACAATAGCGTAAAACACACAATAAACGGTGTAAAGCAGCTGAAGTGACAATGAACAGCTTGTGCGGTGTGGGAAGATGCTGCAGGAAGGTAACAAAAGGTTGTAGCAAACGGACGCGCCAGGACAACAAGGGACTCGTAAAACTGCTCAAGCATATTGTACTAGTAATTGTTGTTGTAATTTTTGTTTTCACGCTACAGCAAATAAATTAAGCGTATGCTTTATAGTTGCTTGTTGAGCGCCGTGTAGCCGCTTGTAATCCTCGGAGAGCAGCAAACTCTCGGGCTGCTCACACTTTAACGCACACATAAAAATATCAGCAAATATTTGATAAACTCGAAAAATCCGTGTTATCCCAAACACACCCTTTAGCAGGCGCTGCCGTTAGCAAATAATACTTTGCGCCGTGTTACGTGCGCTTCCCATTGCCGCTGGCCATTTTGAAAAGTTCACAGACCCTCCGTCATATATAGTACATACTTGTTGTATATTTGCATTAACTCACCAATACACTGACTGGCTATCTATGTATTTGCCTTGTTTGTGTATGCGTGAGAGTTTATGTTGTTTGTGTATAAAAATTTATTTGATTTGTTGAAAGCATAAACATGCAATTTACATTAAGCCCTAGCGTGAAATACGCACACACGCATACACATATCGAGAAACACCTACACACACACTCAAACATTCAGTTACGTATGCGCTCACAAATGTTCATACGTATTCGCAATCTGTGTGGCATGGATATTTTTTCTCTACTTGCATGCTTGTTGTTGCATCTGCCGCCACGGGCGCAAATTGACCGTAAATTTTCATATTTAAAAAAACAGATTTACTTCACTTCAATAGTCGGTGCCACTGTGTGTGTGTGCTATTTAATGTTGCTCTGAAATGAATATTTATTTATTTATTATTTTTTAATGGCTAATCCGCTTAAAGCCCTGACGCGTAGCGTTATATTTGTAGCAATGCTGTTAGTACTTAAACTGGTGCGTGCTCTCTTTATTAATAGATAATAATTACTAATCGCAACTACATTTAGAACGCAGTAATGGGGCACATTATCCGTCTAATATTTTAATAACTAGTAGAGTATGTCAAAGACCTGTGAAAAGCGGATCGGCACACACCACCTCTTCGTCGATTCCAAAGCTGCTTTTGAGAGCACGAAAAGGAATTGCCTTTATGCTGCTTTATCTGAATTTGGTCTCACCGCAAAACTAACTAACTAACGTTGTGTAAACTGGCGTGGAGCCATACAAAAAGCAACGCCAGGATCGTGAAAGACCTCTCCGCGCCCTAAGATACCAAACGAGATTTGAGACAAGACTGCCCTTTAACGTGCGACTTCTTCAATCTACTGCTGGCGGAAATAATTCGAGCTGAAGAGTAAAGGTACCATCTTCTATAAGAGTGTACACATATGCCGATGATATTGTTATCATTGGCCTGAACAACTGCGCCGTTAATGCGGCTTTCTTCAGACTGGATAAAGAAGCGAGGCAAATGGTCTAGTAGTGAACGAGGGCAAGACGAGGCTTCTACTAATTTGACGGCGTATTCTAGTGACAAGCATCTCCAGATCCAACGAATTCCGTAAGACAACTGCTTCAAAGTGTATGTGAGTCTACCTCAAAGCTTCTGTTTAATATACGCCCACACATTTTCAATAGAGATTGCATCGGGCGACAGCGACGGCCAATCCAATGCAACGTTGCCAGATTGAGTTTTCCACTGAGTACAGAGCTTGCTGCGGTGTTTAAGAGCGTTGTCCTCCTGCAGCATCCAATCTTAATATTTTCTGATGAAACATCGTTTGGCAGATAGCAGTAAAGCCTTTTTATAGATTTTTATCATTTTCTCGGCATTTAGGTTGTCAGTAAAGAGTTATAAAGTGCCGAATCCCTGCTATGGCAAGCAGCCCCAAAGATGCACCTTTATTCCATGTTTTACGGTCCGCTGAACAAGCCTATTGGTGGAAGTTGACCAGGCTCGCGTGTGGACCGAACGTGCCCATATAGAACATCAGTAAAAATGACATTTTCAAAATCTCTATTAATATTCTCATGCGCCCCAGCGAATCGCTTTGTCAAAAGTTTTTCAGTCAACAGAGGCTTCTTCATTGTGTTGCGTCAGATCATGTGTACGAAGAAGGGGTCGGATAGTTCCGTAGGATATATTTAAAACTATTGCCATTAATTTTGCTTCTCCTTGCCGCAGTGTTAAAGCAGGTTTCCGCGACAACGGATTCACTATACTTTTTTCAGCTTTTTTGTTCACTTTTCCTATGGAACCACGTTCTGGTAAATCAACGAGATTTTTAGCCCAATATATGTGACCTGGTTTACGAAAAGGGGGCTTAGGTGTCAAAAAATCATTTTTTTTTAATTTATTTTTTTCATTTTTTTTTTTTTTTTTTTTTGACACCTAAGCCCCCTTTTCGTAGACCAGGTCACATATATCGCTGTATCCACTTCTGTACAAATGCCTGCGACTTTCTCATATATTTAGCAGCCACTGATTGCGATATTTTGGCACCTTTCGGGTGAATGCAAAGGAACACAGCTTCGTAGCGCAACGCGCACTTAACACTCATGGCGTTTAACGTGATTCTCTTTTAAAAAATCCACGACAACTGAAGCTTTATTGACAATGCTTTAAGGACAAAGCTTTCCTCTATCGGCTCGCGAAGGAATTAGAGCGAAATCTTTTATTAAATTTCGGTAAAGTCGACCACGCTCTTACTTGACAGGCTGTATGTGTATAAGTCAGTGTCAGAGAGTTATCTGTTCGCTGCCCCTTAGACGGAACTCCCCTACTTTTAAGATAGGATTTAATTGATATTTTATATATAGTAAGTTTTAAAATATCTACTCATTACCAACATTACTATAAATACTTTTGATTCTGAGAGTAGCAGAAAGTCCACAGCACAGTTTCTAAGGCAGCACTGATGCATTCTTGTTCACCGTCAGAACGGTTTGGTAGCGTCAATTTGCATTATTGAGGGCTGCGGTTTTTGCGCCGTCTCATTTGATCCGCTATTTCGTGTGGTACCGACCTTTATGTTAATTTTGGTCATTGGCAACTTCATTACATTAAATCGAGTTAACGAGTTCATGGACTCATATTGATTCAACTCCGTAGAGCATGATAAACACTTGCCAGCTTAAAGTACCACAGTTCGTAATTTGTATCGAAATCCGCCAGATTTCTGATTCCAAATCTTACTTAAGTTAAAGGCTTTTTTTAACCAATTAAACTATGCTTTTAAGATTGATGTTCCCTATGTCCCTATGTCGTCTTCTGCATTAGAAGATATCTTAGCAACTTTTTGTGATCGCAAAGACTTCTGCTTGGAAGACACTGCAGGCGATGTGGTCTCCTTTATCGACCGGTTTCCTGCTTATTAAGCTATGCCAGAATGTTCTTTTGAAAAATTCACTAAACGCTACAATATTGGCTTGATAGGCTCCATGTAGACGGTATAACTTTTTTACGTGTGGAGAGCATCCCCGGTTTTCTTACCCAACTCTTAGGTACCTAGTATACGATGCCGGAAAAAGAGAAAGGGAATTTCAAGGTCACAGGTTTACGACAAGCGCGGCAATAAAATCAGTCTCATTACTTAATTGTCAAACCGCGTACTCTTTAAATGTTAACTACTTATAGTATAGTATATCTCGTTGAGTCTCGAAAGTGTCTACGACAGGAACTTGTACCACTTTGTAAAGAATCATATCCGCCATACCTGCGTTTACCGCTGAATTAGCCGATATCGCCCATTGTTTTATGACCCTTAAAGCATTATTTATGACGTTACGACTAGGAACTTTTGGGGGCTCTTTCTTCAGAGTTTTCCAAAAGCTCATTTGCTATAAGTGGCTATAGTAAGAAGAGCATATGTGGAGAGTGCGTTGCTTGAAATAGACTGTTGTAAATCTTAAGATGAGAGTACTCATGTAGCTTTTTCTCTTACACATAAGACTCTCTGTCTTTTTTCCAAAATGCAGATGGTTTTACATGTAGGCTTCTGGTCTGTAATAGCACAGTCATTAAAGTGAATAAGTGGCTGGAATTTATAAAATGTTTTATTCGAATGAGTGGAATAAGAGCAGGACGAAGACGATAACGAAGACGAGGCAGATAATTCACTTAAAATTTTCACAATTTATTTTGATACCAACGATGATGAGTTAATTAAGCTAGTTTTCCCACATTTCCACGGAATTAATCAAAACGAAATAAGATATGCATATCACGGCGACACAAAGCCCGGAGTTCAAACTAAATTTCATTAAATTTACACAAAGCCAAATGCGGTGTTTGGGGCTTGTCGGGCGAATTTAGCTAAGTATGCTATTAGTGGGTGAATGGGAAATTTTCGGGTACAAAAAGTAAATAAGTAAATAAACAAGGCAACAAAGGCGCAACAGACAGACAGCCGGTTAGACAGTTAGCGGCGTAAATAAAGGCGCATTGCCGCCTGACACGTGACCGAGGAGTTTTCACTCTTAATTTTATCATTATTGTTGTTTTTGTTGTTGGTGTTTTGTTTTGTTGTTGCTATTGCTGTTGCTGTTGCTTAAGCACAAATGAATATGGTGTTGTGCTCAAAGGAAGGACGCACAAGCACACACATACGCGCCTCACAGTTTGGCCATAAGTCACTGCCGCTGCCATCAGCGCTTAGCTGATTGAGGAATGACTTAATTTCCAGACATGCGACCTCACTGCGCAGCTGATGAGTGCTGCTGCCGCCGATGCCACTGACAATGCATGAAGAGCGCTTGATGAGCATCATTTCGCATTTTGTTATTATTCATTTTCGTTACTTTTTTGAACTTTCTAGTCCACAACAATAATGATAGCAATATAAGAAACAACAACAACGCATTTGTTTGCTTTTGTGCGACGCGCGTGGACAACTAATTTAAAATCGTCCCAATGGCGCCCAGCTGTGTCAAGCGTGCGCTGACGCCCGAGCAGGCGAAAGTACCGTTAGCGTGCATATGTGTATGTGTGTGTAGTCTCATTGCTGACAGCTGTTGACTGCTGCTTGGCAGCAGGCTATTGAAAGTTGACAGATACGAAACAGCGTCTGACAGACAGCAAGGATGCGCTCGTATTTTGTTGTGTGTTTGTCTGTACATATGTATGTGTGAGTAATAGTAAAAGGCTTGTATTGTGGCATATGTTGACATATACACATACATATGCAAACTGCTATGCGTCTGCTTGTTGACAAAGTAATAATGTCATTAACTAATTTATCCTTTCATTTACGTTTATGCGGCCTTTCGTGCTGTCACCGTCGGTCGCTCATTCACCAAAATTCGCATGCATACTTGGTCATGTGTAATGAGCTCATAATATCATCAGCACAACAATAACAAAAACATTAGCAACCACAAGCATGCATATATGGCGCGTGTGAAGGCAAGTGGTTATGAGTGCGCACATATACAGACACATCTCTCATCATTAGTGTGTATAGATGTGTGTTTTGTGTGCGTGTGTCAGCTAATAAACCTTTTTGCCTCCTTTGTCACCCGAGCAACCAAAATTACTTTTTTGTACATTTTTGCTTTGGCTCACATCACCGCTTGACATTGGCTTACTATTGTTGCACGCCCACAATATCCTTTGATTTGGCTCATTTGGTGTTGTTATGGTTTGTAATAGTTACTGAAGCATGCTGCGGGGAAAAATACACGCACAAATGCATATACATACATATATGGATAATCCTTGATAAACTTTTGGCGCTACTTCATTAACAATACTCGAGAGCAGTAAAAAAATTTCTTTATATATTTTCATGAGGCCATAGAAGTGTGTGTGTGTGAAAGGAGTGAAACATATGCTATTTTGGTAGTGAGAGCTTTTGTCACTGCATTAAACATTTGTCGGTATGTAAATATTCATCCATTCATTGAGTTCGTTAGACATAAGTATGTACGAAACCGCAATTTCACATAAAGTTATTATGGAAATCTTAAACTCAGATTTATGTTCAATAGATTAAAATGAAAAAAGTTGTTGTAGTGACATAACTACAATAGTTGGACATTTGCTACCGCGTAGTTTTTTGTAGACATTATGATGTTCTTCAATATTGTTGTACATTATTTTGTGCTGCGCTAATAGCTTCGGCAGCGCATTCGACGCAAGACATTTGAAGACTCATTTTTTTACTCCTTCGGTTACATTGTTCAAATTTTACCAAGGATCCTTAATTTTTTTCAAAATATAATGTAGCCTATGTCAAATTGGAAAAATGTAGCATTCTAAAGGTGAAAGAATTTTTTAAATCGGCCCAGTACTTTTTGAGCCTATTTATTACAAACATACAAAAATAGGTACAAATCTTTTCTCTTTATAATATTAGTATAGATTAAAATGAAAAAAGTTGTTGTAGTGACATAACTAGAATAGTTGGACGTGTGCTACCGCGGAGTTTTTTGTAGACATTATGATGTTCTTCAATATTGTTGTACATTATTTTGTGCTACGCTAATAGTTTCGGCAGCGCATTTGACAAAAGACATTTTAAGACTCATTTTTCTACTCCTTCGGTTACATTGTTCAAATTTTACCAAGGACCCTTTAAATTTTTTTTTCAAAATAAAATGTAGCCTATGTCAAATTGGAAAAATGTAGCATTCTAAAGGTGAAAGAATTTTTTAAATCGGCCCAGTAATTTTTGAGCCTATTTATTACAAACATACAAAAATAGGTACAAATCTTTTCTCTTTATAATATTAGTAAAGATTAAAATGAAAAAAGTTGTTGTAGTGACATAACTACAATAGTTGGACGTACATATGCTACCGCGGAGTTTTTTGTAGACATTATGATGTTCTTCAATATTGTTGTACATTATTTTGTTCTACGCTACTAGTTTCGGCAGCGCATTCGACGAAAGGCATTTTAAGACTCATTTTTTTACTCCTTCGGTTACATTGTTCAAATTTTACCAAGGATCGCAAATTTTTTTTTTTTTTTTCAAAATGAAATTTAGCCTATGTCAAATTGGACGAATGTAGCATTCTACTGGCGAAAGAATTTTTTAAATCGGCTTAGTACTTTTTGAGCCTATTCATTACAAACATACAAACATACAAAAATAGGTAAAAATCTTTCCTCTTTATAATATTAGTATAGATTGATTCACATTTTTCAAAACAATTCAAAATAGTTGTTGAAAATCGTTATTGGTGAAAATCGTTATTTTGTCTGCTCGAAGATGCGGGAAAAAGCTCTTGACGACTGGTTGATTTGTGGTAAGGGGGAGCCATCATTAGAGCCATTCCATTTTCCAATGTTTGACGGTGGAATCTTAAGGATCCAGCGATGACCCATACTATATTACTATGTTCCCTTTTGTCTAGAAGAAGAAGAAGCTTTTTTGTCTGTCTATCATTATCATTATTCTATTATATTATAGAGTAACTTTTGGGCATGCTATGTGCTGCTAGTATTCCAAGATCTAAAGGTTCAAATCCGAATTTGTTGGCTGGCACAAGTCCGCTCTTTTTCTATATCAAATATTAATCCGGCGGTGAATATATAGGTTTCGCTATTGAAACTGTTACCACAAACGTCGATTCTTTTCTGCAGGAAAAAAAAACGTTGAGTTTAATTCATTATGAATCTCCTTTTCTCGGTGGCACAGCCAATTTAGTCCCAACTCATTATCAAGTTCAAGTATAATAAAATACCCGTGGTGACGTCGAGTCTGGCTCAAATGGTATAAATAAAGAGGCGGATGGTCGTAAACATTGTATCACCTGACGAGTAATAGTTACAGAAATAGGTATTGAAATACGACACGTCCTGTCACACTACTATTAAATTTGTTCCACTAAAAATCTCTTGACATCACAAAGTTACTACCATTTTTTACTTAAAAAACGATTTTTTTTTTTTTTAAAATTTCGCAATTTTCTTAATTTTTAATATTTTTCAAAGTTCATAGATCACTGTATAGGAAATATCTTTAAGTTTAATAAAATTTTAAAATTTTTTTGTTTCAGCTACTCATTCGGCCTGAATCATGCCAGCAGTTTGGGCACTTTTTTTTTTTTGGGCCCTCCGAAGACAGCCCATTGCTCCCATAGTTTTCAAAATTAAAAAAAAAAAATAAAAAAACTCTTAAAATATAGCCGAAAATATAATTTATTACGTTAAGAGCAGTTCGAAATGTTCGATCGCGTACTTTCTCTTAAATAAAATCACGAAAATCGCCTAATTTTTCATGCGTCACAGTGGTATAATGTCGCCGAGATCACGAGCTTCACAATTTCAGTTATGAATTTTCATATAATAATAACTCTAAACCACTTTATTTTGGTTCAAAGATCATACCATAGTGATCACAGCAATATTTGTATATTTTTAGGTTGTTACGAGCTGCAGCTTAGGTTGTTGATCGCTTTAATTTCGGAGACTTCCGTTCATAATGTAGTTCCTTACAATTCATAGCATACTTTTAGGCATATAGTAAAAGATCAGTTATATGTTTTTCACTTTGTGGAGAGTTACAGTTATACAGTTACATCGCAGTATGCAAAAACAGAAAATATCAAATATGACGATGGACATAAGTCATTATGAATATATTGAGAATTCATAGATAAGGTAAAATTTACCGCTTGGCATTCAATGCTATTGATAGCGAGGTGAGGCACTGCTCGACCAACCCTATACGCACCGTTAATGAGTGAATGGCCACTCTCTGAAAGATGTCGTACTTCGGAGCCACAGATCTACTGCTACCTTAATGGCTGCAACCTCGGCTTGAAAGACACTGTAATAGTCAATAAGTCTAAAGCTGGAGTTGATAAAGCGCTCCTGACCCTCCACGAACTTTCTCACCAAGCTTTGATCTATCTGTAAAGAAGCTTCCTGCCCCTCTCTTCCAATATTTTCTTTCCATTCACAACTCCCTCGTCGGTATATGGGCAGAGAAGGAGCCGCAAGAGTTCGATTTGGTGAATCCATGATCCAAGTGATCCGGTAAGAAGTTAAAGTGTGTGAGGATATCCGTGTGTTGAGATACGTCGTCTTTTAAGAACTCAGATTCTTTGCGTCTGATATCAACTTTTGCAGCCATACATCTCTGACAATGTCTATGGGTACCAAAATGGCGTTAAGTGCCATGGTTGGTGTGGACCTTGGTGCACCAAACATGCTGATGAGCGCCGCGCGTTGAACGACCTCGAGTTTCTTTGCAAGTGTGGTCTTTTCTAGAGTTCTCCACCATATGAAGACACCATAGACGGCATTGGGCTTGACTATGGTGTCGATTCGATATTTGGCTTCCATGAAAACTTCCTATCTAGGATGAGTCCTGGATATTTAATTTTTCCGCCGCTTGCAGACGGATGTCTTCTATTTGCGGCATCCGTGCCACCGGTATCTTATATCCGAGACCACTTCTTTCTGCCCAATTTGTTATGACGCTGAGATACACCTGCGTCAGCTCACACAGTACACAGTACTCAGGAACTTTTCTTTGACCATAAATGCTACATCGTCTGCATAGACAATCACCCGGCAGCCACGATCCTCAAGTGTTTTAAGTAGATCGGTAATCATCAGAATCCGTAGAAGAGGAGAGAGGACTCCACATTGTCGGGTTTTCCTGCCCACATTTCGTCGGTCAAGATATTAACGGTTGAAATATGTTTTTTGACCCTTCCTAGTAAATACATATGTATGCTTTTCCTTGACACTGCAGCACAAGGTATAAGTTGTTAGAAGAAATTTAAGTTTCTTTAGAACTTCGCTTTCTTCTTTCAAAATCGGTTAGTTTTATATATTTTTTACGGCCCCATGCATCAATAGGCAGGAGACACATTAATATCTTTGATACATATAAATAAAATAAATTTGATATATTGTTATTGTATGTACTTTTGTTGTTGTCCACATCAACTGACGGCCTTCATATAGCTGACGTGCTGATGCGGCGCCGCGAGTATAATAAGAAAATTGCTTGCAACAACAGTGACGGCAGCGGGCAGTAATACTATTCGGTGGACGCTACAACAGCAACAGCAATGTCACGTGTGCAGAACACACGACAAAACGAGTTCTAGCAAATTCGCAGCCAGGCGTCTGTTCGCGACAAGACGTTTGATAAACAATAAACGCGCGAAAGGCAACAATAAAAGCAACAATATCATGGACTACATGCGTCATACAACAGTTTAACTGTATGTGCTCTTGTTAGTATTAGTGTGTCCTTCACATGACAGCGACATCTGTTGACGCTGGCAAATCTCGCCAAGTTAAATTGCCTTTGCACGCAGCACTTGTAGTCGTCGTTTTGCGCTTTTATATCTTCGATTCGAACAACTTACGCTTTTGTTGCCGGGCAAAGGATGATTTGTTGTTGCTTGCTGAAAGTTACGCAGACAATTTGCAGAGCCAGGCAGTGCAGAAAGACGATGAAGAAGAACAAGCAAAAGTTGTTTTCATTGAAAATGAAACTTCAGCACAGCGGTCTCCACGAGCGCGTAGTCAACGCGCCTTCATTCCAGCGATCCTTTCGGCTTTTCATATGCGTGTGTGGCGGCGCTTTATTGCGGCGCAGTATGTGTATCAACAAAAAATAAGCGGTTTAAGGGCTATGTGTGGTCTTACAAAACAAAACAAAAACAAAAGCAACGCCAGTATGCATTCATTAAAAATGCTAAGGCCGAGCGCATAGTGAGGTCATAGGTGAAGCAGCATTCAGCGCGACGATCAAACAAACGAAGGCAACATATACAACTTAACAATCAAAGACCGCAGCATTTTCCTACACAAATGTTTCTTTTTTTTTTTTTTTTGAATATTTTCTTCACCAACTTAATAGTGCTGTTGGCTGATGGTTGCAATATGCATCTAGCCTTAAGCGTCCATGAATAGCAATGAAGAACAGCTTTCCTCACAATATTTATAACTTTCTGCCACTGTGCTCCTTTTAACAGCAATACACAAGGCTGGAAGGATTGCCCATTTGACTTTGTGATTGTGTGAAACTAACTGTAACAAGGTTCTTAGAATATTCATATGTACAACGCCGTTATAATTGGCTGTGAATTTAAAACTACAGTGCATGTGGAAACTGAAAGAGAGTTGTGGATGGGCGCAATGAGTTGAGAACACTGGCAGCTTGATATATTTAAATTGGTATGAAATGGAAAACCACATAGTAGTAGTTCAGGCAAGTGGGGAACGTTTTTGACTGACATTAATCTCGAATCATATGGCCTCACAAATTCCAGTTTTAGATCAAGTATCGACTGAGTAGCCAGCAAACATGCGTTTGGAGGCGAGCTAAAGTGAGTAGTTTAACCTCCTGAGCTTGTGAGTAGAGTTTGGAAACGACCAAATAAAAACCCAGCTCAAAATTTAGCGGAATACTGAACGTCAATTTATACGCTCTTAAACTGAAATAGTACTCTAGGATTAAATGAGACTAAATCTTGAAATATAATATGAACACTGCGACAACACTTCCTAATACCGAAAGTGTTTGACGAGGTCTCACAAAGACTTTAAAACAACTATAGATTGTCGCCCCTTCCGCATTTTAAACTGAGTCTGATAAAAAGCCGAAAAAACATGACAAGTTAAAATTTATGTTGGGTATATTGAGACTACTTCTTTATTTTCAGCTTTTTGCTAGCAAACGAAGCACACCAGAAGCAGAGCATATCTCTTGGCGGTATTCCGATGTAGTCAAAAGATTCTTAACCGAACATTGCCTTAAATTATTAGGTGGATCTACCTAAAACTTCTAAATGAGCACATAAAAGAGAAAGAAATCAAATGCCTGCGAAAAAATGTATGTTTTGTTCCTCCGTTCTGTGCGAGGTAGTATGTTATATGAACAGGTGCCGTAGAAAGGTAGATAGGTAGAGTGGATGTTTCATGACTCCGATGAAGTTCATCAATACAAAAAGTAGAATGGTTAAAATAGTTTATAATGTAGAAAACAATGGCATTATCCGGACTAAACCAAAAATAAAAGACAATCCGACGAAAGTCAGAAAACTAAATAGTTCGTTTTGAGGGCGAGATCTTTCTCATTAAATACCAAAATCTCTAGCTCTGAGTTCAAAGTGATGTGGTATGAAAGAAATCTCTTTTATTTTAGATTAGTTTTGGAGTTCTGGCCTTAGCTAGAACCCCGTATAAAGTCAAGTTCGATAATCTTAATAATATGAGAATATTACCGAGTTGGTCTAAAGTCTAATCTTATATTTAGCTTGACAGCCGGAAAGAGAAAGAGATCAAATAGAGCGTAATAATGTACATATTTCACCACATATGCGTTTCTAAACATTTTACTGTTTAAACTTAGGACTTTTTGAGAACAAATAGGTCGCATCATAAATTCATTGTAAAGCAAACAACTAAGAATTAAAATTCTCAAAATTGTATACTAAAGAATCGAGATAGCATATTTTAATATATATTTATGTTTTATTTATTTCCATCAACCAACAAGTGCCAGTGAGTGAAAGCGGTTAACGGATATTAGAAAAGCAAGTCAAAACCGAGATGTTTTCGCACTGCGTTCGTTGAAAATTGCTTGAGTGTGTGACTTGTAGTTGACAGCTGACATGACTACTGCCAACATAAATCAATCAGTCATAGTGCTACTCCTTTAACACCTTTCCCACTTTGGTCACTCACAAAATGGTGGTAAATGCGGTAAATGGCGCTCAAAGTGCAAATGCAATTTGTAAGTTGATATCCGAGCTGTAAACGCTACTGTCAAAGTGAGACGGTGATGGGAGAAATTCTCTAAGGCAATGTGCTTGTTGAGGTGGGTAAGAAAAAAGTGGTGGAAGAGGTGAGTTGAAGATATTCGAAACGGAGAGATTGATAGATGGAAAATTATATTGCGGTTATGAAAGACATTTGAAGATAAAGAGTGTGCTTCTTAATCGGCGCTTTATGAAGAAAATCATGTAAGAAAGATAATGAATTTTCTTACAAAAATCTTGCTGAGTGTCGAGGCAGCTGTAAGCTCAATACTCGCACGAAAAAGTAAAGGCATACGAGTATAGTACGATAGTAATAGTCGAAATTCGTTTATCTTCGAATACAAAGAAAAGTTTCTGGGTTTATTATTTCACGTGAATCAGCAAGTAGAAGAAGAAGTAGTAAAATTAATTACTAAATAAATTTTTTAAGATAAAATTTCAAAATGCGAAATTCCGTATCAAAGCTAAAAGGAAGTGTTGCCACCTGCATTCAAAATTAATGTTATTTTGTAGCACATTGAGTATATAATAAAAGTGGAAGCAAATCCATATGATTTAAGAAAGCTTTTAGTAAAAAATATTTTAAGGTGGGATGCCACCTATTTAAAATTTTTATTTCAAATAAACCGAAACTTCAAAAGGCCAAATTCTGCTTAAAAAAAGTGTTGCCATCTGCAGAAAAATTTAATTTAAATTTATAAGTAATTAAGGAGGCATAAGTAAGCTTCTAGCAAACAATATTTGTAGAAGAGTTGCCCCCTATTTTAAGTTTCTATTTCAAATAATTTAATATTACAGCACAAGCATTAATTTAGACTCAATTTTGAGCAATATTTCTGACATAAATAGTGCAAAGGAATTTGCCACCTGTTTTAAAAGCTTATTTCTACATGCTATAAAAGAATTTGAAATTTTAAAATATTATCTACCTATAGAGCTTTAAGCAGACTTACTGTGGTTTTTTCCAAGAGTTGCCACATTATTTGTAGTAAAATAAAATGTAATAAGTCTTAAGAGATACTTTTCTCTAAAATTTTTGTGGTGGAGGTGGCCACCTGTTGTCGTGTTGGAAAAGGCTTACAGTGATTCAGTTTTATCAAAAAAGAAGCCTACGAGTGGTATAAAGCCGTTCCCACGACAGTCGGGTCTACGTAACCGGAACGGACCCGAATTTTTATCCGGCCAAGGACTGTCAACTCGGCAGAATTCTGCCGCTACAACAACAGTGGTACAAAGCCTTCAAAGACGGTCGAGAGATCGTTGAAGACATGCCTCGTTCTGGACGACCTTCAACCGATGAAAATATTAAAAAAGTTTTAAAAAGTCAAGTGTTAGAGAGAAGCAAGTGTAAGTTCATAATGTTGTGTATTTTGAGTATGAAATGCGTTCTTGCTCGAATCGTTTCGACAATTTTTCTTAAGACGAGTACCGTAAACAGGTCTCTGTGGACAGACTTCATCGTTTTTGATCCCACTTTCATGGAGAGTATTAAAACGATGCCGATTTGACATGGGTTTATGAGTTTGACATGAAAAACCAGTCAACAATCATCGGAATGTAGGGGGAAAAAAACGAGCCGAAACCAGAAAAAAAAAAATAAAAAAAAAAAATAATATAAAAAAAACACGTCAAAGCGCTCAAAAACCAACGACGCTCATGTTTTTTTTTTTTTTTTGATATTCGTGGTTTGGTGTATCATGAATTTATTCCAGAGGGACAGACGGTCACATCGAATTATGGTATGGTCTACAAAGTTTCTTTGGAGTAGTGTTGCTGGTGGATAGGCCAAAAAGCTTCTACTCAAAGGGGAGCTTAGTAATATTACAGAGGATGATGAGAGCCCAGCTTTTAGTTGGCAGAGATGGGATATCTTCCACACCGTAACCGTATTGAAAAAATATAATATGTTTCGATGGTCCAAAATGTAGCTTGGTTCACGCAACGCACATATTTTCAAACTTTCGTCTATATGTAATTATATATGTTCGTAAAAAACTATGTATATATTTGTCTGTATATATTTTTGTATACATTTACACTTCGAACAAAGAAACATTTTCGAACGGCCCCTATTGCTGACAAACTTAAAAAGTAAGTTATGTAATTAACTTGGTCACGTATATTTTTCCTCAGCCCTTAATTCAAGCTATGAAAATAATTTTATGTAGGTACACACACATGTACACACAAATCGCTATAAATACCCGATTACTTTTAAAAATGGAATACTTTGTTTAGATGCTTTCAGTTGTGCATGAGTTATTGTAATTTATTTTGAATATTTCAAAACACAATACCGTTATAATAAAATGCGTCTCATACTGCATCTCTTCACATTATGCGTCATTTTCGCTTTGGCAACATCTCAAGAAGCGCTCATTAAACAGCTGGCAGCGATTGGTGAGTCATTTATTATATACTTATTTGTTCTGTTTTCCAGTACAGTACTAAACTATGCTTTTGCTTGCAGCGAAGCACCGAAGCCCCACTTTGGAAGACATCAAGGCGATTTTGCCAGAGAACACGGTGATCAGAAATCTGCGTTCAGTAAATACAGGAAAAGGTAAACATGCATGTATGGTAGAAATACTGTAACACTATGCAGGGTAAGCAGGTCCGATTTGGTGAAAAAAAATTCCATTGAAAAAAGGTTGCTGGCTAGACTTTTTGCTGTGAAATATAGCTAAATCACAGTCCTTGGCGGGACTTTAATGCGAGTACGTTTCGTTTAGCTACAGCTGATTGCTATGGCGATTTCATGACTATCAATCATGGTACCAAATCAAATCAAATCAAATCAATAAATCAAATCAATCAAAACAAATCAAATCAAATCAAATCAAATCAAATCAAATCAAATCAAATCAAATCAAATCAAATCAAATCAAATCAAATCAAATCAAATCAAATCAAATCAAATCAAATCAAATCAAAACAAATCAAATCAAATCAAATCAAATCAAATCAAATCAAATCAAATCAAATCAAATCAAATCAAATCAAATCAAATCAAATCAAATCAAATCAAATCAAATCAAATCAAATCAAATCAAATCAAATCAAATCAAATCAAATCAAATCAAATCAAATCAAATCAAATCAAATCAAATCAAATCAAATCAAATCAAATCAAATCAAATCAAATCAAATCAAATCAAATCAAATCAAATCAAATCAAATCAAATCAAATCAAATCAAATCAAATCAAATCAAATCAAATCAAATCAAATCAAATCAAATCAAATCAAATCAAATCAAATCAAATCAAATCAAATCAAATCAAATCAAATCAAATCAAATCAAATCAAATCAAATCAAATCAAATCAAATCAAATCAAATCAAATCAAATCAAATCAAATCAAATCAAATCAAATCAAATCAAATCAAATCAAATCAAATCAAATCAAATCAAATCAAATCAAATCAAATCAAATCAAATCAAATCAAATCAAATCAAATCAAATCAAATCAAATCAAATCAAATCAAACAATCAAATCAAATCAAATCAAATCAAATCAAATCAAATCAAATCAAATCAAATCAAATCAAATCAAATCAAATCAATATAACAGTCATCAAACAAAATCAGACATCATAATGCAATGCAAATCAAATCAACTAAATCAATATTCATAATCGAAATCAATCATTAATCAATCAATGCATATCAAATCATAGACCATAGACTTTACATAAGCCTCTTTTAATAGCGGGCGCAAAACGCAACGATTTTGATGCGGACGTTGACTACCATTTCTTGAGAACAGTTTTCATAAACTGATGTTCAGTCAATTCATGAACTGGATTATGACGATTCACTGTGAGAGCATTTTGGTTACTTGTTGTAACCAGAATGCGTACTGGTATGGAAGAATTGATGGCCATAACTGATTCCGAATTTCGGTAGTCAATTTTAATAATTTTGATGTTGAATCGTATTTCTTTCTATGACAAAATGGCAAACCTTACTGCAGAGAAATGTCAAAAGAGCGGAAAAAATATGTCGTCGTTTGCTGTCTACCCCGTTATATGGACTTCGAGTTAGGGCTACAACCACAGATATCTCTGAATAATTATAAACTAGAGTCATTGAACTTTAAAATCGCTGCTTTATTTTGAAGAACAAAGATTGGGTTAATGAAATAATGTTATATTAAAATACTTAATTTTCAAATAGCTGATATCGAAGCCAATACTTTCTAACCTCTATGTTACTCCATATAACTTATGGCCTATAAATGTGATCTGATCACCAAATATATATCTAAACTACACCTACTTTTTACTAACTTCCTCTCCTACAAAGACTTACAGAACTTGGATCCTGATGAAACCCTTTGTGATGTTCGAGTAGTGGTGCTCTAATGGAAAGTCTATTTATAAGCATATGGAAGAACAACGGATACCTGTTGCCAAACCCAAGCTGTAATGTACTCGTATTTTTTGTATGGGAAAAATAAAAATCTACCACTCTTGATATAATTTGTAATACACGAACATTTTTACTCTATGTTTTTAGAAATATATATCTACATATATAAAAACAAAGCAAAGACAGAAAGGTGTTATTATTATTTTAATGTTCTCGTAACTAAGGCTATTTTCAAAACTGTTGAATTAGTTCCCAAATATAAGAACCAGAAAAAAATTGCCCCGTTTCTTTCGTCTACAATTTTATTATTTATGGACAACTGAAGTTCTCAAAAAAGGGAAGAAATTCCAAAACGGCATTATTATTCTTGGCAAAACTTTTGGCTTAATACAGGTCAGATAATCTATGCCACAGCATAGCTCCTTAGAGAAAAAAATTCTCAGAAAGTCTCCTTTGTCGCAATCTATATACAGACTGCAATCTCAGGGAGCACTTGCCCACATGGGCATAACTTCTTGCACAAACTATCGGTGTCACATCATCTCAGTCGCGCACAGCAAGCTCCTGGAATTATTAGAGTGTACCCTTTGTGACCATATGTGATATAGGAGAGCGCAAATAGACCATAGGTGGGGAGACTAATTATCTTATCTATCTAAATTGAAAATTGTTTTCAATGACTTTTTCTAAAATTTAAAATCGGTATGAATTTTGAAAATATTAGACGCAAATTTAAATGTTTCCAAAATTCAAAATCGGTTCCCTATAGATGTGGCATAGCGTTTTGATGGCATGAACAAATTTAAAGAGAGCTCTTATAAATGAACTCTAAACCTATAGTTTTTAAGGACTTTAATGAGTAGCAGTTGGTTAAGGTACGAAAACAAGGAGCCTACCAATGAGTTGGAAGTCCACTTGGACTTCTTAGAACTTATGGAAGAAAATTGATGAATAGTATACTTTCACTAAACCCACCTAGTTATAACTTATAATGTAAAAGGGAAAATTGAAGATTAAGATGGTAAATTAATTGCCGGCCGTATTTCAGTTGTCGGATGGGTTGATATGGCCGTTGATATGATTTTAGTAAAATTTTAAGGAACTAGATCAATTTTGAAAGCATAAACATATGTAAGGCAACACAAAGTTTTGTAGTTGACTTCATAAAGACTCTTAGTCTGGCCGTTTATAATTTGGCAGTCTGTTGTCAATCGACAGCAATATCATACAAACATTAATCTTGGGAAAGCTATGCTGCTGAACTATGAGAGGCTCTCGGCGGCCTGAATATCACATATGAAAACTCCGTTCATATAAAGGTTTTTGAAAATCGATTTTATTCATAAGTATTTATTCTTTATATGTAATTTTATTATAAATTATAATAGACGTAAAATTAATATAAAAAATCATTTTAAAGTAACGACTTCTGTTCATCGCACCTGCAAGGGATCTATGACAAAAACAAATAGCATAAAAAAATTACTATACTATACATTAAACTATACCATACTATATAATAAAATTAAGTAAGTAAACTACATAAGTGTTGAAGAAAATACCCACTTCGGTTATCTAGCGGTTACCAGTTGTTGTGTTGGTGTAAACGTTAATCTTGGTACACACAGCATACGCGTAGCGCCATTTGGTAATCCAGCAGTGTTGTCTTGCACTTGGAAGCAATCAAAAAATAGGAAGGGGAAAGGATAGACTGGGTAGAACCATGGATATGGATTGAGCATGGGCATGGGCAAGAAAGGTATTGGTGCCGGGGTCGGTGCAGTGGTCGGTGTAGGTAGTGTCGTCGTTTCCGTGGGTTCAGTAGTGGTTTGCGTCGCACAAGGTGCACTCGTTGATGAAGTTGATATTGTTGCTGGCGCACACGGTACACTCGTTGACAGAGTTGATATTACTGGAGACGAAGTCGAAGGCACTGTTGGAGTAGTCGAAAGCGTTGTTAATATTGTCGAAGTTGCCGTAGTTGGTTGCGTTGTCGCCTCAGTTGTTGTAGACGACGTAATTAGGGTAGACAATATAGTTGAAGGTCCAGTTGTAGGGAGTGTTGGTAACGTAGTAGATTCAGTTGTTGGTGTTTCTGTTGATGGTGATGTGGAAGATTCAGTGGTTGGGGTGGTGGAAGTTTCGTAGTTGGTGATGTGGAAATTTCACTTGTTGATTCTGAACTGGTTGGTGTGGTGGAAGTCGATGAAGATGGTGGAAAATCTGATGCTGGTAGTGCAGAAGTTTGCGTAGTAGGTGCGCTTGTTGTTGATGGTGTAGTCGTAGAATCAGTACTTGATGTTATGGTTGATGGTGATGTGGAAGATTCAGTGGTTGCGAGTGGTGGAGGTTTCAGTTGTTGGTGATGTGGGATCTTCGCTAGTTGATGTGACTGGTTGGTGTGGTGGAAGATTCAGTGGTAGAGGTTTCAGTTGTTGGTGATGTGGAGATCTTCGCTGGTTGATGTGAACTGGTTGGTGTGGTGGAAGTATCGGTTGTTGGTGATGTGGAAATTTCACTTGTTGATTCTGAACTGGTTGGTGTGGTGGAAGATTCAGTTGTTGGTGTTAGTGTTGATGGTGATGTGGAAGATTCAGTGGTTGGAGAGGTGGAGGTTTCAGTAGTTGGTGATGTGGGATCTTCGCTAGTTGATTGTGAACTGGTTGGTGTGGTGGAAGATTCAGTGGTTGAGTGGTGGTGATGTGAACTTCCTGTTGATTGTGACTGGTTGGTGTGGTGGAAGTATCGGTGTTGGTGATGTGGAAATTTCACTTGTTGATTCTGAACTGGTTGGTGTGGTGGAAGTATTCAGTGGTTGGTGATGTGGTGTGCAGAGTTTGGTATAGTGGTTGTTGTGATGGTGTGGTAGAATCAGTTGACTTGTGTTATGGTTGATGGTGATGTGGAAGATTCAGTGGTTTGAGTGGTGGAGGTTTCAGTTGTTGGTGATGTGGGATCTTCGCTAGTTGATTGTGAACTGGTTGGTGTGGTGGAAGTATCGGTTGTTGGTGATGTGGAAATTTCACTTGTTGATTCTGAACTGGTTGGTGTGGGGAAGATTTCGCTAGTTGATTGGTGTTAGTGGTTGTGGTGATGGTGGAAGATTCAGTGGTTGGGTGGTGGAGGTTTCAGTAGTTGGTGATGTGGGATCTTCGCTAGTTGATTGTGAACTGGTTGGTGTGGTGGAAGATTCAGTGTTTGGAGTGGTGGATGTTTCAGTAGTTGGTGATGTGGGATCTTCGCTAGTTGATTGTGAACTGGTTGGTGTGGTGGAAGTATCGGTTGTTGGTGATGTGGATTTCACTTGTTGATTTGAACTGGTTGGTGTGGTGGAAGTTCGTTGTTGGTGATGTGGAATGTTGATCAGTGTGGTTAGGTGAGGTTGAGTAGTTGGTGATGTGGAATTTCTGTTGATTTGAACTGGTTGGTGTGGTGGAAGATATCGTGTTGGGTGTTACTGTTGATGTCTAGGTTGTTGTGAACTGTTGGTGATGTGGAATTTCAGATTGGTTGGGTGGTGGAATTCGGTGTTGGTGATGTGGAACTGGTTGTTGTGTGGTTTGGTGTGTGGAAATTCGTTGTTGGTGTGTGGATTACTTTTTGATTGGTTGATGGTGGAAGATTCAGTGGTTGGAGGGTGGAGGTTTCAGTAGTTGGTGATGTGGGATCTTCGCTAGTTGATTGTGAACTGGTTGGTGTGGTGGAAGTATTCAGTGTTGTGGAGTGATGTGGTATGTTGATTCTGAAGTGGTTGGTGATGGTGGAGATCGGTTTGTAGGTATGTGATTGTGAAAACTGGTTGGTGTGGTGGAGGTATTTAGTAGTTGGTGATGTGGGATCTTCGCTAGTTGATTCTGAACTGGTTGGTGTGGTGGAAGTATCGGTTGTTGGTGATGTGGAAATTTCACTTGTTGATTCTGAACTGGTTGGTGTGGTGGAAGATTCAGTTGTTGGTGATGTGGATCTTCGCTAGTTGATTGTGAACTGGTTGGTGTGGTGGAAGTATCGGTTGTTGGTGATGTGGAAATTTCACTTGTTGATTCTGAACTGGTTGGTGTGGTGGAAGATTCAGTTGTTGGTGATGTGGAAATTTCGCTAGTTGATTGCGTTTTGAATGGTTGGTATGTGGAAATTCAGTGTTGCTTTGTGTGGTGATTGAAGGTCGTGGTTAGTGGGTTTTTGATGGTGTGTGGGAGATTCAGTTGATTGGACTGGTTGGAGAGGTGGAGGTTCAGTAGTTGGTGATGTGGGATCTTCGCTGGTTGATTGTGAACTGGTTGGTGTGGTGGAAGATTCAGTTGTTGGTGTTAGTGTTGATGTGATGTGGAAGATTCAGTGGTTGGAGGGTGGAGGTTTCAGTAGTTGGTGATGTGGGATCTTCGCTAGTTGATTGTGAACTGGTTGGTGTGGTGGAAGTATCGGTTGTTGGTGATGTGGAAATTTCACTTGTTGATTCTGAACTGGTTGGTGTGGTGGAAGTATCGGTTGTTGGTGATGTGGAAATTTCACTTGTTGATTCTGAACTGGTTGGTGTGGTGGAAGATGTATGGTGGAAAATCTGATGTGGTGTGGAAGTTTGGTAGTAGGTTCGCTTGTTGTTGATGGTTGGGAGTGTGGAATCAGTAGTTGTGTTATGTTTGATGAGTGATTGTGGAAGATTAGTGGTTTGGTGTGGTGGAAGTTCGGTTGTTGGTGATGTGGAAATTTCACTTGTTGATTCTGAACTGGTTGGTGTGGTGGAAGATTCAGTTGTTGGTGTTAGTGTTGATGGTGATTGGAGATTCAGTGTTGAGTGAGTTCAGTAGTTGGTGATGTGGGATCTTCGCTAGTTGATTGTGAACTGGTTGGTGTGGTGGAAGTCATTGGTTGTTTTGGTGATGTGGAATCTTCGCTAGTTGATTCTGAACTGGTTGGTGTGGTGGATGATTTCAGTTGTTGGTGTTAGTGTTGATGGTGATGTGGAAGATTCAGTGGTTGGAGTGGTGGAGGTTTCAGTAGTTGGTGATGTGGGATCTTCGCTAGTTGATTGTGAACTGGTTGGTGTGGTGAAGATTCAGTTGTTGGTGTTAGTGTTGTGTGATGTGGAAGATTCAGTGGTTGGAGTGGTGGATGGTTTCAGTTGTTGGTGATGTGGGATCTTCGCTAGTTGATTGTGACTGGTTTGGTGGTGGTTGGAAATTCAGTTGATTGGGACTGGTTGGTGTTGAATTTTGTGATGTGGAAAGGATTCTGATGGTTGGTGTGGTGGAAGTTCAGTTGTTGGTGATTATTTCGCTTGTTGATTGTGAACTGGTTGGTGTGGTGGAAGATTCAGTGTTGGTGTAGTGGATGTGATGTTTAAGATTCAGTGTTGGAGTGGTGGAGTTTCAGTTTGGTGATGTGGGATCTTCGCTAGTTGATTGTGAACTGGTTGGTGTGGTGGAAGTATCGGTTGTTGGTGATGTGGAAATTTCCTTGTTGATTCTGAACTGGTTGGTGTGGTGGAAGATTTAGTGGTTGTGTGGTGGGGAAGTATTTGTTGTTGTTGTGGTGTGGTGGATCTTCGTTAGGTTGATGTGATTGAACTGGTTGGTGTGGTGGAAGTATTCAGTTGTTGGTGATGTGGGATTTCCTGTTGATTGTGAACTGGTTGGTGTGGTGGAAGATTCAGTGGGGTTGGTTTGGGTTGGTAGTTTAGGGGTTTCAGTTGTTGGTGATGTGGGATCTTCGCTAGTTGATTGTGACTGGTTGGTGTGGTGGTGGATTTCGTTGTTGGTGATGTGGAAGATTTCGACTATGTTGATTCTGAACTGGTTGGTGTGGTGGAAGATTCAGTTGTTGGTGTTAGTGTTGATGGTGATGTGGAAGATTCAGTGGTTGGAGTGGTGGAGGTTTCAGTAGTTGGTGATGTGGGATCTTCGCTAGTTGATTGAACTGGTTGGTGTGGTGGAAGTATCGGTTGTGGTGATGTGGAAATTCATGGTTGGGGGTGGAGTTTCAGTGTTGGTGATGTGGGATTTCAGTGGTTGTTTATGTTGGTGATGTGGGATTTCGCTGTTGATTGTGAACTGGTTGGTGTGGTGGAAGATTCAGGTTGGAGTGGTGAGGTTTCAGTTGTTGGTGATGTGGGATCTTCGCTAGTTGATGTGAACTGGTTGGTGTGGTGGAAGTATCGGTTGTTGGTGATGTGGAAATTTCACTGTGTTGAATTTGTGTGGTGAAGAAAGTGTTGGTTTGGTTGATGGTGATGTGGAAGATTCGGGTGAGTTGAGTGGTGGACCGTATAGTTGTTGGTGATGTGGAAGGATTTCACTTGTTGATTCTGAACTGGTTGGTGTGGTGGAAGATGTCGAGTTGTTGTGTTAGGTTGATGGTGATGTGGAAGATTCGTGGTTGGAGTGGTGGAGATTTCAGTTGTTGGTGATGTGGGATCTTCGCTGGTTGATTGGAACTGTTGGTGGTGGAAGTATCGTTGTTGTGTTGTGGAAATTTCCTTGTTGATCTGAACTGGTTGGTGGGTGGAAGATTCAGTGGTTGGAGTGGTGGGAGGTTCAGGGTTAGTGGTGAGTTTCAGTGTGGTGTGTGGATCTTCGCTAGTTGATTGTGAACTGGTTGGTGTGGTGGAAGATTCAGGGTTGGGTTGTAGAGGTTCAGTTGTTGGATCTTCGCTAGTTGATGTGAACTGGTTGGTGTGGTGGAAGATCGTGTTGAGTGTGTGGAAATTTCACTTGTTGAGTTTCTGAAGTCTTGTTGTTGGTGTGGTGGAAGATTCAGTTGATTGGTGTTGTGGTTGATGGTGATGTGGAGGATTCTGTGGTTGAGTGGTGGAGGTTTCAGTTGTTGGTGTTGTGGAAATTTCACTTGTTGATTCTGAACTGGTTGGTGTGGTGGAAGATTCAGTTGCTGGTGTTAGTGTTGATGGCATTGTTGTCGTTTCAGTTGTGTGATTGTGAGTGGTAGATACTGGCGGAGTGATGAGGTTTGCATTGTGGTTGTTGGTGATAAAGTGGTCGTGGCTTCAGTCAAAGCAGCTGTAGTTGTTTGCAAGGTCGATATTAACGTTGAAACAGCGTTTGGGTCTATTGGTGTCGTTAATAGTGTTGTCAATGTCGCTTGCGTTTGTGTAGGCTCAGGTGGGCATGGCAAAGTGCCGTTAACTAAATAATTACAAAATATTATAAGGTGCATTAACTGGGTTAAAAAGTTTTTACATACGTCCTTTTATCACGTCTCTTAGGACGCCGAGTATGTCGCCTAGTATAAGATTCAGGCAGACACTCACGAGATGATCAGTGTTTGTGGAGTTTGAACGGTTTCTCCTGCAGCGTGTAAATTGAAATTAATATATTATACACTTGCTTAGTATCATATCTGGTAATGTTGCTTACCGTCACCAATCAAATCTGCTACAACATTCAGATCCAATAAACCGGAACTTTGGGTAGTGTCACCTGAAATATTGGTTTGAGAAATTAAACTCTTAACTTTTTTTACTATAAAATACTACTCACTACTTTGATCGCCAAGAAGACTACCCAGTAAATTGCGTAAGGTGCGTATGAGATTGCCTAGTACACCAGGCTCGCTAGTATTTGAATCTGTGGTGGCTGCTCTAAGAAGTTTTAAGCATACGCTTAGCAGCGGTTTCTCGTCGTCATCATAGTAATCGTAATCAGTTGATGCTTGCACACTGTCGGGGTTGTTTATTGCTGTCAAATCAAAATTTAAATTTTTCACTGAGGGTTTCCTTTGATTTTGAAGTGTATTACTTACTGGTTTCTTCGCCGCCTAACTTATTGATTACATCCCCTAAGATGCCCAGTAGATTTTGCAAGAGTCTCGTTTGACTAACTGCTTGCAGAATACTCGTCTGATTATTGCCGGACGTTTGTGCTGTGCTGTTAGTTTGTCCAACGACGCTTGGTGCTAAGATCGCAATAATAAATGCGACCAAGAGCCACGTGATGGCCCGGCCCATTTTTGTTTTAGCTGTTATAAGAAGTGAAGTCTGGTTAGTGTTAAGTAAATAAAATTCTAAATGCCTTAAAGTTATTATAGGAAACTAAGGCACAATTTTGCCTCAAAACCCTCAAAACCCTCGAAAATGCAATTCCTAGATGCAAAATCTATAGAATTTAAATCCTAAACCTTAGGAAGGGATTCTGTGGGGAAGAATTAATCATGCCTTGGTGTTGGGTCATGTTTTGAAAGCGCGGTCGTAAGGAAAGCGAATGAAAAGAGGACACTCCAGTGTTGTATCGGCCAAGGTTTTTTTAAAAGCGCCAATGCGAAAATTCTTGTGTTCGGAATCTGAATTGAAAACATTAAACATGCATCGCTATGGATTTTAAAGGCTATGCCGGAAATTGACTTTAACAACTGCTTCGAGGTTTGGAAAAATCGTTGACACAAGTATATTGTGGCCAAGGGACATTATTTTGAAGAAGACGAAATAGATTTTGAAGAATAAATTAGGAATTTTTGAAGTTGTGAAAAAATTCTTACTATTATTTCATTCTAAAATCCTTGTACCCTCAAACATACCTTCTTTTAATTTACAGCCTTTACTAAGTATCCTTTGAACCAGGTCCACACGTAGCGCCAACCGTTGTTACGTGCCTGTAAATTGGAACAAAAAAAATCGCTATTAAAAAAATTATATTTTTTATTATTAATTTTTGGTAGTACAAAAAAATTTACAAACTTTTTAAGACAAAATTTTTTTCTATGTAAATATCAAATATATAGCAAAGCCACCACTCACGTTTAGTATACGCCGTCACTCACTAATTTCTACTGAATTAGCATTACTTAGTGTTTTTGTATTTATTTGTAAAAGCGCGTAAATTGAACGCGTCTAAAATGTGCGTGCGAATAACGGACGTGCCAATATTGCGTTATGTCATCATATGAACGACAGCATATTTCCTGTCAAACAACCATATGTAATGAAATTAATTACAATAGTTAATGCGTTATTCAATAAATTTTAAATACAGACTAAAAATAGCACAACGCATTACATAAGATTTCTTGCTAATGAATTAGTTAGCATGGTATAGCAGTTAAGACCCACGTAATGGTTTAACTCATTAAATGTTTGTTTTCTCGCAAAGCTTTACTGGCAACTACTAAACCACCGCCGAAGTAGACGTATTGATGTTGTGAGAAATTTGTTCGTATTAAAATTACACTCAAAAAGTAAACATTACCTAAGGTTAAAGCCTTTGAAAAACCCATCTTTAGAATCAATACCAGCCGAGAGATCTAATTTTCGACCACATTTAGCTGCAATTAGAGCCGTATGTGAGCCGTATATTCTTTTACGAGGCGTCAAACGTCTCGTGATAGTAGATATAAAATAGAACACGAGAGGATACCCATCCGCTTCTATTCTGCCAATAGCGGCTCTAGGATGCCTTCTCTAGCTAGCTCATTAGCTTTACAGTTTCCTGCGATACCGCTGTGGCTTCTCCTCCAATGATTTCTTCCCACCCACAACTCCCACACCGATATATGAGTAGAGAAGGAGCCGCAAGAGTTCGGTTAGGCGACTCCATAATCCAAGTGATCCAGTATGAAGTCAAAGTGAGTGAGGATTTCCGAGTGTTCAGACACGTGTTCTGTCTGAGTCTGATGACAGCTTTCGCATAAATACTCCTTACGGCGAAGTACACAGGCAATATGTACAAGATCTGTGGTTCAATAGTATTTCTCATTGAAAACGTTACAGCTTCTCAAAAATGGCTTGTGCATAATCATCACTCCAAATGTGACAACTTTATTTGCCTTTATTTAACTTACCGATTGAACCAAAAGTGAGCTTCATAAGTGAACAAAATTTTTTAGTGAAAATCAGGTTGACGATTGAGGATTATTCCGCTACAATTCTTGCACGTTTTGGATTCTTTTAGTACGCGAACTAAGCTGCTTCCGCAAATTCCGAAAAGTGAGTCGGCTCAGTTTCAATTGTTACGTGCTATCGCGAATGGACTGCTTCGGGTCTTCTACGATACTCGACTCTGCTGGGCGATTATGTCGACTCTGTTGGATGCTGGATGCGCCAACATTTATTTTTTCAATTTTTTTTAATTGTAAATAATTTTCACAAAATACATACGTTGTTACCAGGTCGGTCTGTTCATATGGAGATGGCAAACCAAACTAAATAAAAATCCAGGAGCAGCTGCCAAAAGCACCAACTTCGAAAAGAGGATTCTTTCATTGAAAATCACACTTCTAAAAACACTTCTTATTATAATGAATGACAATGATGACTAAAACTTTTCTGAGAGTTCTGATAGTTTGCTTCATTCTACTATTTCACATTGCTACTTTTTTCCCAAACTTTAAGAAACTAATATAACAACCACTTACGGAGATAGAATCCCTTGCCAGATTTAAGTTATCGAAAGCGGCAATGATGTAGCATCGAATGAAAGTTTGCTCACGGGTTATGCCATGTTTCAGTAATGTTGAGTCCAATCAATGAAAATTTGCTTTCTTTGCAGTTTTTCGAACCTAAGGAACCATATTAGGCAGTTCTTGCAAAGTCTAAAATTTAATACGTGCAAAACATGGTAACTAATATTATAATGCGACCTTGGATCAGTCTACAACTTATATTTGTCTTTTTTCGCTTACGAGGTGTGTTCAAAAAGTATCGCGAATTTTGTGTTTTTTCAAAAATTATTTATTTATTCATGAATATCTATTTTGTCCCCTTCAAAATAATCCCCATGAGATATTATACACTTGTGCCAACGGTTTTTCCAATCTTTGAAGCACTTCAAAAATCATTTTTTTTTTTATCTTCTTCAGCTCCTCCTTCGATGCCGTCTTTATCTCGTCAAGAGAAGCGTAACATTGTCCTTTCATGGGCCTCTTCAGTTTAGGGGGCCAGATCTGGGGGATACGCTGACTGCGGCATCATTAGTGTGTTGTTTTTGGCCAAAAAGTCGCGCACAAGCAACGATGTGTGCGAGCAGGGGTGTTTTATAGTGGTGAAAAAGCCAATTTTTGTTCTTTCACAAATCCGGGAGTTTCTGGCGGATTGCTTCGCGCAAATTGCGCATAACTTGCAGGTAATATTCCTTATTGACCGTTTTTCTCTGTGGCAAGAACTCATGATGCACCAAGCCCCTGCAATCGAAGAAAACTGTCAGTTACGATTCGCGATACTTTTTGAACACACCTCGTATATTACGAGTATGCGAGACCAGCGGAAGTATAGTCTTCATCCAATTTAGGCAAGAGGACACAATCTTAAGAAAAAGTCTTCTCTTATGGTGGTCCTTTCAGGGCGCTAAGTACTAAAACTCTGATTAATCTTTCAACTTTCGTATGTTAGAACAATGTGGAGTCTGAGAAAGCTTAAGCTGGAGTACCATTAGCTTAGTAGCAATAACTTGTCTCTGAAGAAAAAAGAATTTGCTTTTAACCCGCTTGGTGGTCAAGGCAAATTTGTGATTTAAAATTATTGTACTAGCAATAAAAGATATGGAAATTGAGTACCATTACGAGAAAATTGTACAATCATATTACGAACATCCCTAGTAATTCTAGTAGTGCAATGGTTGCAAATATTTTCATTACCAATAAAAATGCAATGTCGTGCATGTTGTTGTTCTGTCAAATGTTATTTAAAAAAAAATTGTACATATGTTAATAAAAATAAACAGACATACAGAGCCGAAATTATTTCAGCAAGACCATGCATAAAAATGTTGAAGAGACACGCGCCAGAGCAACGCTTAAGCGGCAATTAACTGGGTTAGCGGTTGTATGAGGTATTTAAGAAGTTGTGTATGAGCATGTATGAAAAAATTCTAAATTAAATGAAATAAAGCTTCAAGTATTTATAGATTTGAAACATTGAAGAGAAACTGATTTCTGCCGGAAATGCTTTTGATTATTTTGTGAAATCAAGACGCTAGTTTACTACTGTAGCGAGACTAGAAAATATATTGCTTATCATTTCTGAAATTCAAACTGATGCGTTTAGAGCAAAAGTAGTTGCTTGGTTTCTGCGTTGTTGTTGTGATTGACGTAGTTGTCGCAGAGAACAGACAACCTATATTTTTTTATTATTTTAGAACCTGGTGTTGTTGTCGTAAGAGTACTGGTTGTTGTAGTCGTGGTAGTTGTTGTTGTTATATATTTTCGTCTGTTGAAGGTTTTAGTATTGTTGGCGTGACGTTAGCGGAAATCATAGTTGTTTTTATATTATATAAAGGGTGATCCATTTCAAGGTTCCCACTTAAAAAAAAACGCAAAACTTCAAATTTAATGTGTATGTTTTTTATCATTTGAAACAACTTTTTTTGTCATTTTTTTTTTTAAAAGATTATCTCTTTGAAATGTTGGTCCCGTTTATGTCTTAGCTGGTTCATCCATTGAGTGCAATTTTCAATGACTCGTTCGAGTATTTCGACTGGAAACTGACGAATTACAAGCGTGATATTTTGCTCCAAGGCCTGAATCGAAGCGGAATTGTTCGTATAGACTTTGAACTTTACATTTTGCCCACAGGAAAAGGTTTAACGGTTTCATATTACACCAACTTGGTGGCCCATTGTCTGGCCCAAAATGTGAAATCATCTGCACACCGAAGTGTTCTCTCAATCAATCCATTAAGGGGGTATTCTAGTCTAGAAATCAAATTTTGGGCAGTTTTTTGAATTTTATTTAAAAAAAAACCAAAATATTTTTACTATCCATTTTTTATGGTGTTTTTATTGATATCTTAAGAATACAGAAAAAAATTTTACAAAAAAATATTAAAAATTAAAATAATTAGAGGGGGGGAGAGACAGGTGTAAAAAAATGGCGCATCCTGGTGACATTGATCCTGACTCTCCTGGTGGTCTGAAAAAAAAAAATCAAAAGAAATTCTTAATCAGTAAGGATGCTGTTATAGTCCCTACCTCAGGGAACACGAAAAAAAAATTCTTTGAAAAAATGGCGACTGCCTGAAAATAAAAATAATTTTTTACGCTTTTTTTGAAATTCCTGAATTTTTTTTAAATATTAAAAACAAAAATTTTGACACGTTGCTGGTAGGAACGATAAAGGATTATATAAAGAAGGTTCACACAAAATTTCAAGTAAATCGGTTGTATAGAACTTGAGATAATGCCAGTGCCGTGTGGAAAAAACTAGTTTCGAGAAAAACGCGTTTAAATTCTACGTTATACGATATTCGCTCAACCGGTCTACTTGCCACGTCACTAAAATGGCTATAACTTTGAAAATAATTTGAGTTTTGAAAAATCCTTTTAGGGAGATATTTTTGAATATCAAAACTATCGAATTATGAAAAAAAATTTCGATTTTTCAAATTTCTAGCGTGAATACCCCCTAATTGATGAGTGTGTGAAAAAAAATTTTTTTTCGATTTTTTTCAAATTCTAGAGTAGAATACCCCTTAATTGATGCAGTGTGTGGGAACTGGTGCCGTCCTGTTGAAAGCAAATGTCGCTGAGATTTAATATCAAGAAAACTTAGGTGAAAGGAATTGTTTTTGGTGGAAGTTTATTATGAACAATCTTTAGGTAAACTCCAAAGGCATAGCACCGTTCTGAGACAGCCAAAAATATTTGTATATAAGGAACTGGAAGCATTACTCGATAAAGATTATTGCCAAACACGAGAAGAGCTCGTAGAATTTTTGGACAGTTTTCCCCCCCCAAAAGCCCCGACCAGTTTAAACTATTAAAAATATATTTGATTGAAACACAGAGACGCTGAAATGCCATTTTGCAACGGCTTGAGACTGATGATGAAAAATTGCTCCTTTATGACAACCTTAAATGCAAAAAATCAGCCCAATCAACGACAAAGCCGCATATTCATGACGCCAAGGTTATGTTTGCTGGGTTTGGGAGGACGTGCTGTATTGTAAGTTTCTTAAATCGGGTGGAACAATCAATGGAGAATACTAGCGACATCAACTCGTCAATTGAAACGAATAATAGCCGAAAGACGCCCGGAAAATTCGACTAGACACCATGCAAAAAATTCGTCATTTTTACAACAGTCGGCCTTATGTTGTAAGTTTGGTAAAAAATATTTGAGAATCAGACATCAGAACAGTGTGCAAAACAGGCTTGATTCAGGCTAGGGCCTAGTTACACAGTTTTTTCTGTTCACAAATTTCCTGAAGAATATGAAAATGTTACAGCTTCAGAGCTCGATACCGTTTGACCCTACGGAACAAATTGATGAACGCACAACACCAGGAATATAAAAAAAAAATAAAATAAAATAAAATAAAAAAATAAAAAAAAATGAGCATCACCTTGATGTTTGAGCGTCTTTAGCGTAGTTTTTTGATTTCGCCTAGTTTTTTTCCCTCCATTCCCATGATCGTTGACTTATTTGCATGTGATAAACCCATGTTAGGATGCCCTAAGAGACCTGTTTACGGTACTCTTTAAAAAAAAAAAATCAGCTTTATCGGGACCAGTCATGTAAGAATGAGTTTCATACCCATAATATCCACCAAAATCGAACCGACTCGTGAGAGATGTCATGTCGAGCTCTCTTGCCATCTCTCTAACACTTGCCGGCCCATTTTCAAGCACCATATCCTTCACTGTTTTGATACTATTGAGGTATACCAACTTAATTAAGCAGCTGAGGTAAACAAACTGGTTGATAGATGGCGCTCATTTCTGGCATAGTAATTAATATCATACCCCGGGAATTGAAATTACAATTTCGGGGTACTTTATTCTCACAATGTATAGCTCTACCTACATTGAACTGTTAAATCTTTAAACTACAAAGCACAACTTACTCCCCCTTTTTCCAGCTACTATTTATCTATAAAAATATTGAAGACCTTAAGATAACCATTTAACAGATAACAGCGCATAGCCGCACGTCTTGAACGCTTCTGGCAGACGTGTACCAAACAGCGTTTCTGATAAATGGCTTGAGCTAAAGAAGTCGCAGAAGAACACTAGCACACAGCAGCTAAGCCAAGCTTTGGCTTTGGCATATAAAGCAATCAGTAAGCCCTCTTCAACCACATTGTGGCCGTAACCCGCGCATTGGCTCGGAAGTGTGGTCTTTTTGTTCGAAGAATCAATATTATAAAAAATCTTTTTATTATTTCTGAAAAATAATATATATACATAAACAGTTGTTGTTAAAAAAAAAAAAAAAAAAAAATATTAAACGGATATTCAAACTACTGCAATGCGACGCGTCGTTATTTGGCTATTATTAGCCACAGGCTCCGCTCTTTTGGAGCATACCGGAGCTGGTAATATTGGTGCCAAACAGATAAGTGAGTGATAAATAGAAATTAGGAGTGAACGGAAAAACATGCAAAATATGCAAGAGATAAAATAAAAAAAATGTGAATTTAAAAAAAAAATTACATTAGATATTAAAAATTTAAGTAACTAAAAATTTTGAAATAATAACTTTTTCAATTAATTTTTCAAAAATGAATTAAACATGTCCTAAAAATTAAAAAAAAAAATGTTATAATGTTTTCTATTTTTTTAAATAAATTCTACAAAAAATTATTAAAAAAAATAAGAAAAGAAGTTAACTTCGGCTGAATATCACTCCTTCAGTTTCCATAAGAGAACTTATTTTGATCGGTCAGTTTGTATGGCAGCTATGTACTGCCTGTATATGACACAGTGGCCTGATCCATACAATTTCTCCGGAGATTGCATCGACGATTTGTATATTAACTCATGCCGCATTTAATGCAATTACTTGGAAAAACAAAAATACGACGTTTGATCTGTATGTTTGTACGGCAGCTATATGTTTCAGTTGTTCGATAGATGACAAACGAGCAGCTTCTTGGTAAAAAAGGACGAAATTTTTCTTTGTCCGGCAATGGAACGTCTGCTCAATCGTCATCGATTGTGGAATCGGGTTCACCATCTCCAACTGTTATGCTTTAACTGTCATGCAGCAGGCTAGAGAAGTGCTCCCTTCATAATTTCAGCATGCTCTGGGCATCAGACACTACATCAGGGTTCTACAAGAGTATGCTCTGCTCTTGAAATTTTCTTTTAGTTGGCGTAAATTTTCGTTTCGTTTTCACGAATTTCGGCCTCTCTCATTTTTTGTCTGCAAATAGTACTTCTCGCTTTCCTCTTCAACTCTCGGTATCATTACCATCCCGCACGTGTTATGTTCCCCTGTTTTCTCGTCACTGCGATTCTTCACTCCAATGGTTTCATTGGCAACTGAACGTAAGAAGCTTGAAATGACGTCCCACAGATTGCAGCTTCTCGACGTCGAACCTTCCTTGGATTTGTTGAGCTCCAAGCGCTCAATGAAGACACTTTTGGTCACATTGTCGTTGTCTTCCACCGGGGGGCGCAAATCAGCTAAAGCTGAAGAATTCCGCTTTGGTCCGGATTATGGTCAGACGTTCATCCACCGGGGTGAATGGCAGGACTCAGCGACAGAATCTCTCTTCCACCACGAATCCCACACCGATTTTGCATTTCTTTATATGCAGTGTATACCAGTAAGTACTGGTCTCAGTCCGACGTGCATGCCTTTAAATTGTAATTCTTAATGCGTTGCCGTGGTCGTCATAAAAAGGGGCGTCTCTCATCCGAAGCTGTTGTGTTCTTTTCATTGGGAATGTGGGATGTTTCGCCGTCTTACTTTAACTGGCTTTCAAACGGAGGTTTGATACTTGATCTAAGACCGAACGTCGTGAGCTGCTTGAGCCATTTGTAAAAAAAATCGTTTCTGGCCACTCCCAAGTGAATGGCGCTAAGATAACTTTCCTCACTTGCGCGAACTTCTACACATTGCTTCATCCTCCATTACATTCACCTAAATTGATAGTTTGGTGTAGTTTTCGCTCTGGTGGAATCATCATATTCAAATATATTATATATTTTTTTCACAGTGAACTCCGGAACTCAAATCGCCGGTAACAATAATGCCGTTACTAGTCTTTTGAATGTGAACCCGCAGGCGGGCGTAGCCGTCAATGCGTTGAACTCCGTAACTCAAACGGCGAGTGGTGCAGCTGCTGCAGGCAGAAATAACATTGGCTCCGGCCAAGCTAGTAAGTAATTTGTTACTTATAAAAATAAATAAACGCTACTACTAGAGAGTCTTATTTCTAAAAATTTAGTGAACACCGGCGCCCTCATCAAAGGCAGCGGCAACACAGTCAGCAGTTTGTTGAATGTGAATCCTCAAGTCAATGCGGACGTCAACGCTTTGAATGCCGTTAAGCAACAAGCTACTGGTGGGGCCGGAGGTGTTGCTTCGACCGGTAATAATATTGGAGGGAGACAGATACGTAAGTAAATAACGGAAGAAGTATTATTTTTTTCAATATTTTGTTGAGGCTGAGTAAGAATTATTATTTTTGAACTTATGCTCTTTTCAAAGCCTCGTATTTCGACTGATATGTAGTTCCAAAAGCTTTAAACTTCTCTTTCGTGGAGTTTGCACTTTCTAAAAATTGTGACAAAGGCCATAATCGCTCATCTGCTGAAAGGACAACATGACCAAATAATCGTAGAAACTACGAGTAAGGTCTTACTAGATTAGTTTGTTCTCATCAGTTTCGCAAATAATTAAAATATTACTACTAGAAAAAGCTGTCTCACCTAGGATCCTTCCTGTCGAAGACTGTTTTTGGTTTTAGCTTACTTCAAAAACTCGCAGGAAAACTCGCAATACTAGCGCTGAGCCTGCTAACTGTGCGCTCAAAGCTGGTACATAAGTTTTTTCTTTGGTTGCCGGTTCAAATCGGAATAGTGCCGAGTTGGATCTGCATTGTGTCTTGTCTTCTAGCATTGAATAATAGAACTCATAGTCACTTAGCAGGCATTTGTGGACGACCTAGTCCATATACATAACTGCCTAAAACAGAATCCGTGAGATCTACTGAGCTACTTGCCATAGCAAAGTTTGCAAGATGTCAAAATCTTATGGAGGCAACCACCAGGCACTTTCCCCACGATTGTCCAACCCTTGCTTACCTTCGGCAAATCAGCAGACAAGCCAATACTGGCATTAACCATCTCAATAAATTTATGATAGACCCAAAGCGCTTTGTCGATTTATGAGGTTCCTATCATATAACTACATACCGTCATTTCAAGCTGTCGAAGTGAGCCCCTTCTTAACCTTATCTTCTTTAAAAACTGTGAAGAGAGTGAGATATTATAATTTTAGATGAAGAATTTTCATATTTTGACATTACTGAAGGCTATTGTAAGTTTTATATAATAAAAGTACCTGAGCAACTTGACCACTTTTTCATATAGAAGTACCTCCCTTCCACAAGTAGAAATGCTTCCAATGTTGCCGATTGCTGCGGTAAATCAAAAACTTTTCTGTTTTTTAGAAAACTTCCTTTATAAGCGGTCTTTTGTAGTTTTTTTTTTTTATTTTTATTAAATAAAAGTACATTCTCGTTTTTCCAGAATCAGCAGGCGCTAGTATTGTTGGTGATGGCAACACAGTTTCGAGTCTCGCCAATGTCAATCCACAAGTTAATGCTGGTGTAAATCTCTTGAACGCTGTTACACAGACTGCAACTGGCGTAACTGGCGGTGGCGTTAGCGGTGGATTACTAGGCGGGATAGGAGGTGGTGTCAATAATATCGGCGGCAAGCAAATCAGTAAGTATTTACAGCTCTAAGTGATACAAAGGAGAAACTGGGCATGTGTAAAAATTGTTTTCTTTTATTTTCTTGCAGTGGACCAAGGTACCAGTATACTGGGTAGTGGTAATCAAGTCTTCAGTCTGCTAAATGTAAACCCTCAAGTGAACGCCGATGTGAATGCTTTGAATACGGTGAAACAAGAAGCTGTAGGTGGTGGTGCTGGATCTGTTGGGTCTGGGCGTGAGTAAACTGATAAAATTTATTAATATTAAAATTGTAAATAGTTAGCGCTTTGTAACGAATTTTATTAAAAAATGTTTCAGAACAAACTGTGACCCAAATTGCTCGCGGTCACGGAAATACAGTAACGAATACCGGTCAAACCAATCAACAAGTGAGCGCATGCGTAAACTTCATTAATGCGATCTCACAATCCTCTCATACCGTTCCAGTTAGTGGAAATATTGTTAGTCACGCAGTTGGGGTTTCTAATAATATTGGAGGTCAGCAAGTCAGTAAGTATGAAGTTTAAGAGTAACTAAGAAAAAAGTATTAACCCAAGAGCGAGCTCTGCCTTGAATAATTAAGCAGCTTTGAGAAGCGCACGGGACATTCGTTGTTTGTGATTAATGTCCCAGAGTTATACTTGTTACAGAAGAGAGACTGAACCAGGCTCTACCTGTATGAAATATAAAATGTCTAAATAAAAAATGTACTAACATTACCCAGACTACTTGAAGCCAACCTTTCACTCTCTTCCTAATAAATTTTTGTCTAAATTAATATCGTACATTCACCTAACGGTTTCGAACTAAGTCCAGTTAAATGTTGAAGAATTAGCCGATGCTCACAATATGCAAGGCAATTTGGTATATATATGTATGTTATCTAGGCTCTTCGATACTAAATCAGAACCCTATTCACTTCTTCTATTAATTTCCAATATTCTATATTATCTTCAGGTAATTCTGGCGCCAAAATAGTTGGTGACAAAAATGTGGTCTCCAGCCTAATTAATGTGGATCCACAAATTGGTCTTGGTATAAATCTCTTAAATCAAGTTACACAAACGGTTTCCGGTGTAACAGGTGGCGCTGCTGGTGGTGGTGGTGCTAGCGGAAAAAGTAATGGTCTTTTGGGCGGTGTAGTCAATAGTGTGGGAGGTGGTGGCAATAATATCGGCGGCAAACAAGTCAGTAAGTAACATAGTCAACCAAAAAGTTGTCATAATAGTTTTGTAATATTTTTTTTTTCTTATATAAATCTGCGATAATAATAGTGGATACAGGAGCCAACATTGTGGGTAGTGGTAATCAGGTTTCGAGTTTGTTGAATCTCAATCCACAAGTGAATCTTGATGTAGATGTCTTAAATGACATCCAACAGGTAGCTACTGGTGTGACTGGTGTAACCGGCGGTACAGTCAACACGGGAAAGCCTGTTAGTTCAAGTCGCCCTGCCGTAATATCAGGAGGGGCTGGAAATAATATTGGCGGCACTCAATCACGTAAGTAACAGACATCTAAGAGTTCTAACTCACACCAAAAATTCGAAATTTCCTCTTCCTTATAGAAACCACAGGAGCTCGCATAGTCGGCGATGGCAACACTGTTTCGAGTCTCGCGAATGTTAATCCTCAAATTAATGCAGGCGTAAACCTGCTTAACACAGTTACGCAAACCGTTTCAGGAGCCACAGGTGGAGCAGGTGGTGGTAAAAGCGGTGGACTTTTGGGAGGTGTACTGGGTGGACTCGGAGGAGCAACCAACAATATTGGTGGCAAGCAAACTAGTAAGTAAACATTACGAGAACTTAACTTAAATTTAATTTAAAATTAATTTAACCTAACTATTTCCTTCATTTGTAGTGGACACCGGCACCAGTATTGTAGGCAGTGGCAATACGGTTTCCAGTTTGCTGAATCTCAATCCTCAAGTAAACGCTGATGTCAATGCCCTAAATGCTGTGCAGCAGCAAGCGACTGGTGTGACAGGCGTAACCGGTGGTGCTGCCAGGACAGGTAATCTAGCTGGTGTAAGTCGTCCTCTTGCTGGAGGTGCTGGAAATAATATTGGTGGCAGCCAACTCCGTAAGTTTAAAAAATTCAGGGTTCTAACCCCCAAAAAAATTTTTTTAAAATTTTTACTTTTCCCAATAGAATCCACAGGAGCTCGCATTGTAGGCGATGGTAACACGGTCTTTGAGTCTCGCGAATGTCAATCCGCAAGTAAATGCTGGGGTAAACCTGCTAAGCACAGTTACGCAAACCGTTTCTGGAGCCACAAGGGGATCAGGTGGTGGACTTTTAGGAGGTGTTCTTGGTGGAATCGGCGGTGCTTCGAACAATATTGGTGGCAGGCAAGTCAGTAAGTATTTAAATTTCATAACTATCTTGGCTTATTGTTTAAAGGATTACTAACCACTCAACTCTCGATTATTAGTGGATACAGGCAGTATCATACAAGGAAGTAACAACCAGGTTTTCAGTCTTTTAAACCTCAATCCTCAAGTGAATGCAGATGTTAATGCGCTAAATGCTGTTAATCAGAAAGCGACTGGTATGGCAGCTGTTACTGGATCTGCAGGCGCAGTTAGTGGTGCTACAGGAACAGGCGGTTCAATAGTAACAGGACTAAGTCGTGCTGGAAACAATATCGGAGGCAGTCAAGCTCGTAAGTAATGAAAAGTTAAATTCAGAGCTATATCAGACATCTGATTTGTAAGACAGAAATACTGAACCATTTTTACTTGCTGTAGAATCCACAGGAGCTCGCATAGTCGGCGACGGCAACACTGTTTCGAGTCTCGCGAATGTAAATCCTCAAATTAATGCAGGCGTAAACCTGCTAAACACAGTTACGCAAACCGTTTCAGGAGCCACAGGTGGAGTAGGTGGTGGTAAAAGCGGTGGACTATTAGGTGGTGTACTGGGTGGACTCGGAGGAGCAACCAACAATATTGGTGGCAAGGCAAGTGATTAGTATTAGCAGTAATCTTAGCTTATTGTGTAAAGAAACTAACAGCTTCTATGCTAACTGTGTTTACTTTTAGTGGAACTAGGCAGCCAGTCAAGTTGTAAGTATGAAACAGGTTTCTCAGCTCTATTGTAACCTCAATCCTCCAAGTGAATCGCAGATGTTAATGCGCTAAACGCTGTTAATCAGGAAGCGACTGGTCTGGGAGCTGTTACTGGACTGCAGGCGCAGTTAGTGGTGCTACAGGAACAGGGAGTTCAAAGTAACAGGACTAGGTCGTGCTGGAAACAATATCGGGGGCAGTCAAGCTCGTAAGTAATGAAAAGTGAAGTTTGCAAATATATCAGAGTACATCTGATTTGTAAGACGGAAATACTAAACACATTTATTTGCTGTAGAATCCACAGGAGCTCGCATTGTAGGCGATCGGCAATACGGTTTCGAGTCTCGCGAATGTAAATCCACAAATTAATGCAGGCGTAAACCTGCTTAACACAGTTACGCAAACCGTTTCAGGAGCCACAGGGTGAGGTGGTGGTAAAAGCGGTGGACTATTGGGTGGTGTACTGGGTGGACTCGGAGGAGCAACCAAAATATTGGTGGCAACAAATAGTAAGAGAATTATTTGTTTAAAGAAAAATAGCTGCTATGCTAACTGTGTTTTTACTTTAGTGGACACTGGCACCAGTATTGTAGGAGTGGCAACACTGTTTCCAGCCTACTGAACCTCAATCCCCAAGTGAACGCTGACGTCAACGCCTAAATGCTGTTAGAGCAGGAAGCAACTGGTGTGACGGGCGTAACCGGTGGTGCAGCCAAGCCAGGTAGGCCTGGCGGTGTAAGTCGCCCTGCAGTATCAGGGGGTTTTGCGAAATAATATTGGCGGCACTCAATCACGTAAGTAACAATGATTTGAGGTAATTAATTGTAAAATATTTGACATTCCTAAATTTCCACTTTCGAACAGAATCCACAGGAGCTCGCATTGTAGGCGATGGCAATACGGTTTCGAGTCTCGCCAATGTGAATCCACAAGTGAACGCTGATGTGAATCTATTAAACTCGGTTACACAAACAGTTACTGGTGCAAGTGGTGCTGGCAGTTCTGGTGGTGGCTTATTAGGTGGCTTACTCGGCGGCTTGGGCGGTGCGTCCAATAATATCGGTGGCAAGCAAGTCAGTAAGTATTCTCACCTAGTAAATAGTTATGATGAGTTTTTTCTAACTTTTTTTCATATTTTAGTGGATACTGGGACCAGCATAATTGGCAGTGGGAATACCGTTAGCAGCTTACTGAATGTTAATCCGCAAGTGAATGCCGATGTCAATGCCTTGAATGTGGTGAATCAGCAAGCTAGTGGCGTACAAGGCGGCATTGGTGGTGATACCAGTTCTGCAGGTGGTGTGCAACCTGGTAAGTTTATGTTGTAGTTGTTATAGAATTATTTAAATTTTCCCGTACTTTCAGCAGTAGCAGGCAGACCAGTGCGGCCAGGAAGCGCTGTAGCCGCCGGCAATAATATTGGTGGCAGTCAAACACGTAAGTAAATTTGAACCTTATTTACTTGAAATTGCTTTAGATTTCAATGGCATTATGGGTAAACTTCTCCATTTGCTTTACAGAAAATAGCGGCACCGTGATTCAGGGGTCAGATAATGAGGTGTTTACCTTGGCCGACGTAGCACCACAACTTGATCTCAACATTGACTTACTCAATGCAGTTACGCAAACCGGTTCTGGGAGGTGGAGGCGGTGGCGGATTACTTGGCGGCTTACTGGGTGGTGATGGCAGTGGCAATAATATCGGCAGTAGACAGCAACGTATGTGTTTTTTGTTAGAAAGATTAATTATATCTTAATTATATAATTTCACATAATTTTACTCCCACTTAGTCAATGATGCTACCGTTATTCGTGGTGACAACAATAAGGTAAGCACTTTGGCCAAAGTTAAGCCACAAGTGGGTGTGAATTTGCAAGTGCTCAATCAAGTCGAGCAGCTTACCGGTCTTGTAGGCGACATTTTGCAAGATCCATCTAGTGTGACGAATATATTGTTGCCCGGTTCGGATGGTGAAATGGACTGTGGTGAGAACAATATCGGCAATGTGCAGGAGCGTAAGTATTGTTGGCATTATTCCAATCGAGGTTAAATATTCTTAACACTTCTATTATTTAAACATTTTATAGGCATATCCGGTGCTGATATTGTTGGCAACAATAATGAAGTCTTCACCGGGGTTGACATAAGTCCACAAATTAATGCCGACCTGAATATCTTGAATAGTGTAAGGCAAAGAGTACATTGCAAGCCGAGAGTTAAAACAACCACTCCGCCGCCAACAGTACCGCCAACCCTTCCACCAACTTGCCGCCAACACTTCCACCGACTTTACCTCCAACTCTTCCACCAACTTTGCCGCCAACTTTACCTCCAACTTTCCACCAACTCTGCCACCAACTTTACCTCCAACTTCTACCACCAACTCTACCTCCAACATTCCACCAACTTTACCTCCAACTCTTCCACCAACTTTGCCGCCAACTTTACCTCCAACCTTACCTCCAACTTTACCCCCAACACTTCCACCGACCTTACCTCCAACTCTTCCACCCCACTTTACCACCAACTCTCCCTCCAACTTTACCTCCTACTCAACCACCGACCTTGCCACCAACATTACCACCACATCCATTGCCGCCATTGCCACCATATCCTATATATCCACCTTATCCGCCATATCCAGAATATCCCACATATCCACCTTTGCCATCCTATGTGCCACATGCACCAAAAGTACCAACGCCAGCTCCAATTCCAATTGCACCACCGCAATCACCGTCGACTAATTGCTTCGAAATAACCGATTATGATGTTGACGGCACGAAAGGAAAAACACGCGTGGTTTGTGTGCCGAAGCCAGCAGTTTCACCGCAGAATCCTTCACCCCAAATATTAGTCTTACCTCCTGCAGTACCACGCCCAGCGCCAAGAACACGTTGCTATCGTCGGCGTTGCAACAAGTGGAGCACATTGAAAGGTGAGAAGGAGTGTTGTAATGAAAATCATCCCATCATGTTGAGCCAGTTGCTCCAGCATTGACTCCAATTCAAATTCACCACAGCAATCACAGCCATCGGATTACGTGAAATCGGCACAACCTGTGCAGATAAGACTGGATCACTTCTATCCTTAAAATTATGTATCGATAATGTAGACACTCTTTGATAATAAATGATGACTGAAAAAAAGTGGACAGAATTTTCTTAAATTACTGAAAATTAAAACAGCTTAGGAATATTTTATAAGATTTTATTTGTGCTCTTAGGAGAAGTGATAACTTTTGTCACGGTTTCTTAATGAGTTTGAGGACATTCCGAGAGCACTGTCAAAGCCTTGAAGATTTTAATTGGTAAAAGGTGTGATTTTGAATTGCCTTTATGTTTGAATTTTTCAAGATCTGAGTTTTTAAATGACTTCGAAAAATATAGCCTTTTTTCGGAGTTAGATCTGTAAGATTTAGGCATTCTTAAATATCGACCATTGCAATGTCGTATTGAAATAGATACTCTTTAACCACAGCTTGCTCCTCTCAGTAAATATTTTTATCGAAGCTGTAATTTGCAGACTCTGTAAGGTAAAATTTTTTCGACAAAAAGCTAGACTATACGATTTTCAGTTCTCGGACCTTAAGTTGTCATGGCTGAAACCGAAGCCCGTAAACAGATCTTTTAGCCGAGTATTTAATTCTTTATACGAGTAAACAGCTTTTTGACCTGATGCGCAGATGAGTAAAAAAGTAAATCGCTAACGAAGGTTGCGGATTTTTATAAAGAGCTTCAGAACTTCAGCTAGACTGCATCAAATGATACGAAAAAATGGATGCGAAAGCAATTCGTGATACAGAAATCCATGGATTGATCCAAAAAATAATATGAAACGTTCAGATTGGTTCATACAGTCTTTCCGAGAAAATTATTATATTAAATGTTGCTTTCTGGGAGCAAGTCTGCGCATGTCATTTCGAAAGCCATTGGGAACTAGAGTTTGATCAAGAGCTTTTGTTAAACTAAGACGCCATAAAGGCTTCTATTAAGTATTGAGAAAAGATATGTCTTTGCAGTAAAAGTAAAAATCTATATTAAACAGTCGCTAATTGAAAACTATACTTTATTGCATAATAGCATTTGTATTCTTGGAGTCACGTACGCCCCATGATATTTCTGCACGCTCCAATAAAATTTCACGCAGATTGTGAATAAAACTTATATCATTTTCAAATGTTATGAAGAATAAGGTGGTAGCCGAGTTTTATAATATGTACGAGTAGGAATCAGAAGTTTCGAGACAACAGCAAGCCTACGACCAAAATACCAAATTTCTCAGGCTTAACCAAATTTTATCGACCTAAATTACAATATTCTGTTAAAGAGATAGTGCGTCGATTATAAAGGTTCCCTCATTACGGGTTATTTTTTTAATAAATAAATATCCATAACCTTAACCTTAAACGCTAAATACATTCGAGCAAGTCCAATGTACGTCGAATAGAGAAGAAATGGAAGTAACTGAGAATGCGAGTTTCGTTAGGTAAGAATCAAGTTAAGAGAATAATCGTAACAAGACTTTCGCTGGAACGTTAAAATACCGGTCCGTTGTCAACGTAAAACTCCTATAAAACTGATCATGATGACCCTCATAGATCGACAAAGTGTTTTGAATCAATTACAAATTTTTTGACGTGGCTAACGACAGTTTCGGCTAAGTCTCATGGTTTGCTGAAGGTATGCATCGGCGAGTGGTTAACCTTTAACCTTAAACCTTAATATGGTAAAAGCTGACTAATGGAGGAATGAGTACAAGTAAGTAGTAGGGTTTCTACCTCACCTTCTGCTGCACAACTTTGAAAGTTTGCGTCTGCTGGATTTTTAGCCTTGCACAGGAGATCTCCTACGTTCTACTCCACGCCTAAGGGATCTGGCAGTGGCGAAAGCGGCTGATTATCGATCAACAATGCTAAGCGCACGCTAGTCCAATGCTCCAGTGTAAGCGCAGAAGATGCCAATGGATATCGAACTCCCATACCGATAAAAGCGGTATATGAGTCATCAATCTGTCTAAGTCATTGGCTTTGCAGTGACCAGCTATTTCACACCCAAACGAATCTGATAATGAAGTAGACTCATGTATATAAAGTGAGATTAGACATTCCTTGGCCAACTTTGTGCGCATCTCACATTTCTAAAAGAAGCCGCGAGCAGTAAGTCTACTGCGACTTTAATAATAGCTACGTTTGCCTGAAAGACACCACAATAGCAGACTTCTCCTCCAAACTTCGCACCAAAGCTCACTGCTTCTCTTCTCCAGCAACTTATCCCTGTACACATATTCCTCGTCTATATATATATATATATATATGAATGAGCGGACAAAAAACCTCCGGAGTAGTTTCTGGAACGCAATGGTCTAAGTTGTCACGGACACTATTGAAGAACGGAGAATTTCAGCGTGTTCCTGTTTGGAACCCTTCATATACCCAGTTTCTCTGAGCTTTAGAGCGACCTTCGCAGCAAAGTACCTGTCGAAAATATTCACGAGTGCACGCGTGTCGAGTTCGAAAAAAGTTTAAACCCAAAAAAGAAAAAAGGGAAAATAAGAGAAATCAAATGTGGAACTAAATGTTTTCAGATAAAGAAAAAGGGAAAAAAATATAAAAATACGTAGATAGATTCTGAAAAAGTGTTTATCAGAGATCTTCACAGCTTTCACAGTATTGCGACTTTCATGATATTTTTTTCTATTGTTTTTTTTTTTATGGTTTTTTCTATCTGGTTTTTTCTATGGTTTTTTTTACTGGTTTTTTCTACTGTTTTTTTACTGGTTTGTTTCTACCTAGATTAAAGTTAGTAAGAAGTTTTTCTATAATTTTAAGTTCTTCTATGAAGAATACATGACTAGATAATCTATATTGAGACTTTGAAGTTGTTTTCGGTTTAAAAAGGAGACCGTTTATATGCAGCTTCCTACTAAAATAAAAATCTGCTGAAAATATATAGCAGTATAATTAGTAAAGGTCTTCTTCTGGAGACACTTTCAGATTTTTTATATTATTAGACGTCAAAAAACTACTTAAAAAAAAAAAAAATTATTTGTTTACACGTACGTACAATTTTCAAAAATAAAGACCAGCTTCACCTACGCTAGACTCAAATTCAAGCTAAACAAATTCTATGTGTTGCCTTCCTTTTATACTGTTATTTGCTTTCTATTATTTAATAACGCATGTGATGTGATTATAGACTTTGTGAAATATGCAAAAATATTTTTTCAATAGCACGTTCACAGCTCACAAATACGCAAATATTTTGAATCGCACGAAAAAAAAAAAATAAAAATAATAAAGAAACAAAAAACCCACGATAGCAAATATAAACATTTATTTGAAATTATGAAAATTCAGTTAATAGTTATGCACGCAGTCGAGCGGTGTACACACGTAGGTGACTAAAAAGTATTAGAAGTGAACACTTCTGAAAACGCGCTGATATTTTCTTTGTGTCGAAATAAAGCTCAAGAGATACATACTTTTGAAACGAGCAAACAAAGCGAGAATTGCTAGGCGGCACGTCTGCCAGATATTTGGTACAGATGAGGTTTTAGTGATAGAAAACATGATTTCGAATAAAAAAAATAATAATCAAAAAGTGTAAACAAAATGATTTTATATAACGAGTTATACCTAGGACTCTTTAAGAGGAGGAAATCACAAAATTTCAGTGTGCAACGATCCAGGTTTTTTCCCAAAACAATACTTTAAAACACACAATTTTAGTGTTGAAGGAACCAAGTTTTCTAACACAATACTTTAAAGATCTATGACTACAAAAATAATTAGAAATAGTAGCGAAAATGAGATGTTAAGTGACATTCTAAACTAGTTTTTTTTTTTGGTTCTTCAGAGGATTATGTAGAATTTTTGGAAAAATAAAGGTATTTCGCCCATATTTGTAGTGTCTGCTTTTGATGAAAATTTCTTGTCGAAGAACGAGACATCCTTAAGACATTTTTGGACACATAATGTACCTTGGATTATCTTGGAGCTTCAATCAGCCAGACAAACTAGCTGGCATCGAAACTAGTCACTCAGCTTAGTGACATTTTGATATGCTCAAGCCGTTTTGTTGACACTTGAGCGGGTTTTGGGTTTCCCTTTTTAGGTTTTTTTGGTATCACATGGCACCGGGTGGCATCTGAGTGCAGCACTCTTCTCGACAGGGAAAATAATAGTTAGTAATCCAATTGAATTCATTATTAGAGGTTAGGGTGGGTACATCATATTTCGTTCTAAACTAACTACATTTCAATATTCCAAATTGGTCGCATTGTACTAGTTTATCTTTCGATTAGACACACATAATTAGTTGAATCAAAGAGTGCTAGAATTAAGCGGAACCCTGATTATTTTAGTAAGGTAGTTTTCGATCTACTACAAGAGCTACTAATACCAAAACCCGTCAAGGCTATTTACGAATATTAGTAAAAATTAACAAACACCAAAGGTAGATATTAGGGAAAAGACGAACAGCTACATTTCCTGTATATAAGGAGCGGGAAGAGAAAAATTAAAAACTAATATTTTTTAACTAATAAGAACTAGACATATTTGTAAAGTTTTGATATCGTTTTTCTATAAAATTATAGCGTTGCGCGTAAAATCAGAAATTAAACAACAAAATTATGAGGTCCGTCGCCTGTTGGCGGCTAATGGTCATAGCGGTATTGGTCTGGTATGGCAACAAACTCGTTGAAGCTGAAGAAAGATTGCCAAAATTGGCAATTGAAACTAAATCAAAAAGTCATGTGTTTTGGTAACAGATTTCAAAATGAAACCAATCTTACAGCACTTCAATTCAAAACCAGTAAAAGCAGGATAATCCAGAGACGTAAGTAATTTTTGAACCCTCCAGCCTATAAGTAATTGTCTGTATATAATTTGCAGTAATTAAATTGGCAAAAGATAGAAGCGAACTCTCCGAACACTTTCCCAGTCATTATTCCTAAACTCGAAGCATATATGTCTCATGATAAAGAGGCATTCCAGCCTTTAACTGGCAAGCGAACGATTAGGTCGGTAAATGATATAGCAGATCATACGGAAATTCCAAAAATTGGTTGGTATTTGAAAATTTATATTACATAACAAGATTTGATAAAATATTGTCAACTTCCTCCTCAATCAAAGGGCACTATGCAGCTACAAGAATACAGAGACGGTCAAATCTGTCATTATCACTGGGAAGGCAGCACCAATGAAAAACATATTTACCATATGAGAACTGACGACCAACCTGCAACCAACACGTTTACTCCACACAACTATCCACCTATGTGCACAACACAAAAGTCAACTACAACATCTACTGTCAGCACCTACTGCGCAACAACTTCAGCACTATGCTGGTACTGCAACAACTGTACCACCAACCACTGTGGCACCTACTGCAAGACACAACAACAACAGTGTGGCATTTCAGCACCTACTGATCCAACAACTGCACCACCAACCATGTGCACCTACTGCAGCACCAACTTCAGCACCTACTGAATTCAACAACTGCACCACCAACATTGGCACAATACTGACACAACTTCAGAACACTTCAGAACCTAACTGATAGCAACAACTGTACCACCAACACTGTGCCACCTACTGCAGCACCAACTTCAGCACCTACATGATCCAACAACTGCACCACCAACCACTGTGGCACCTACTGCAGCACCAACTTCAACTACGATCCAACAATGATTTATCAACCAATTCAACTCGATCCAACAACTGCAAACCACCTACTGTGCCACTCAAACTTCATATTCCTGGCACCACTGCAGACAATTCAGCACCTACCGATCCAACAACGCACCACCAACTGTGCCACCTACTGCAGCACAAAGCCAACTTACACCTACTGTGCCACCAATGACTAGCAGCACCAACTTCAGCACCTACTGATCCAACAACTGCACCACCAACACTGTGGCACCTACTGAGCCCTAGCACCTACGATCCAACAACTGCACCACCAACTTCGCTACTGCCAACAACGAACCAACATGCTTGCGCACCAACTTCAGCACCTACCGATCCAACAACTGCACCACCAACCACTGTGCCACCTACTGCAGCACCAACTTCAGCACCTACCGATCAACAACTGCACCACTGGCCAACAGCACTGTCACAACTCACAACCACTGTGCCACCTACTGCAGCACCAACTTCAGCACCTACCGATTCAACAACTGCACCACCAACCACTGTGCCACCTACTGCAGCACCAACTTCAGCACCTACCGATCCAACAACTGCACCACCAACCACTGTGGCACCTACTGCAGCACCAACTTCAGCACCTACCGATCCAACAACTGCACCACCAACCACTGTGGCACCTACTGCAGCACCAACTTCAGCACCTACCGATCCAACAACTGCACCACCAACCACTGTGCACCTACTGCAGCACCAACTTCAGCACCTACTCCAGCAACTGACCACCAACCTGTGCAGCACCACTTCAGCACCTACCGATCCAACAACTGCACCACCAACCACTGTGCCACCTACTGCAGCACCAACTTCAGCACCTACCGATCCAACAACTGCACCACCAACCACTGTGGCACCTACTGCAGCACCAACTTCAGCACCTACCGATCCAACAACTGCACCACCAACCACTGTGCCACCTACTGCAGCACCAACTTCAGCACCTACTGATCCAACAACTGACCACCAACCATGTGCCACCTACTGCAGCACCAACTTCAGCACCTACCAATACCAACTGCACCACCAACAACTGCACCACCTACTGCAGCACCAACTTCAGCACCTACCGATCCAACAACTGCACCACCAACCACTGTGGCACCTACTGCAGCACCAACTTCAGCACCTACCGATCCAACAACTGTACCACCAACCACTGTGCACCTACTGCAGCACCAACTTCAGCACCTACCGATCACAACTGCACCACCAACCACTTGGCACCTACTGCAGCACCAACTTCAGCACCTACCGATCCAACAACTGCACCACCAACCACTGTGGCACCTACTGCAGCACCAACTTCAGCACCTACGATCCAACAACTGCACCACCAACCACTGTGGCACCTACTGCAGCACCAACTTCAGCACCTACTGATCCAACAACTGCACCACCAACCCAACTGTGGCACCTACTGCAGCACCAACTTCAGCACCTACTGATCCAACAACTGCACCACCAACCACTGTGCCACCTACTGCAGCACCAACTTCAGCACCTACCGATCCAACAACTGCACCACCAACACTGTGCCACCTACTGCAGCACCAACTTCAGCACCTACCGATCCAACAACTGCACCACCAACCACTGTGGCACCTACTGCAGCACCAACTTCAGCACCTACCGATCCAACAACTGTACCACCAACCACTGTGCCACCTACTGCAGCACCAACTTCAGCACCTACCGATCAACAACTGCACCACCAACACTGCACCTACTGCAGCACCAACTTCAGCACCTACTGATCCAACAACTGCACCACCAACCACTGTGGCACCTACTGCAGCACCAACTTCAGCACCTACCGATCCAACAACTGCACCACCAACACTGTGGCACCTACTGCAGCACCAACTTCAGCACCTACTGATCCAACAACTGCACCACCACATCCCTACTGCAGCACCAACTTCAGCACCTACTGATCCAACAACTGCACCACCAACCACTGTGGCACCTACTGCAGCACCAACTTCAGCACCTACCGATCCAACAACTGCACCACCAACCACTGTGGCACCTACTGCAGCACCAACTTCAGCACCTACCGATCCACAACTGCACCATGGCCACCTACTGCAGCACCAACTTCAGCACCTACTGATCCAACAACTGCACCACCAACCTACTGTGGCACCTACTGCAGCACCAACTTCAGCACCTACCGATCCAACAACTGCACCACCAACCACTGTGCCACCTACTGCAGCACCAACTTCAGCACCTACCGATCCAACAACTGCACCACCAACCACTGTGGCACCTACTGCAGCACCAACTTCAGCACCTACTGATCCAACAACTGCACCACCAACCACTGTGGCACCTACTGCAGCACCAACTTCAGCACCTACCGATCCAACAACTGACCACCAACACTGTGGCACCTACTGCAGCACCAACTTCAGCACCTACCGATCCAACAACTGCACCACCAACCACTGTGCCACCTACTGCAGCACCAACTTCAGCACCTATGATCCAACAACTGCAGCACCAACTTCATCGCACCCTTACCTGATCCAACAACTGCACCACCAACCACTGTGCCACCTACTGCAGCACCAACTTCAGCACCTCCCTGATTCAACAACTGCACCACCAACCACTGTGCACCTACTCAGCACTACTGATCCACAACTGTCCACCAACTCACTGTGGCACCTACTGCAGCACTACCGATCCAACAACTGACCACCAACACTGTGGCACCTACTGCAGCACCAACTTCAGCACCTACCGATCCAACAACTGCACACCAACTTCCACCTCTACTGATCCAACAACTGCACCACCAACCACTGTGCCACCTACTGCAGCACCAACTGCAACAGCTATTTTACCAATAACTGAATCACTAACCACTGTGGCACCTACTGCAGCACCAACTTCAGCACCTACGATCCAACAACTGTACCACCAACTACTGTGGCACCTACTGCAGCACCAACTTCAGCACCTACCTGATCCAACAACTACCACCAACCACTGTGGCACCTACTGCAGCACCAACTTCAGCACCTACGATCCAACAACTGCACCACCAACCACTGTGGCACCTACTGCAGCACCAACTTCAGCACCTACCGATCAACAACTGCACCACCAACCACTGTGCCACCTACTGCAGCACCAACTTCAGCACCTACGATCCAACAACTGACACACCAACCACTGTGCCACCTACTGCAGCACCAACCTCTGCTCCCACTGCTGTACCTACTTTGCCGCCAACTGTACGTCCAACTGCTGTTCCATGTCCCCCTCACTCACCCTACGTAAAGATCCCTCCATATCGTCCTGTTCCTCCACGTTCTTCGTATGTGTACTCCCGTCCTAAAGTTCCTTATAGTTATCCATCAGTGCGAAATTACCCCAAAGCTTCAGCACCTAATAATTGTATGAGAATAACCGATAATGGGCCAGCTGGAAAAAGAGGAAGTACTCGCATTGTCTGCTTTCCGCTGCAAGCAGCTTCCGCAAGGATTACAAGACCGCAAATAGTTCAGCCACGGAAACCACTTCCAGCACCTTACGCAGCGCGGCGTTGCAATGGCCTCTTTGCAATAGAGGAGAAACACCTCAACGAAATGGTTGCTGCATTGGAAGTAATGTTTATGCCAGAAAGCCAGTGAATTATCCAGCACCAAGCCGTAAATTCTTATCGCGTGCACCAGTTAGACGGCCAATAAACTATGGATAATTGGGTGCCTTTGTCATGGCATATTATAACGTATTTTATAGAGAATAAGTTTAATTTCTTTTAGTGAATTTTAAGTGTATTTTTTGAACTAAAAATAAAGATATCAATTTATCAAAATTTTTATGAAAATTTCGCTGTATATTTTTTAAACATCTTTTCCCACTTTCTGATCTGAGAAATTTAAGGTATCTGTTAGATTTAAAGAATATCGTTGAACTGACACATGACGAGGAGAACAGCTATAAGAAACCACATTTTAGATTTTGATGGGAACTTAGTACCCACTTTGGACAGAGCGATTGATAGCAAAACTCAAAATATAGTTCAGCTTTAGATCACATCCGCTCATAACTTACAAAGTCGGAAATATTTAACGAGTTACCGGACTTCTTAAAATATATAACTTAGATCAGAACAGAGTTTCGGATTCAGCAAAGCCCTAGTGAACCTAAATATTTACCTCTCCATCGATATATGGTAATATTAAGAAACTTTGTTGACTTTATCGCTAATATGGGCTCACCTTCAGGTAATGCATGTGTCGAAAAAGTTGTTTCAATCATTGGAAGTCCCTAAACAGTATCAAAAGTAAAAGCAAATATTCACAAAAAATGTTGCCGACCATATTTCCATGTTTATTTGAAAGGAATTTACTTTCTGTAACACAGAACCCACAAAACAGCAACACATACACTGTTGAATTATTTATTGGTCTCGAAAATACTTGTATTTTTTATGTTCCTCAGTCGCTAGTTCGGATATGTAAAACTTGAATATGTTCCAGACACTCAGCTTGGTTTCCAAATTATTATGAATAAACGAACTTCGGAAGAACATTTGCAAATCGTGAAAAGTTAGTAACAAGTTAAAGCTTCAGTTCCTGCGACTCATTGCACGTTGCATTCCATATTCGGTTGACATAACTGGCCAGCAGAGGCTGTAATTCGGGTAGTTTGGATCGGTTTAGAACTCAAGTGGATAATGCTCATCTTCAGAGGTGCCGCAAGTGTGCAACGAAGAGGCTATTGCTGCTGTCAAGCAGAGTAGCGAAGAAGACCCGAATGTGTCCATCTGCCAACGCGCGCAATAATTGAAGCTTCCGAAGCTGGAGTTCACCGACTAAGCTCACCTTTGATGACATGGATATATTAATAAGAAAAATTGTCGCATTTAGGGTAATGATAACCTAGAAGCCATTGCTGAGACGCCATCGTGCTCTATGGACAGCTGAGGAAAGTTCACTTAGCGCCATTCACTTGGAGGTGACCAGAAACAATTCTCTTACATATGACTCAGGCGGCTCACGACTTTCGGTCTTAGACAAAGCATCCTCTGGGTATCCAAAAGAGCAACCGTTTGAAGGTAAGCTAAAGTGAGAAGAAGTGGGACCCTCCACGTAAAAGACACTCCAACCAAAACCGTCACGGATTTATTTATGTATCAGAGGAAACTTTTGGTGAGTGCATCATCCGTGTCGTGGATGTTACGCCAATCCAAGATCATATTTTTGAGGAGTTATGTGAAGTCGCTTGTCTTGAGTGAAGTCTTCTAGACCTTATGAGGGTATCCAAATAGAGTACTTTTTTAAATAGCTTTTTTTACAGATCACGCGTGAGTCGTGTCAAGCTGTCGTGGTTGAGAGTGTACACGAAGACCATGGAGAGTCGATTCGGCGTTGTTCGCAGTAAACTCCGACTGACATATGGAACGACTTGGCGTATTTTAAGTCGAGATTTTAAATTGAAGGCGTACAAAATACAGCTTGTGAAAGAACTGAAGACGCTCGACCTTCTCAAGCGATTGATCTATGGGCTTTTGAACAGTTCCAAGAAGATCCTACGTTTTCGAACCCTTTTTTTCACAGCGCTGAGGAACATTTCTGGTTCAATGTGTATGTAAAAAAAAACAAAATTGCTGGTTGGAACAAAGAACAACCAAAAAGTTGCCATTTCTTACAAAAAAAAAAACGCCGGTTTGGTGTGGTTTGTGAGCCGTTGGAATTATCGGTCCGTATTTCTTCAAAAACAATACCAGTTAGAATTGAACCGTCAAGGGCGACCGTTATCGCGCCATGATAGCCGAATATTTGATGCTTGAAAGTGCAGCTCGTGTTTCTCGCGACATTTCTCACACATCGCATCAACCTATGGTTTTATTGAGAAACTCCTACACTGAGTAGATAATGTCACATTTTGGGACGGTCGATTGTCCAATAAGATCGTGTTTTATCACACTGTTAGGCTTTTCCTGTGGGGATCTAAAGCCTATGCGGACAATCCTCCTTCGATTCAGGTTTGAAGCAAAACACGCATGTAACATTCGTCAGTTACCATTCGAAATGCTCGAGTCACCGAAAATTGGACTCAATGGATGGACCATCTGAGATGTAGCCGCGGCCAACATTTGAATATCCTTGAAAAAATAAATGCCAAAGTATGTTCTTTCGAATGATAGTAAATATACCCCATTAGATATGAAGTTTGTGTATTTTGCCTTTCAAAATGAAATGGATCACCTTTTGGAAAAATGAATTTACCCCAGAACTGCAATATTTTGGAGTGTGGAAGGTGGGTATATATTAATAAATTAATAGTATAAACAATTAAGTTTACGTCAATAATTTTTCATATCTTCATACGTCTGAATGTTTCTTTATAGTTTTCCAGTTTCACCAAAAAATGTGTTTTCCCCACTTAACACATGTAATTTGTTAGTTAATTGTTTAATAAAATTGTTTAATTAAATATTTTAGCGCACAGTTATGTGTAACAATATAAGCACGTACGTCGCTCGTACGCACATATTTCAAAGCGTTGCAGGGCTACGCTCATCTATAAATACAAACGGTCAAACCGTCTCAATGGCAGTTAATATTTGGTGGAGCTAATTTAAATAATAAAGGTTAAAATACAGTGTGCATCCAAGCTTGAAGGCATCATTTGTGACAGCAAAGGATAGAAGCAGAAAAACCAGAAATATATGAGGTAAGTCCAGTATTGGCAGTTAAATATAAATTCAAAACTTTTGCACAGTACAAAGACCCAATGTAATAGAAACAAAATTATCCACTCAAAGTACGATAATTATCTTACTAACATAATAGTCCTGATGTTTCTAAAATCCAGGGTTTCAAGCAATCTCTTTACAGCTGATGAATCTTTAAGCATTTTTTTAAAACAAAATCCTGAAGTTCACGATCGATTCTGAAGAAGCATAAACACTTTTCATATCAAGTTGCTTTCATATATTTTCAGACACATCACTTCTAAATAGTAAAAATTGCGATGGCATCCGCCACTACAAGACTGTTGGTGGCAACATTTGCCCTTTTACATTCCAGTGCAGCACATCCATTCCGTAATAAGCAGATCTGTAAGCATGAATATCATTAACTCCTCAATTTTAGTTTCATAAATTATTAATTTAGAAAACAAAAACAATTTTTCAGCGCTTTATGAACCTCATGTCACTAGCAGCAAAAATTTGGCTTCCAGTGAATTTGATGTCCAACCTAATCGGCCCTTGAGCAGAATACTGCAAACCAGTGTCAGGAAAAATGTCAGTACGTATTACGTTTTACACTAATTTGTTAGTATTTGTGGTAATACCACAAGCGTTATCTATAATTCTCCAGGAGATGTCAGCAGCGCCACCAGTTTCTTACACCTTAGTCCTTTCTGGAGTTCTTTACAGTCTTTGACACAAGGTGGAAATATTATACGCAGAGCAAGAGCTACTAGCGGACGTAAGTAAAAACAGAACTTAAACAACCTCGAAATAATTATTATAATATTTTACAAATATACACAAATTATGTATTAAAGGAAACAAAGTTCAGATATTCGTCATACCCTCGGTGGCTCCGGATACGGATTTAGGAATCACAGATCCAACAACACAGCCTACCACAACAGTAGCACCAACGGATCCAACGACTGTACCAACAACACAGCCCACAACAACTTTAGCAGCAACGACTGTAGCACCAACAGATCCAACGACTGTACCAACAACACAGCCCACAACAACTTTAGCACCAACGGATCCAACGACTGTACCAACAACACAACCCACAACAACTTTAGCATCAACGGATCCAACGACTGTACCACCTATAGATCCAACGACTGTACCAACAACACAGCCCACAACAACTTTAGCACCAACGACTGTAGCACCAACGGATCCAACGACTGTACCACCCACAGATCCAACGGCTGTACCAACAACACAGCCCACAACAACTTTAGCACCAACGGATCCAACGACTGTACCAACAACACAACCCACAACAACTTTAGCACCAACGGATCCAACGACTGTACCACCTATAGATCCAACGACTGTACCAACAACACAGCCCACAACAACTTTAGCACCAACGACTGTAGCACCAACGGATCCAACGACTGTACCACCCACAGATCCAACGGCTGTACCAACAACACAGCCCACAACAACTTTAGCACCAACGACTGTAGCACCAACGGATCCAACGACTGTACTACCAACGGATCCAACGACTGTACCAACAACACAGCCCACAACAACTTTAGCACCAACGACTGTAGCACCAACGGATCCAACGACTGTACCACCCACAGATCCAACGGCTGTACCAACAACACAGCCCACAACAACTTTAGCACCAACGACTGTACCACCCACAGATCCATCGACTGTACCAACAACACAGCCCACAACAACTTTAGCACCAACGACTGTAGCACCAACGGATCCAACGACTGTACCACCCACAGATCCAACGACTGTACCAACAACACAACCCACAACAACTGTAGCACCAACAGATCCAACTACTGCACCAACAACACAACCTACAACAACTGCAGCACCAACAGATCCAACGACTGTAGCACCAACAGATCCAACGACTGCACCAACAACACAACCTACAACAACTGCAGCACCAACAGATCCAACGACTGTAGCACCAACAGATCCAACGACTGTACCAACAACACAACCCACAACAACTGCAACAGATCCAACGACTGTATCACCCACAGATCCAACGACTGTACCAACAACAGATCCAACGACTGTAGCACCAACAGATCCAACGACTGTACCAACAACAGATCCAACGACTGTAGCACCAACAGATCCAACGACAGTACCAACAACACAACCCACAACAACTGCAGCACCAACAGATCCAACGACTGTAGCACCAACAGATCCAACGACTGCACCAACAACACAACCTACAACAACTGTAGCACCAACAGATCCAACGACTGTACCAACAACACAACCCACAACAACTGTAGCACCAACAGATCCTACGACTGTATCACCCACAGATCCAACGACTGTAGCACCAACGGATCCAACGACTGTAGCACCAACAGATCCAACGACTGTACCAACAACAGATCCAACGACTGTACCAACAACACAACCCACAACAACTGCAGCACCAACAGATCCAACGACTGTAGCACCAACAGATCCAACGACAGTACCAACAACACAACCCACAACAACTGCAGCACCAACAGATCCAACGACTGTAGCACCAACAGATCCAACTACTGCACCAACAACACAACCTACAACAACTGTAGCACCAACAGATCCAACGAATGTACCAACAACACAACCCACATCAAAATGTAGCACCAACAGATCCAACGACTGTATCACCCACAGATCTAACGACTGTAGCACCAACGGATCCAACGACTGTAGCACCAACAGATCCAACGACTGTACCAACAACAGATCCAACGACAGTACCAACAACACAACCCACAACAACTGCAGCACCAACAGATCCAACGACTGTACCAACAACAGATCCAACGACTGTACCAACAACACAATCCACATCAACTGTAGCACCAACAGATCCAACGACTGCACCAACAACGCAACCTACAACAACTGCAGCACCAACAGATCCAACGACTGTACCAACAACAGATCCAACGACTGTACCAACAACACAATCCACATCAACTGTAGCACCAACAGATCCAACGACTGTAGCACCAACAGATCCAACGACTGTAGCACCAACGGATCCAACGACTGTTTGCACCAACAGATCCAACGACTGCACCAACAACGCAACCTACAACAACTGCAGCACCAACAGATCCAACGACTGTACCAACAACAGATCCAACGACTGCACCAACAACACAACCTACAACAACTGTAGCACCAACAGATCCAACGACTGTAGCACCAACAGATCCAACTACTGCACCAACAACACAACCTACATCAACTGTAGCACCAACAGATCCAACGACTGTATCACCCACAGATCCAACGACTGTAGCACCAACGGATCCAACGACTGTACCAACAACACAATCCACATCAACTGTAGCACCAACAGATCCAACGACTGCACCAACAACGCAACCTACAACAACTGCAGCACCAACAGATCCAACGACTGTACCAACAACAGATCCAACGACTGTACCAACAACACAACCCACTTCAACTGTAGCACCAACAGATCCAACGACTGAACCAACAACACAACCCACAACAACTGCAGCACCAACAGATCCAACGACTGCACCAACAACACAACCCACATCAACTGTAGCACCAACAGATCCAACAACAGAACCCTCAACAACTGTAGCATCAACAACTGTAGCACCAACAGATCCAACGACTGTACCAACAACACAACCTACAGTACCACTGGATTTAATTGTAGACAATTTGAAAACAACACCAACTACGACGCAGCCGACAACAATGCCTCCAATTATTGTTACAACATTGTCGCCTGATAGTCCCGCTCCAAGTTCACCCACATGCCCACCACCAACATGTAATTGTTGCAACTTTCCAGCAACGACACTATCTTGCTTACCTAATCCACCAACTACTCAACAGAACTGTCCTCCATACTATCCAAGTATGCCGTATATGCCTTTCCTGCCATTGCCATATTTGTTTCCTATTCCTTTGGCCTCACAGAGCCAGAATTGTGGACTTCAAGCAGCGCAATCAATTCAATCATCGTCACAACAAACTGCATCAGTTTCTTTTGCTTCTGCACCGATTATGATGCCTATACAACCAAATATTTTACCGCAACTAGCGTTTTTACCGCTTTCCATTCGATCCTAGCCTCGTGCCCGCGCAAACAAATCTTATACCGTGGCAGCTTTCACAGTGCAGTTTGTTTGCCTCAAGATTTTCGTAACCTCACTTTCTTCTAGAATTTACTAGTATATTAATTTAAGTAACCGAAGAGGCCGTAAAGAGAAACTGGTTTTCAAAGAAGTATTAGTGGTCTCGAATCTATATGTTCAGTAAGCAATAAAAAACTCTTGTTTGTTGATGCAATCATAAGTAGATTCAATAATTTCTAGAGCATATTTGGTAAATTTGTTAGTAATATTATCCCAATTCCGCTTTAAAGTGAGGAGCTCTTCGGTGGATTGACATTTTCCAAGGTACCATATCTTTTGCAGACTTATTCACCATAGCTTATTCAAATACCCATTTGTACAGACTGGAAGCCAGAAAATCGCACAACTCTCGATATTTACGACTACGTGAGCCGTAGATTGACTATGCCTTCTATGATTCATAAGACAAAATCAAAGTTCCGTAGTCCTCAAAGTGCAACGTAAGACAAACATATCTGGTTAGAACCTCAGGTAACTGCGATGTCTAAACGCGTCAAAATGCGACACGTAAAAGAAGGTCCTGCACGATTTCCACGATTGCCGCCACAATTTTGTGTTAAAACAAAGATTATTCATCCGTAGAAAAGTCCTTTCTTTTTGAAATTATCGAATTTGGCCCTTTTTTTTATAGTTTTTCGTAGATCAAAATTGGAAGAATTCAAAAAAAAAAAAGAAAGAAATCTTCCATAGCACGATAGAGAATGACATTAGAAATGTTCTATCCAAATTGGAACTAGATATCTGTAAGACTTTTCCTTTGAGAGTGGAAACCGTTTTGAAAAACACCATTTTAAGAAAACCGCGTTTAAAGATTGTCTCGCTCCTTTCCGTGTATCCGATAATGCAACAAAAAATCGATATTTCGAAAATTTCACACTGAGATGTTCCCTTAAAAACTGCTTCTATACTTGGCTTTAGTGAGCCTCAAGTGCCCTCAGCTCACTGAATTTGGTAAAATATCAAAATTTCTTTTAAACCCAGCAGTTCAATCTTTTTTCAGTTGGAGAACTGGGAGCCCTGGAATGTATCCCCTTTGAACCGGTTGAAGGGTATGCAATCGGCAAGAATAATGTTCTAATGTGTCATCATCTGCCATGTACGCTCTGCATTCCTTAAAAGCAGGTGCATTGTGTAGATCTCTACAATATTACTAGGTTCCAATTTGTCTAGAAGTAGAAGCGGTTTCGTTTGTTCATCATCAACACTACTCCTACTACTCTGTTTTGCTGGGATTCCAAGGCCTGAAGTGTTCCTCTAGGGTCCATTGCTTCACACCATTCTTGAAAAAGCTAAATGGTTTGGGAAGCTTAAGTAAATTGCGTTCCCGGGCCTGGGAAGTCTATCTTTTCGTTTCCTTCCATACCTAAATAATGTTGAACCCAGATTATACTAACAGAGTTATCTACTGAGATTCTAGTTGTTACCTAGTTAGAGAAGAAGTTCACTTGGCACATTTTGCTATTACAAAAATTTCCTGAAAGATTTAATTGACGTAATTTAGTCTGAAGCTACTTTCGGCATATAGATTACTCCAGAAGATGTCCGCTCCTGTTCCTAATTCAACCTTTGATTCATCGGTGGATATGTAAATTTCGCGAATTAAATTTTTTTCATTTACTTGCACAAACAGTCATCAGTTACCGCTGGTACACACGAGTCCTGAAAATATGGGGCAAGAAAAAGCATAAAATTTCATACCCGGTGAAGTCAAAATGATGAACAGCGGACTCATAAACTATTTCTTATTTTACCTTACGTTCACTTTTATTATATTTTTATTTACACCAAGCAACAACACCAACACGACCGGTAACGTTGGCTTCACTTTCATTTGCTTGTAGTAGTCTTTTTGTTACTCTTATTGCACTCATTACCAAATTTCCTATACCACGTTGAATTATGTAGTTCAATTACTCAGCTGGGTGATAATAACAGCCTGACACAACGCGGGACCACCTGTCAACCCGCCTGCTGCTCTTAACAACTCCAACAACGTTTGCCTGTCCACCTGCTTGTCAGTGTTTTTTGTGTTAGCGCGCGTTTTGTATTCCAATGCCATTTTGGGTTTTTCGTTTGACAGTCGCCTGGAGCTGAAAACTTTTCCGATTAACTGCCCGCACCGTCTTCTCACAAAAGTGCTCAACGTTTCCCCAAACTTAAAGTACACTCTCTTCTGCCGAGCTTCTTTTCCATTCTCCGCTTTAATACAAATTTGATATGCTTTTTATTGTTGTTAAGTTTTTCTTTAATTACCTCTGCGTTAATTTGTTGCCCCGTCTGCAGCGCGTTGGTGTGAATTTTAAGTGTGTAATGTTACTTCAGGGTTGCTTTTATTGGATTAGGTATAAATAAATTGTACCAGCGTGTTCAGCCGGCGCGCTGTTTGTTTTGTTTTTTTTTTTAAATATAATTTTTCTTATCTTTGAGCAAGCCTAACCCCTTTATGGCGGAAGTTCAGATATGATGAAAATATATTAATTTATTTATGAATTGGTTAAGAGCTGCTTTGGAACACAGAAAAAGAAATAGCAATGCTTCGAAAATCATTATTTCCTGTTGATAATTTTAGAAAGTTGGGTTGGAATGATTATTTTCCAATTTTTTTGAGCATTATTGAATCCATATATGAATGCAAAAAAAATATAATAATGGCTTTGAAAAAGAACTTCACCTCGGATTCAACTCGGACTATGATTGAAGCATAGAAGCTTGTCTGAGTTTATAAGAGTGACACTCTGAAGGAATGGCTGGATGTTTAATTCTGAAACTACTTACAACCTTGATAGGGCTCGGAATACGTAGGTTGAGAGAACTCAATTTTGGGGTTGTCGGGATTTCTTCAAAAAGACTTGGTTCAGCCTTTGCCTTGGCTTCTTAACAGGGAGGTCACTCTCGCGTAAGTTGGATAACAGCTCTGAGTAAGACAATAGTTATGAAAATGGAAAATAAAAAAGAGGTTCATTAAAGGTTCGCGGACCACAGGCAAAGTTAAAAGCACCGATACAAAGAAGGAGACGGCAGCAATTATGTTGAAGTCAGACATGACAGCAAAAACAATATGTAGCTCAGTACGGTAGCAGGCAGACTGGGGCGTCAAGGGCGGTGAAAAGCAGGCTCAATTGAGTCCCAACTTATAGTTAAGCGGCAAAGGTCGTACGTAGGGGAATCGTACCACGGTAAGAAGCCTCGCTTGAGAGCAGCACTAATGTCCAGCGAGATCGCCAAACAAGCTCACTGTTTTAGCTAGGGGTGTGTGATCGTAGTAAGGAAGATATGAACATTTCCAAAGAGGAGTATTGGTATAAGAGTGCAGTTCGGCACCACGTATTCAAAAGTTGGTTTGGTGCGACAACGAACGGTCGGCCTCCTTGTGTAAAGATGCGGTACCTAGGCTAAGACATGTTGAAAGGAGTTAGGCTAAAGACTTTGGGTAAAGCGAATATTTTCCTGCGACTTAGCGCTCACGACTGGCTTCTATCCGAACCCTCTACCCCTGAGGAGATAGAGGAAATGCTGCGTTACTGCAATCCGTCCCGCTAAACTCGCGACTAGAGCGTGATAACTCTCGAAAGAACCGATGAACAATATCGGCAAGGGCTGATTTCCTGACTATGAAGTCCATCCGACAACTTAATAGTTTAAGTGTTCAATATTATATCATTATATATTTTTTAAACATACATGTTTAAAGATTCTCTCTGTTCAAGTTAAAGGTTCTGAAGAAGGTTTTTGGTCTGGTGGAATCATCGGCCCATTTTTCTTCGAAAATGAAGAAGGAACCGCCGTAACCATCAATGAGCAATATCACGCAATGTTAACCGAATTTTTCTTCAAGCAAATTGAAGAGGAAGACTTGGACAACATTTGGTTCTAGAAGGACGACCCTACGAGCCGAATGATGAAGGCCAAGCTTAATGAGTGACTGTTAGAAATCCTAAGATTCGGTTTGGTTAATTTGCAACTAGACAAGAAAGTTTAAATTTAATAAATAAGTAGAATTTGAAGAGAAATGAGATTGATTTCAGTTCTGTCTATTTTCTGTCTAGACTATTCTATTTTCTGTCTAGACTACCATACCTTAGAACTAAAATTTAAACAATTTTGCTTGCTAAGTAGATCCGTCATATAATGGAGTGTAATCGGTATATTAAAACGGCAAGAATAGTATCATCTAAATATCTGAAACCACAACAGTAGTGGGCCTGGTAATATACCATAGCTCAGATATAAAGCAACTGCAATATGAAGAACGTTGAGCAAAAAGCTGTTGAACAGTTAAATTATTCATTTTTGATATTTCGCGAACTGTTAAAAGAAGTCTTAAAACTTTTGTGATTAAAAAAATAAACACGACAACTGTTTCAAATAGCAACCCAACGTATTATCTCAGTATATAAAAACGAAATGTTTACTCTTTTAAAAACCCCCCCCAGTCAGTTTGCTTTGACCTCAATAAAAGTTAAGATTCTCAAATAAAGTTAAGATCCATTTAAACACTATATATAAACTACAACAAAATGCTCAATAAAAGAAAGAATGCACTGAGTACCTTGAGGTAGATATTTGCATTAGACCCAAGTAGACGCATTAGTCTAAAAATGTATTTTTGTGGTCTGGAACTCCAAGCTTAAGCGCGCCCTGAAAAGTTTGGATGAATTAACTTTCGCTTTTAAAAAATTTGTTTTACTTATAATGCTTACCATTGAGGTTGTCTGCCTCTCAATAGGCCTCTTAACAACTTGTATCCGATATCACCCTAGTTCTAGCCACTCAATATATTAATCCCAACATCATGCTTATATTAGTAATATCTATTAAGTTAGTAGTAAAATTGACGCTCGAGTATTGTTGAAATAAGTTCAGTACTTAACTGCAATCAGAAATACGTACAAAATGGCAACTGATTTACAGCTACGGGAGTAATGCACAGACTGAAGCATACTTACAGGCGCGCAGACAAATGACTTTTATTCTATGCACTGCAGCAGTCAATGTAAGATAGCGAGCACATCGCCCAGCAACATTTTCATGAGAATCGCTGAAGAGGCGACACAAATATTGTTGTTGTTTTCAATGTTTTTGCGTCAGCTGCTGCTACGCTCTATTTTTGGTTGCTAGCGCTGCTTTATAGCAGTTTTTATGTTTTTTTTTTGTTGTACTATTTGTATTCCTTGCAACGAAAGTGTACGTGCAGTGAATTTTTAAATGAAACCATCAACCAACGCCACAGAGGCAGCAGGCTTAAGAAAGTGAAAGCACGCTTTTAGGCGCTGGCGCGCATAACGCGCTACTGGGGCAATGTATGCATGTAGCTGTACACTGTATATATATGTATATAAAATGAAATATACGTTAAATAACAGTGAAATACTCCAGCAGCAACGGCAGTTGGCAGCACTTGTATCTAACCGTTATGAGTTACAATTTATGCGCATTTGTGAAATGGACTTGTGGGTGCTTTTATTTTATTTTTATTTACCAACAAACCGTTACCCCTGTGCCTGCCATCCATTGTCTCAATATCGTACGTGTTTGTTGTTTTTGTTATTTTCCTTTTTTGACCAAAATAATGTGTTGTAATGCAATTTTATGAAAAAAGTTGACGTGTGTGGCATGCGTAAATGCTTTTTTCATATATGGGGTGTGGCATGCAACAAATTTTCGCGTACAAATTGTTGCAAGAGTGTGACTTTGTGCCCTGTAGGAAATAAAAATGTTGTTTTTATTGATAATTAACCTTATATAATAGACATTACCATTACCATTACATTCACCATTACTAGTATTAATACTCTCAATGCACTCTAAGAAATAAACGATCCTTTTTTTTATTGATAATAACACCTATTAGTGAAGTAATCATTAGCATTACCATTACCAATACTATTACTAAGCTTCTCAAGAAATAACTCCCATTGCTTCTATTATTAATAATACTTATCTAATAAAAAAATAAACAAATAGGCATTTGAATTACCACTACCATTACTATTAATAGGCATTAGAATTACCACTACCATTACTACCATTACTATTATCATTACTATTCACGCTCTCCAAGAAATCAACGGTATTGTTTTTAATGATAATAATACTTATTTGATAATAGTATAATCAGACATTCATTAGCATTCCTATAACTATTTATTTTATTATCATTACAAATACCAACACTCTTATCATTACCAATACCAATATCGTTATTACTATTACTATTAATGTTATTCTTCTCATATATGTTTTAATCACGATTCTTTATCTTCACAGGCGTAGAAACCGCTTACGCGGTTATAGCCGATTATTAATTACGATTACCAATACATATAGCAATACTATTAGCATTATCACTACCATTACAAAAACTATTCTTTATTTTATTATCATTACAACTATCAAGTACCCATATCATTCGTTTTACCATTAGCATTACCAATACCATTACAAAAACGATTCTTTATTTTATTATCATTACAATTATCAAGTACCAATATCATTACTTTTACTATTAGCATTACCAATACCATTACCACTACCATTACCATTACCATTACCTATATTACATATATTTTTACATTTACTAGTTTTTTTTATTATACCGCTTACGCGGTTATAGCCGATTATTAATTACGATTACCAATACCTATACCAATACTATTAGTATTATCATTACCATTACAAAAACGATTCTTTATTTTATTATCATTACAATTATCAAGTACCAATATCATTACTTTTACTATTATCATTACCAATACCATTACCACTACCATTACCATTACCATTACCATTACCTACATTACATATATTTTTACATTTACTAGTATTTTTTTATTATATCATTACCTTTTCAATACCATTACCATTACTTTATATATAATATTTTAACTAACATGCTGCACATTTCTTATAGCGCATTTCATATATGTATATTATAAGTTCATCTATATTAGACATATAAATTGCAGCAGTACGTGAGTAGTGGTGGGGTAAAGATGTCTGCTGCTTTTATGCATGCTTTTGTACAGTTATATTCAACGGTAGTTGTATTCGTACATGCGTGTGTGCCCTCCATTACATGTCTTACAATCTTCGTGGCTTGGGTTCATATTTTTTTTACTCTTAAGATGATTAAGCATAAAAACCGCAAATGTACTTTGAATGTAGTGCAAATGATAGGGAATCAACGCACATAAAGGGTGATTTTTTAAGAGCTTGATAACTTTTTTTAAAAAAAAAACGCATAAAATTTGCAAAATCTCATCGGTTCTTTATTTGAAACGTTAGATTGGTTCATGACATTTACTTTTTGAAGATAATTTCATTTAAATGTTGACCGCGGCTGCGTCTTAGGTGGTCCATTCGGAAAGTCCAATTTTGGGCAATTTTTTCGAGCATTTCGGCCGGAATAGCCCGAATTTCTTCGGAAATGTTGTCTTCCAAAGCTGGAATAGTTGCTGGCTTATTTCTGTAGACTTTAGACTTGACGTAGCCCCACAAAAAATAGTCTAAAGGCGTTAAATCGCATGATCTTGGTGGCCAACTTACGGGTCCATTTCTTGAGATGAATTGTTGTCCGAAGTTTTCCCTCAAATGGCAATAGAATCGCGAGCTGTGTGGCATGTAGCGCCATCTTGTTGAAACCACATGTCAACCAAGTTCAGTTCTTCCATTTTTTGGGAACAAAAAGTTTGTTAGCATCGAACGATAGCGATCGCCATTCACCGTAACGTTGCGTCCAACAGCATCTTTGAAAAAATACGGTCCAATGATTCCACCAGCGTACAAACCACACCAAACAGTGCATTTTTCGGGATGCATGGGCAGTTCTTGAACGGCTTCTGGTTGCTCTTCACCCCAAATGCGGCAATTTTTCTTATTTACGTAGCCATTCAACCAGAAATGAGCCTCATCGCTGAACAAAAATTTTTCGATAAACACATTTCGAACCGAACACTGATTTTGGTAATAAAATTCAATGATTTGCAAGCGTTGCTCGTTAGTAAGTCTATTCATGATGAAATGTCAAAGCATACTGAGCATCTTTCTCTTTGACACCATGTCTGAAATCCCACGTAATCTGTCAAATACTAATGCATGAAAATCCTAACCTCAAAAAAATCACCCGTTACATATAAGAAGGTATTTATACACTAATAGTTGAGGTAATTCTAAGGTTAATGGAGATGGATAGTTCATACATAACAGTGGCTAATAAGGCTTATGCTAAAAATACCTGATTAAGTATTTATTTTCACATTTAATTGTACACAGTATTAAAGGCTATCGAATATAATATTAAGGGGGTATTCTAGTCTAGAAGCATGAATTTCAGGTAATTTTTAAAGTGTCGAAAAAAAAGGCAATTAATATTTTTAATATCAATTTTTTATTAGTTAATTTCTAAGTTTCGAAGAACACAGAAATAAATTAAAAACAAAAAAAAAGTAAAAAATTTCAAAAGTTATGAGCTGACGAAGTGGGGGTCTCTAAAAATTTCCACGTGACCTTGCCCATGATTATAAACCTCCTAGTTATCTAAAACCCAAAAAAAAAAGAAAAAAAATATTAATCAAGAATAATGTCGCAATGATCGGAGCTATAGAAAAGTGCAAAAAAATTTTTTTCACAAAATGGCGACTGCCTGAAAAAAAAAAAAATTTTTCACTTTTTCTGACTATTTTGAATTTTTTAAAAATAATAAAATTTTTTAAAAATAATAGAAATAAAAATTTGGGGATGCGGTTAGTTCCAACCATAGACAAGCCTATAAAGAAGACTCTATAAAAATTTCAAGTAAATCGGTCCCGTAGAACCTGAGAAATCGTGGGTATCGTTCCGAAAAAGTCAGTTTTGAGAAAAACGCGTTTAAAGTTTCGCCTTCCGGCTAGACTAGAAAACCCCCTTTAAGTCTTGAAAGTCGATGACAGATCCTTAAGATGGCGAACGCGCTTGGACGTTTGTACGAAGCGCTTTGTAAAGCTGTTAAATAATAGTCTTTATCTGGCCTTATTAGTCCACAATCTGCGTTGAGAACTATGCTCAGCAGCCCACTACTCAGTGAAGCTAACGGGTGATTTTTTAAGAGCTTGATAACTTTTTTAAAAAAAAAAAAGCATAAAATTTGCAAAATCTCATCGGTTCTTTATTTGAAACGTTAGATTGGTTCATGACATTTACTTTTTGAAGATAATTTCATTTAAATGTTGACCGCGGCTGCGTCTTAGGTGGTCCATTCGGAAAGTCCAATTTTGGGCAACTTTTTCGAGCATTTCGGCCGGAATAGCCCGAATTTCTTCGGAAATGTTGTCTTCCAAAGCTGGAATAGTTGCTGGCTTATTTCTGTAGACTTTAGACTTGACGTAGCCCCACAAAAAATAGTCTAAAGGCGTTAAATCGCATGATCTTGGTGGCCAACTTACGGGTCCATTTCTTGAGATGAATTGTTGTCCGAAGTTTTCCCTCAAAATGGCAATAGAATCGCGAGCTGTGTGGCATGTAGCGCCATCTTGTTGAAACCACATGTCAACCAAGTTCAGTTCTTCCATTTTTGGCAACAAAAAGTTTGTTAGCATCGAACGATAGCGATCGCCATTCACCGTAACGTTGCGTCCAACAGCATCTTTGAAAAAATACGGTCCAATGATTCCACCAGCGTACAAACCACACCAAAAAGTGCATTTTTCGGGATGCATGGGCAGTTCTTGAACGGCTTCTGGTTGCTCTTCACCCCAAATGCGGCAATTTTGCTTATTTACGTAGCCATTCAACCAGAAATGAGCCTCATCGCTCATCGGACACGGACGCGAAACACATTTCGAACCGAACACTGATTTTGGTAATAAAATTCAATGATTTGCAAGCGTTGCTCGTTAGTAAGTCTATTCATGATGAAATGTCAAAGCATACTGAGCATCTTTCTCTTTGACACCATGTCTGACATCCCACGTGATCTGTCAAATACTACTGCATGAAAATCCTAACCTCAAAAAAATCACCCGTTACTAAGGTAAGCTCCCAAGTGTTTAAACTGTGATCTCGCAAAGGCGGAACAATTAATAAGAAAGTGTTGAGTTGTTTCTACGTTGGCTTTATTCATATAGCTTCTGGCACTAGCATCCAGTAAGATTCTCAACCTTACAGTATGGAGGCCGACGGGCCAATGATATTGACATCAGCTTCGTTAGATACTTCTCTGAAGGAGCTTGTGGGTTGGAGGAGCAACACTACTGCTTTAACCACAGTAACCCCAAGCATGAAACTGAAGTTGATGGAAATTTACTAAGAATATATCTCTTCAATCTTTGACGCATCTGTAAAGAAGCTCCCTGTCACTATCCTCGAACTATTCGATGAGAGATCTACTCTTTGTCAATTGGTCCCTTTCACTAAAATTTGGGGCCACATATAGTATTTTTAGCAAAATTTTAAGTGACTGATTTAACGCGCGCTACTTTCTTGCGCACAATATCAAAGTGTCATGACCCGTTTTGGCTCAATAAATTCTACCAAAAGAATAGGCCACAAATGAACTTACGTAATAAGTGCAATATTTCTTTGACAACACACAATTCACCACTTAATTTCAATAAACTGGCTTAGCAAATAAATTGAAAAAAAAGGGGAAAAAACTTAGAATTTGCATACGAAAGTATGTGAAAAGAAATAGGCGTCACTAACGCATGCCTGCGGGCACAAATAGAAAATTAGTCAATGCAGACGCGCAAAGGCTGTGGAGGGTGTGGACAAGCGTTGCTCAATGAAATCTTGACGAATGAAATTTACAAATCTCAAGTTGCTACACTTCAGTGCCTTCGAAATCGAGCAAATACTGTTTGCATAGCGAAATGAAATGGTTGGAAGTAAAATTAGAACGAAGTGGCGTGGATTAGTGGCAAGTGGTGCACATACTACATACCCTCTAATGATGTGGGTGTGTGCGTCTTTGGGGTTTTCTTACTTCATTGGCATCTATTGATCTATGGACTTTGTTGTTGCTGGAGGAAATATTTTTTTAAAAATTTTTCTTGCAACTAAATTCATTGAAAATTTCAACCCACAGACTCTCACAAAAGACTTAATCGAGTGGCATTTTGGTTATTGTTTGGTATAGGCCTTTGACACCCTTGCATTAAGTGAGTTTGATTTTTAGAATGCGTCGACCCACCCACGCCGCTGTTTGGCGCTAATGAAGTGCCATTGGCTGCCTGTCACTTGGTATATTTTTTTGTGTACGACCCAAGTTTTTGCATGCCGTGCACGTAGTGGACAAATGTCATCTTATTGTCGAGTTCGTTCCACTACATAGGCTGCTTTTGGGTAGCGCGTTTGTGGCTTTTGAGTAGAAAAGGACTATTACAGGACAGTTTATTGAAAAGCGGAATTAAAAATGCATTGAAATATTCATTAACGGCAGTTTTGTATGTTAGCAAATGAGTTTGGGGTCACACAACGAAAAATATCTCAGAGAGAAGAAGGTAAGCTTAAAATGAGCAGTTCGAGCTTCAAGAGCTTCAACAAGCTCCTTCTAACGGAATAGAAGCCTTGAATGACAATTTCAAATAGTTCATAAAGCTGTAACTTTCCAAGACCAAATTAAATTCCTACAGCCGCTATGAAAATGAGAAAAACCTACCTACCTACTACAGGCAAAAGCATTTTTATTTGGAAACTAAGAAGATAATCTGGTTAACGTTGTCCACAGCGTGCAGAGCAGTTTATGGATGTAACGCTTCTCAAACCTGCTGAATAGCTCTGAAAATGCGATACCCGGAGTTGGTAAACGGAAAGCCCAAATGAAGGCAATGGATTAGACATTCCAATACTCGACGATGCGAAGTCCGCAGAGCAATTGGCCACTTAAAAAGTAACAAATCGGGGGAAGGCACGACTGAGCGATTCAAAGAAGAAACTATTCGAAGAACTGACGAAATGTATGCATCAGTGTCTTTACAGAATATGGTAGAAGAATGCGTGTCCGACGATTCGTATCTATGTGTGCTTTGAAAAATTTGTAAAAAGGAGTACCAGACTGCAACAAATATTTTGGGAAAAAGTTCTTCATATCCGATCACTGTCTACGAACTGATTGGACTTTATCAGTGTAGTTTTGAACCTGGTTAATCCATGCGCCAAATTTGTAAAATAATCGGAAGAATGAAATCGGTAATCATCACCCCTTCATCGATTTTAACGCTGCCTTCGACATCATGAAAAGGAGCTTCATCCATGCAGCCATGCCTGAAACAATTTCGAAGAAGGGCAAGAACTCTATCCCGTTGTTTAGATCAAGTGAAGTTTTGAGGGCATCTAATTTTATAGCCTCTTACTTTTTCAAAGTATACATTGCGGCCACAAAATTAAAGTCCAAACAGGCGCCTTCCTGTAGTAAATTCTTTTTCTTCAGTTAGCTGTCTGTGGAGGAAAAAATGGTTTCAAACATTTCTTCAACAACTCTGAATTCTAATAGACAGAGCTTGGTCTGTATTTTTTGCATAATTCCTCATAGAGCTTATGCTACAAATTTGACTCCAAATATATGAGGAAATAGGGTTCTCTGTAATATTCGTTACTAAATTATGTTGCAGCATTCTTAAAGAAGCTGAGTCTATAGAAAGCTTTTCTACTAGGCGATTGAGTGATTTACTACCATTTGGAGAGTTGTGCAGTTTCCGCAGCTGATTAGCCTTACCAACAGCAAGAGAGGGAATATGCGAAATGGCTTGGAATGGGCTTAATTCCTTAATTTGCTTCCTTCCTGCGAGTATTAACTAATACGCTTAGTACATCCAAGCAGAAAAGCCATTCTTCTTCTTCTTAATTGACGTAGACACCGCTTACGCCATTAAAACATTAAAATTTTTTGAAACAGCTTTGCAAACACCTTTTGCTTCTTTACATTTGGACAGCCACGGCATGTCAAGCTTTAATTTAAAACATTCCACTGCGGTCGCTAATTGTCATTCAAAGGCATGCCAACTGTCGCTCGAGTTTCCCACTGTCACTAACTTGCTTTCGCCTCTAGCATTTCTATCTTCATTGAACAACATTCTTACACAGCGACCGCACACTTCCCTGCTTAAAAAAAGCAAAGCAACGTTGCGCAGAACGTCAAAGACTCGCATGAAGTGTTTGACAAAATTGACAAGTTGTTGCACACAAACTTGTAGCCTGTCACGTGACACCAACTCATTTCTGTCGCTCTCCACCGCACTTCCGATTTCACTTCAAACCGCGTGTTGGCATTTCTGCGTGGAAAATACTTTGTAGCAATTAATGAAAAATCACCGACTTTTTCAAAGCGCTTGCCCGTCCAAGCGGCGGTAAGTGTTGTTGCGCAGCTGTTCGACTGCTGCTTGTTCGACGAGTTTAGCCGCTTCGTTGGGTTCAGCTAATTAAAGGCGGCACAGAAAGCCAAAACAGCTCATTGGCAACTCGGTTGCACAGAAGAGGATATTGTTTGCCAGTTGACTCACTCACTGGGAGCGCAGGCGTGTAAAAGTAAGATTACATTTCGGGCTTGTGTGTTCCACTGCAAGTAGAAAGGTATTATTATGCGCCTGAGCGGATGTTGAGGTGTCTGCAGTTGTGGCAGCCCTTAAGCCAAGCCAAATAATTGCAGATTTACTTAAGGATTTCCTGGGGCGTTCGACAAAACAATAACCACAAAATTCCTTTCACAGCTCAAAAAAACAGTTTGGGTAATTACATTTTTCCACCCTTAAAAGTTGATTTTCGAGGGATTTCGAGGTTCGAGGTTAGGTAAATTCAAGAATTTGTGTTAAAGCGTAATTATAAGTTGGAAATAGCTAGAAATTTGGAATGTATAGGCAGTCAAGAAATTCGCAGTTAAGAAAGTAGTTTAGTACGCATACTTACAAATTAAAAAAAAAAAAAAATTTTAAAAAAAAAAAACTGAATTGAAATTGGAGATTGGATAAACATACTCCATTTTTATTTGTTTCGTAACAATCCCATTCTCCCAAGGCCTTCGTCAAATGCTTCCACTGAAAGCTAGGGAACGCAGATATATACATTCGAACAGAAGCGGGCTTCATCTGTAGTAATCCATACCTAGAAGGTATGTAGGTATTCCTTAGGATCACATCCTCAGAAAATTGGAAAAGTGGATACGGCGAAATGCAGAGATGCATTCAGCAAGATGAGATGCTGAAACATTCTTTGTTAACACCTAACTTACAGCTGGCTGCGACGAGACATCTTCCACGGTTCTCAATATTCCAACTAAAGAGACATTGGGCAGCTTTGGTGGAGAAAAAGTTTTTGACCAAATCAACTGAATTGCTGAATAAGGCTTAAATTTATGGCAATTAATTTTATGCTCAGACTTACTGCGGTTTTAACTTTCGATATATGTATATCTCTACGCTAGCAAAATTTACTTAAAAGACGCATTCCATTTTTGGAACGCTCGATTTCGCGGCATTCCTTACCCCAGATAATGTCATGCTCATGAAATTACTAGTCCTGGTAAAGCTGTTTCTAGTTTGCAAAATTCGTATTACCAAAAAAGTTGTGCGCTTTTTAATCCTGGCTCGAGTCCTTTCTTCAACGCCCACAAAAGCAAACTAATTATGTTTTCATAGCCAGTCGGGACGGATTATAATAAATTGGTTTTATACATGCAGCAATAAATTGGTATCGAAGAAGTTACAGTCTCCAGTCCAGTTTGGCTTTCTATTCACGAATACCTTTTTAATACCAGAAACTCTGCTTGGACGCTACAGAAAAAAAATCGCTTTTTCTTCGGATTTTGACTGATGATGAAAAATAGATTTATTACGACAATCCTATATGAAAAATATTATTTGTGAAACCATGCAAAACAAGGGAAAGCCGAATACTCATATCGCTAAGGTAATATTCTGTAATTGGTGGGATCAGAAGCGTCCGCTGCATTGTAAGCTTCTTAAACCGGTTCAAACCATTATTGGAAAATGCTCCTGCTAGCTCGTTGTATTGAATCGAGCGTTTAACGAACAATTTCCAAAATTCGCGATTAGACACGAAGAAATAATTTTACATTATGGCATTACTAGGCCTCATATTGCAAGACCGACGAGAAACTTTTTGGAAAACAGCTGCTGGGAGAGAAGTTTTGTTAATCTCGCCATATAGTCCAGGCCTTGCAACTTATGACTAACATTTTTTCAGGTTGAAGTGAAATGGCTTTACTGGAATACGGTTCACATCAGTACCAGGTATTAAAAATTGGCTTGATTCGTTCCTAGCTGAACGTAGCACTTTGAGATGAAGTCCGCAAGTAGCCAGAGAAATTGGAAAATATTATTGTTCAGCTGAAAAATACTTTCAATAATCCTATGGTGCATATTTTTTTTAATAAACTTTGAAAGTTCGAAACTAACTGAATTTAATGACATACCCATGTGATTATACACAATAACTCTTCTATAGTAGTTCCACATTCGAAACACCTTGGAAGCCCAGCATTCAGTGTTTTTTGTTCAGCTTAGGTTTAGAAGTCGAGTATGCTGTAGTTCTAGCCCTACCCCTTCTATTCGGACATTTTTGCTTTTGCTGTTTACTTCGGATTAAATTCTACCCAGCTGGCGGAGCTGACAAGAGTTCACTTCTCAAAACATATTTTTTGTTTTGTTTTAGTATATAGTTGCATCCGAATTTTAATATGTGAAAAATCATTTTTTTTATTTTTTTTTTTCAATTTTTCAATTTTTTATTTTTATTTTATTTTATTTATTTATTTTTTTTGTTTTTGACACCTAAGCTCCCTTTTCGTAGACCAGGTCACATATATTTTTAAACAATATAGTTAGTATGGCTTAAAATTTTTAATTCATCCAGGGAACAATATAGTCAAAATTTATAAATATTTGCGCTTAAACGCATATGTATGTACTCAGTTTCTTGCCGTGTTGCCACTCTTGTAAAATGGTAAACATATTAAATTTTAACATGAAAAAATGCTAGATACACATACCACATAGATATATACTAATTTAAAGTTTATTCTAAAAATAAAAATGTTTTCGAAAGGTTGCCACATTGTTCGAAAATAAATTTATAAACAATTTTAATAATAAAAAAAGTACAGTAAAATTATTCCAAAGAAATTTATTTTAATAAGCATTATATATACATGTTTGACAGGGTTGCCATTTGGACATTAACATTTTTTTTTATAAATATACCACAGACAGAGAGACCTAAAATTTTTACTGCAGCCAGATTGTATGAAAGATATCATGTACGCATACTAGAGTTTACGTGCATTTGCATTAATTTTTTTAAAGGGTTGCCACACTTATTGTATATAAAAACAATGCAAAAAATGCATTTCCAATATGTACAGAGAGCATATTTGTACAATACAGTTACATACAATGTTGAGGCACGTTTTCTTGAGTATATTTTTAAAAAGGTTGCCACCTTTGTTAAATTTGAAAACATTTTTTAAGCCAAAATATGCAATATGAGATGAGTTATTAAAGCTGGTTAAGCATGCACAGGAAAACTAAAAATATTTTGACAGTGTTGCCACATATTTCGAAATTATAAATAGTTTAATGAAAGTGAAGCAGGCTTGTTTTATTAATTTTATTGCATTTTTGAACTAAACTATGAAAATAATAATTTTTAAACGGGTTGCCACCTTAATTACATTTTAAAATATTTTTTTAAAACATTATATGTGATCTGGTCTACGAAAAGGGGGCTTAGATGTCAAAAAACAAAATAAATAAATAAAAATAAAAAAAAAATTGGAAATAAAAAAAATGATTTTTTGACACCTAAGCCCCCTTTTCGTAGACCAGCTCACATATGCAATATGGCATGAGTTATGAGTGCTGGTTAAGAAATTATAGCATAAATAAAAATTTGACAGTGTTGCCACTTAAATATTTCAAAATTATAATTAATTTATGCAAATGAAATAGGCTTCTCTTATTATTTTTATTGCAACTTTAGAACAAACTGTTTCTTTAGATATAAAATAAGGCAAGGTTCATGGTTTTTCGAAATTCCAATTCGAAGTTCGTTCAGAAATTTAATGTTTTGAATTTCTTGAACCTTTTTTCAAAATGCTGTACCATATCTTCATTGAGTAACTTAAATTTTTCATAATTTCATAGCGCTAGATACAGAGTTGGGTAAAAGCGGTAATATTCGGCAAAAAGTTAACAGCGTTGCCAGTTGCTATGAAAAATTTGGGTTTAAAAAATTAATTAATTTAGTGCAACCAAGTGCAGCATAAAATAGAAATCACGAGGATATGCAAAATAAACAACCAAAAATTTATAACATTTTATACGCGTGTATGTGTATGACTGTATGCATGTGTGTGTTCGTCGTATGTGTGCTAAGGAAACCCACTGCTTTAAATTATTATAAAATTCCCATCGCATATGTGTAGCATGCAAATATGCACATAAATTATTTTTGTTCTTACACTGAATGTGCTGTTTTTACTATCATTGTTGTTGTTGTTGTTGTTGTACACGCAAACTTTGCTACCGGAAGTTTTTCATCTCCTCAATGGCGCGCCCAACTGGAAGGAGTCATTCGCTTATTTCTTTCGAACGATGAGTTTTCACAGCAGCGCAATTTTCCGAGAGCGCAATAATAAAAGGTGGAAATGATATACTATTTGCACAGCACACACAGATATTAATATATGCATCGTATATACACATACACATATACCAACTACATTCACAGGTATTGCACCGTATTTAGCTTCGCTTTTGGTGTTGATGAAAAGATGTGATGCTGCTGGCATGCTGGTGTTGGCACTGGTGCTGGCGCTGGTGCTGGCGCTGGTGCTTTTTTATGAGAAGGCGTGCAACCTGCTACAACCCCTGTAGCGAGTAGGCGGGCGAGGCGAGGGTTATGCGCTTCATATGCCGCGCTGGCTGGCTGTCTGCCGCTGTGGCAGCTGTTAGATGGTACTTCGATTGTAATTTCACGCTTGAATTATCCTTGGGGAGACATTCCGCAAACAACAAAAACACAGGCAACAACAAAAGCATAGGCAACAACAAAAACGCATGCAACAACAAAAACATATATAACACAAACAACAATAACACACACCATTCAAAAAACTGAAAACAAGGTGAGCGTTGTAAAACAACAAAACAGCATTGAAAGTTTAAAAAAAAGTGTGGCAGTTGAAGAAAGAGCAATAACAAAACAACAACAACAAGAACAACAAATGCCTTTTGATTTACCATGACAATGGCAATGGCAGTAGATTTGTATTTTTTTTTGTTTTTATTTCTGCCTCACTGAGACGTTTACCACCATCTCCAACACAAACACCGACACAAACACACACATACACACACACAAACATAAACTCAATTTACCGCCACCTACCACAACTACTCACCGTTGTATTACGCCTATTGTTCTCTATTTAGCAAAGTCAAGCAATTGCCGAGCAGATTGACGTGTTTCTTTAAAAATTAACGGTGTTGGGTGTGGTACGTAATGCCGCAGCTCAAAAAAAAAAAATACCCTTCACAAAAAAAAAATTTCATTAAAGTCGATTTCGATCATTCAGTTTGAATGGAAGCTATATGCTATAGTAAGCCGATATCAACTGTTCCAACAAATGAACCGAACTGAGGGAACAGTTCACATATATACAGATTGAGCCAGAAATCGGCCTCATTGCTGAACGAAATTTCGCTCGAAATCGTAACTTCTTGGAACGTTCCAGAGCTTGAGAAGGTCGAGCGGCTTCAGTGCTTTCGCAAGCTGTATTTTGTACGCTTTCATTTTAAGAGCTTGACATACGTCACACAGTGGCATTTCGGCGGAAAAAATAGAATTTTTCCACTTTCCAATTTCAAAACTTTAATGATTTTGTTTTGTAAAGAAATATTTGGAGAAGAAAAATTCAACAAGGTTTTTTATAAAAAGTGAAATTGTATAGTTAAAAAAACTAACAGAAGTCGACGGAAAGTTATTCAATAAAATCAGATTAAAATTATTGTCCAAATAAAGAATTTTTTATTGTATGTAAGTTTATAGCTTTGGCTTTTCTTTTATTTTTTAGTGAAAATATGGCACCAACATGTTTATAAAAAAAAAAATTTATTGAAATTGGCAAAGTAAGCTAATTTTTATAATTTTTCAAAAATTATACTAAAAATATCAACTTTTCATTTTTTGATGGAAAAAAAATTTATGTGCTTTGCCTTGCTTAGCCCTTTTACTATAAAAAAATGAAAGTTCCGAGTCTGTACTTTCAATTAAAAAAAAAAAACAACCGCCAATTACCGTCCCTTTTAGTAACATCGATTTTAATTTCCACAAATAATGATGTCTTCAACAGACTTCTTACAACTTCGGATCCTTACATAGGTAGCTCAAGGTGTTATTCGAACAAAATTTCCTTAGAACTAGATCCCATTGTTAAAGATATGGTGCTTGCATAATATTACAAATAAAAACTAACACAATTTTTCGCCTGTTACATATTCAATTAAAACATTGCATTTTATATTAAATTTTTATCAAGGTAAAGGTATTAATAACGTCACTTTGCGTTTAAGTTTAATTTTTTTTCATCAGGAGTACTCAATTAAGAAGTGTCCCGAATTTCAAGTCCCTAGGTCCAAAAATAAAAATTTTGGCAATTGCAGTTATAATGGAGGTGGGTGTGGCAGTGGGCGGTTTTCCAAGATTTTTTCAAAATTTCTTAATTTAGTTCAGAGAAGTGTTTCTGCAAAGTTTTATTCTTGTACGACCACTCCTTCTATTTTTTTCCAAGAAATGTATGGAGCGGTGCCACTGCGCGTCAGTGCGAATTACTGCGAACGGCTCAGAATCGATTCTCCACAGTCTTCGCGTACAGCACTCAGCTACGGCTGCAATATTTGCTTTACAGCGAGCTCTATTTGGTCGAATATTATTCAATTATAAATGCTGGGTCTCAAGATAAGTGATGATGTTTAGCATAGTACGCGAAATAAGCCAATTATGTTGCCATAAGTTGAGCGAAACTCATTCTTTACAAAACGTGAATTTTCGTAATAAAGTTGAAGTCTCTCCACGTTGAAATGGCAAACAAGTCTGTCAAAAATTGCAAAAAGTAGCTCTACTTGGATTACCCCTTAGACATGTTATAGAGTAACCGCCAATTCTTTGTGGTTGTTACAAACTTCGTGGAGAGCTTAATATACACTGTTCAGGGTATGGAAACAAAAAAAATTATGTACCTGTTATTTTTGCTTTCATCTCAGCGCAATTGGTAACTTTGTGCTGAATAAACGCCGAAAGAAAGAAAAACGGTGGAGCGCTCACTCACTTCCGGTCTCGCGGCAATTAAACAAACGCGGCAGAGAGCCAGCGACTGGCAACATTTGCCGTCATTTCGGTATAATACACACCGGTTGATAACGGTAGACTCGTAGAGTGCCGGTGTGCCTTACTCAGGCAACCATGCAGCAGTTTCAAGCTGCCAAGTTAAGCAGTGAATGAGAAATTCTCTAACTTTCACATTTAACCGGATCTAAGCGGTGTATAACGGTATTTTTCACGCTTTATTTTCCGGCGTTTTGTGTTTGCCACAGAAACATAGTGTGTCTAATAAGAATAAGGAATCAAAGGAAAGAGCAAAAAGATTCCCATATCCATATCCATAAGAACCATCGGCCTTAGATCGATAAATAGTTGGTTGGTGGATAAAATTGACCATATATACTCACGCCTTATCTATGAGTGAAGATTTTAGTTCACATTAAAGGCGAGTGGACGGTGCAGATGCATGTGACTCGCCAGCGGATCTGACAATACCGACACTGATGGATGAAAAATGGCTGACGGAGTGGAAACCGGGAATCTATTGCTCGGAGCTGGATCTCAGTCGACCCTGAAAGCCACCGGAAGACTACTGTATCTTCTAGGTGAAAGTTTTTGCGATTAGGAAAGCTGCTGAAATGGCTGACACAGAAGGGAGCTTAAAGAAAATCAATATACTATAGCTGACAGCCAAGCGGCAATTAAGGTAATAATCTCATAATAATCTAGAAAATTTGTTTAGAAGGACGAGGTAGTAGATGTAGTGACTGCATATATACTGGATTACAGGCCAAAGGGACATTCTTTGCCAAAGTGCCATTCGTCTGGGACCAGCACAGGAAATACAAAAGTCGCTAAACATGATAAATAATAAAATTTCCAAAAGGGCTGACAGGCAGATCGGGGTAAGATGGAATGCCTTAAGAATATGCATGGTCGGCAAGATGACAAGTCGCAAGCTCCTGGCATCATATGTGTTCAGGATGGGTATTAGCAATGACAATAGATGCACAATGTGCAGGAAAGTAGGCACAAAAGAGACGGTCGAACACCTCCACCGCTTCTGTTTGGAATTAATTTGAACTCGCCTTAGATATCTAGGAACTTCGCCGTTCAAGAGACGAGATGAATTCTCAAAATTATATATAAAGTCACCTGTTGACGTCTTGCATGGTGAATACTTAGCTTGAACTAAACTGAACCTCCTTAGATGGCATGACTAAGAACCAATAGGTCTATGTATGGCGTGACAGCCAGCCAGCCAGATTGGCCACAACTTAGTAGAACGTCCTATTTTGAATTAGATTTATGGAAAAACTTTCTATTCTTATCCCGTCTTAGATACTTTTCTTGTTTAATTCAACTTTGTCCTTTTCACTTCTTCCTTCATTTCTCCACATCTTCATTTTAGTTTTCTTACCTTTACCTACGTTGCCGATTTTTGGACAATGCAATACCGTTACAACAACACCAAATGAAATGTCTGAACAAAAAGGTCTCCAAAATTCCTAGCAACAAAAAGCCGCCAACTTTCAGCGCTGCCAGAGTATTTCAGCACAACCTCCTCAACTCTTTCAATTGCATAATTTTGCGCGCGCTACCTTTTTTTTTTTTGGCTGTCTCGCACTGTCAGTCTATCCATTGTTACACATCCATTGGGTCTGCGTATCGCTGGTGTTTATCAAACTTTTTTTTTTATGTCTTTCTTTGCTGGCAGTTGGCGTATAAACTGGTTAGATGGAGTGCAACCTTTAGTCACGTGTACAAGTCCACTATACTTGTGTGCGATAAACAATGTGTTTGTGTCATAGTACGCGGGTATTAGTACCGTTATGTGCTATATACATATGTATATATATGTGCTCACATATGCATATGTGCCTTGGTGGTTTCATACTCGCTCGATTGTCTGGCGGCGTGTGAAGCCCGGCATCCGTTTCATGCTCGGCTGATGACATCTGACAGCGCGTGCAATGGAATTTTTATTTCGAAAATTACAAAACACTGATAGGGGTTGGGGTGCAGCAAGATCTCACTTTTGTGATACGCAGTTTGTGGCGCTTTAAGCTCATATTTTAACCATTTTTAGGAGTTATTTTAAAGCCGACTCGTTTTGCCAATAAACGCATGGTTTGAAGCTAGCAGGTAAGGTTGGTAGGGAAGTCTCCTGCAAGGAACTCTCATACGAGCTTAGGTTTCGGCTACCTGACTACTGTAGTGTTTTTCAGGCAGAAGAGGTTGTCACTGTTCTAGCACTGGAGCTGTGGACCTCGTATGCGCTTAACAGTCGGTGGTCGATAACCAGCTACTCTGGCCTAGTGCAGAATGTAGGAGATCTACTATACATAGCAAATTTCATCTTGCCGCAAGCGTAGAAGTTCTGACGTAAGGATATAAATGTAGTCGGACGCAAATTCACATCCAAGCTGGACAAACTGCAACAATGAGGCTGAAACATCTCGTCAGTCACACCTTTGGCGAACTAGGAGACATCGCCAAGATTGCCATTCGTCACCACAAGCAACTTGCTCAAGGCGCTTTGTAGATATGTATATTTGAGTAATTTATAGAAGTTATACTAGTAAGTACCAGAAAAAGCCGGCGCTATAAGCTGTCTGAGTGAGATCTCTATAATCACCAGGTAAGAAAGTTGAGTTATTATCAACTTTTTGGGGGGAAAATACTTAAAAACAGTCTCGACTGCAATTTCAAAATTCTTGTGTATACTTCAAACTGACGGAGAACTAAGTAAAGAATAATCAGATATTGAAGGTCTTTGTCATAACAAAGCGAACCTAATGTAAAACTTTTTTTCCACAAAGATCTAGTTAACTAATCTTTTTCGAAATTATCGTTGAGATCTTAAGCCTGCCAATGGTTAATAAAATCAATAGTGGCATATTCGTAAAAGCGCGTCGATTTTTTTCTATAAAATCGCGTAAGCAGGAAGTGTTCTGTGGATCCATCTCAACAAATTTGCTTAACAGACAATGGGTCTAAAATAGAGGAAATACATAATGTAATTGACCGATCTGACCGTTTCCGAAAAATGATCAATACAATATGAAAATACACCTACGTATTAAATTTGCTTCAGATATCTCAAAAACTGACGAACAATGAGCGAAAACCAGTTTTATATCCATATTGTGTAAGTTAAAGTTGTTGGGAATGAGCCGTAGAACACTTCAGTCATAAACTCACGAATAATGATTCGTTTTCTTAGCTGTGGATCAGTAAAAACAGTATGAAAGCAGGTTTGGTTTAGAGGACGAATGAATGACGTTTACACAGTTTTAACTTGATTTACTTAGAGTTTAATAAGCTAAGTTTAATAGCTAAATATTTTAAAGCATTACTCAACAAGTCTTGCCCGATTTATTCTCGTTTTCGAAAACTACTAAGCACTGTGAGTCTCTCTGTAAAAACTAGTCTTGAACGAGTTATTCTTTCTCCCTTTCGTACACTAATAAAAACTGCAAAGAAAAAATGACTTGTAAAGTGATGCCTCGGTTGATTTATAAGCAGTCATCAGCTTGCGTTATTAAGTTAACTTGCAAATATTTTCTTCTTCAGCTGATGCGAACTGTGTCTCTTACATATAAGGTACCAGTTACAATTGAAATCCCTGAGAACAGAGACAGAGAGGTGAAGAGATCTCAAATTAGAGCGACCTTTTTGGAATTCACACTTCCGTAGAAGTTTTGGTCTTATCTGCATTTATATATTTTTATATGTGACCTGGTCTACGAAAAGGGGGCTTAGGTGTCAAAAAATCCATTTTTTTTATTTTATTTATTTTATTTTTATTTTATTTTATTTTATTTTATTTTATTTTATTTTATTTTATTTTATTTTATTTTATTTTATTTTATTTTATTTTATTTTATTTTATTTTATTTTATTTTATTTTATTTTATCTTATTTTATTTATTTATTTTTGTTTATTTTTTATTTTTTTTTGGACACCTAAGCCCCCTTTTCGAAGACCAGGTCACATATATAGATTTATGAGATCTATGGCTTACCAAATAGCGTCCAAATGTCTGGTTTGGAGTATAGCAAACTGAATTTTCTTCAATTCACATAAAACCATTCACAATAAAATTTAAAATTTACTTTATTAATCAGCGGAAAAGTTTATTTAAGTTAATTCAAGTCAGTGAAAGGAAAGCAGCATGAAAATATAGAGAAATTAAATTTATGAAGAAATTAACACCTACGACTCTCGGTAGCAGAGAGATAAAAGTCAAAGACCAAGCGACTAAATAGAGTTGTGACTCTAAAGACCAGAGGTCAGAGCCTTCACGGGTTAGACAGGTCAGAGACCATGAATAACTTACCAAATAGATAGCAAATACAATAACTTGTTTAAATTATCCTCTTCCCTTATGGCTCCTCACAATAAAATGTTTGTGTTGTAAACCAGTGGAGAAGTTCGTCTTATCTAGCTGAAACTAGTGTAATGAAGGTGAAATGAAGGTGAAATGAAATGTTGAATCTCACTTGGACAGATAATCGGCTTTGTGTTACCCAAAACTTTTAAAAGTCAACCAATAGATTCTCATAAATGACATGATGATTAAAGTGGTTAAAAGCAGTGCCAGCCACTTCGCTTGGTGTACCAAAGGTATGTCTACCGGCAGTATATAAGGAAATACATTTACGAAGAAATCAGCAGCTTCAAAAAATTACGTATTTTACCTAATCGCGAAAATATTATATAATTTTAGAAATATTATATAATACACATTATGTTATTATATAATAAAACATATTAGAAATATTATATAATAAAAAATTGTAATATTAGAAATATAACTAAAATCTATATACTTGAAATGTATTGATTTAATTAGCATGATTTTGTCAAATTAGGCAAGAAAATAACTACTCGATACCTGATTTTCGCTATTAAGAAACTATTTTGCACTTCACTATAACAATGGCAGTAGACTTGCAACTCAGCGCCTAAATGAACGCCTCAGCAGAAGTGTTGAATTTAAAGTGCGCCTAAATTTGTGCTCCAAGTGCTACTTAAAGTGCTTAAGTAACAACAAGCGCACGGCTTTCCAGCTTGTCTGCGTGAATTTAAAGTTTCAACAGGCAACAACAATAACTTTTATAAAAGGCGGTTGGTGTGAGCAAGTTGGCCTGACAAAAGCAACTGTGCGAATGCCAACAAACGCAGCGAGTGTTGGGTAGAGTATGTGTATGTAGCATACCTCTAGGCGTAAAATAAATTAAGCCACAAATTGCAATTTAATTTGACTTGGCATGTTGGAATATTTTAATTTCCAACGAAAACGTAACAGCAAAGCGGCAGTTTGTGGCGCAAGCGGTTGGAGTTGTTGGTGCAAAGTGGTGAGAATGTAGCGCTTAACGTAGATAATGGCTTTTGAAGGCGCCGTAGCAGGTGGAGGCATAGCCAGACAGTGCGTGGGCATGTAATACCGCAACGAATTGCTCACTATCTATATATTTAACATAAGAAATTTGCTGCTTAGCTGAATTTAAGCAGCTATTTGATTGCGCCACGGCGCTATATAAGTGTGTTAGTCGCATGCTTATGAGCGTTACAACCTTTTCTTAGTAACTCCAGCAGCTACGTAGGTTCTGGCAGAAATTTATTGCTTACAAATGTTGAGTGTAATTAAATTTGCCTTAAAAAATTGCGTACGCTTTAGAATTTCATGACTTAAATTGCGCGCAAATGCACACCAAGCAAAAACTGGCTAACGCCTATAAACGCGCTATGATATGCTTTTTGTGTTTGCATTATTTTTGGCAGATAAATTTTCGCGCTGTCAAAAGGAAAAACAGGAAATGTTTTCGCGCACACATAGAAATGTAAATTCGTTGACTCTTGCGCGCGTAGGTGACGCTCCCTTAAGGAGAGCGCACGCGAATGCCAGCAGCGCGCCTAACAGTATGCTACGAAAGCCAAATTCAAAGGCACACAAGCTTCATTGTCGCTGCTGCCGCTTTTTTTTATCAGCTATTTTGGTGTATTCCCGCTGTTGTTGTTGTTGCATTGACGGTGTCAGTTGTAGCTGCTGTTGTTGTTAAACAATATGCACACATACATACATATATATATGTATGTCGCGCTATCACGTCATTGCTGCCGCCAGTGTGCACAGCGCCTTTCGCTTCCGCCGCCAGCAGTTCCGTAATTGCCACAGACATGTCGCGCACACACACACACACACGTATACTTATGTTTACATATACACCTACACTCTCGTTCAAATGATAAGATAATGTAAGTCATATACACACATACATACATGAATATGAGCGGCTCCCTGTGTAATTATGTGCATTCGCTGGTGTCAATGTGCTTAATGTTGTGTGAAAAACCAAACACACACACACACAACACACATTTCGTCGCATTGCAAATATGTTTACCCTTTTTGGCTGTTTGTTCGACGCAAATAAGCGCGAGATAAGTTATTTATGTAACTGATTTTTTATGTCTCTATTTGTGGATGGTTTTTATACTAAAAAATTTAAAATAAAAACAAAAAATTAAATAAGCAGTAAAAAAAATATTTAAAAAAATTATTATTTTAATTTTATGCTTTAATTTGAGTAAAATAAAAAAAATAATAAAATTAATATTAAATTTGTCCTAATATCCGTTGCATAAAGCAGAGCCGTTTCCGGTTTTTGCTTGCTATGAACAGGAAATATCTCAATCGGCGGTAATAATTTGTCGCAAAGGCCAGCGAAAGCTTACAAATGTAATAATAACAGACAACATTGGTGGTATAGATAAAGGAAAAAGTTTTTTTTTTTTTGTTTTTATTTTTTATTTTTTTTTGTTTTTTGTGCAAAAGGGTACAAACTTGACAGGCGAATTGAAAAGTCTGCGGCCAACCATAGGAAAGCCATTTTTTTTTGTTTTGGAAAATTTCGGGTTGCCTTATTCAACATAGTTCCCTTCAAGGGTACTATTATTACATTGTAGTATTACACTGATTATAATCAGTATAATTATAGCGACCCTTCAACTTCTCAATATCATTTTTGTAGTTCGATTTTTTCTTTGCCTCAAAATGGGCCTCAGTTTCGGCGACCAACTCTCCATTCGCCGAAAATTTCTTTGCTGCCGGCATTTGGTTCTTGATATATGAGAATAGCAAGACATATGTAGCTTAGGGAGTCGGTGAAGGTCAACTGTCCACTGTCCACTGTCAATGGCGATCAAAGCTTGTAATTGATCCGGAATTTATCCGACTCCCTTAGTTATTTCGGAGATCTAACCTGGTTTAGATAGCTAAGTCTTAGATGTGTAATAGTCGCTGTTCATTTAACGCTACGAAAATTTTAAATCAAATTTAGAAGAATTTACAAAATGACATCAACGTTAAAATTATATTGGAAGGAAAATCCCCCAAAAAATAAATGCTACAACCGCAACTGTCCAGTCTGAAATATATGTGAAAACAGAAGGATCTTGTGCATACAGAAGCTAAAATTTCTGCTTGAGTATTTGTTAAGGGGGTATTCTAGTCCAGAAGCATGAATTTCAGGTAATTTTTAAAGTGTCGTAAAAAAAAGGCAATTATTATTTTTACTATCCATTTTTATATTAGTTAATTGTTAATTTTAGAAGAGTAATGAAAAAAAACAAAAACTAAAAAAAGTTTAAAATTTCAAAAATTATGAGCTGACGAAGTGGGTGGTCTCTAAAAATTTCCACGTGACCATACACATGATTTCAACCCTCCTAGTTATCTGAAACCAAAAAGAAAAAAAAACAAAAAAAAAAGACTATTAATCTAGAATAATGTCGCAATGGCCGGAACTACGGAAAAGTGGAAAACATCTGCTTTCACAAAATGGCGACTGCCTGAAAAAAAAAAAAATTTTTTGGATCACGTTTTCTGAATATTTCGAATTTTTTAAAAATAATGAAAATAAAAATTTGGGTATGGGGCTAGTTCCAACCACAGACAAGCTTATAAAGAAGACTTTATAAAAATTTTATAAAAATTTAAAGTAAATCGGGCCAGTAGAACCTGAGAAATCGTGGGTATCCTTCCGAAAAAGTTGGTTTTGAGAAAGACGCGTTTAAAGTTACGCGTTCCGGCCGAACCAGTTTGGATGCCGGTTCAGAAAAATGCCTATACTCGTATCTCCGAAAATAATTTGAATTTTGAAAAATCCGCTTGTACACATATTCTTGAATGGTTAAACTTTGAAAATATAAAAAAATATATTCGATTTTTTTAAATTACTAGACTATAATACCCCCTTAAACAAAATATTAAAATTTATGAGAAAGTGGCTCAAGTTTGATTTTCTGTGGACCATAGTTTAAGACTATCTAAAAAATTGAGTTATTATTTTAGTGTAGATAAAAAATATGTCCAAAATTTTATATGAACAGATAATATTAAATTTGTCACGATATTTGTAAAAAACTAAAAAAAAAACGTCGGAGACTCTGTAAAAACATATTTAAATGATCACCGTGACCAACTGAGCTGATTAGTGATGAATGATATGAAATGAACATGATTAGTTGGTCATTAGCAGACCACAGTTGCTTTGCTGAAAAGTCGATAGATCGAACCCTGTCGCTCAAGAGCACAAAATAATGGAATATATTGTTTTTTTATTTAACCAGCAAATTTTTTATTAGGTATAGAAAATAAAAATTCCGAAAATGAGAACTTTTAAAATATTTTTATTCCTTGTTTCATCCAGGCCAAACAACTGCTGCTTAGCATCCTTTATGATTTCAGATAAGCTTTCTTACACGACTTAGAACATTGAGAGAACGTATATCTTCCACACAATTCTCAGCTGTGAATCCTTAATCTAGTCTGTGCCTATTATTTCCTAACAGATTTCTATTTCGAATAAAGTTTTATTGCATTATCATGCTCTTCATTCGCTTGTCGCTTTCTAATCTCTCACTCCGCTCAACAAATTCAATTGTGCTTGTTTGGCGGTTATTGTGGCAATAAGTTTGTGGCAACATTTTCACTCCAGCAAACTTTTAATGAAAATATGTAATAGTGTGGTTTTAAATATATATGTATATACAAATGATAAGAATTATATGTGCATGTGAGTGTATGTTATCATGTGTTTACTCGTATGTGTGAATGTGTGAGACAATGACGCCTGTTTCTAAAATTTAATTAAATTAGATAATCCAAGTAAGCAGAGGTGGTGAGTGCACATACATATGTGCATTTTATACATACAGAAATATATTGATGTGTTTCATGCATACTTTTGAACAAAATTAAATGAGAGGATCGAAGGAAACTTATTTACATACACATACATATGTGTGTGTATAAATATTTATTTATTATATTTGCAATCAAATATAAGAAATTAATTGAAATTAGAAACACTTTTTGTTTTCGAATCTTATCGTAATTTAATATAAATAAACCGAAATTAATTGGAAATGGTTTCTTCAAAAATATGTATGGAAGTTACTAAGCTTTGGCAAGAATATGCGTTTCTTCGAAAAATGTGGAATATAAAAAATTCGAAAAATTATAAAAAAAGAAGAGTATAACAAGCAAGAGATATAAATTTCTAACAGTATTATATACATATATTCTCATAACTTTTTTCTCTATAAAATATTAGTATCAATATGAGACATTATTAAGAGATTTAAGCGATACTTAACGTCAGTACGAGAGCTGCTATATATATTTCTGGCCTAATAATGAAAATAATTAATAAATAATAATAATTTATCAACGAAAATGTTTTTTTTTTGTTTTTTTTTTTTTTTTTTTTTGTTTTTTTGTTTTTCGTTGGATTTGGTTCGTCTTGGAAGACCCACCCGGTCGATTGCTGTTTTGTTTCGGGCTCATACGCATAGATCCATGATTCGTCACCTGTAACGATCTTATAAACGTCTTTTGAAGCACCGCGATTTTTTCAACATTTCTTTACACCAATCCACACGAGCCTGTTTTTGAGCGATTGTCAAATTGTGCGGGATCCAACGAGAAGAAACCTTTTTTACGGCCAGGTGTTCATGCAATATCGACTGTATGCTGGTGGGAGAAATGCATAGGCATGCCTTTATCTGAAGGTATGTTACATGACGGTCTTGCATTATCAGTTCACGTACGGCATCGATGTTTTCTGGCACAACGGCTGTTTTTGGACGACCTTCACGGAATTCGTCTTTGAGCGAGCGTCGGCCACGATTGAATTCGTTGTAACAGTTTTTCACAGTGCTATAGGATCGTGCTTCATAGCCATACAAAGATTTTAGTTCATCGTTGCACTCTTGTCGTGATAATCCACGTCGAAAGTTGTGAAAAATGATCGCACGAAAATGTTCACGAGTTAATTTCATTTTTTGGCCGAAATGATTTTTTTAATTCCCTATAAATAAAACAATACACGATTAAATGACAAAACGTTCTGAGTGATGTTATGCTAAAAAATGTCAAACTCTCCAATGGAAATGTCAGATTGCATATCAACACTTAGTGTTGCCTAGTCCAGAAATATATATAGCAACCTATGTATAGGGTCTCTGAAGTTTTTTTTTGGATTTACAAAAATCTTAGCAAAATTAATATACCCTATTCAAGGCGTAAATATACTCTATTGTAGTAAGTTCTTTTAAAAAGGGATATACATATTCCAAGTATATGCTAAAGTATTATCTACTGAAAATGACAAGCTTGTGGATTTGCTCGGACAAATCATACGAGTACTCATAATAAGTTAGTCTATGCCAATCAATTTTGAAACAAATAACATTTTTGCACAAACTCGTTTAGACTCTCTTCCCACCACTTTCTTAATAACTCTCTCCTTAGTTTTGAACGCAAGGCTGTTGGCTTAAAAATTCTTAGTTTTGAACACAAGGCTGTTGTCTTAAAAATTCTAGAAAGAAGTTACGGTTATTATTTCAGCTGAGTGCATTCAAGAAACCTGTCTGGGGCTACGATTACCTCTACGACTTACGTACTCAAACTACCCTCGAATCTAGAATCGTAAGTCAAGATATACTATATATGCGGCTTTAGTCAATTATTTCTAAAAATCACATCAAAATTTGTAAACTTGAATAACTAATTAAATTGAAGGATTTCTGGATGGAGCATTAGAAATCTAGTAGCTATTTCTGATGCTCCATCCAGAAAACCTACATAATCTTATGTCATTATGTAGAAAGCGAGCAATGTATTTGCAATACCGGCGATAATATTTAAAAAGGCCTTATCTCAAAAATTATGAGCTGACGAAGTGGGGGGTCTCTAAAAATTTCCACGTGACCATACCCATGATTTCAACCCTTCAAGTTATCTGAAACCAAAAAGAAACATTTTTCACAAAACGGCGACTGCCTAAAAAAAAGGTTTTTTTTGGATTACGTTTTCTGACTATTTCGAATTTTTTGAAGATAATAAAAATAAAAATTTTGGGATGGGGCTAGTTCCAACCATAGACAAGCCTATAAAGAAGACTGTATATAAATTTCAAGTAAATCGGTCTAGTAAAACCTGAGAAATCGTGGGTATCTTTCCGAAAAAGTTAGTTTTGAGAAAACCGCTTTTAAAGTTTCGCGTTCCGGCCGAACCAGTTTGGATGCCGGTTCAGAAAAATGCCTATATCTTCGAAAATAATTTGAATTTTGAAAAACCCTCTTTTACACATATTCTTAATTGTCAAAGTGGGAAATTCTTTCTAAAATGTTTTATTTTATCGGTTGGTTGAAAAGAGATACGCAGGAATGCCAAATTGTAGCCACACTTAGACTGTCGTTAGTTCCATTTTACTCCCGAGCGGTAACCAAATTAAGCCTTACTTATCAACGTAATGAACTTGGAAAAATCAAAATTTTTCCTCCACAGCTAAAGAATGCCTTTTTTAGTTGAGGTATTGAGAGCCGCCGAAGTTATCCCGTTTCAGCCGGTTGTAGGTTGGGATATCTTCGCAGCCTCTCGTCATCCTTTGCCTAGAAGTGAAAGCTTTTTGGTCTGTTTCGCTATCAACAGTTGAATGGTCTGAGACAGCTTAGAGGTATTGTGTGCGGTCTTCCTTTTTGTTTCATTTTATTCCGATATGACTGAGTATCCTATTTATTGCCTGCTTTCATAACCTAACGCAGTGAGACTTAGTATTGGACTACGGATAGCCTTAATTGCCACTTAACTGTCTTTTTTTAGATTTATGGGCTTGGTGGTTAAAGCAGAAGCCCACTTTGTATATTCTACTATGCCAAAAATTTCCGCATATACCCATTTGTTTGAAGCTATCTTCTGTGTAAGGATTAGTACAGAAGAAGCCCGCTCCTGTTTCTATTTTACCCTTGCACCGTTGGTGAATATGTAGAAATCGCCGTTGGAACTCTCGAACACAAAACCATAAGTCCATTCTTCACCACTAGGAAATGAAAGCGCACAGTGTGTTTATTTTCTTAAGGACCTTCTTTTCTCAGTCACATTGTCAATTTAGCCGGAGATCGTTTTGGGTGAGCTTTCTTGTTTACTTAGGTTTTTACCACGTATTAGGTAAGGACCTATAGCTAGAGAATTTCGTTCGATACTAGGTCTTCTTGGCCATATACGCTAATGAAACTAGCATCTGAAGAATATAGACACAAAGTCGTTTTTAAAGGATCGGTTTATAAGTGACTTTTTCTGATAAAAATTTGGTAAGCAACTTAACACCAACAGTTTGAATTGCCTATAATTTGCAAAATGCGGTTTTCAGCATAGTATGAAGACTTTACCACCAACAGCGTTTTTTTCTCTATCTCTTCTGGCCTTTGCGCTGGTGTACACCACTTTTGAGCTTCCCAGGAAATATAAAGTTGATAACTTTTCAAATTATATTTTCTGTTTAACTTTGCAAGTACATTTGTTAATCCACATAAAAGCAACGAGCGTAGAAACGAGTGTAACAACGACTCTGCACGGTGTAGTTCGTAAGTTAAGTACTTTTGTGTTTCGTCCTCAAAAAGCACGTCTAATCACATTAATTTAACTGCATTTTAAAACGTCCACATGCTATTTCCCTAAACTTCATCAGCGCCAAGCTTTGCTCGGTTTCTCGCTTGTTGCTTACTACCTTGTCCACAACCCGCCCACAGCCAACTGGCGCTGTGTTCATGCATACTTCGTGTTCTTCTATGCATCGACCACAATTAGTTGCATCTTTTTTAGCTTTTTGGGTATTTTGTGTGGTTTACTAAAAGTCAAGAGTAAAGTTGTTTGCCTGAAATGATGTCAATAAATAGTGCAACAGCGCTTATAGTCAGCATGTCAGTACATACATGGTTGCATTAGGCGGTTAGAGGCCCGCAATTTGGTCGTTTTTGGGGCGCATTAAAAGTATTTAATAAACTTGCACTGAGTTAGCGATAAAAATCATTGTTGGTTGTACCTCTGAAGTGATTTTAATAAATCCGACATTGGAAAGAAATTGGAAACCCTCGAAAGAAGCACATTAATCGCTCCAATGAATCTAAAATAATAGCTCTTTTCGGCTCGCTTTGCACTTACCTATATATCCCTGGCCCCTTTTTTGATTTTTATCTTTTAATGTAACTCAAATGGTGCAGCGGTGAAAAAAGCAACACTAAACACAAAAGAATAATTGAAATGTCTATATGAGCTGCATGCAGAGAAGTTGGTTGGTTTTGGTTTGGTGTTAAGTGTTAAAGGCACAAAAAGCCAGCAGGAAAATTTTGGTAATTACAACTTTTGAAGAGTTCGAACATTTCTGAAGAGCAGAGAAAACAATAATATAGGATGTTTCTTTTGCTTGTGGCATTCAAGCAGACAAAATTATTGCCTCAGAGTTGGTCTTTTTGACAGCTGTTATTTAATTTTCTCTCAGTGTGTATTGGCATTTCACAGTAAGCTGACTCACTGCGGCACGACAGTCAACATAATTGCCCAGCTGAATCGGTAATTCGAAGAACCGTGGATGGTTGCGCACCACGTTTACTCTAATGGATAATGTGCATTCCCAGAGACACCATACATGTGCAGCATCTTGCCGCTTTTGCTGCTGTGAAGCAGAGTATCGAAGTAGACATGAATGAATTCATTCGCCATCTACTTCTTCTCTTCTTCTTATTATTATAGCCGAGTTAACAACCGCGGACCAGTCGTTTCTCCTTTTCGCTACGTGGCGCCAATTGGATATTCCAAGCGAAGACAGGCCCTTCTTCACTTGGTACTTCCAACGCAGTGGAGGTCTTCCTCTTCCTCTGCTTCCCCCGACGGGTACTGCGTCGAATACTTTCAGAGCTGTAGTGTTTTCGTCCATCGGTACAACATGACCTAGCCAGCGTAGCCGCTGTCTTTTAATTCGCTGAACTATGTCAATGTCGTCGTATATCTCGTACAGCTCATCGTTCCATCAAATGCGAGATTCGCCGTGGCCAACGCGCAAAGGACCATAAATCTTTCGCAGAACTTTTCTCTCGAAAACTTGCAACGTCGACTCATCCGTTGTTGACATCGTCCAAGCCTCTGCACCATATAGCAGCACGGGAATTATGAGTGACTTATAGAGTTTGGTTTTTGTTTATCGAGAGAGAACTTTGCTTCTCAATTGCCTGCTCAGTCCGAAGTAGTACCCGTTGGTAAGAGTTATCCTGCGTTGGATCTCTAGGCTGTCATTGTTGGTGGTGTTTACGCTGGTTCCAAGATAGACGAAATTATCTACAACTAAAAAGTTATGACTGTCAGCAGAGACGTGAGTGCAAAATCGCGAGTGTGACGACTGTTTGTTTGATGAAAGGAGATATTTCATCTTGCCCTCGTTTAATGCCATCCGCCATCGCGTGTAACAATTGGACCTATTATTTAAGTTTCCAAAAAGTAATTCTTTGGTGTCTTCTAAATGCTGAGGGAATCATTGGTCCATATTTCTTTAGAAACAAAGCCAACCATTATGTTACAGTCAATGCGACACGATATAGATTACTTTTTTATGCCTGAAATGGAGTAGGTTGCATTCCGAAATCTTTCCGACCGCACAAACTGTTAACAAGGAATACTATTTGAGTGTTATGCGTCGTATGCCCGAAGATATTCAAAAAATAGGGCGGAATTGTGGGCCGACAACATTTGGTTTTTGCACCACTATAATGCAAAGTCGCATACTGCATTGATTCTTCTTGAGTTTTTCGCCAAATTTTCAACCAGTATCGTGTGGCAACCACCGTCTTCGCCTGATTTAACTCTGTGTAACTTCTGGCTATTTAGCAAACTCGAACGACCGCTCCGCAGTAACCGTTTTGAGTCAATTGAAGACTTTAAACGTGAATTGCTACGCGCTTTGAAGGATATTCCGGAAATTGATATATGTTTAGTAAACATCCTTTATATGCGATCAGATTAACGAACTGAGTTGATTTAGCCAGTCCGTCTGGTTGAACATACGCGAATTGAAGCTTTTTGAGGTATCGATCTGATTTTGTACTCATCTTTTTGTTGACTAGAAGCCCTTTATTAGTCGAAACCACCGTTATCAGACCAGTAAATCACATAGGTAAAGTTAGATTACTATAGGCAGCTTGTGAGCCGCACATAGACCAATTTCGCTACTAAGCGATGCAAGATGGAGTGTCGTTACGTAGTTCATGAGAAATAGTCTTCCGTTAGCAGTGCGCTTGACGCAAATTTCCGTAAGTTCAGCGGCCTCACTAGTCTCATATCGTGGAGCTCGCAAAAATGTTGAACGTTGCCTTTCTAATGCGGGACAAGTGTACATTAGAGGCTTCATTGTTCTCATGATGCCTTGCTCTGGACATTTCCTGCAGTCATCTCGATAACCCCATTCTGTAGACGTTTACCGACAACAAACTGTGACCGGTGAGTATACCAATCATGTTCCCACAGTCGCTGCTATTAGAAGTGACTAAGAACTTTCTGCATTTTTGAAGTTCGCTTTGCTCTTGACTTTTGCGTCCCTACAGAGAATTCCATCGAACTTTAAAGTAGGAAAATCTTTAAAGCTTTTGGTTTTTTTTTTTTTTTATCTTTAATATTTTAGTCTGGTACTATTATGTTTTTATTTTACTGCATTTTTCCTACTAGACTTGGCTGGGTTTCTATAAGTTCTCTAGTTGTGCTCACTTTGGCACTTTCCTCTACTCGTACACCGGCTGTAATTGCATTAAATTCGCAATTCGCCTAAAGTTGTTTCAAACATTTTCTATTACCAACGCTTATACAGGCACGTATATATGTATATCTTGAATATACATAAAGGTGTATTCTATGTATTTACGTAAGAAGAAAATAGTGTATTTGCCAATCTCACGCAGAAGTTGTTCCTGCTAAAAAAACGCAAAAAACGAAACAAAAAGTCAGCAACAATAAACACAAGCCAACAATTTTCTACAGTTAAAAACATTAAATAACAACAACAGCAACGTCAAACAACAGCAGTGACATCTTCGCACATAATTGCATTAGTTGTATGAACAAGTTGTTGGCACATAGAGAGGGCAGCCATATTCGAATCCTTTAACCACCACTCCCGTCTCCACACCACTGCTTTTGGTACAAAAAATTCTGCTTCCACCGTGTACCTCCGCCTCGCCTACATTTTGTTAAGTAACGCTGACATAGTCTTAATGGCAAACCCAAATGCGCTTGCGGGCGTCTTTATGCATGTAAAGGTACCTGCATACCGTTACAAATGGCGTTAAGGTAAAGAGCGAGCGTTTTGTTCAAATCGTCTCTAACAATCTTGTTAGCAGGATTAAGACTCGTTACTTGCAGAGTTGGAATTTAAAGAGTAAGAGTAAGTGGGGCTGTTGATGTGAGCTAAAAGAAGCATATAGACGCCGATAGGAAAGGTAAAATTAAAGTTGTTCTTGCGCATTTCTGTATGGCAACCCATAAACGGCACGGCTGTGTGAAGGAATATGAATTTTCGGCATTTTCAATTCAGTGGTGCTATTCTGTATCTCGATTTGAAAATTTACTATATTCGACATTCGGATCTATCTTATAATTATGCAAAAGATGTGCCACCCTGTGTCAGCATAAATACTTTTATTTTTCGTTTTTGCTTTAAACTACTCAAAAGCTAAGAAATATTTTCAGGAATTTTTTATTCGAAAATATAATTAAAAATGCGAAAATAAAAATCTCCGAAATTTTTTCGAATCGATTTACAGACTACAGGTCCAAAAGCGTTTGCTAGCTAATGAAGTTGAAGTTGAAAAATTATATAAAAATCAGTTGTGTCTTCTTATTTTGTACAGGGTTTCAGTGGCACATTCGTTTCTTCGATATCTCCTCCAATTGAGTCTCTTGCGGTCCATTCGTTAATACTTCGAACTTTGTTATCATACTTCGAATATTTCAAGATAAATAAACGCTGGTACAGGTCCGTAGCGAGACTCACGGAGCTCGGGAGGGATATACAATATGTTGGATGTGTGTGTACAAAGGTCCACCTGATCCAACAATAATTGGAGAAGAAAGCTGCAAAACATGATTGCAGAGCGCTGGGCCGCCTATACATACAACTCCGGACCCGAGTACCCGAGTGGAATTGCCTTCCGATCTTCCTTTCTCTCGCTCACTGAGCACTCTTTCCCTTGATTGACCTAAAAGCCACATGGTAAGTACTATTTCATAAGTGTTGCTCGTTATTGACATTGTTGAGTAAATTTGCCGCTTTTAGGCGAAGGTAGATGTATTTTCTATTAATATCAAAGCCTTTAGATCACTAGACTTCGATAACCTGTTATATTGGTAATAAAATTGCCTGTTTCCCATAGACTTAACACAATTTTTATAAATAAAATACTCAATTTTAATAATATCACATGAAAGCTATTTCTCTCTATTATCTCTCTATGTATTTTTAAAGAGAAATCATTGCCAGTGACGCATTCATGAGCTTTGACCTTCTTAGCTTTAAAGTTTAAATTCTTTCCTCCCATTCTATCAGAAACCACATATGCAGTAGAAGGATGAGATCTCGCCTTACTGGTGAGTCTTTCGTCAAAGTAACACTGGGTGGTATAAGTTAATTCTTCAAAACTTGCACGGGAATTCTGCAGGTGATAGTCACTGTGAGATATGGTTCAAAGTGACGTTGATGCTGTAAGTATGAAATGCTTTGAGTTCACTTTCGGTCGGAACCAACTGTGACACCTTTTTGAAAATCCTATTGTCGTTAAACACAATTCTGCAGAGTGGGAGAAGTTAAAATGTATAAGTAATCCAGTGGAGGTACTTTTTTCAATAGCCTGTTTTTCATAGATCACGTGTGAGTCGATGTCGCTAGGGAACCTCGAAATGGATTAGCTTATAGAATCATCATATGTGATCTGGTCTACGAAAAGGGGGCTTAGGTGTCAAAAAATCAATTTTTTTATTTATTTTTTTTTTTTTTCAATTTAAATTTTTTTTATTTTTTATTTTTTTATTTATTTTTTTTTTTTTTTTTGACACCTAAGCCCCCTTTTCGTAGACCAGGTCACGTATTTTGATCGATTTGATTCTAATTTATCCTCCATAGCTTAGGCATGGGTAAATAGTTCGAAAATATTTGCGTAAAAAATAAAAGCTCATCGTTTGCTTGTGAAAAAGGATTTCTGATTCACATTTTCAAAGACCCTGCGGACTTAGTGTTGGCGAAAACCTCCACATAAAAAGGTAGACAAAATTTTTGTTTAAAATAAAAGCTCATCGTTTGCTTGTGCATTAGAAATCATGAGGTCTCAAAATGAGAAAGACAAATGAGAACAAGTTATAAAAGGTTTTTATTCCTAAGCGAGAAACGTATTTAATAATGGGCTACATAATAAGGTAGAAGAACGCACAACATTTACTGAAGAGAATGAAACGTCAGAGTATGAACTCTATGAACGCCCAGACTTCAGCCGCTTAAAAAGAGCTATATTTCAACACTATCGACGTCGACTGTCTAAAAGTCAGCAAGTTGTTGAATGGCACTCACTTAAGCGATCTCTTCTTTCAACTCAGAAAATATGTTTCAACGTTGAAGTCGTTTAGGGAGCAGAACTTAGTTATTACATTTCTGTTGGAATAATTGAAAAAGAATTTTGGTTTCCTTGACTCTTTTTGACTTACTTTTCCTTTTATTTTGCACCCCATGGTGGCTGACAATTATGCTGTGCTATTTAACAGGCTCATCCGCTGGCCCTGTAAGCCACATCCCTGTGAGCCACATACACCTCTTGCTAAGTGTATGAAATTTTAGACTAACAGTACCTATTGTTTGTTGGCCTATACTTATATACTTATTATTTTTCGGTCTCATTTTCCCATATTTGGCTTTTGTGATTTTCTTTTGTTTTCTTCCTCTTTTATTTTCGATTTTCCACTATTTCTCCCACCAAAGCTACCAACCAGGCAATTTACGCCAGTTTTATGCTTCAATTTCCGGTTCTGTGTGTTTCCGGTGTTAGCGCTGACATTTGATACGCCCCAATCAAGTCAACTGCCCACAATGCGTCACAATACGCAAGCAGCACGAAAACAAATGCAGCACAAACAGGCCAATTCACCTGCAAATACTTTACAAAATGGCTTGGGGTTGAGTTGAACTCTGACTGTTTTGGACAACGTTTTCTGTAAAAAGCTTAAACAAGGACGTCTAAGACTGTTTTCAAGTTTTATGATTTCGTAAATGACATTGTAAGTATCTTCCTCTGTCTGTTTTGGATAACATTTTCTATAGAAAACTTAGACAAGGAGGTCTAAGACTATCTGCAAGTTTTATGATTACGTAAATGTCACTGTAAGTTTCTTCCTCATAGGTTAGCGGAGAGACGTTGAATTTTCTTGAAGAATAAATTTCTTACGACGTCCACGTATGCATTGTAACTGATTGGATGACCTTTTGAGAGATCAAGAAGTATACGAAAATAGCGGGAATGTCCCGAAACAGTTCCTTTCTTATTCAACTGGTTCTGGTCTACACATTAACAGTTTCGACAGAGGACGTAAAAGTAAAATATACGTTCTCTGGTTTCGCCTTGATTTTTGATATACTTACAATAGTTATCAACGTCTTCTCGATGGACTGAAGAAAAAATTTGATATGTGCAAGTATGTAAATTCGATTTTGGTTCAACCCTACAACCTAACCTAAAAACGTAAAACGTTTAACGTAGTGAATATCATTAAGAAACGGTTTCTCTGTCTTATCAAACCTCACTCGTTTATGCTCAGTATTAAAATTTTCACTTTCTAAGTTCCAGTTACACTAAAACAAGAAAACAATAGTGCAATGAAGTCAAGGAGTATGAAACAAAAGCTGAAAACTTGACGAACGGCAACGTCACAATGACGAAACTCGCTTGTACTCCGCGTGGTCGTGCAACATGTGGTCGGTCGGGCATGCTTTTTCCTTCGACAGCCTACAACTATAACTCAAAGGCAATGCGAATAATTTTTCGTCCGCTACTACAAACAGTACTCAGTAGGCACGAGGTGTCGGCAGACAGTGCCAAATGCAATCAAGACATGGATTTGTGATATTCTTTACTTTAATGGCCGCACAATAAAAGCCTCTAATGGAAAATACTATATCCACGTAAACATCCCCCTGCAGCTGCCTTTGCCATACATTTGTGTACAAACAACTTTGATTTAGCCGGTTTCACAGCCAGGTGCTGATATGCCCTCTCCACTAGGGGGAAAATACAATAGTTTTTTTTTTCTTTGTTATTTCACTGCTCTAATGGGGGTTGTCCATGTTTTTATACACTTCTTATTTTCCTATTACCGCGACGTCGGGTACTGAAATTGCTCTGCTTATATTACCGTTAAGTAAAAATGTATGTTTGTGGGTGGAGATGGAGTGTATATATTATGTTTAAATGTATGTAAGTAATCGTGAATGGCGGCCTATGCAGAAAGAGAAGCCTTGTACTACAATAAAGCAGATCGCTAAGTAAATCTCTGCTAAGTAAAATTCGCTGCAAAACAGGAAGTAGAGCAAATAATGAGGATTCGAACTAAATGTAAACGAAAGTGATACAGCAAGCAAAATAAGAACATTAATTTAACAAAATTAAGGTTTTTAAAGCAGTAATGAAAGCACAATGGTGCAAGAAAGTGCTAGGTAATTGAGTCACTTGCCTTCATATGAAAGCTTTTGGCCTTGATTGTGCGAAGCGGTTCATTTGAGAAAGGTTTTTATTGTAATGTTTTGGTCACTTTGAGACTTTCATCAATACAATCGTTCAAAAAATTCCACTTCTACTTGGAATTGAGGTGGGGTTTATTTTATTTATACGAGTATTTAAATTTTCTAAGAACGTGCGATAACCTTCTTGAATTACCTACCAATAATTTCTTTCCTACCTGAATGTAAGTAAGGTTTGCGAGCGAGGAAAGAAACCATGCTGGTTCGCTTGAATCCAATGTATGAAGAAGTTAAAAAATGAGAATAATATTGGCTCAGCTGTCGGTAGTTAATTGTAAAACAATCCAATCTTCATCCAAACAGAGTTAACCGGAATTTCAGTCTATAATCCCCATATATTGCCGGAAGTGTACCGGATTATGATTCGGTCAAGCATAGGCAACTCGAATATATTATTTAACATTATTTGGATTATTTTTTTTTTTCATTTGCTACAATAACAATTGCATACCGAAGCATCCCTTTTATGCTTCTACGGTCAGAGTTCACAAAAATGCTTTCCGCATAATCAGTGCTGTCGCCACAGCAAGGGTATGTGCCACTTGCAGTTTACTAAAGACCTTTCTCTAAGCAACTGTCGCCGACCTTGGCACCACATTTGCCTTGTTGCATATGTACGTCCAGGTTCCGCTTTTTGATGAGTAGCAAAATTGCTATCCCCTAGATTGATTCACCCTGCTGGGATCCTGTCGTACGCCTAGGTAGCTTACTGCTTTTTGTGTTCTCAGAATATTCGTAGTCGTTTACATATTTATTTTGGGAGGTATGCGCCTATGTCTTAGCAGTAGTAGCTCTGTTTTCTTCGTAGCGAGCTGGAAATTGTGTGAGTCGAGCTATGCTTGCGACCGTATCATGACCTGATTTAGCTTCCTTCGCGCTTTTTCCGTGTTTCGTGCTACAATTATGGCTATAATGTCGTTCGCGTAGCCAATTAAGTCTGGCCTTTCGAGTTTTAGACTAATGTCATAGCTGATATTCCACAAGTCTTGGCCTGGAATATATTCTGGTGCTGCTGCAGCAGTTTCCTATTACTAAGACAGTGCCTTAACACAGCTCTGAGGTTGTCTGAGATTTTCTTTCGAGAGCGTCTAACATATCCACCCATCAAGCGCTATTGAGGGCGTTCCGGACACCTAAAGTTGCCATCGACACTATTCTTTTGGATTTGTGGGTCTAAAGCCGTGTTGTCTAGTTGAGAGTCTTCCAGTTTCGTGGATAACCGTTGATGGTAAGTTCGGATCTGCTTTTCTCCTAGTTATCTGCATTATGCCTTTTTATAAAGACTTCGAGTTTACAGCTGCGGCAAGTACTATTTTAGAACTTTCCTACTTTTTCTACAAGATTGGCCAGTGTCCCATGTTGATAGTTGTAAATCTGTATTTATGTACTTTTCCTAGATTAATTTAATAAATCTTTAGTTTTCGTCTTGTCATATTTAGGCCATATCTGCTTCGTTATCTTGCATTTGATTATAGATTTCCCGTCTGCTCTGAGCTATTTATTATATTTATTGAGCTGCTTTTTCATCGTTCTTAGAAAGCAAGCTATTAACTCTGCCTCGCATTCACCTAGAGAGACTACGGACTTGATCAGCTCGTCTTCTTTTTCTTTGCCGAAAAGGTTCCTGTGTTTGGGAACTCAAATTATGGACAATAAAAAATGAAATGTCTGTGAGCTTAAAGCCTTCTAATTTTTGCTATGCGAGACTACGGACTTGATCAGCTCGTCTCCTTTTTTTAGCCGAAAAGGTTCCTGTGTTTGGGAACTCAAATTATGGACAATAAAATATGAAATGTCTGTGAGCTTAAAGCCTTAAAGCCAACGGCAATGTTAGTAATGCCGTTAAATGTCGTCGTCCTCTGCTCTGTCTTTATCAGCCGTTTTGTCGCCATGAAATATCTGCATCCTGGTCATGAGGATACCGAAGCATATATTATAGTTAGTTAATTTTTTATAAAGCCTATCAAATCCTTAAACGTCAATTAACTCCTTAAGTTGTAACTCTTGTCTTTGAAAAGTTGCTTGAGGCCATCACATGTCTGCTAATATATTTATAGATAATCCTGTTAGTTCTTATGGATTTCTGTAGGTAAGAGATCAAAGGCAAATCCTGCCAAGCGCGAAGAGCTGCACATAAAATGACCATAAATTAGGTACATCGTCTTTTGAGCAGGTTGAACATGAGTCAAAAAAAAAAATCGTTGGAAAAAGAATAATAAAATAAAATAAATAATAAGTGATTTGAAAATTTGTTTTTAAAAACTATACTTCGCACACTTTTCCTAACACAATTTTCATAATTCTCGTCTAACTCAAGTGGTCTGCGTTGCTCTCGGCACTCGTACGCAATCCAATTCAAAACTCAATTCGCCATAACTTCCTTTTGCATTCTCATATGTTATATGCCACTCTTTGCTGCAATTGTTGTTGCCATTGCACTTGGCTGATATCAATGTATACATTGCTTTGACTTTCGCCCTTACAGTTGCTAACTGAAGTGTGTTGGCAGAGCAAATTGAATTTCCATTTCGAAAGTTTTTCACGTGCGACGAAAGTGTATGAGATTTCCGCGCAGCATATCCTTACATGGATGCCACTTGCAAACCAAATGCACTGAATGCATGCTTTCGATGCAACACGCACGCAATGCCATGAGGAAGTGAGTAGACAAATTAAGAAGTTGTTGCCAAAAAAAAATCTATGAAAATCTCTGGTTTTAAGCGGAAAATATGAAATGAAGTTTGCCAGCAGAGGATTTGAGTTTAGCTCGAGGTGGTATGTGCGGTGCGGGAACAATAAAAAACAAAATGTTGAGTACAAGTATGTATGCCCCGCCTAGTTCTTTAATACTTAGTCGGTGCTTTAGCGTCACAATGCGATGTCAATTCGACTACTGCCTTTAAAAAAAAATTCTGAATACGGACGTGTAGACTTTTCCATGAATCAGCGCAGATGACCTCATATACCTGGCTGTCGGAACTGCCTTCGCAATAACATAGCTTCATTTAGCTAGGAATGAGCCTCAGCGCTGAACAAACTTAGGCTCAAAATTGTAGGATTCTCTTGTAAGATCACAAGAGCGAAGCGATGTCTCTTGGAAAGGTCGAGTGGCTTCAGTTCTTGCACAAGCTGTTTTTTATATGCGTGATCTGTCAAAAAATGGCTACTGAGAAAAGTACCTTTACTTAGATCAACCATATATAATGCCTTCAAAGGAATCTTAGTTGATATACGAGTAAATGGGTTTTCTAATAACACTTCCAACTAAAAAATGGACTTATGAAGTCACCGTTCCAAAATATTCACTCACTTTGTCAATCTCTGAGCACATTTTGGCTTTTCGACAGTATCAATTCGAGTTCCGCCGAGCTCGTTCAGAAATTTGACTATTCATTCGAAATCCGATATGCAGCAGGCTTTTCCAAGTTTTATAATAGGCATTTGGTTATCTTCCTTGTGTGTTTCATAAAATTGCAAAATGCCTTCTTAACTTTTTTTTAGAGAAGTTACTTCTTTCATTGGACCATGTCTACAAGTTGCTACTTTCTCATGGCTTCTATACAAAACGTTTTGCATCACCCTTTACAGACGCCGCTGCGTGCATAAGTTTAAACGAGTCGGCTACTCTCTTGTAATTCATAGTCCACCGCTTTCCAATCCACATCGTTGTGTACTTTATTTATTATTCTCTTGCTGCTTCGAATTCTATTTCAGCATTTCAATTTATATTCATATTCTTGTATTGACAATTTGCATTTCAAGAAATCTCCAGTTAGGCTATCACTATATTTGTTGTATCATTTCATTCACAATTTCTATGACATTAGAATATAGCTTGTCACCTATTTTACATAAATACATATTTACATATGAAAGTTGTAATACAATTTCGCCTAGAAATTTCATGGCTCCCTTAGTGCATAAATTAAAGGGTATGTAGTGCATAAATTTCGACTTTGTTCTCTTATTTTCCAATGTACACGCGCATGCAAATATTTAAAATTATGAAATTATACTTCCAAAGCTCGGCTCAGTTCACAAATTGTATATAGTATAGTAAGTATGTTTGCGACTAACATTGAAGACTTGACATTATCATATACCAAACGCATTTTACTTCAGCTAAGGCCTGGTTTTGTGTCCTTTTCATTGCGAGCATTTTTTTTACGTGGCGGATCCCAAACCCTACGCACAACCCTGAGGAGGGCTCAAACGGATTATTTTTGACTATCCGGAGGCTACTTAGTCCAAGACCGGAAGTTGTGAGCTGCTTGAGTCTTAGGTAAATAATCGTTTATGACCATTTCCAAGTGAATGGCGCTGAGAGAACCTTCCTCTCCATTATATTCTACTTTAAGCTTGATATCAGGGATGCTATTGAGCCATGATAATTCTCTTATTGAGCAGTAAAGTCCTTTTTCGACGTATAAAGACCAAGTTCAACAAGTTACTCATCACCCCGGTCTTACTATATGCTGCAGAGGCAGGAAAGATGACAACATCTGCTGAGTCGGCATTACGAATTTTCGAGAGAAGGTCTAAATGTACATAAAAGAGCTCAAATTCCATTTGTAAAGCACCTAGAACCGAAAATAGGTATAATAATATTGATATAAATTAGTTTCCTTAAAAAAAATCGCTTCCTATAATGAGGTATCTAATGGTTATAAAGAACTAAGGGTTATATTTGAAAAGTCTTTAATAGAACCTATCAGAGTTTCAAAACACAAGTTCAGTATATGAATGTTCTGCAGCCATGATATTTGCCGCCAACTGTGCTGAAAACAGACAAAGGTGTAACCAATGATTTTTGAGAAATTATATTAACATTTCAATAAACGATCTTATCTGTTGACAAGGATGATGGTTATTTATTTAAGGACGACACACTAGTAATTATTTTTTCCGCATCCTCTTTAGAGTATTTCAAAAGCTCTTCCGCAGTATATAACTTTATCAGTCTATCCACAAGTTCCGAACCCTAAGAACACTTACTTAACTCTATACTTTTGACATGACTCGAGTACACCAAGAGATCTCCTAAACTTCAGCCATCTTGATATTTTTGATCTTCTATAATCGGATCTGCGCCACTTTTCACCAGATGTAAGATAGGTCCTTTTGTTAATAGTATCTAGGTCTACATTGTGACGCTTTTGGTTTAAACGCCAGATTCTGCTGCAGGATTATTGAAAGCCATAATTAATTTCTCCTCCTCCGTTGGCAAATTTGGATTTTATCTGATTCGGCTGCAATGGTGTAGCCTGGATACAGATCGATACAGACCGTTGCCCTTGGATTGAATGGAAATTTCTTCATGTCTGTGGTTTACCTATTTTGGGTATAGTGTCTTTATATAATTGGATCGATTTTTCATCGTCACACGCAATCATTTGCATTTGGTCCTGGTATCTGCCGGTATTTGCGCACGACGGTGGCGGATCCGTTTTGGTTAGTACCACTTTCAGCACTGTTTGTCAGCTGAACTTACACCAACTTCCAATGGGCTTTGGAAGTTTTTCTTTCGGTACCACCCTCATCTAGCATGCTAAAGATAATGCGGTTCCAAGTCACATTAGCAAACGATTTCGCGAAAAGGCTAAGACTCTCTGCTGGTGGTTCAAGCTTGAAACACGATCAACGGACTCCTGAAGCTGCTTTGCAAACTCATTATTGGTTGGCGGTTGCAGCAGTACACTACCCGTGATTTTTCCACACACATATAAGGTCATAAGCCTTACAAATAGGTTATTCTATGTACTACAAGCAACCTTACTTTTGGCATCTCCTTCCCTCTACCTCCTGCTTTGTAGTCATACTTTGGCTTCAAGTATTGGTTTCGGCTGACGCTGGAGTTGCTGCCTTCCTGCAGCTATGCTTAGCTTCCGTTCCAGAGTTAGACTCAACACTTACACCTAGATCAAGCTTAATTCCTGTCCTTGTGCTGGCTACTTTTGTTAAACTGGACTAACACATATCGTATGTCATACGTTCGATGAATCGGGCGCATTAGTTGGATCGACATTGACGACCTTAAACTTTTACGGTGGACTCAAAATGTATTGTTTTTACATTAGCGTCTTTAGATTCATACTTAAGTGGTTTTGGCATCACAAAGGTCGTCCAAGTAGACTGTCCTTGATTCAGATTTCTTTGTGCGGAGTTCAGCTACGAAGCCCAAGTCTGTAAGTTTTCCAATGGGATAATGTTTGCTTGTGAGCCACATTCACATACACTAACCGCTTAAAGTCGCAAAGGCCGTGTTTAAATAGAGAATATCAAAAATCATAAAATATAACTTTTAATGTATTCTTTAGTTCATAGACTCCTGCTCAAATCTTGATGGGGTAAATGTTAACACAGCTCTTAGGCACTTCCAAAAAAGTTGTCTCCGAAAATATATCGAAAAAGTGCTTCATAGCAGCAAAATCAATTTTTTCTCCAAAAAAAAAAAATAGTTTGAATTAAAATGTATTTCTGTAAATGTAATGCAGAAAAAACTTAATGCTCCTGAGATTACTCTTATGTACTTTGTGTGAAGCGGCGTTATGCCTACGGCGTCTAAGTGTCAAATACAATAAGGAAAATCATGAAACAACAACAATACACGTAATGGAAACTTGTACGCGGGCTCTCACTCCCTTTTCTGACTCGACCTTACTTGTTGTTGACAACAGCCGGGGGTGGAGGTAAGTAATTTTGTTGGGGAAAAAAATTAACACTACAAATGCGATGCGCTCAGTTTCCACAACTAAAAACTGTACAAGCATTACATGCTACTTTTGCATTCGTAAATACATAAGTACATATATACAAACGCACATTTATTTCACTTTTTTATTTCGGCTGTCAGTATTGTCATTGGCACTCTCGATGCGCATAGTGCTGGAATTCCACTTCAGCGCCAACCCCGGCGTATGCACAGACCGTTAGAAGCAGCCGCACAAAAGCGTTATTTCTGCCATTGCTATCGGTTTAGTAGTACATTTCCATTTTAGTGGGTGATTTTTCTGTCATATAATTTTTTTTGTTTTCTTATGCCCTGAACAGCAGAACAAAACAGAACAGGAACAGAAGAGGAACAGAACAGAAATGACGAGCTTTAGAGTTTGAGTTTTTATGTGATTTTAAAGCAACTATTTTTATACCCTCTGCAATGTAGATTAAGTTTGAAACGCTGAAGGCAATGCTGTAGAACTAATGAAGTATATATGCGTATAGAAGATCAGTGACCAGCTGAGTCGATTTCATGTTCTACCGTCTTTCTGTTTATACGCGCACTAGTCCTTCATTTTTTGAGACTTTTTTCTGAAATTTTGCAGATGTCTCTTTTTCTTCTCAAGAAGCTGCTCATGTGGGTGATAACGCCGATATCAGCTCAATATAGCATATTGCTGCCATAGAAACCGAATGATCAGATTAAGGTGAATGTATGGAAAACTTTTTTATTTGTCAAGATAACTTTTAGAGATTTGGCACAGGTTTTTTTTAATAAGTATATAATCTTCATATTCTTGGTAAAAATTATTCACATCGAACTACTATAGCATATAGTTGTCACATGAACTGAGCAATCAAAATAAAGTGCTTTTTTAGAAACTTTTTCATTTGAAGATATATGTATGTATGCTCACGAAATTGCCGAAAAAAATGTTCACCTCGAACCAGTACAGCATATATTCCCCAGACAAACTGTTAGATCAAAATCAAGTGCTTTTTTAGACACTTTTGTATTTGTAAAGGGTATTTGAGCTTTGGTGCAACTAAAGTTAAGGTTTTCTTTATTTTTGGTTTATTTTGTTTGGATCAGCTGCAATTCGAGTGCGTTCTGTCACGTCGCCTCACTTTGGCATTGCGACGCGCCATTGCTGCCGACAGCGCCAACAGTCTGTCATATCGATTTGGCATTTTGTCTTGTTGCACGTGTTTTGAATATTTTATTTCGTAATTTTTTACCCAAAGCAATCGCTTTTGATGTTCTTTGTTTTATTATCCAGTCTATTCGTTCTCGGTTTTTATTTTCTATTCGCAGCTTCACACTTTCACCAACAAATTTGTGCGCTTGTTGTGGGGTTTTAACTATTCCCATTAGTTGTTTTTGGCGCTAGTTGCAATGGCAGTTGTTGTTTTTGTCTTTGTTGTCGCAATGAATCCTTTTAATATGCAGTAGATTTTCATTTTGACAGTTATGAAGTTTTTGCGGACATTTTTGGCATTTTGTTGTCTCTAAACGGTCATAAATAACTGATAAGTGCAATAAATATTTCTCTAAATTGTCAATAATGCTGGTGGATCACATTTCATATTAAATGCTTTTGGTCTTTAATAACGGCAAATGTAACCATGTACCGCAACGGAGTGTTAGAGGGTGTTCTAGAGTGGTGAGTCTTCTCAGCGCTGTTGTTGACTCAGCTATAATCGCGTAAGCGGTGTCTACGCCAGTAAAGAAGAAAAAGAGTCTTCTCAGTTTTCTAACAATTGCTTTCTAACGCAGAAAATTGTGTCCGCAGGTAATCGGATTACAACTTTTCGGCATGAAATGCATCGTTTACCGTTTTACGTCCGGGACTTATCAATCGTAACCTATCAAGCTGATGCAGATACCCATTAGAAATTTTTTGACTGTCTTCTAAAGAGCTCTATCGTCGTTTTATAGTTTGCGCTAACGTGAATTTATCTCCCATAGCTGAGAGCGTGCGACTCTGCTTTGAAACATAGACTCGCCATCGAACGCTAAAACTTAATATTTTCGATACTTTCATTGAGAATCAAGTTCTTCTCAGTTCTTCAAGTTCTAAGGACTTCCAAGTTCATCGAAGCAAAAGGGAAATCAGGCACACGCCTCCTACACTGGACGAGGACCAGCTCAAGTATTCGGAGGCTCCTAAAGGCATATGTATGGCAGAGCTGTACACAACTATTCGGCGGAGACCTTGTGGTCGGCGTAGCTCAATAAGTTACAAAGAAATTTCAAGCATGAGATCTACAAGAAGTGTGTATACCCGGTAAGCATGGAAAGGGCTAGTCTTCTACGTAAATAGAGGTGAAGAAATACCATTCATGCACAACACGATGATGTCTCTAACCAAGAGCGCAGGTAAACCATATAAGACCTTGACATTGGCTTCATCAGTAGGTAAATGTGGGTGGCTTGGCGTGTAATGGACAGCAGCATTTGGGATGGCGGATAAAGGCTCAACATCGGCATATATGACGAGCCCTGTAAACATAACCGGAAAGAGGAGTTCCAGTTGAACAACAAAAACAGCGCCGCGGTGATGAGCACCTGAAGCATAAACCCACTGCGTAGAAAAGAAGAAGGGATGAAAGAATGCGGCTGATAAAGCATCCACTTATTCCGGCAATGGAACAGTCAAGCGCATTGCTACTGTTACCGTCACAAGAGCGTTCATAGAAGTTGCCTAAGTGAACCTACATCGCGTGTTCATCTCCGCATTTTAATTATCCAGGAACCATGACCATAGAAGGGAGAGATCAGTGCTGGCAATACCAGTACAAAAAAGGTAATCTATTAACTGTCCAGTGAGAGAGCCACTTCTTGTATAGTGGTAAGGGACGAAATTGATTTCTTTTGTATCTCAAAGTTCCTAACGCAGAATTTGGTCGCGGTGTAAGTTATGGAGAGAGATACTACGACTCCCGGACTGCAGAGCAATTGTAATCTCTTTGTAGAAACTATCGTATCAGATTTTCTGGCTTTAAAAAATAAATAATATTGTCTACCCTTATGTTGGACATCAATTATGTGGGACCAAAAAAGCATATTATTAATTTGATATAGTAACTGAAATCTTCTAAGCTAAACTATTAAATTTTGCTCATCAGCGTATGTAAGTTAGGGAGCCTGAAAGCTTTTTCTTATTTTAGTTAATTTAATATAGAATTGTCCCATAAATGTGTTGTTGTTATAAAGTAATCGTGCATTCACATAAATGCTTTTTATGACATACTTATCTCTTTAGAGAAACGTTATTTTTTATATAAATTTATATACATATAGACATATCAGTATGTATATGCCAGCAAAAATAGGCACACGACCGGAATTGCTTTGCCTGCCTGGTCGCTAGGTTATTTGGTTGGTGTGGCGCCCCAGCGAAATTTATGGCGCAACTTCCGGCATGCAACGGATTTATAACGTTTTTGGCAAGGCAAGCTGAAAATAGTCGGAAGAGAGTGACTGCTTTATGTATCGCTTATGAAGGCAGCGAAATAGAACGAAAATAAAAGAGTGCATTTTAATGGCTTCATATCAAAGTATATATGTATGTATGTGTATGTGAATCAGTGAAGGGGTGTGTTTGATTTTCAAAAAGTCATTTTGTAAAAATTAGCAAATCTACTTAAAAATGAACTGCTTGAAAAAAGGATGAGGTAAGAGCGTTTACCGTAACTTAGAGTTACAAATTTAGATAGGCTGTTCAGAGGCAAGCGCTGCAGTTAGAGAGCTTCTTCTATTCAACTGTCAGTGGTGCCTATAAGTCGGTGCAAACTGTCGAACCCAAAAGAGGCTCTGACGACCACAAATAGACAGTATGAACCTAACAGTCAATACTCAAAGAGATAAAAAGGAGGCTAGAAATCTCGAGAATAGCAGACAATTCGGTTCTTTAGAACCTTCAAAATCATCCTACATGACGTTGTGCCGGCAGTCCAAAGTTATGATAGAAATCTAAACTTCTAAAGTTTTTATTTCTCAGATCGGTGCAGGTCAAGACACACTTTTAATTAATTTTTAACTTTTATTTGTGGTGCGCAATAGCCGAAATGTGCAACAACAAACAGAACCTCTCATAGAAATGGCATCTGCCGACGGCATAGCTAGAACGATAAAACATTTTAAATTGAAACCACTCAACAGATCATGCAAACTGGACCTATGTAGGATAGTGGATCAACCAGTCTTGTAAAATGGAGCTGAAACTCGGACAATAAATAAAAAAAAACTAAACAGAATTGATGTCTTTCGAAGCAAAAATTCGAAAAGTTTTTGGCGCAGTCAGAAGCGGACCAGATGAATGGAGAATAAGATGAAATAAGGAAATTGACGGGGTTTTTAAAATCTAACGAATAAAATGAATAGGTAATGAGTCAAGAATTAATGCCTCAAGAGGAATTTAATAAATGAGGAAGCATTTAGCAGCAAAGTGTCAGGGAGGCCGATATTAAAATGGATGGGTTAGGTTAGGTTACGTTAGATGGCTGAACAAAGATCGCACATCGACTGCCAGATGGTTTGTCCGAAAAGTAATAGGACTAAGTCGTATAAAAAAAATGATTGAACCAATCGTTATAGTTTTTAAACAACTTTCAAAATATGATCCCTCTGCGTCAATGTAGCGCTGCTAGCGCGATTTCCAAGCATTGAAGGCGTCACGAAAGACATTCTCAGGTATAGCCTAGAGAGCCAAGGTGTATGCTGCTTGGATCACCTCTGTCGTCTCAAAATGCTTGCCTTTCATCGGCCTTTTCAAGCAGGAAAACAAAAAAAAAGTCCGGTGGACTACATCTGGCGGTTACGGAAGTTGGGATGCTGGCCTTGGCCTTGCTTAGGTAGCTGTTCACAAGAAAGGCGGTGTGAACCGGGTCGTCTTGCAACTTACAATCGGCTGCGATGCCTTGTTGGAACGAGTTTACTGAGTTTCACATAGAATTGAATGGCGTACCTCTGCTCTAACAAACGCTGGATTTTCGGCTTGCACCACTCGCAAGAACATGTCGCGCGAAAATGTTTGTTCTGACTCTCCAAATTCTCGGAGACAACTAACCAGCTGCTCATTTGTTAGCTAGGAATGTCCCCTACCGAAACCAGTCGCGTATACTCCGATACACAGTGGCAGTCCTATTACTTTCCGGACAAAACCTCGATGTGTAGTCATTTGTGAAGAAAAGAAGAATGTTCGAACTTAAAAAATAACAAAACGCTTAGCAGTCTATATAAATTTGCACTGGATACTTAATTTCCACTTCCTTCAGTTTGGTGGGATCTCTGAAGGTATGCGCTCCCAAGTGACTTAGAGATTTGATCTACAAAAAGCGAGACAGTCAAAACGGAAGTGTTGAGTTGCTTTCACCTCATCTTCTTCCATGCAGATGACGTCTGTTAAGACTTCCAACCTTACAAAATGCAAGCCAAAGAGATCTCTTGAACTCTTGTGGTCGATCTTATCCAAAACGGATTGTGGTGACCCAGCGCTGACCAAGCATCCACGAATCACAGCTTTCTATTAGTAGAATACAAGAGGATACGGGACCATCGACACGCTCCCATACTACTGATAGCAGTAGAACTCAAGAGGATACGGGACTACCGACACGCTCCCATACTACTGATAGCAGTAGAACTCAAGAGAATACGGGACCACCGACACGCTCCCATACTACTGATAGCAGTTCTAGTGCACCTTTTTATGCTAGCTTTGCAATTTCAGCGATTTCGCTATGGCCTGGCACTCATACTAGTCTTATCACAAATACACTCGATGCTATTGATAGCGAGGTTAGGCACTCCTCGATCAATCGTAAGGGTCCTGTTAATAACTTCAAGGCTAGTATACCACTCTGCTATCTGATTGAATGGTCACTGGTAAGAAGAATTTTTAGCAATGGTGGCTGAAACTCTTCGACCAACGTCCTAAGACGAACAACGAAGTTCTAAGCTGAGATGCTCCCCGGGCTTTTTAGTAAGCTCTTTGCATATTTAACCTTGTTGTATAGAAGTGCTATTGCAAAATCTGACCGAACTCTGCATACTATACTTATATATTCCTGTAAAGCGAGCTACTACCGAACCCAGAGTTTGAGGGATGAAAGGGTGCATTTCTAGCTAGCGCTCCTAGGCGACCTGAGTACACTGTTATTTTCACATCTGTAGGATACATTTTCGTTGTTCTGCCAAGAAGCTCACCTCAATTCAATCATTGAATTGCAACGAATGAAAATTCATTTGCTTCGCAGTTATTACTAAGGAATAACATTTTTACTGCAACTGCTTGCCGTCAAGTCTTATTTTACTATCTACTCTATGACCATAGAACTCTTTAGTAAAAATAATAAGACTTTCCCGCGCTCATTCCAGTAATCTCAGCGCCAGAATTCCCACTCGGTTGCATGAGTGAATCGCGGTTAGACACTCCGTTCAATTGCTGGACATTCACTATTTATTTTGCGAACATTTGTGCGAATGAGCAATTAAATTCGTTGCGCTTCGTTGTGGTACCCAATGGACTCGTAGCCAAGACGGGCGCACGGACCAATTAATTACTACGATGTGTGGCTGCGAGCTGGAAAGTATGCAACAAAGATGTACAATTGTAATGCAGCGCGCTGATATGGAATTGCTATTGCTTTTGGCTGAGCGCCTAAAAGTTGATTACAACAAACAAGACAAAAGTTGGAAAACAGTCGGAAACAGGGCATGGCGAACGCGCTGCATTTATATTTGTGTGTTAATTTTTATAACTGTACAAGTATTATTTTTATAACCAGACAATTTTGTATGGCAGTTAGCTGCCGCTTTTACTACCACTTGGCAATACGACGGAAGTTCGTTTATTTCATTTGTGTGCGGCGAAGTTTTATGAAAGCGCGGTGATTTTAATTGCATTTGTCAGAACTTTAGTTACAGTTGTTGCCAAGCTTATACATGTCTGGGAGAAGGGTATATGGCGTAGACTGAGTTTGGCAAAAGTGGGCAGATATAGATAGAAGGGGGGCAGAGGGTTAATCGCGTAATGAAAGGTCATAAAGACAGGCAAGTCGGTTAGTTGAGAAAAAGTAAAAGTAGTGGAGAGACTGGAAGTTAAATAAAGTAAAAGAGAGAGAGAGAGGGAGAGAGAGAGTGGGAGAGAGAGAGAGAGAGAGAGAGGGTGAGTGCGAGACAGTAAATTAGAGTAAAAGGGAATCGACAGAGCAGTGGGTAGACTGTGTTCAACTTAAATGGCTGCAACTGTGGTGGGCGCAAACTATGCTTGAGTGTGACGGCTAGGAGCCCCTGCTGCTGTTTGGCGCCTTATTGCTTACACATTTGGTCCCCAAGTTAATCAGGAATTCAACTTAACTATTATTTTCCAATTGCGATTATGAGCCACAACGAAATTGGCGCACCAAGTGTGGGCACGCGGTAATTTTGGTCACTGCCAAACGAGCAAGTGGAAGAAAAATGTCAGTAATTGCAACAACTACGAAGACACCAAAGCAAAATAGCCAAAAAAAACTTTGCAAATATCTATTTAAGCTACACCACCGCCGGCTGCCAGCCGCACCCACTTAACCCCCAAAGGACCAAAGGGAAAACTTGTTAAACTTTCTTGCCAGTTTTATGGCCGCCGCACAAAGCTTTGACGGCAAGGTTGCCACATGCGTCTGTTGTAAGCAGTTACGCGTAACATTGTTGTTGCCGCTGTGACGCACACGCTTGCGTTAATTTCAGTTAGTTGTTTTAGCTTGTTTTTGTTATTGCTTGCGGCCCAACTACTTATCTGTCTGCAAGTGTCTTCGATTGTCGATTTTCGTCTTTGTCTATTTCACTTTTCTTCAACATATTTTTACCCCATTTTGTGGCAACTTTTTTTTGCACGCATTTTTGCGCCCCAAAAAATTTTATTTCACATACATATATAAGTATATATATATACTTATACATATATATGCATGGTCTACGTGTAGCTGTAAAGCAGAATAAAATATTATTTCGTTGCGTTTCGCATTTTTGTGGCAGCCGCCATCCGTTGGCCATCTCCGGAAATCGCAATTAAGATAATCAAAAAAGTTTTGACAAGCTGCTGTCATAGCACGGGTGGACCGTTATTTTTTTTATAGTTAGGACCAATAGCGAATTACACATACAGGCATATTTATATGTACATTTTTATATACGAAAAGTTTTCGTTAGAATTTTTTCTAAAGGCATTAATTTTGTCTACTTGTGTGACTATCATAAGGCACTTATAAAAATATACATTTAGAAAGACTGGAGGAAATTGTTATGTGTACTTACTTATATACTTATGTATATTATACATATTTATATATTCAGGTAAAATATGCTGCATTGCACTTTCGCCCAAATGCCATTGGAGCGTACGATTCAACAGGGCAAACCGTTGTCTATCTTTCGACAATGAAACACACTATGCTTCACATGACAGCTGGAGGATATGGCTGCTATATATATAATAATAAAAATTGGAATATTTATCAATGAAAATGGTTTTATCGTCTTTCAAAATATTCTCCAACAAGATTTATACACTTTTGCATGCGCTTAAACCAATTTTCGAAGCATTTTTTCCACTCCGATTAAGACACCTCCAAAACATGGTTTTTGAATGCTTCAACGGCATCTTCTGGCGACGAAAATCGTTGACCACGCATTATTTTCTTGAATAAAAAGAAGTCATTGGGTGCCAAGTCAGAGCTGTACGGCGGATGACTCATCAATTCGACGTTTTGGCCGGTCAAAAAGGCGCTGGTTTGAGCCGATGTGTGAGAGCTCGCATTGTCATGTTGCACAATGATTCGTCTTCTCTTGTTTGTTTTTCGAATTTCTCCGAAGACTTCCGGCAAACAAATGGTGGTGTACCACTCAGAATTGACCATCCTACGTTGCTCAAGCGGAACAGTCGCCACATGACCAGTTTTGCCGAAGAAACAGGCAACCATTTGCTTCGAAGTGCTTCTTCCACGAACAACTTTCGTTGGATTTGGCTCGTCTTGGAAGACCCACACGGTCGATTGCTGTTTTGTTTCGGGCTCATACGCATAGATCCATGATTCGTCACATGTGACGATCTTATAAACGTCTTTTGAAGCACCTTGATCGTATTTTTTTAGCATTTATTTACACCAATCCACACGAGCCTTTTTTTGAGCGATTGTCAAATTGTGCGGGATCCAAGGAGAACAAAGCTTTTTTACGGTCAGGTGTTCATGCAATATCGAATATATGCTGATGGGGGAAATGCATAGGCATGCTTCTATCTGAGGGAGTGTTACATGACGGTCTTGCATTATCAGTTCACGCACGGCAGCGATGTTTTCTGGCACAACGGCTGTTTTTGGAGGAGCTTCACGGAATTCGTCTTTGAGCGAGCTTCAGCCACGATGCTTGATGGTGTAAAAACTCTGACTGAAGCTTTTTTTTTAAGATCGAGTTTTATAAAATATTTTTGAAAAAGTTTGAAGACTTCATAAACCCTATGATAATTGCTTAAATGTGCGGACGAGTAAAATTAACGGCACAGATTGGAAGCCGCCCAAAAATATGCCAAACACAGCAAGTCTTACAATTGCCTGTGAAAGTGAGTTATACACTTCTTATGCTTGCATGCATTAATTCCTGAAATCAAAATCGACGCACAATCCCTTGAAATTAGTATACTCGTAATCCTACCAATTGTGAGCAACCCTTTATTGAGTCTACACCAATTTATTTGCTTGACTTCGCAAATTATTGTTTACACAGGAACAAAGTATTTTACTGTACTATCCTAGCCTTGCGTAAGACCAGCATACAAATTTAAACTTACTTTACGAAAAATCAGAAAGTCTACATACAGGCGCCGCAAACAAAACCTGCAATTTACATGTTGCTTGCATAATTTTAGGCCTTCACGCACACTTCAACGCATAATGCAAATAATTGAAGTAAAAATAGAGTGTAGATTTTCAAACATAAAAAACGATGGAAGCAAACAAGGAAATAACGAAGTTGTGTGCAAAGTTCAAGTTGAAGTCGAAGCGACCGAACAACTACAAATTTGTTTACTTACTTCATACAAACACTTGTGCAGCATTGTCTGGCTTTCAGCTCTTCAATTATCTGCCATAATCCACTCTATGTGTTTCTGACTGCACGAGTGCAGGCTTTGCATAATTTTAGGCGTGTAAAAGCAACCCCACAAAGCGCAAAGTGGCAGAGAGCAAGGAATTGATAAAAAATACCCATCATTTTTCTTCATTTACTTGGATGGACCACTACATTCTATTTTCTACCCATTTTTTTTTTTTTTCTTGTTTTATATTTCTCGCATTGTTCCGCTCTCCTGCTGTTGGACACACAGCAGCTTCTCACAGCTCACTGCGCTAATGCGCCCCCGCTTGTGGACCAAAGCGCATTTTATTACTGACTATATAATAAATAAGCGCTCAAGTGGTCGAAAAACTTTGCATAAATTTCAAAACGCTCACACAAACCCACTCAAAAATATTTACACGAAGAACATTAAGCTGCAAAGCAAATCGTCTGGTCTGTGCGCCCCTTTAGATCTGCTATGTAGTTTATTGATGTGCAACGCGCACTTTCCTTACACGATTATCGCTATTTGTTCGCTGTATTGTAAAGTATACAAGTATACATTTAGGCGCACAGCCTTACAAGCTGCAAGCGCGCTGTCCAACCGCCCCATTCGCTTGTCTGTCTGTGATTTGCCGCTGAAAAGGGTCTATTTATCCCCAATAGTATTAACACAGCGCTCGCCCTCCCCCTCACCAGCATCCAGTGTGTGCGCCACAAAGTTGACTTGTCGGCCAACACTCGCTCAATGTTTGCTCGCTGTGGCGTTGTGTCGAGCGAATTTGCTTTTATCATTGCTGACATGTTAAAGCTGAGCCTTAGCGGCGGCGCAACCTGGTGGATTACATGTCTGTGGCGATAGCAGCATACATTTAGGCGCATTGATAGGTGGGCTTGTGTTTTTGTGTGGCTTGGTTGCACGTTTGAAGTGGCTTTTGTTCTTCGACTTCAAAAACGAGAAGTCAAACCAAAACTGGCGGCAAAAGTCATTGGCTAGAAAGCAAAAGTTTCATTTGATTAATGTTTAGATTTATTTGAATGAAATTAATTTGATGGCATATGAGGCAGAAAATCAGCCGCTTTACGTGCTGCCTTGGACAGGTGAGCGAGCTTTGTGCGCCGATTGATAGTCAACTAATGTAAGTGGGCAGAGATTAATTGTAGCTTATTTGCGGCAGAAGGTAAACAACTTTTTTGTGCAACTGGCAATACAAGCACAGCCTAAATGTATACCACAGAAAAATTCTAGATGCTTTAAAGTCCAAACTGTGAAAATAAGCAAATATTTTACTGAAAAAGCAGCTTAAAGCACTAAAACACAGCTTAAAAAGAATTTCCGAATCTTTTACCATAAATTTACAAACACGTCTAGCGAGCGCCTGAAAATATGCAAATTATGGCTAACATTTATGAAAACTTTGTTGCGGAAACTTTCTACAAATTCGCTACGGTCAAGTTGTTACTTTTATGTGCACGAAAATGTCTTTTAAATAGACTGAAATGCAAATAAACTCATGCTTGCGGTTATATTGTTGCCCAAACACAGTTTTAATTGCACTGTCTATTTGAGCTTTCCCTTTATATGCCTGAAAACATATTTTATCTTATATTTTATGTCACTTTAAATAACTGGCAGCAATATTTTTGCATAAAATGTCGTTAGTTGGCACTACTTTGCTGTAGTTTAAACTACAAGTTGCTCAGCGCCTGCAGATATGCAACATTTTCTTGACGCAACATTTAGTATGTAAGACCTACGCTTACTTTGGAATAGCAGCTGTAAAGAAAACTCGGCTGTAGGCTATTGTAGTTGTCTCGATATTTTTCACGTGCTTGTAGGTGCCTTAAAAGGAAAAGCATACAGCAAAAGCCGAGTTTTTGAAGCTATTAACGGCAATTTAATATTTATACTTTTTGGGGTTAGTGTTTTCATTCAGTGCAGACCAAAATTACAAACAGATGTACTAATATTAACTAGTTGTAGTATAGTTATTAAGAGCTTGAAAGGATGTAGTTCATGGTTCGTCCTGGTAGTCGGAAAGCATCGTTTCATACACTTCAACGCGACGCCTTTTTTCCAAAAAATTCAATGTTTTCGGTAGCAGTCGAGATTTGACGCGCTTGAGGCCCAAAATATCCTTCAAAATGGTATTGGCTGAGCCTTTCGGTATGCCAACTTCATCAATCGATGGTTTTTCAACACCAAATCTTTGATTTGCTGAACGTGAGCTTCGTCGGTTGCGGTTGATGGTCGCCCTGGACGCTCTTCGTCTTCGACACGTTCACGGCCGACTTGGAACGCACTATACCACTTGTAAACATTTTTTTAGACATAACCTCATCACCAAAGGCTTTCTGCACCATCCTCAACGTATCCGCAGCAGAAAATTGATTCCGTAAACAAAATTTAATGCAAATGCTTTGCTCAACAAATTTCGACATCGCAAAAACGGAAAAACTCACTTTTAGCAGCTCACAAAACGACACGTATCTCAAACACTAATGAATATTTTGACATGAAATTTGACATAAATGTGACTGACAGTGCTACCAACCTAAAAAAAAATAATGCTCCAAAACCTTCGACGCGCGCAGTTTAAATTCAAATGTCACCTTAGTTTTTGGGCACAGTAGTATGTACATTAAGCAACTGATTATTTTACAATTTTATATTTTATGAAAAGTCTTTTAAGAATTTTTCGCAATTCGATATTTATTAAATTTTTAAACGTTTTTCATATGACATCAGTGGTCACGTTCTTCACTTTAATTCACATATCTACTTGATACTGGAGATAAAGGCGAAGCTACCACGACCACTGTGTGCCACAATACCTGTAGGTGTTTTAAGAAATCCTTTATCCAAATTACCATCTTTAAAGCGCCACACCATTGGACCTTGCATAGCATTAACCCCACCACCCGGTGTAGAAGCTACTGTTGTATTAGGGCCAACGAGGACAAAGCTATCTGCTGTATCTCTTGTTCGAGCAAGTGGATCAGCCGAGCCCTTTGATAGTTCAGTTACGATTAATAATGCTGTAATATATAAAAACAACTTAAGTACTTCCTTGTTACGTGGAACATATAATAATGCTTTTAGGAACTGTAGCGGTCTTTCAGAAAGAAATATAAAACTTTACGAAGGTGCAGATTTCATAAGAATTGTTTATATAATGGAATATACTATTGCTTACCCACTAGTAAAGAAATACCAAAATTCTTAGACATCATCCTTGATAAAGTTTTCTAAAACAAACTTAACAACTGCCGAAGACAGTTCTTTTTCACTAAAAAATTATGTAGTTACTCAAGGGGCTTATATAGATAATCTAGACTTTTACAACCTCCATTAATGAAACAATAGAAATCAATTTAAGCTGAGCTATTGTATTGCATGTAATGCAATTAAATGAGGACAAAATTCTTACATAAATTAAATTTTTAATCAATGTCATCATTCCAGTCTCTAGAATTGCCACATAAAACAAGAAATGCCTATTGATCATTTTGAGGACATAGAGGTGAATTGAGTTGGGGATTGTTGTGTGTCAGACTATTGTTCCAATAAATTTCATGTGTCATTCCTCAAAACATTGCTGGAACCATACCTCATACAGTATCGACTCTCTCACTTGTAATTAACACAAAAGCACAGGACCCATCTGAAAACTCTCGGCTCGTTGAGCAAATACCTCACTCATAATTTTAGCTCAAAGCATATCTTAATAAGCCTTTATTTGTTGACAACTGCCTCGGCAAGTTCATCCGAGAAGAAGGGCTGAAACGGCTGGCTTGGGCAAGAGGGAAGGTAAAGAATGGCCGGGCACACTTCACTACTAGAAATTAATGTAATGCCTCGGATCTAGCGTATGCTAATCGCATTGAGCAGCATATAACTACTAGAAAGAGGCAGCCTTTGACGGAGAGCGAAGCAAAGGCGCCGAAGAGGAAGTGCAAGGACGTAGCTGGGAAACTAGACGTTAAGCACGCGGACGACAAATCGACAACATTCAAGACATCGGCGACTGCCAGTGAGATTGCGAAACGGCATTTGAACCTCGCGCTCATAGACCGCAGTAATTCGCTGGGACACATGTCCTCAGGAGCGGTGAAAAAAGTGGAAATGAAGCTATTGGAAGCCCTCCTCTTCTCGAGAATGGATGACGAACCGAGCGCACACATGCCGTGAAGCAGGATGGATCAGGTTGGCTTAACCGAGTCAAAATCTTAAAGTGCTGTATCGGTGGTAAGGAGCCAGCTGGAGGTGGTAAACCGCAGCAATATTTCATCGGTGCCCACAAGGAAGGTAACCATACCTCACGTGGTGGACCCGAAACATGCTCTGCGGCTGCTATCAAGACAGAATACGGAAGTGCAAGCTAGTGACGGGAGGTTGTTAAGCATGCCGAAATCAACCAACTAAGATAGAGTTCAAATTTACAGCCGAGGCACGTACGCGAGGTTCGGGAAGATGGCATGGGCCGTAGAAAAGGAGCTCGGCATAGAAGAGATCTTGGCTACTTCACTTGTCCTACATGAGGTGGAGGTGGAGAAATAACCCAGTTAGCAGCCTTATGGTCTAAAACCAACTGGAGTCTAAAACCAACTAGAGTCTCCTCCACCGAAAACAATTCATTGAGCTTTCTTCTTCGCTCTAAATTTTTTGCCATACATAAAAACTTCTAGAACTTCTAGAGAGACAGGCGCACAAAAAATGGCGCATCCTGGTGACACTTATCCTGACTCTCCTGGTGTTCTGAAAAAAAAAAATCAAAAGAAATTATTAATCAGTAAGGATGCTCCTATAGTCCGGGAACACGAAAATTTTTTTTTTGAAAAATAGCGACTGCCTGTAAATAAAAATAATTTTTTACGCTTTTTTTGAAATTCCAGAATTTTTTTTAAATATTAAAAACAAAGATTTTGACACGATGCTGGTAGGAAAGATAAAGTATTATACAAAAAAGGTTCACACAAAATTTCCATCGGTAAATCGGTTGTATAGAACTTGAGATAATGCTGGTACCGTGTGGAAAAAAGTAGTTTCGAGCAAAACGCGTTTAAAGTTTAGGATACAATTCTAGTGAACATGGACGCCACCACACAAAATCGGCTGTATCTCCGAAAATAAGTCGAATTTTGAAAAATTCTTCCAAGGTCATATTTTTAGAAAGTCAAAACTTTAAATATATGAAAAAAAATTGAATTTTTCAAAATTCTAGAGTAGAATACCCCCTTAAATTATTTAAGGACAACCTTTCCCAAGCTATTTAAGTACTTATGATGGATTTGGATACAGTTCAGCAAAATGCAGGAATCGTATTTGACACGAATACAAAAATCTAGTTCGTGTACTTGGAACAAAGTATATCACGCTCGAACTTCTGCCAATATTTCTAGGTGAACTGAAGGCGTATTACCAAATTGATAACTTCAAGACTTCGCTTAAGGTTTGTTGGTTATCCATATTGTGGTAATAATTTTTTCAGTTCATTAAAAAATATATTTTATGCCTGAGTTTTTGCAGCACTTGATTAGATTCTGCTAATTTTAAGGTAATTAACATGCAAATGCACGATCTTCGCAAAGAACAATAGTTGAATTTAAGTTAAATTCTTCCATTGTTGTCTTAATGGATATTTTTGTAACCCATTTGGTGCTATGAAAACGCTACCGTGTTGTGTTAAACTTCAGTTAAAACAAAAGGGTTGGAGGGAAGGTAGAAGAGGAGTTTTCTGTAAGGAGATCCTCGTCAATATTGGATTTGGTTACTGGACTAATGTAGAATTTTTCAGCAGGAGGTTCTCCCATTAAGATGGTAGTAGACGTGCTGCTACAAACTGCAGCTTCTTTTAAGGGGCTGATAATTCCGACCATCTGCAGAGCTGAGATACTAGCATGGATCTAGCAAACTCTGTTTTCAAAATTAGTCAAAAAGTATCTGTACTCACCAAAATTGACATAAATATACTTAATTATCGGAAATGTTTGAGTGCCCGATGAAAACGGAATTGTAGGTAAACGCTCACATCGGCATGGAAACGAGTTCGTAAATCATTGGCATTTTACTTTCAAGCGCTGGAGCAATGGACTTGGCGTGAGGTAAGCAGATGCTGGTGAACAATTTGCTTCCGTGTGACTACGATATCCTTTTGGCCTAGACTACAACTAATGACCTGAATTATTTGTCCTTAGCAAAGTTCATATTGCAACAATCGTTGGGGTTCTTACTCGACTTTGTCGACGAATTAGAACACATTTGCGAAACTGACATTAGCCGTCTCAACAAATTTATGAAAGGTTCGTAGTGCTTTGTGGATTTGTGGAAGATTTATTGTCAATAATATAGAAGTTTTAAGTACCACAACGGATTCTAATGTGTCAAAATGGGATCCCGGTAAGTGAGATCCCGGTAAAGGTCGACCTCTTAGGCTAATCCAACCTACACCAATGTTGTGAAGCTTATGCTAGAGTACCATGAAACGCTTTGGTTGCTATGGTAACGGGATGTGGAGATTTTACGCTCGTCACTTCAAGAACTTGATATTAAATACTCTATAGTATATATCTATAGATGGTAGTAGATTAAAGTTGCGGGCGCGCACCGACTGAATTCGGTAGAGGGCGGTACGGGATTAAATTCTGTGTGAAACTCAGTAAATCTGCGACAAAGACATTTGACATGATCAAGCAGGCTTACCCAGAAGTTGCTTTAGCAAGAAGTGGTGTGTTTCGCTGGCATCAGGTCTTTTTGGAGGGCCGAGAAGAGGTCGCTGATGAAGACCATGCTGGGAGACATCGACAATGTGACTTGTTTGCGCGAAGTTGTGATTTCAAACCGTCGCCTACACTTGAACATGCGCAAGGTCTGCGCGAAAATGGTCCCAAAACTACTCACTGATGACCGGAAATTGCGGCGAGTGGAAGTGTTCCAAGAAAATTTGAACTTATGTGAAAGAGATCTCCAACTTTTGAATAACGTAATCACAGGTGACCAGTCATGAATCTTTGAATATCCTACCGATTTTTTGTCTTTTGAGACGACAGAGGGTATCAAGGCTATGCCGGAGAATGTCTTCCATGATGCCTTCTATGCTTAGATGTCGCGCTGGCAGCGCTGCATCGACACAGGAGGAGTTTTTAAGGAATTGTAACGTTTGTTTCAATAAATTTTTTGTTCGACTCAGTCCTATTACTTTCCGGACAAACCCTGTATAAGCATGAAAGAAGCTTTCGTTTTGACTCTACGCTTAAAGCATGATTATTTCATACTTTTTTATAAAATATTTTATAACTATGTGCAGCTTAGTCTCTATTATTCTATTATTTTAACTATTTTCTCTTACAAACAATGAACTTTTCGCATGACAATGAGTCTTTATTTGATTGTAAAGGCCTAGTGTCTAAGAGCTCTGTAAGCTGCTCTTCAGTAACTACTAATTTTACCTAGCGACATTAGTCATGGAAAAAAACGAATTTTGTAATTGTAATATTTGTTTTTGTTGTTGTATTTACAGTTTAAGATGCTTACAAATGACAAATAGATTTAAATAAACTTAAAAGCTCCAAAGCTCTTAGCAAAATTGTAATATGCTTAAGCGTACGCTAGGCTTAGCTCACTGTGACAGCTGTCTAAATGCTTGCATGAGTTGTATGCGTGTGTATATTCAAATAATTATCAATTTGGAGATTATATGCCGCATTAAATCATACAAATTGTTTATTAGAGATTTTAATTTAAGCCACAAGTTTGCCGTTAATTGATGCGAGAATTCCATTAGTCGACACGTCAATGCGGCAGCCAAGCATTACGCACTTACTTATCACCAAATAACTGTAAGTGGAATGTGCGATCATGTATATAAGTGTGTATGTGTATATTTGAGTCTGTGTGTCTGTGTATATGTGGGTCTGTGTTTGAATGTGGCATGCCACACTGAATGCCGATCAAATTAATGGCGCATACAATGAAGCAACAAAATCAATTAGTGGCCACAGAGGAAAACAAAAACGATAGAATTCTACTTATGTGTGTGTTTATAGTGTACTCGCGTGTGTGCATATACATACATACATACATTAGGGTGTATGTTATTTCGTAAGCTGATTTTTTTATTTCTTTACAACCGAAGTCTGAAATTTTCAAAATTTTTTTTTTTTTTTTTTTTAATTTTTTTTTTTTAATTTTTTGTTTTTTTTTTTATAAATTTTGTGTGCATATACATACATACATTAGGGTGTATGTTATTTCATAGGCTGATTTTTTATTTTTTTACAACCGAAGTCTGAAATTTTCAAAATTTTTTTTTTTTTTAATTTTTTTTTTTATTTATTTTTTTTATTTTCTTTTTTATAAATTTTGAGTTTATATCAAAAGGTGTTAACATAAAAGTTGCAGACACTCTCATTCTCTACAAGTACGCCTTATAAATTTTTCCGATGGCACTCGTAATTTTGTCAGAAATCGAGATAAACCGTTTTCAACCCTTCCTTTTGCCGACCTCAAATTTTCCGTTATTTATTTTTCTACTCGTTGTTGTTATTTTATCTTCATTTTCCAGCATATTATGCGTTTTTTTCACTTTTTATCACTTTTAAGCGCTTCTGTACTGGCCTATTAAATATTCTGTGTTGCTCATACGCCATGTTGCACTATATGAATGTTCAGTATATGAATGTTCAGTATATAAATTGAACTGTATTTAACTTTTAAAATAATGTTGTTATGAAAAAAATTATTTAGACCATTTTTGTAGAGCGGAAAATTCAGTATTCAAATGTCTTCAGTAAACAGTTGTAGAATTATTGCATAAAGCAAAATATCTTAAAAACCCTTTTTATATGCTCATACATGAGAAAATAAATACTGTTTCAATTGAAAAAAAAAAAATAATTTATGTTCTTTTTTATTTTTAATGTCAGAAGCTGCAACTTGAAGACAAATTTTGTGCAGATACCTTGTTAAATAAGAAAGTTGTCATACAAGGTACAGATTTTGTTGCTTCAGTTTGTATGGCAGCTATATGCTATAGTGGTCCGATCTGAACAATTTCTTCGTGGATTATACCATTATCTTAAGCAATAATATGTGTCCAATTTCGGGAAGGTAACTCTTCAATTAAAAAATATTTCCGTATAAGCACTTGATTCCGATCGTTCACTTTGTATGGCAGCTGTATGCTATAGTGGTCCGATCTGAACAATTTCTGCGTGGATTATACCATTATCTTAAACTATAATAATCGTCAAATTTCATGAGTGAATCTCAACAAATAAAAACACTTTCCATATCAGCACTTGTTGCGGTTTGTTCAGTTTGTATGACAGCTATATGCTATAGTAGTTTGATCTGAACTATTTTTATGGAAATTACACAATTACTTTAAAGAAGAATCCTTATAGAATTTCATGAAGATATCTTGGCATATGCGAAAGTTTTCCGTACAAAAACGTTATTTGAATTGATCAGTTTGTATGGCAGCTATATGCTATAGTTGCCCGATATCGGCGATTCCAACAAATAGGCAGCTTCTTAAGGTGCAAAGAAGGTGTGCCAAATTCCAGATTAATATCTCACAAACTGAGGTATCAATTCCCATATATACCAGCAGACGGACTGACGGAAATGGCTAACTCGCTTCAGCTCGTCGTGCTAATATACATACATATGTACATAAAAAATAAATATGGTCTCCGACGACGTGTTTTGATGGGTGTTACAAGCTTCATGGCAAACTTAATGTACACTTTTCTCGTGTTGATTTTTATAAATTTAGCGGACACCCTAGTGTGTATAAATGCGGCCAGCAATACAGCGCACTGAGATGCGAAAACATTTTTTTAATCAATAAAATGTGCACAAACAATGCTATGAGACATGTGTCTGCTGTTTTGTCCTTATTATAGCTGTATAATTGTGTTTGTGCGCGGAAACGCCTAAAAATATGCTAAAAACACAAAGTAAATGCAAATTAGACAGACAAGCTGAGTGGCTGTTAGCAAAGTTAAGATGCCAAAGCGGCGTAATTGTAGTGGCGTACCAAATGCAGAAGTAGCATCTAAAAGTTGCTGCAGCGGGGGACGTGGCAGCAGCAACAACTGAATTGTAGACAACACTAACAACTGTCTGAAGTGTTAGCACGCACTGAAGCTTTGTCCACTTGCACACACCGAGCGTCGGCAGCCGGCAACCCAAAAATAATCAAATCAAATCAAACAAATTTACAAATTTACGAATTCAGCAAAATACTTAATTTGTCGAAATGCCGTTGAGGTTATGTAAAAGCGCTGCCGTAGCAGTTAATATGCATTACGCGCCAGTATTGCCAACTATTATTATTTTTTATTTGTTTGTCTACCGTCTGCTGGGTCTGTCTGCCTTTTTGTAAAATCCACCCTTACCCTTGGCTGCTCTCACTCTACCTTCCTGCCTTGCCGCGTTTTGCTTTTGTTTATGCGCCCGCCGCTTGCCGCTTGTTTGCTTGCGGTTTTTATGCTCCGCTTGGCAAATCCGCAACGCGTGCTTTTGTTTTTCTGCCGTTTCTGCGGTTTTCATTTTCATTCTCGGTTCGTTTTTTTTTGCGCTACAGTTTTCTTTGACTCTTCCGCAGTAGCAGCGTCGGCAGCTTTCACTGATTATGCTTACGCATCGGGATGGTTGTTGTCCATTTCTGACGCTGTTGAGCAGCACAATAAATATGGCTAAGCAGCAAATTGCCGGTGGCGTATTTACTAATTTACATAATTTATTTCTTTTTCTCTTCTTCTTCCTCTTCTAGCAAGCCACTGCAGTTTGTGCTGTCATTTGAGTTGTTGAAGAGTTTCTAATCAAAATACATTCGAAGACAGAAAGTTTCTCAGCGTTTATCCTACTTACCGTTATAACGTTCCAAGGCAGTGTCTTTAGTCCAAAGACACATTCAGTAGTATGATATATCAGGAACTCTGAAATGTATCCCGTCTCAGCACTATCTCAACCAGTCTTTCCATTACCAAAAAGTTGAGTCCATAATATGCGAATTTAAGGCTGATTTCCCAACGTCTCGTTACCAGCTTTTATGAGCAATTAATAAAGTTGTCCGCTAAATAGAGCGTCCATTTAAGTAATAGCGCTTTCACTGTATTTTTTATTTATGAATTGTTTTTATTATCCTATCTTCTAAGTTGTTTCGAACTGGACACAGTGTGCTTAATTTTACTAAAATCGGTTCAGTAGTTTAGGAGTCCATCGCGGACAAACAACGTGGCACGGCACTTAAAGTTTCGCCTAAACTACTTTTAATATAGATTCTGAAATAAAGTGAGAAGCTTTCGTGCATGTAATCTGTTGAAACATAATCTTTTTGTGGAAGTACAACTGCTAGCATTTACCTATGACATGAACAACTGCGGAGCCTATTCTGTTTTTCTTGAAAGCATAAAGAATCATAAATTCATAAATTTAAAGGAATTTTTTGATGGAACTTTGCTGGGAAAAATTAGGTTAAGACATGGAAAGAAAACAGAAGGCTGTTTGGCTTTTGCTTCCAAAACAATTTGCCCTCTTGAATTATTTTTGCTAGTTCATCTGGCTAGTTTCTTGCAGCATTTTCGTCTGCTAAGGCCAACTCTCCTTTAATTTTTACATTGTGAAAATAGTGTATTTTCAGAAAATCTGTCAGCCACCCATGATTTGTATTGAAAGCAATTTTAATAGTTCCTTGACGGGATACTAATGGTTTCAAAGGGCGCAACTAGTGTTATTGGGAATTTTTATTAAAAAAAAATACATTAAAAAAATACTTTATCAATTATTTCAAAATTTTAAGAATATATTTATACATGTCTCAAGAATATAAAGTGAAATTTTTTAAGAAAAAAATTAAATATTTTTTAAGTTATAGTCGATCTCCAAAGGCGCGAAAAAGGGTCCTACACTGCTGCAGTGATTCCGGCCTTCTCCGTTGATGAAATCTAAAAAAAAATAATTCTCGTCAAACTAGACAATATTGTCAGTACAATGACCTACGGTAAAAAAAAATCAAACATTGACAATATGGCGGCGTTTTTAAAAAAAAAATAGTCGAATTTTACCCAAAATTTTGGTAGTTTTTGGCCTGCCAAAATTCGATTTTTTGATCAGCTCAAAAATCGATAGGTCATTGTATGGAGAATTATATAAAGAACATGTAAAAAAAATTCGATAGTGATCGGTTCATTTGTTTCTGGGCAATCACTGCAGCAAATTCTAAAAATGCTGTTTCGAGAAAAACGCGTTTAAAGATAAAATGATCGTTATATAACTGCCGAGCGGCTACTCTTTTAAATGGCTGTAACTCAAAAACTGTCTCAGATATCGTTTTGAAATTTTAGTATGTTATTTCTAAAAGTATAACCTATCGAAATATAAAAAAAAATAAAAATCGATTTTTTGAAAATTTCACACTAGGTGTGCTCCTTAACTGCTGAAATCGGTTGTATATTCTAAGCGCTTTATTTTTCATAATCCCATCTATTTTCAATATTTCTATTTTTTTCTGTAACTTTCACAAAAAAAAAAAAAAAAAAAAACCGTGTAAAAAAATTCAAAATTTCTTCGTGCGATTTCCAAATCATATAAAAAAAGAACATGTAAAAAAAAAGGATTTTGCTGTACTCAAAGTAAAGAAATATGTAAACTACTAAAAGACATAATTTTTTTTTCCAAATTATAAATTAGTTTTAAAATCCTTTTAAAAAATATAATGGCATTGCTGAGACTATTTAGCTCTTAAATATTAAAATTATATGAAATACTTTAAGCTTTGGTTAATATGATGTTAGTAAACAAATTGGTTATTTTATTAATCAAGGCATACAATCAGGCGCAGCAGCTAACATTTGTTTTAAATAATACTTTAGGGAGGCTGACGCTTACATTAATTTATTTTTCGTTTTACATAATTTTTTTGAAAATATTTTGCATAAATAATTTAAATTCATATTTACATATATGCTTCATCGATTTTTTTTATTATATTATTTTATTTTTTTATTATATTATTTTATTTATATTTTTTTTATGACTCTGTACTTAAAAATTTTCTGATTTATAGCACAAATATTTGTTGTTATTTTGCGATTAAGTTTCAACTGTATACTATAACAGGATACCACAAATAACAAATTTGTCTCACTTTAATTTCTAAGGCCTACATTTAGGCGCTTAAAATTTCATTTACGCTCAAAGTCGCTATGAACTTTGCTAAAACATTGGACTCTTGCCAAATGTAGTTACTTTAAAAATTTAAAGCTGTTTCAGTAGTTGTTGCTTGTACAACAACTGTACAACTTTCCGTGCTTTGTTGCTATTTTTCTTTGTTTTCCATTTTAATGTAACTCAAGCTCATTCATAAGTTTGCGAAATTACTTAATATAACTTTAGTTGTTGCTTCATAACTTAGCTATATATATATATATATATTTTTTTTTTTTTTTGACTTTCTTGTGTAAAACGTTATGGCAACTCTGTATTTTGGAAAAGTACAGATTTCTAGCACAAATACTACTTTGCATTCTCCAATAGAATTCAAACATAGCAGGGGTATTCAAAAACAAAAAAAAAATGTTCGTTACCTTAAATTTTGTGGCATACATTCAGGCGCAGATACTTTCATTTACTCACAAACATTACTGAAGCACGCGACCGTTGCCATTTAAATTTTTAAAGCACTTTCAGTAGCTTGCGTTTAATAAGAACTGCCCAACTTCCTGCGTTTTGTTGTTATCACACATCTTCTTCTGCTGCCACCGCTGCAAGCTTGCTGCCTTTCGTATTTTCACTTTCACTGTGAGTGTCTTTGATTAAGCAGCAAAAGTAACGGCGAACTTATGCAATCATTTGTAATTTGCATAACAGCTATAATACAAAGGTAAATAAACACTTCAACATATTAGCGCGTTATATATACAGCCGTTTGTGTGTGTGTGTGTGTGTGTGTGTGTGTGTGTGTATTGTAAGTAAATACTAAATACATATGTACGTAAATATTTACTTATTTAAATATAAAGCACACTTCAGCGCTTTAAAGCGGCAGTCGTCTTACTCAATTTGTATGGATGTGTGTGTTTACTGTTATTCACGCTAACCCAAGCTGACATAAGCATTACCTTAGTCCAGCTTCGGGCGTTTACGCACACAAGCGTACACAGCTTTGCATAAGCTGGCTATAGTCGCCACGTATTTATCTTTGCTATCTGTCTGCTTCTGTCTGTGTTTGTGTATACATGCGTGTGTGTGCGTTTGCTTATCTATACCTGCTAAGCAAATAAAATTTGATAGGCCACAATCTGCTGGCTGCCGCTCTCTACCTCTGCTTGCGTTTGTGCGCATTTAAGTGTATTGATTTGCTTGCTTACTTCACAGCTAAGCTGCAGCGTGTCCTTGTGCGCGTTGTTTAACTGTTTGTTTGCCTTCAGGTGAAAGTTGAGTTTGTAAGTAATATATTTATTTTGAAATTAAGTTGTGCGCTTGAGTGCATTTGAAAATCTTTTCAACTTTTGTTTGCGCTTTAACTACTTGCAGCATTTATATACTATACATATAGTAAATACATATGTACATATATATGTATATAGCTGACGTTTCCATTGTTCAGTTGCACAAAAGCATGAACAACTCACACACGCATGCAACCGTTAGTTTTTGCTTAGCTGCAGTTGAGTGAAGTAATTAAATGCGTAGCATACTTTTCGGCTTTTATTGTCGGCTAACAGTATTTACACAAACAATTAGCACTACATGCAAGTTTATGTAATGAAAGATAAATATTTTTGTAGTAGATATATATAAACAAACTGATAAACAATATAATACAATATGTATATATTCATATATATATATATGTATATATTAAGCAAATTAATATTTTTGCATTCAATTGAATGTTTTATGGACGGTAATAAGCATAATACCATATGTGACCTGGTCTACGAAAAGGGGGCTTAGGTGTCAAAAAAAAATAATAATAATAAAATAAAATAAAACAAAAAAAAAATTGAAAAAAAAAATAAAAACAATGATTTTTTGACACAAAAAACAAGAAAAAACATTAACTTCGGTTGCACTGAAGCTAAATTCCCTCATAGGTGCATTTCTGTTAGTAACTATGTGTTCAGTTTGTATGGCAGCTATAGGCTATAGTTAACCGATCTGAACAATTTCTTCGGAGATCACATTGTTGCTTTAGAAAATAATCTATACCAAATTTCGTGAATATATCTTGTCAAATGCAAAAGTTTTCCATACAAGAACTTGTTTCGGATCGCTCAGTTTGTTTAGCAGCTATAAGCTATGGTCAACCGATTTCAACAATTTCTTCGGAGATCACATTGTTGCCTTAGAAAATAATCTATACCAAATTTCGTGAATATATCTTGTCAAATGCAAAAGTTTTCCATACAAGAACTTGATTCCGATCGTTCAGTTTGTATGGCAGCTATATGCTATAGTAAGCCGATCTGAACAATTTCTTCGGAGATTGCATTGTTGCTTTAGAAAATAATATATACCAAATTTCGTGAGTATACCTTGTCAAATGCAAAAGTTTTCCATACTAGAACTTGATTCCGATTGTTTAGTTTGTATGGCAGCTATATGCTATAGTTAACCGATCTGAACAATTTCTTCTGAGATCACATTGTTGTCTTAGAAAATTTAATAGACTAAATTTCGTGAGTATATCTTGTCAAATGCAAAAGTTTTCCATACAAGAACTTGCTTCCGATCGCTCAATTTGTATGGCAGCTATATGCTATAGTTAACCGATCTGAACAATTTCTTCGGAGATCACATTGTTGCCTTAGAGAACAATCTTTACCAAATTTCGTGAACATATCTTGTCAAATGCAAAAGTTTTCCATACAAGAACTTGATTTCGATCGTTTAGTTTGTATGGCAGCTATAGGCTATAGTTAACCGATTTGAACAATTTCTTCGGAGATCACATTGTTGCCTCAGAAAATAATATATACCAAATTTTGTGAACATATCTTGTCAAATGCAAAAGCTTTCCATACAAGAACTTGATTCCGATCGTTCAATTTGTATGGCAGCTATATGCTATAGTTAACTGATCTGTACAATTTCTTCGGAGATCACATTGTTGCCTTAGAAAATAATCTATACCAAATTTCGTGAGTATATCTTGTGAAATGCAAAAGTTTTCCATACAAGAACTTGATTCCGATCGTTCAGTTTGTATGGCAGCTACATGTTATAGTGGTCCGAAATCGGCAGTTCCGACAAATGAGCAGCTTCTTGAAGAGAAAATGACGTTTGCAAAATTTCAAAACGATATCTTAAAAATTGAGGGACTACTTCGACAGACAGACGGACAGACAGACGGATATGGCTACGTCGACTCAGCTCGACATACTGATCATTAATATATATATTTTATAGGGACTGCGACGCTTTCTTCTGGGTGTTACAAACTTCGTGACAAACTTAATATACCCTGTTCAGGGTATAAGAAAGACAAGCTACTAGGTCCATGAGGAGTAGTCATCTTTTAGGATGTCTGCGGTTGACGCTAACTTGACAAACTCTGCGAACTCACTGACGATACCTCCTCCAGAGTATCATACTGTGAGGACATGAGATGCTTACAGCGTAGTCCTCCCAATGCAAGACAAGTGCACAAGAGATGCTCAACTGTTTCCATGGTGCCTTCTCTAGGCATTTTCGGCAGTCTTATCGATCTCTCAGCCCCATCTTGCAGGCATGTATCGCCATCAAACAGTGATCATTAATATTCCTAGCATGTTCCTACAGTCTAGTATCCAGGTTACTCATTCCATAGAGTTTTGCTTTTCTTTACCATGCTTCTGTCCATATCGTCATATAGACAATGCATGGATTTCTCAATGTTGATCCCGTTTTCGGTTGTTAGCCGTACGCCATTCTTGGCAATCTGGTCCACTATTTCACTGCCCTTGATGCCTTTGTGGCTTGACACGTAGTAGAAGTGTAGTTGCTCGCTTCTGGTAAGATTTTTCACTGGTTTCCAATTCACTTCTGGCCGGTATGCGATGCGAAGTTACTGCCTTGATTGCTGCTTGGCTGTCTACCGAGATGTTGACTCTGGAATTGTCTGCTGGTACGTTAGAGACCAGCTCCGCGACTTTCGCAAAGACCTTACCTTGGAATATACTGTAGTGATCCGGCAGCTTAGAATGTTGGCTAATGCTTAATTCTCCTCCATCCTCTATTTTCGATTCATCCGTATATATATTTAGAGTGTTGTGCGTAGCTAACACACCATACGCCAGCAATCTTTTTCTATATCTACTGTGATCATTTTTTCCCAGTTGTAAGTGGGATCATGTGTTTGCCAAACCACCAATACCCATCGAGTTATGCCCGAAGGTTCTATAGGTATATTCTCCTGCAGCCATTATTCATCCCGCTAATTTTTGATGAGCAGTTTTTAGCGAAAAGGTCTCTAGGTGGCAGGCTAAGTACCACCTGAAGAGTCGCAATTGGAGTTGTACTTAAATCTCCTGTCATGCTCAGCGCAGCGAGCCTCTGAACCCTTTCTATTGGCTTCCTGTGGGTGGATATACAATTGTTGACACTGAGACTTTGAGACATTGAAAATTGGCAATAGCAGATCAAAGTGGCTAATATTCTGCCAATTCAACATTACTGACTGTCAATTATGGCTTGGCTAGCGTCTACACCGGCTTACAACTATTACTTCTATGATAACAGTTTTCGCTTGACGTTTTCACAAGGAACCTACTTTTTATAACTAGTGAAGCCCATTTCAGAAATAGTTCGGGTTTGATGCGATTCGAAGGTAGAGATTAAGTCCATAATATCCTTTTCGTTAATTATTGTGGCCCTATACATCGAAGTTCTTTTTCTTTGCGATAGTTAACCCTCCAAAGCGTGGCTCATCCTTCTGACATAAAATTACCGTACGAAAAAATTAAATTCAGTTTCTTTTCACACACTTCCCAGGATTTGACATTAACACTTATTTTAGCTAACCAACATCAAGTTATGTATATTTCCGCATCCAGTTGATGCAAAATTCTCGATTTTGATAGTACCACTCTGTATTCAGAGAAATAGAAATGGTTTAGCACTGTAGTTCCGATTCATGGTAACTTGCGGCTGTCGAGTACGTCTCACGGGTTGTGGAGAGTGGAAGCATTTAGATTTTAAGGTAAGATCCGAATAACTAATAAGTAGTTCCAATCAGTCTTCAGCTGCTAGGGAGGGGAGACATACGGAGCCTTTGAGTTTCACGGAATACTTCACATATCCTGAGTGAGTATGATCTCTCAAACGACATGGCGGGAGCTTTGGCGATATTCAAAAACTAATTGTACTAAAAATCTATGATCATATCGAACCGCCACATGAGTAGAGTGTACAGTTATACGGCCCATCAAGTGATTAAGAGGAGAACAATAAGTGACTTCAGAAGCTTCAACGATCAATTTTAAACTTAAATTTAAATGATTTCTCAACTCGTATCACCCCTCAAATGTGTCTCGCGTGAAGTACACATCAAAGCACGCACCCACTAAAGACTTCCGCAAAGGAATCAATTGGAAACTTCCCATTGATCACTTATCGCAAAACCGAAATCTACAACAATAAATTTATGTATGAGAGCAACGAAAATATGTGAGAACGACACCCAAACGCCACAACGCGGTTACAAAACCCAATATCATAGAAAGCCATGAAAATGTAAGTGACAAAAGCGAAACTAAAAGAAAATATGTAAATCATCGTTGACAAAAGCGAGTGGGCGACATGAGAGCGTGTGTGTGTGTGCATATTAGTAATGTTTGTATGTTTGTAAGTGTGATTGCATCAGAGTGCGTTTAGTAAGAGGCACACAGCGTCAATGGAGGGGCCTGCGAATGGCATGGCGAATCGGCAAAGGAAACCGCACGCATCCTTATCGCATTACCAAAACATGCCGCAGTCAAGCAGTCAGTAGACAGCAGTCGGCAGTCAGCAAGCATTGACTCAAATGACGTGAATCGTATGAATAGCGAACGACAATGCGTCACACTACCCCAAATACGAGGGTGTCACAGGACAATGCACACATACATACATACATATATACATATGAAATGTTTTCTAAGGGTGCGCTGACAGTTTTGGTGATGTCACTGCATTGACATGCGACACACTTTGGAATTTCAAAACGCTCATATACTCGTACACATGCATACAGACGTGTAAATGTGCATACATTCCTCGTGGAGTGACTGCGACGAGACTGATCGGCGTGCGGTTGCTTATCACAATTTCAATTGACATTTGGTTGCGTCAAGTGCCTTAGTATCCCACATAATATAGCAAAAACATACACCCACCACCATGCGCACAAATACACATGCATACCCACATACATGCCCATACAGCCACATGCAAATTCGTAGCGGCTTTCAAGGCGCTGTACTTTGGAGTTAACTCTTTAGTTTTGCGTTGCTGTGTGTTTGTTTTGCTGCTTCGAATTTCGCCTGACAGGAAAATTCAAAACAATGCCGTTTCGCCAACGTATGCGTGTGCTTATTGGCACCAAATTATATTGATTGTTTTCGATTTGAAGTTTTTTATGGTCACACTTTCAGGGCTTCCTCCGCTGCTCTTTATTTTATTATGCTCATATACGAGTATTTTGCGTCTTCCGCTACTTTTTCGCTGCATTTGTGGCAAGTGCGTGCCTTATTTCCGCCGAAAAAATGTATACGCGTTGCAATAACAATAACAATTACTGTATTTTAAGTTTTATGGGCGGCACAGTGGTGTGAAAGTGAATGAAATTTAACAAAATTTTTATTAAAAAAAAAGTGGTGCTATATTTCTTCATTTTCAAATAATACAATAAAAATAATAGTGTAGTTATACTCTAGGTTGCAAGATCGATCAAAGTAGCAAATTAAAAAATTTCAATTTTCAGAATTTTAAGATTTGAGTGTGTGATTAATTGATTATTATTATATTTAAAAAAATTTTATTCTGCTTAATTGATTATTATTATATTTATAAAAATTTTATTCAAAAATTTTATTATTCATTTCAATTTTTTTATAACCAAACAACTTATTACAACGTTATTTTTTTTTATACGTAAAGCAGGCCACAGTGAGTTAAAACTGTACGAAGTTGTCTAAATTATTTCAAAAATATTTTTATAGATTTTTTTTTTAATAATTACGTAACTCAATTAGAGCTGATGTCTTCAGCTTAGTTCCTCTGGCTCTTTGATGAGCATAGGGCAGCAACGAAATGTCTGCACAAGGGGCGAATGCAAATGGGTGTTTAGGGTGTCAAACTCGTTTCCTTCACCAATTACAAAGAAAAAAAGTTAAAAATTTTATTGGTGTTCAAGTAAAAGTTCTAGGTGTAAAAAATTTATTAATTTGGTCTACCGCAATGAAATTAAACTATTTCGCTAATTTCGCGCTTGAATTATTTATAGTTGAAGCTTCATTATCTCTGTAAGGAAATACTACTTATATGTGACCTAGTCTACGGAAAGGGGGCTTAGGTGTCAAAAAATCATTTTTTTTTTATTTTTTTTTTTCAATTTTTTTTTATTTTATTTTTTATTTTTTTTTTTTTTGACACCTAAACCCTCTTTTCGTAGACCTGATCACATATATAGGTTACACAATAATTAGATATTTCTTTAAAAAATTTAAATTTCATTTCAATCGTCGGCATTCTAATTTATCGTAAAATAGTTATCGATAAAATTGTATTGTACGTTCGATAGCATATCAATTATCTTTTGAGATCGACATGAGGGAAGGAAGAACTTGACCATTGATCTTTGGAGGTGTGTCTTTTTGATAGTGTGATGACGCGTACCATGAACGCCATTTTAACAGCTTTTCTTTCCTTTCTATTCGTTCGCAAAATGTCACTTGAATAAAGAGCCTTGGCCCTTGATCATTCTATTATTCTACACGTCTTTTACACTTAATTTCAATGCTGAACGTGTGTGTATAAGTCTTTTTATTTAGATACCATTGCAACCCGAAAAAATTACGGTTTTATACGATTTATTGGCCGGTGGCTTCATTGGGCCGTACTTCTTCCGTGATGATCACGACCAGCAGGTACTTATACACTTAGGCCGCCCGCGGTTCCTTCTGCCATATGGATTCCACTCTGGCACTTAACTGCACATCGCATTCGCTTGCTTTCTCAGTGAAAGCCCAATTTATTCCCATTTACGTCACACTTTTTCCTTGATCAATAGCGTTTGTGAGCATCACGCCAAAATGAGAACAGATCTTTAAAACTTTCTTAAGAGTCGTATTGACCAACACTTACACCACTTCTGGTAGGGTGTTGGTAAACAGCCAAGTCGCAAATCTTACAAAGAAACAGATTTTACATTTGATATAAACACCTCAATTTTTGAGTGCAATGAAGTTATGGATGAGCTCTCGATTTTATTGAATTGTAGAAAGGCAATGCGAGCTTTGAAGATTCTGCTACGTAGCCCATCGGTTGCATGCATAGCAATGATCGTACCAAGGTATGAAAAGCAGTAGAGTTTCTCAATAATTATGGTTCCACCTTTCCAAGAGTCTTAAATGTATCTCCGCTTATGCTGTTGAAGACAGTTCTGTGTTCCATCAATATCAGACGTTTCAACTAAGCCGTCTGCACGACAATAATTCTTAAGGTGTTAACTTGATCTACAGAGACGCGATTAGACCAAAAGTCACTCAGTTAGAACCGTGGCTAGATGATGTTGGCCGCAATAACCACAATTTTTGTCTGAAAATCGGAATTACTCTCACTGTGTATGGTGTTGCCTTCCATACGGTCAAAAATTCGGTCTTCTCTGATTTTTGCAATTAAATCTATTAATATACAAGTTTGTCCGGAAAGTAATAGGACTGATTTTCTTCCGCCGCGATTGCATTTCGGAGCGAAAGCGTACCGACTGGATTCGGTAGAGGGCGGTACGCGATTAAATTTTGCGTGAAACTCGATAACTCTGCGACAGATACGTTTGATATGATCAAGCAGGCCTACCCAGATGTTGCTTTAGCAAGAAGTCGTGTGTTTTGGTGGCACCAGGACTTTTTGGAGGGCCGGGAAGAGATCGCTGATGAAGACGATGCTGGGAGACCTGCGACTTCGACAAGCACTGACAATGTGACTCGTGTTCCAAAAGGTCCGGCACTTTTTTTCCCATTTTAGTGAACTGATTCGCATGATGACGATATAGCTTAGTCCATAAGTTAGGTGAGGTTGTATGGTCGATACTAACAGAAATCTTACTTGAGCAGCTTATCAGGCCGGTCCGTTGTCGTACCTGTATCTTCTATAAGATTTAGCATAAATACTTTCCTGAGTCGACGAAACACTTTGAGCTGATCACAAATCCATTGAAACGTTTAAGGTCAGTTTCAGCTTGTCTCCTGGTTTGCTGAAGGTACGGCTGCCGAGATGTTTCAACTTCAGTGCTGTAAAAACTGGACAATGTAGCAGCAAATGTCGGGTTGTATTCACTTCATCTTCTTTCATACAACTTTGACATTGGCATCAGATGGAATTGTTAGTCTGTTATGCAATTGTCAGTAAGAACTCTTACGATTACGATTGCGGCAAGATGAACTTTGCTAAAGGAAAGTAGTCCAATAGAACTCCTGCGTTCCACTCGAGTTCAGAAGGAACTCACAGCCGTGCAAAATGACAACGTAAGTCCTTCTTGTTCTCAATTCCGATCGTCCCTTCCTAAATTGAAATCATCCCCGAACTGTCACTGTGCCTATTTTGCAATGATTTTTTCAGATTCAAATATCCCTCGTGGGTATTTTAAAATAACCAGTTCAAAGCGTTAACTCGTTCACAGAAAATTTAACCCGTTGAGTATATATTCCTAGTTCTGTTATTATCGAGGTTAAGTTTACTAAAAAATTGTTTAAACTTATTCACTAACCAGATCGTTAAGCGTTTTCGTTTAGAAAAATATCCACTGGTTGTACTTTGTTTACATTTTTCCACAATTTTTTTTTTTTTTTTTTCACTGTTGTCTTCAGCGAACGCCCAGCAACAGCTTCTTTGCTATTTCATCATGATTCACATTTCTAATTTCAGGAATTTCTCGTCTGTGTTGACGGCACACGGGGGCAAGCAACCGTGAAACTGCAAAATTGTCAACCCAACGTCACTGACACTGACAACAAGCAACCGCCTCCCCCGCACCATAACACCAAATCAACAGCATTACCCTTTACAACTATGCGTCTTAAACAGCAACAAAAGCCACTGTGCTGCGACAGCGCGTTGGGCCACCCACAAAGCAGCGCGCGTAAGCTGAATGCCATGCCGCGCGCAAAAATTAGAAGGATTTTATATTGTTGTAATCTTTATGTATGTGAATACATATATACTTATACATAGTTGGCGTTATTGTGTGTTGCCTGTTGTCGCGTGCTGCTGTTGTGCGAACGCGTTGCCGCGCCGCCGCCACGGCCGCATTGTCAGTGTCATTGCCATTGTCGCTTTGCAGTTGCTCAAGCGTAGCGGTACACTGGCGCACTTAGCTTTGGTGGCTACACACAATAAACTTGTCCAATCGTGCCCCCTCGGGCCGGCGCCCACACCCATTGTCTGTGAGCGCGTCTGCTTTCTTTTCCTACTTCAGCGCCCACAATGCCTTGCTATTCCTTGTTTTTGAATTGTATCTCTCGCATACAAACATAAATTGTTTGTAACGGTATACTTTATGTTGTCGCTTTTCTTTTGCCTTTCGCGCTATGACAAGACTTCCGGCTTTTTGTTGAACTTTAAAGTTGCGCGCCACCCACCCGCCATGTGACGTACACCCAGCGCATGCAATACCAACAATTTATGCTCGCTGGCAGCAATTTACAGCAATTTGTTGTTTGATAATCCCGTTTTTATGCAAACAATTTTTAGCTACAACTTTTTCGGCGTAAATAAGTAAGCCAATTTATCATAATTTGTGCCACGTTGACGGCGAGATTAGCGTAAGCTCAGCGCTGACATGCTGACGTCATACCGCTCACTTCCACCACGTTGCTTGCCTAAGTCTCTCGCACCACTGCTGCGCGCTCTGTTGCGGCAATATTGAAAAATTAAGCGAAAGCGAAAATGTAAATGAAGAAATACGTTTTTAAAAGCAATTTACAGTGCGCTTTATTTCCTTCTCTACGCGACATTAAATTTAAAAATTTTCTCAATATTTCATTTTTTATTTTTATTTATTAGCTTTTCGATTTTTATTAACCGTAAGGTCAGAGGAAGCGCCATTTGTTATGAGGGTAGGTAAATTGTTAATCTTTTAAATATGAAATATTCACTCAGTGTCGGATATTACTGTAAATTGAAGGAGTCAAGTACAAAAAATGGCTTGAGAATTGACTAAGCTCAATATGAACTTTAACATAGTGTGTTTTTTCTTCCTCTAAACAGCGCTTACACGGTTCTTCTCATTTAGCTCTCAAACTCGTATTATTTTCTCCAGCAATAGGTTGAAGAAGGAGCACACACGATAGGGAATTCTATTGTCCAAAGCCTCGCTTTCGGAGCCGGAGACATCCCAGTAGCTTGATGAATTTTCTTATGCTGGAATCTAGTACTCCAGACAATCATATTTCGGAACCCTCCAAAATCGATCAGTCTCAGTCCGTTTGGAGTGGTTTCACAATGGAGGTGGAATTTTCCGACTGTTGTACCAAGGTTGCGGCGGTCAGTTGTCATAAGCACACTCTAACTGCTCTAACCGCTCTCTTCTATCGGGACCTAGGCACAAGTCAGTGTTATGTTGAAAAGCTTTGCTCTAATGCCGGGTTGAATAACGATACTCGCCGGCTGAGTCTTTTTCCCACTACAAATCCCACACCGAATTTGCGCCTCTTCATATAGCCACTGTAAATGTCTCTGTCCTTGTCCGGTTCATCGCAACTCTTGGAAGGCGGTGATATCAGCCTTTACTTTTATAAGGACATCAATCAGTTGTGCATCGGCAGCTTGGCAATTTAAGGTCCGAACATTCCAGGTGCATGTCCTTAAATCATAGTCCTTACTACGTCTGTATGATCTGAATCTTCAGCTGCGAATCGCTTCTGAATTACAGCAAAATCAATTCAATTGTAAAGCGTAAGTTGATAAAAAGGGGATGACTTACGAAAATGGTCGTGGTTGAGCCTTGGAGAGCTAGCGGAAACGGAGCTCAAGCCAAGATTGACAGTCACGAACTGCGACTATTTTGGCTAGCTTCAATAGAAGCTTATCAATACCAATTGTGCTAAATTTTTATCAATGCGGATGAGATCCGATTCTGCTAATAAATCTAAATACAACCTTCAGCTTAATGAAAAAGTAATGCATTTCTTTTTACTAAATCTTGTATTAAAAATAAACGTTTTAATCTATACTAATATTATAAAAAGGAAAGATTTGTACCTGTTTTTGTATGTTTGTAATGAATAGGCTCAAAAAGTACTAGGCCGATTTAAAAAATTTTTTCACCAGTAGAATGCTACATTCTTCCAATTTGACATAGGCTGCATTTCATTATGAAAAAGATTAGGAATCCTTGGTAAAATTTTAACAATGTAACCCAAGGAGTAGAAAAATGAGTCTTAAAATGTCTTTCGTCGATAGAACAAAATAATGTACAACAATATTGAAGAACATCATAATGTCTACAACAAAGTCCGCGGTAGCATATGTCCAACTATTGTATTTATGTCACTACAACAACTTTTTTCATTTTAATCTATACTTCTACACTAATATTACAAAGAGGAAAGATTTGTACCTATTTTTGTATGTTTGTAACGAATAAGCTCAAAAAGTACTGGGGCGATTTAAAAAATTCTATCACCAATAGAATGCTACGTTCTTCCAACTTGACATAGGCTACATTTCATTTTGAAAAAATATTAGGAATCCTTGGTAAAATTTGAGCAATGTAACCCAAGGAGTCTTAAAATGTCTTACGTCGATAGAACAAAATAATGTACAACAATATCGAGATAACACTAATATTTGATAATACTTATGTCAGCCATGGCGTCTATTCGAAGTGAATTGTAGAGCGTATGCTCATTTTTTCTGATTTAATAGGCTACAGAATTCTACAGCTTTCCCACAAATATTTATATTCACGTCTATTATGCAATTACTTTGATGTTTCTGAAATCAGTTTTGCTTTAAAACCCAACTACATACTACCAGCCTTTTTAACTTTCGAGATCTTAAGCGTGCCTTAAGGCCCTTCCGAGCACCAAAATGTACAAGCAGCATTGTTAGCGCGTAAACTGCTTTGAAGAGCTGCTGAAGTTACAATATCCTGCTCTTGTTCCCCCACTCCACATTGATGTCATGCAGACCGTGCTTTTATATAATTTTAATTGTGAAATTTCCGGCACAAAAAGGTCTTACAAGTGGCACGAAGACTCGATTACAAGTATGCAGCGAAACATACAAACATTCCCTTGCAGCACTCACAGCCATTGCGCAGCCAACAACGAAGACCACACCTCAAGCGTCCGCAACAAATTCAGCCTCAAGTGAGAGTGAAAATGACGCCAAACAACGACGAAATTAAGGTAGACGGCAGGGTGGGCAGTTGACTGCAGAAGGCAGTGTCAATCAGTAGCAGTTATCAGCGGTGCCAACTAAATAACTGCAGCTTCAGTTGATTTGCCGGTGGAATGCCATTTCGGCCACAGTGGGGGCGCATAACCAACGGTGTTTTATACGAAAGGGAAGGAGTATAGGTAAACTGCAAGCCAAATTTAACAATTGCAATGAGCTAGGAGGGACAGCGGTGGATGCGGCGCTGCAAGCCATTTGCGTTAGACACTGTGGCAAACAAATGGCTGCAAAGCAAATGCCGCCACCGTTGAGGTTGATGGTTTCTTGCTGCTGAGTGTTGCGGAGATTTCGGGACGCGTATCGATAATTAATGAATCCTGACAGTGACTGACCCACACGCAAAGGCACACCATCAATGTCAGCGGCGAGCAATGGCCATTTAATGTGTTGCCATGCGCGGACTGTGGAGGAGTGCGGCCTGACACTCACACTAAGACCCCAAGCCGGTATGTAGCGAAAGCGCATTAAGCAAATCAAGCGAAATCAATTGAGGGTGTTGTTGAGTTTTTGATCCAAAGGTTGGGTATTACCGCAGGCTATATTTAGATTGCTGTGCCAAAAACAGTTATGTAATTGAGTATTTCCGTTCCTGTAAAGTAAGTAAATAGGCGACTTTAAAGAATTTCATGTGCCGGAAAGTGGTTGACTTGATGCGGATACTTCAAGACTTGATGTCGCTTAAAATATACATCGGTTGAACATTCTTAAAGTAAGAAATGCCTGCTTTTTATTTTGAACTAGCTCTCAGCGACCAAAGCTCGGTACAAGCTCACATTCGTGTGTTTAACGTGGGTACCTACTCATGACAGCCTTACTCCACCTCGCCTGGCATTTTCTGTACTAATTGGCAGTGTGGAATAGACACACTAACCACTTTGGTAGGGTTCGAGATCCATCTAAAACTCCTGCCGTACTTTGAGTCCGGCATCCGGTTTTAATACAACTCCACATTCAACTGAGTTCTTTCCGCCAACTGATTTTAACCACAACCACCATCAGTAAAATATCTTTGGTTTTCCGCGAAGATTGTGAAAGAATGCCTTGATCTCTTGGAGCATGTATCATTCTATTTTACGACAAACCTACAATGAGTTTCAGGACAGAGTGTTATTACTGCTAACTATGTATCAGACTGAATTGTTAAGTTTAATCAAGAGCATAGATTGGTTCAGTGAGGACAGGAAGTGTGCCTCTAAAAATATTCACTAACCCTAAAGTAGCAGTTCGAAGTTAGCTTGTAAAGGATGATCCATTTGAAGATTCTCTACTTTTTGAAGTAAAAACCCAGAATGATCAAATTAATGGGGAATGTTTATTATCATTCGAAAGAACATTATTTGACATTTAGTTTGGAGATTATCTCTTTGAAATGTTGGACGTGGCTATGACTCAAATTTTTAATTTTCGATTCTAGTTTTAACCAAGTGTCGCCGAGACCACGAACAACAATTTCAGGCAACAAATAGTCGGTTCTCACCCGCATCGTTTTTCAAGAAATATGCACCGTTGATTCCACCGGCCCATAAACCACACCAAACCATTTTTTCTGCGTGAAATGACAGCTCGAGATTCAAGTGCAGGTTGTTCTTTGCCTTAATTTATGGCCCTTTTGCTGGTTTACATACCCATTGAACCAGAAATGGGGCTCACCGCTGCACAATATTTGGTTAGAAAACGTCGGTAAGCGATGTCGCTTGTGAAGGTCGAGCCACTTTTAGTTCTCGTACAAAATCACGACGTAAAATGTGCCAAGTCGTCTCATATGTCAGTCCGAGTTGTTGTCAACGGCGCCAAATCGTCACTCCACGATCTTCATGTGCACTCTCAGCTACGGTGACTGTTCGAGCATTTTCATTATCCGAATATTATTACGCTGGATTTAAAGATGGCTGATGGTGTGGGGAATACGAGTAGTGTGGTCAGCAGTTCAGTTGTGTAGACCATATGCTGAGTGAAGCGCGCGAAACACATACTTTGACGTGAATTTCCGTTATAAAGCTGAACGATTTGTAATCGTTGTTCAGGCGTAGGTCTTTCTATGATGAAAAGCAAAAATAACATGACAGTTTGACATGATTTGCACGTGAACTGTTAGTCTACGTCAGTAGGAATTGGTTGTATAATATTATATACATAAAAATAATAATTCTATATTCGAGAGGTAAATCTGAAGCGAAGATATTGCATGTTCGAAATAGTATTGCCGTGATTTTGGAAAGCTTTTAGAAAAATAAATTTTTTACATATTATCCTCTGACTTACTTCTTCGTTGCAAGCATTTAAAGAGACTCGCTATTATAGTCATTGAATATGCATATTTTCAGTTTGAGTAAAAGCATGTGCAGTCTTAATAACAAATTTAACCAACATTACCCCAGTTACCAGTAATATTAGGGTGTTTAAAATTTTGACATGTTTCACAAAATTTCCAATATTTTTTTAATATGCCACAAAGCGGTATAGAAAGCTGTAACGACAGCACGTTGCCCGATTCCGCCCACAAACTCACCACACAGCGCACACACCACTCACCACTGCCAAGCACACTTAACACCAGCAGTTGTCCAGCTGTCAAACTGCACTGCACGCTCCCGTGCCCGCCAGCGACTGAGTGCTTTTGATGATGAGTAGCGTTTTAATTGAGTTTGCATGTTTATGGCTTCATGCTGGCAACTACAACAACAGCAACCAACTAGTGAAAGCTTTTGAGTATGCACATATATGTATATATATCTTATATATATATTAGGGTGATATATATATTAGGGTGATTCAAAAAAATTTTTTATTTTTTTTTCGATTGGTACTCGGAAAAATAAGTTCCTAGACACCGCTAAGAAGGCCGCGCTTTCAACTAAAAAAAAACTTGAAAAAATATCTTGTTCCTTAGATTTTTTAGGAATTGAAAGCCCTAAAAAAGGTCTCTTACGGGTTTTTCGTAAACCCAACCGTTCAAAAGATATTAATAGTTAAAGTTTAATTATTTTTGTGAACATTTTTTATTTTTTATGGATTTTATAACTCAATGAAAAAAATTATTATGAATGATGAAACTTATAGGTTTTTGGAGAGGCTTTCTTAGAGGTGTCCAATCGGAAACAAAAAAAAAAAAAACAAAAAAAAAAACAAAAAAAAAATTTGGATCACCCTAATATACTATATATACATTTACATCTACATATATACAATGTAGCGTATAAATAATGGAAATAATGTGCATGCCAACATAAGCGCATAAAAGATTCAACTTGTTTCGGTGACAGAGCTGAGTGCATGAAGTTTGCACAGCGGGCGGTTAGTGGCGGGGAGTGCTTCGACAGCATTGCGGTATATTATCGATATCGATGAAGCGCTTAGTGGTGCCAGCACTGTTGCAATTTAGATGAAAAAATAATAATTTTTTTTCTGTTTGCTGCTTGTTATTTATTGTTGTTGTAATTGTGTCTCATGCACCCCTACATTAATTTAATAAGCAATTTCACTAGCTTTATATACTCCATATGCATTATATATTGATTATATTACTTATACACACACACATCCATATGCAATGTCATGCAGCTACTCAACTCACCACTTCAACTTCATTGTTCAATTATTATCCTTTGTAATGGTTTTTGTATTTATTGCACTCCAGCGCTATTGTTTTGTTGTTTTACAATTTCCCTTTTTCCTTTTACAAAAAGTGCAATGGAGCATGCGGGCGGCGCCAGCTTACACTTGCATACATACATACATATGTAGGGATTTGGTGCTTACTTGTGTAGTGCTGTTGGTGTGGTGGCTTGAAAAATCGTTGCAATCACTTTGGGGCAGAAAACTTTATTGAGTGGTTGGCCGACACTTTGCTTGCACTGAAACATATAAATGCATACATACATAAATAATCAAACACACACATACATAAATAATCAAACACATACGTGCATAAATAATCAAACACATACATAAACACACACATGTATATACTTGCATACAACAAACCTTAGACCACTCACCTACACAATTGCCCAGCTGCCACTGTCTTTGTTTCACCCAAAGTTGCTGGCATGAGGCATTTGCCTTGACAAGGATTTATCTACTACAGGTAGCCACAAATATATACCTATACATCTGAAATTTCGTACAACACAAGCAAATATGCATAGATAAACGTATTTTGTCACAAAACATGCCGGATTACATGATATCCTACAAGTGCAACGCTTACCTCAGCTCTGCGCAGCATAGTCATGCATATGCATACTCAAATAATTACTGTTAGCTGAATTACAGGCATTGGCGTTGAAATAGGTACGTCGCAATTAGTAACGGTTTTGGTGTTGGTGTGGTGACAGCAGAAAATATTTCTCGTATAATTTTGGAAATGTCGTTTTGTAACAATTCTGAACCGCGTCGCTTCTGATTTCGATATATAAAAAAATCAGCGACCACCACTTCTTCTTGATTCGTGTAGACACAGCTTCCGTGGTTATGGCCTAGTTAACAACAACACCGCAGTCGTTCCTTCTTTTCGCTGTTTGGCGCCATTGGAGATTCCAAGTGTAACTAGGTTCTTCTCCATCTGAGCTTTCCAACGGCGTGGAGGTCTTCCTCTCCCGCTGCTTCCCTCGGAAAATACTATGTCGACTACTTTTAGAGCTGAAGTGTCATCAGATGTTGTCAGCGTCCACCATACAGCAGGACGGGGCTGATAAGTGACTTACAGAGTTTGATTTTTGTTCAACGAGAAAGGATTTTACTTTTCAATTGACTACTCAGTCCCAAACTTCAACAATTCGCAAGATTTATTTTGGATTTCGTTGCTGACGTTGTTGTTGGTGTTAATTCTGGTTCCAAGGTAGACGTTATTATCTACGAACTACGAAGTTATGACTGTCAACCCTGACTTGGGAGCAAAGTCGCGAATGCAGCGATTGTATGCATGTTGACAGAAGATATTTCGTCTTATCCTCGTTCACAACCAGACCCATTTGCTGCGCTTCTTAATCCAGTTTGGAGAAAGCAGAACTAACGGCGGGGATGTGTACACTAATGATGACAATATCAGCGACGTACGCCAGCATATGTGTACCCTTAGAAATAACGAAACCTTTCGATTTAGCTCTGCAGCTCTTATTTTTTCTCCAGCAATTGATTGTAGAGAATTACACGATATGAAATCTCCTTGTCTGAAACTTCGTTTGGTATCGAACGGCTCGGAAACGTTCTTCCCGTTCCTGATGGAACTTTTGGTGTTACTTAAAGTCAGCTAACATAACCGTATTAACTTTCTAGGTATACCAAGTTTAGCGGCATAGAAGGATTTCTTTTTCTTGCTGTCATAGGTGGTTTTAACATTGTTCAAGTGGTGGTGTGTCTCTCTACCATAAAGAAGTAGTATTTTCTGAGATTTGGCGTATGGTGAATATCTGGTCAGTTGTTCATTTTCCAGGTCTATAGCCACACTGTTAAAGTCGAATCAATTAGTTGACGATGGGCTTTAATCTTTCACACAGTAAGCTCGTTAGAACCTTATACGCGATGTTGAGGAGGCTTATACCACGGTATTTGGCGCCGATTGTGGGGCCTCCTTTTTTATTGTTTGGGCAGAGCACACACTTATGTTCCCATTGTCGAGCATACTTTCATCCGACCAAGCTGATGCAACCACTTCTTCGGGGCCGTATTTGAGTAGTTTGGCCAGCAATCCATCGGCCTCCGCCGCTTTGTTGTTCTTCAGACAGGTAACTGTTAAGAGAACGTCTGCTTCATCGTCATCAACTGGGGAATCGGATTAGCCTTCTACTGGGATTTTACTTTCACTTCCATTCAGCAGTTTAGATAAGTGTTCCTCCCAAAATTTTTGTATGCTGTGGGCATTAGTCACTACACCTCCTCGGGGGGGGGAGCTCTACAAGCGTATGCTCCAGCCTTAAAGTCTCATCTTTTCGTAGTCTTAAACACCGCATCTTTTCGTAGAATTTTAGAGCTTTACTCTGTCAGCTAGCTTGTCAAGTTGTTCAACTCTCGTTGTCTATGCCATCCCGCACATGTTGTGTTCGATCGTAACGTTGCGTGGTAGGCAGTCTGTTTTCTCTCCACTGCGACACGGCACTCTTTATCGTACCCACTGTTGTCTTTAACAAAAACCAATGGTTTTTTTGCAGCTGTACATAATGAGTTTGAATTGCCGTCCCACAGTTCTCTTATACCAAGTTGCTGTTGAGTACTCTCAGAGTGCAAGTCTAGTAGAAAATCGTTCGACTGTCTGTTTTGATAGCAGCTTCTCGACTTCGAACCTTCTTTGCTTTTGTTGAAGTGCGTTTTTTGCTATACAAAGTTAGGTACGTTTCTTCGCTGCAACAAGATAGTCTTCCAAGTCTTCCAAGAACTCGGAGCGTACGCACGTCTAAAACGCTGGAGACGTGTCTTTCGTCTATCACAACATGATTGATCTTGTTGGTGGCTTTTCGATCCGCATACAGCCAGGTATCTTTATTTACGTGGTATCAATTGGTGGTAGTCTCTGATAAGTTTTGATCCAAAACTAGCTTATCGCGCAAATTACAACATCGCGGCGCCGAAATTTGTTTAAAAAGATATTAAGAAGGCTGGACAAACAAAGTTCCTGTCTATACTGAGGACAAACAAAGTTCCTGTCTACACTGAGGCCAACGCATCCTGAAGCATCCACTTCAAAACTAGTTATAAACGGTAACTGTGTGCCTTCATAGTGATACTAATTTCTTGGCGCATGACTGTACTATATACCAAACACAATATGCATAAATTCCCTTTTAGATGCGGCTAAACCATATACCTCACCATTACATGCATTCCTGCAAGTGCTGTACACTTCCGTTTACACTGACGTTTAATAAGAAGCAAAATACCCAAATTTAGATTTTATAGAGTTGACGCAAAATGAAAAATTTGCTTCCTTACTAGATTCAAATTCACTATGTATAGCAGATGAGTATGACTCAGTGTCTCATTTATGTCATGTGAAAGTGACAAATTTCTACAATAATGAAATGTTGCGAAGAATATGCTTAGTTGGATACTCTCTTCATTCATTCTTCATTATTTCGGAAATTTGTTGAATCCTTATATTTTCATTAATTATTTCAAATGTTTTGCAGAGCTTCAGGTGTGCTCACCATAACCGAAAATAATAGCCGTAATTGGTTTAGTGTAGGGTGAAGAGATATTTGTGCTTTGAATTTATTTATATTTTTACAAAATTGTTTAATATTAAATTGCTAATGAATAGAGAACTTGAGGGTGTACGTCTACGAGTATAAGTCAAATAGCTTACATACATTGTGACAAAATAGTACGCTGAAATTGAAAATAAAACGCAAAATATTTATTTTGCCGCCTTCAATACAATCTCCACTATATGTTCCATTAGATTTTCTGGTCCTCGCAACACTTTTCATAAGCACTTTTTGGGAACCTTCACCGAATTTGTTTTGTCGCTTCGATCGAAATCACACGAAGCCAAATTTGGTGATTACGGTGGTTGATCGATGGTATTTATTATTATTTTTTTTTTGGCTTCAAACTCGGTCACAATTGTGTCTCGATGCAATGGTTGATTTTTATAAAGTAAAATCCATGAATTGGTTTTCCACAATTCCGGTCGGTTTTGATGGACGTTCTCATGTAACGCCTCAATGCGGTCAAATAGAACACCTTAAACCAAACTACGAATAGCGAAAGAACAATGAGAATCGTCATTGTTTAACTCCATACCGATGATGATGATGATGAATGGACTTGCCAGAGATGTCGAGTTCTCATGCGATAACTCGACCGTCTTTGAAGTCTTGGTAACACTCGTAGACTTGTGTTTTTGATAAAATTGAATCGCTATAAGTCTGTTCTGACATTCACAACGATTCCGCACACGAAACTTGTGTAGAAATACAAAATTTGAGACAAATTCCTCGTTCTGCGCTTGACTAAACGTTCTCACTTTTGAAGATAATTTCAGGTAGTTTCAGTTAAGGAATTTGGTTAAGTTAGGTTAGTTAGTTAGTGCACCAAAAAGCAAGGGCTCACACTCAGACTGTAAACACAGTTCTTTGTGAGGCCTTCATTTCAAAGACAAGACATTCGTGAAAAATGTCTTCAGAGAATGCTTTCGCGTCCTCTTATAAATAACTTATGAAAACTGACATTTTTTCGATATTTTCTATTAAAAAGTAAACTTGACTGACGACGTGGCGCTCAGTAAGCTTCTACGATTTAGGCTCGCCCATAAATACCTTGCGAATGTACAGTTACTAATATTTGAACAGCACCTGCCGAACTCGACTGAAACCGAAGCGCTCATTAGTGCACTGGAAGAAACCTGTGGAGCTCCTAACTGTTTCTACTCTGCATTCAGTGAGTCTGAAGAACCCGACCTAGTAAGCTCTTCAGCCTTGGAGTGTGCTGCAAATTTCAAACCGTTGTTATTCAGAAGTTACACGATTACACAGATGTGGAGTCGAAACATTCCTTTTCTAAGTTCGAGCAGATTTGGTATCAGTAATTTTCAATTAAGAAATGCTTCTCTTGAATATTTATTTTTTCAATAGGTTAAACGAGGTTATGTATACAGGGTGTGTAACCATTTAAAAAGGTCATACAGTCGGTTTGGAAATTTATTTTTATTTATTTTAAAGTACAAAATGTGTGAAAATAATCATAAATTCAGGACCAATTCACTTTTGCTTGTTATAATCACCTTTTGTCATAACTATGGCCTTGAGATGGTCAAAAAACGAATCGGAAGCTGCCCAAATGTGACTTGCCGGTATTTTGGCACACTCACGGACAATGGCTTTCTTCAGCAACTCGAGACTGGTGTATTTTTTACTTCGGACCTTACTCTCTAAAATGGCCCAGAGCGAATAATCAATTGGATTCGCATCTGGTGAATTCGAGCGCCATTGTATGGTCATAATGAAGTCCGCAACGTTGATTTTCAGCCATTCTTGGTTCACTCGCGCTTTGTGAGACGGTCTTGTTGAAACGTCCATGGCTTGCGACCGAAATTTCTGTTTGCGCACGACTTCAAAGCAGCAGCCAGAACACTTCCCGATAATATGTCGCATTTACTTTGACGGCAGGCTCGATGAAAACAATTGGAGATAACAATTGACAGCGGTCCAAACCATTATTTGTGTCGGGTGCTGCCTCCTGGTGGCCAAACGATGACTTAGATTCTCGTATGAATATTCGGTCAAGTAAATCCTATCGTTTTGAGAGTTTAAGAATTGCTGAATCGGAAAAAATTTTTCGTCCGAAAACACAATGTTCGGAATTTGACCGCTTTCGGCCAAGCGCAGTTGCTTTGCTCTCTCAAGTCTTACTTGTTGTTGCTTCGGTGTGAGATCATGGACCTTTTGGAACTTGTAATGCTTGACCTTGAGCTCATTTTTCAATATGCGTCGGATGCTGTGGTCGGACATTTTCGGTTCTTTAACCATTTGATTGGCATTTCGTCGTGGATTTCGCTCATCTCACGTGACGTTGCAGTCGTCTGATGACCACCTCCATGGCGTTTTGTGATGCTATTTGATTCTGTACGCTGTTTTCTTGTTTAAAATCTGATTTTTACTCGTGACCTTTTTTTGAGGAAATCGAGTTAATGTTAGTTCCGCAACTCAAAGACTTAATTCTAGAAACTGTTATGCGGAAACTCTAAAATTTTCAAAAGCAACGAACTATTGAAGGAGCTGTTGTAAGAGAGCGACAACCCCAGACATTTTTTGCGCGGCAATTTCATTAATGAGTCACTAAAAGAATTATTAAGCAACGCTTTAACGCTTATCAAAGCCAATGCCAGAGCATTTTAGACGATGAATTCAGCGCTTGTGGAGGCTTTGTGTCATAAACGAAGCGGCGCGTATTGTGTGGTAGGTGGCAGAGCAGTTGCTTTGTTGCTGTAGACGTGAGTTTGCACTCACTCTAGCATAACTTAGATGCAGGCAATGAATATAGTAGCGGTTTCCTCTTCAGTAATTTCGCCACAAAGCAAACGCTGATAAACAAAACAATTTGCCTGGCTCACCGAGTAGCTGGTAAACATGTTGCCTGTAAAGCCGGTTGCCTGGCTGGCCGGTTGGTATGGTATAGGCGCAGCTAAGTATAAATGTGTGAGTGTGCCTATATACAGCCTTAACCAGCCCTTAACCACACGCATACCTGCTTTTGCCGCCAAACTAACAGCTACTACATGCATTCTCTACTAAACCGCATACACACACACATATACACACTTAATTAAATTGTAAGCTGTAAACGCAACTTGCTGCGCATAAACAACAACAACTGGAACAGTAAGGTTGCAACATGCGCTCAAAGCCCTAAATAAACAGCAGGCTTTGCCAACACACACACACACACATATAAATATATATGTATATAGGAATAATATATCCATTGTATGTTGAATATATGTATATAAGTGTATATGTGTGTATTTGTGTTTGTATATGTATGTGTGTTTACAAAGCTTCATGTATGTATGTGTGCGCTATTTGGCTTGTTCTGACATCCATTAATGAACAATTGACCCTCATCAACCCACTTTATGTATGTAAATGTGCGAGCCGCGACTCACACACTTACACAAACAAACCCACCTACCGCCACGTGTCAAAAGCAAGCGCTGCGCCAGTGCATTTGTGTGAGTGGCTGAGCGTATAGGTGAAAGCACAATTCGGCAGTGGATCAGTTGTCCGCTAGGTGTGTTGTGTTAGAGCGCTGTTGTCGCGCTTCAAAAGTGAAAGTGCCAGCAAGCACGTAGGGAAATTTGTTGCTCTCGCGGCTGTGCATGTGTGAGTAGGTGGCTTTTAAAATAATTGCATGCGGCTGCAGTGCATTTTTTTTGCGCATTTCGGCGTAAGCGCAGGCTTAAAATTTATTACGCTAAAATAGTAAGGGCCTATAGTATAAATCACCCATTTTAAATACAAAAATATATTTATGGTTAATTTTAGCGCCAAAGAATTTATTTTCGGATATGTTGAAGCTAGAATGGTAAAGCTTGAGCCATACAGGGTTGCAATTCCGGGTACTATGAGAGTAATGCTTTGAGATTACAATCTGAAATTTCAAATAAGTACTTCCTATTCAAGAAGGTTACTATTTGTTGGAACTGCCAGCTTTATAGCATACAACTCTCATGCAAACTGAATCATCAAAAACAAGTTTTTGTAGGAAAAACGTGTCTATTTGATGAAATATATGCACGAAACTTGCCAAAAGTTATTCACTGGGACAACGGAATAAGCTCTGAAGAAATTTTCCAGATCAGACTTCTATAGCATATAGCTCTCATACAAACTGAATCATCAAAATCAAGTCTTTGTATAGAAATATTGTTTATTTGTTGAGATATCTACACGAAATCTGGCACAAGTTTTTCTCCAAAGCAATGTTAAAAATTCCATCAAACATTTTTCAGATCAGACTTCCATAGCATATAGCTGCCATACAAACTGAATCATCAAAATCAAGTCTTTGTATAGAAATATTGTTTATTTGTTGAGATATCTTGACGAAATTTTGCACGGTTTATCTTCCAAAGCAATGGTACAAGTTCCAATAAACATTTTTCAGATCAGATTTCTATAGCATATAGCTGCCATACAAACTGAACGATAAAAATCAAGTCTTTGTATAGAAATATTGTTTATTTGTTGAGATATCTTCACGAAATTTTGCACGGTTTATCTTCCAAAGCAATGATACAAATTTCAATAAACATTTTTCCGATCAGACTTATATAGCATATAGCTGCCATACAAACTGAACGATCAAAATCAAGTCTTTGTAGAGAAATATTATTTATTTCTTGAGATATCTTCACGAAATTTTGCACGGTTTATCTTCCAAGCTAACGGTACAAATTCCAATAATTTTTTTTCAGATCAGACTTCTATAACATATAGCTGCCATACAAACTGAACGATCAAAATAAAGTCTTTGTATAGAAATATTGTTTATTTGTTGAGGTATCTCCACGAAATTTGGCACGGTTTATCTTCGAAAGCAATGATACAAATTTCAGTAAACATTTTTCAGATCAGACTTCTATAGCATACAGCTGCCATACAAACTGAACGATCAAAATCAAGTCTTTGTATAGAAATATTGTTTATTTGTTGAGATATCTTCACGAAATTTGGCTCAAATTATTCTCCAAGGCAATGGTACAAATTCCAATAATTTTTTTTCAGATCAGACTTCTATAGCATATAGCTGCCATACAAACTGAACGATAAAATCAAGTCTTTGTACAGAAATATTGTTTATTTGTTGAGATATCTTCACGAAATTTTGCTCGGTTTATCTTCCAAGGCAATGGTACAAATTCCAATAAACACTTTTCAGATCAGACTTCTATAGCATATAGCTGCCATACAAACTGAACGATAAAAATCAAGTCTTTGTATGGAAGTATTGTTTATTTGTTGAGATATCTTCTCGAAATTTAACGAACATTAAAACCAATTTCTTGTTTGTTTAACTTTCCTATTTGTGAAGGGTTTTAAAGCTTCGGTGCAACCGTAGTCCACCTTTTGTCCTTTTTCACCGGCACTTTCACTCTTATCCACTACACACTGTCACACTTCTAATCCGCTGCATTAGTTTAGCTTTCACTTTGTGCGTGGGGAAGCTTATGGAACTTTCACGAATTTCAAATGACAACAAATATTTTATGCCACACATTTAATTACGCTTGAATGCTTTTAAATATTTAATGTTATTTTATTGCAAATTTCGCATGCGCCAATTAATTTTGGACGGCATTGTACAAAGTGTACTTATGTGCTCATAAATATTATATAACTGTTTATGCATAACTAACGGACTTTTTATTTTATTGTGAATAATTGTGAATAATTCAAAGGCTGCACAGTAAATTCACTGCATTAAAAGCGGATGAATTTAAGCGCGAAGAAAGGGAGAGAACTTTTAATGAAAAAGTTGTCCAATTGCTTATAGGATTTAGAACATAAATTAGGGTGTTACTTATTGAATGCAAAAACTATGTTAAGAATTAAGTGTATTCAATACATGTGAAATCAGTTTTTGAGATACTGAGCTGAAAATTTACTCACGTTTTTTACTTACAAAGAAGCTGCGTTTTATTTTGACGTTGTTGTTGTAACGGTTATCTAATCACCGCTTGTCTGGTTAGGTTCAGATGCCTTGTCATCGAAATCATCTAACGGCAGGCTGTGGAAACGTGCTGTTTCGAAGCTGTGGGCCATAGAGGGGGGTGTTAGAAGAGTAGGGTTTGCTGAGAAGAATATTTTAAGTTACTGTTAACAACGAAAGTAGCGCTCCTATGTCAAAACATTCTGTGTGCCTTTAAAAATATCAAATTTTACGTTAAAATTGTCTTTTCCCGATTGCAACGCAAGTGTTGCCAACTTACCTACAATATCAAAGTACTGTAATAGATTTATATCCCAGAAAAGGTATTGGAATAAAGATAAGGAATAAAGGTAAAGAATAAAGACTTTCTTTCAAAGATAAAGGATTTTTGCGTAAACCGCAAGATGACTTTAATGTCAAGTGACAACCATTAGAAAAGTAATAGAGCATCAATATGTATGAGAGAGAGAGGAAAGAAGATGCTTGCGATATCAGCCGCAGCTGACTTTCAGTGAAAATATTGTTGTTCACGGTCAAATGACACCGTCGCTTGTTGCTGCTTTAGGCCTGCAGTCCTGTTAACAAGAATCCACTACGCTAATGGCCTTTTGAACTCATGGATTGTGCTGCTGCAGCTTTGGTAATGGCATACACGTATGCCGGCACATAAAGGTGTATTTGCATACACTCATCGATACCATTGACGGTGACTGATGAATTTGTGATGCATCGCAAGTTTTGAAATGCCAAAAGAAGAAAGAATTTCAGCTTTTTGCTGACATTGCTGATGGTAGTCGCATTAGATGGTCACTGGCTGTGGGCAAAATAAAATCAGTCAAACAGCGGCCGCGGATATGCACAACAAAAACCCCAAAAAGCCAGCTAAAATGAATATTTTATGGTATACGCGGCTGCCAGTCGAATGAAAACTGAGCTCAGTGGCAGGTGGAGCGGCGCTCAACGCACCTTTAGCCGTAAACACGGCTGCTGAGTAAGCGAAAGGTTTGTCGACAACTCTGACGCACGGTTATGCCGGATGGAAAAACAGGTTAATGAAAAACGGGCGATGGTTGTTTACGGCGAATGTTTTGCAAAAACAAAGGCAATAGCAGCGTTAACTTGGTAAACAAACAGTTGAGTGGATTTCAAGTGATTTAACGAGTGCGAGTGGTGGTACACGGCGTATGATGAACAAAATGAGAAATAAAATTGCGGCGGGAAATTGCGCATATGTTCAAAAGTGCGTGCATGTGTGTGTAGAGCCACTATAATTGCTATTTGTGTGTATGCAATCGCTGCGTGAAAGTAGATTCGTAGAATATTTGGTTGCTGCGGAAATTTGCGCGACTTTATTTGGCTCTGTTGATGCGTGAGCAGCAGGCGCCAATAATACCAAAAAAGAGCACCGGCTTGAACTTAAAAGACGTTAAAGTGAAATTTGTTTGTGAAAAAAGTTAATTTTCATTCAGGCAATTAATGGCTGCTAGCGGGCTTTGAGCAGCATTTTTGTCGCTAAACATTACCAAATTCTCCGAAAAGTACTGCAAATTAGGAGCGAAGTTACTTCCAACCGTCAGTCGATTTTATTCCATTTAATATTCTCCCGATTAAAGATTTTTAGCTGTCGCTAACTCTGTTACAATTCATACAAAAATGGATACCTGCGATTTAGGGTGAAAAAATGTCATTATGGTTAGCGCCAAATATGAAACAAAATAAGAAAAGACATTAACTACGTTTACACCAAAACTATAATACCCTTCACAGGTTCAAGTTTTCTTTACAAGAATATGATTTTGCTCATTTAGTTTATAAACCAGCTATACTTTTTACTTTAGTGGTCCAATTTTCACGAAATCAAAAAATCATTTTTTTTTTATTTTATTTTATTTATTTTTTTTTTGACACCTAAGCCCCCTTTTCGTAGACCAGGTCACATATATTGTTAAAAAAAAAAGTATCTATCTGACCATAAATCATCTAAGCGTGGCTCACAAGCTTACTAAATAAGACTAACGTGTTTTTCGATTTTCCAATCGACAAAAAAACGGACAACAAGGTTATTTATAGTATGTCAAGAATGTTGGTTCCATCTTTTAAACTCTGCTGGCATATGCCAAGCGGAAGTTTGAGGCATAGAAAAGGCCTGCGAAATTCTACTAAACAACTGGAGAGGGATATAGAAAACGAATACCTAAGCAGCCTGCCCGGCAGCACTATTAGCTTTGTCGTCGCCACAGATCAATTCCAGTAAGCAATGTAGGAAGAACTTAAGCTCATTGGCAGATCAAACGCACTTGTCTTTAATTTAGGTTTACAAAAATTTTTTCGGCAACAAAAAATCAGACTAGTTGGCCAAGTCAAAAACCTTTCTAGACGAATCCGCGGTAGAGATACTAGTAACTGACAGTGTCCGGTAGAGCGATCAAGAGGGCGCTAAATAAACAATTTCCACAAATAGCACAGAATTGATGAAAATCTATAAAAAAAAAAAACAAAAAAAATGTAAAATAGGCCAACAGATATAGCCAAAATATCACAAGACAAAAATTAAGGAACTGTTATATCGGTTAATGAAAACCTTTGACCTTTTGGAAAACGTAATTTAAAAGTTGGTATGCCCCCCAACAATTTTTTCCGCAGCAGCAAACTGCAGGAAAGCCAGAAACGGTTCTACAATTCAGCTACAGCTTCGCCACAAGCCCGACATCAAACTCTTGGAATCCATCAGATACCAAAACTGGAATTTCTATCTACAAAAAGCATAACGGTATCTCCGCTTCATTGAGGGTACCAAATGGTTTGAACAGAGCAATGAAACGTGATGTCAAGATAGAAGGCCTTACGATAATGTATTCATATGGCACATCTACTGATAATTGAGCCCAAAAAAGCTGCACTCTTAACCACCTACGTATTCTCTCGCGTTCTCTCTTAGCCGCCACCACGAGAGACTCACGAGAGATGTCGTACTCTCTTACCGTCTCTCTAACACCTAGCTGACGATTTTCAAGCACCATATTCTTCACTCTTTTAGTATTTTCATTTGGTAAAGAAGTCGAACGAGGCATTTCTTCAACGATCTCTCGAACGTCTTTGAGAGGTTTGTAATGCTCGTAGGCTTGTGTTTTTGATATAATTAATCAGCGTAGGCTCTTACCAACATTCGCAACGATTTCGCGACATTTTTCAAGCTTTTTGATTTATGATAGGTGAAAAGTCGTTGGAAGTACTCGTATTGCATATTAAAGGAAATATTCATACCTTTTTATATTGTGAGACACTCATACAAGGATTGATCCTTATACTCGTACATAGGGGTGCGATTTTATAAACTAATTTAGTAATATATAATTTAATAATATATAATATACTGACAATCAAAAGTAAGTGCTTTCTTGCACACATTTTGTCTTGGCAGGCGCCTTGTCACATTTTCACCCATTATTTGTAGTATTTGTGTTCGGGTTACTAAACCATTTATCCACTTGTCCATTTATCCATGCATTTATTCATTTCTGTAACCAACTACTCAGCTCATTCACAGAGACACATACCGTCTTGGTATTGTGTCTGAATTCAAATTCAAATTTACCATTTCATAACTTAAAACTGTCAAGCTCCATGTGGTCAAGTGTGTGCCAGAACAACTTTGATAAAGTACCACAAATCATTTTTCACTTGTATTTATCAACTTACGTTGTCACAGTTGTAAACTGTGGTTATATAACTCATTTGCTATTCTGTTTATTATCACATCACTTCACAGCCTTAAGAGTCACATGAGTCTTTGTATTATTTAACATAACATTTCTTAATGAGTGTGGCACTTAACCCAACTTACTGGACTCATTACATAATGTAGATGAGTAGGAAATTACATAATTGTTGAATATTATTGATGAATACTTGTGTAATATGATCAAATGTTTAAAGTAATATGACTTTTGTTATGTTGCCATGAAGTCAATGGTGTTGTCATTGATTTGGAAATTTTGTATTTGATAGTGATAATGATTCAGATTACACGTGCGGTCATTTGCAGTGGAGGAGCAAAGTTCAGTCATCGATGGGTGTCAAAATTTCAAAAGCAGATAAGACAATGTGACATTGGTTTAACATCAGAAAGGTATTCTTTTGCTAGTAACTTATTAATTTAACTTTTTAAGTAAGGCTGTATGCAATTTTCATTGATTTTTCAATACCAACCATCTATAAAAATTCCATAAAGCCTTACTTAAAAAGCTGAATAACTCGAGAAGTATTAATGATAGCGATTTTGAGCTCGAGTCCTTTTTATAGCAAATAAAATTTTCTATAAATTTGTCATTTAAATTTTTTCCATAGCTTCTGTCATTTACGAGACATGACGAGAATGCGAAATTCTTGGAATGCCAAATTCTTGGAAAAATCGTGTTTAGAGCCCCGTATTACCTCGCCGGTGTGAATTACGACTTTGTTGCACTGGGCACTTTTGTAGAGTGAACAATTCTGAGAAAAATGCGTCTAAAGTCAAAGCGATGCCATAAAATACCGCTGAATCCTAGGAATGTAAAGATAAAAACTCACGATTGTGGTGTATTTTCTATGGAAAATTTTAACAGGCCTTGGTCCAATTCTTAATATTAACATTAAGAGCTTAAATTTTCAGCGAATGTTTTTTTTTTTGGGTATTTCCAAGGAAATTTCTTGACGGAACTGAAAAAAATTAATAGTTCAAAAAAAAAAAAAAACAATTTAATATATATACATACATTGACATCGACTACCAAACGTTGTTTTGTTTTCTTGGAGAGAGAGTATAGTATAAATCAATATTATCCCTCATTTTTAGTAACGCGCCTACTGTCGTCTCCATTTACTTCCAGTTATCGAACTTAACAGTTGACGAACGATATGCTGCCGGCTAAGTTAGGTTTTATGGCTGTTCTTCTTTCGAAAAATAAATTCCCACTTTATTTTTAATTTTGGGTTGAGGATATCAACCTGAACGTCTTCAAGCTGGGGTTTATTTATTATTTTATACATTATTGATTTCTTTGCCTATATTAGTTGGATTTTTTTATTTCCAGAGTTTCCACTTGGACTACTATGAGTATATGTAGTCAATTGTGAAGCCATAAAAATATACGTAGGAGTACTGTGTTGGCCACAAGACGCCTTGACGACTTATAAGGTATTTAATTTCTATTCCCAACAGTTCGGTGGGGCAAACAAGAATAAAGTGTTGAGATATTCCTACCTCGTCTGCGTCATACAGCTTTAGCAGATGGCATACGGAAGGATTTTCAACCTTACAGCATGGATGCCTATAGGGCAATGGCATGTTAGAATACTCACAACTAGGGGACCATCATTAGATCACTTACGATCGATCTTGAACTACATTTAAAATCAAATTAGACTGTGGTGTCACAAGAGCTCAACGATTCTACTCTGCTCTCCTATCAGCTAAACATCTAGCTATCCCAATATCTTCCAAGCCAAATATTGAAGAGTTTTATAGACCCAATATCTTCCAAGCGAAATATTGAAGAGTTTTATAGACTACTTATGTACTTATGAATGAAGTCGATCGTATAGAAAATCCCGTTTTCTTCAGCGCACTTAATCTAGGACATGACATAGCCAGCGTAGCCGCTGTCTCTTAATTCGTTGAACTATGTCGATGTCGTCGTATATATCGTACAGCTGGTCCTTCCATCAACTGCTTTATTCGCCGTTGGTAATGCACAAAGCACCATACATCTTCCGCAGAACGTTTCTCTCGAAAACTCGTAACGCCGACTCACGAGATGATATCGTCGCCTTTGAACCATGTAGCCGGATGTTGAGCGAATTTAGGATTTTGTTTTTGGTCGTCGAGAAAGGACTTTACTTCCCAGTTGCCTACACTGTTCAAAGTAGCAACTGTTGACAAGAGTTAGTCTGCGTTGGATTTCGAGACTGATATTGTTGTTGGTGTTAGTAGTGATTCCAGATAGACGAAATTCGAAAGACCTCGAAGTTATGACAGCAGTGACGTGGGAGCCAAGTCGCCAATAAGAGTACGACGACTGTTTGGTTGATAACACAGTACAACAGCTAATCTGGGGGGTAAGAAATTCCAAGTCAGGGTGATGGTACTAGGTCAGTATAGTAAAACCCACAATTTTTAGTTGTATTTTTTTTTTTTTTTTTTTTGTTTCTAAAACAAGAAAACATCACCTCTTTTGGCGACAGTTTTGATAAAATTCTTAACAATGCCAATATTATTCGTGAGCCTCTAGTGCCGAAGGAGAATTCACTGCATATTAATCTTGGAATTGTTAAGAAACCGGATAAGCGGTTTGGAGAAAGTAAATTTGCAAGCGCGCCAGAAGCTGTACACTCTTATAGAAGATTATATAGCCCCTTCGCTATTTATGTAGTTCTGGAGCTCGAGTTATTTTCTCCAGCAGTAGATTGAAGAAACCTCTTTTGGTATCGAACGGCTCGGACAACATCCTCCAATCTGCTTATAAATAGTTAAAAACTGACACGATCGTATTGTGCTTCTGAGGTGTATAAATAATTAGTTACGGAGAAAGGGCTAAAGGTTATATGTTTTTAATATTATCTTTAAAGAATCTGTTATGGGTTGGATATTTTTAGCAAAGTTAGTTGTTAAGTCTTGAATAGCTTAGAGGCCTTAGTTCCAAAGCTATTTGCATATTCATGTTTGTATGGCAGCTGTATGATATAGTAGTCTGACAAATGAACAACTTCTTAAGAAGAAAAGGATGTGTGCAAACTTTCAAGTAGATACTTAAAAGACCGAGCGACGAACTCTCTAACGTATATATAGACAGAGGAACATGGCTAAATCAACTCAGCTCTTCGTACTGAACATTTGCGCTCCAAAGAATTTGTCTTAAATTTTGTATTTGCATAAAACGAAATTTCGTGCGCGGAGTCTTTGCGGATGTTGGAAAAGTCCTGCATTGGTTCAGACGGTCAAGAGTTCGTGCCTCCTTCTGGACGAAGCTTGATCCTTTCAACTGACGAAAATATCAAAAAAAATTAAAGATATAGTGCTTGAAAGGCGACAAGCAAGTGACTTTGACATCTCTCAAGAATCAATTCAAATTATTTTGGTGGATATTTTCGGTACGAAACGCATTCTTGCCCGGATCGTCTAGATAAAGGTTAATTTTGTTTTTAAAATATACGACTGTGACAGACCGTAAAACCAGTTTGTTGGGAAAAAAATGCTAAGGAATTCTGAGATATTTTGCCTTCTTATTTATATATTTTTAACGATTTTTTTTTTTTTCGTTTTTGCTTTCTAAATTTCAATGAGTAAACAATAATGGTCCTTCCAATCATTAAATAAACTCGAAGAAACTAAAAATGGTCCAATCAACAATTGGAATAATCTTGCCGGCTCATAAGTAGCACGCTCTTGAATTACACCAGCTTTCATAAAAATAAGGCAATAACTGCAAATACTGCAAAAGCAAATATACGAACAACCTCAAAGCAATAACAGTTAATAGCGCTATTCATGCCCGAATCAAAACGAGCGATCCGACTGAAAGAAACGCACAAACAAACAGATGAAGAGGAGAACATAGGGCACAAGTAGGGCAATGCTAAATTGTGCGGCAGCAAATGAACTCATAAAGCAACCGAACCAATTTATCATTTTATCATTTTCATAAAAACGATTTTGTGTGCGCAAATACAATGTGCGCCTGCATGTATGCCACGCCGGCAGGCAGTGCGCCTGGCGCTGTCTACTTTTTCTCACATTTTGGTGGTAGAAAAGGGTCTGCGCGCAGAAAAAATAATTCAGCATTTGTGTAAACACACCGTTTGTGCTGCGCTGTACAGAAAAGCGCATTGGAATGCAGCTGATGCGCCTGAAAATAGATTACAGTGATTTTTTTGCAAAATTTTGCGAAATCTTTCTTTTCGGCATGCCACGTCTGCAGCGTGTGTGTGTGTGTGTGTGGCAGGAAGAGCGGCGCATAAATAAAATAGAATTGTTGGTTTAATGGCAGCAACGCCGTTGGACAGAAGTATGCAAAAGCAACAACAATAACTAAAAAAAAAAACAGTTGAAATAACGGCACAATCATAACAAGCATAGCATTTATGGCAACAAGAAATGATTTTTTTTTTTTTTCTTCTTGTTGCATGCCACGAACGCTGGCGGCGCATTTCTACGTCTTACCGCGCCACAGTAGTCAATGGAAAATTGTGCGCCTCAAGTTCGGCGAAACTGAAATTAACCTTTTTTCTTGTTATATTCCATATATATGTTTATATATATATATATATGTTTATATATGTGTAATTGTATATAACTGTATGTGCATGTGCATGTGCACCGCGCAGAAAACACTAACGAACGCATTGCAACGGTTTACAAAAATAAAATATTAGACAACAATAAATATTGGATTAAATCCATTGCAACTGAGTGCGCATACCAAATAGGCAAGCTTGCAGCATGCGGCATGCAGCTTGTGTAAACAATAACAATGTAATGTGTATGCAACACAATCTACATATATTTGTTGTAGTAAATATTTTGTTTGCACATGTAACTAACAACAACAACAACAACAACGGAGTAAGCAGCAGTAGCCGGGCTGCAGCTGCAGCCTCGACAGCGTAAACAAACGTGCAACACGCCGCAGTGAGCGCAATTGCATACTTTTGTGCGCCATTTTTCATGCCAAATGCAACCGTGCGCCTTGGCTTACACAGTGGACTTGCCACCATCAGCGTTTCTTTGCTTTTCTCTCGTCTCTTTTTAAACTTCTTGGTTATTTTCTGCGTCCAGCTGCCTTCATTGTTGTGTATATAGTGCGAAGAACGTTTGAACGGAGTTGTAGGGAGGGAAATCTTAAGGTAGCTGCGCCACAGTAAATGGGCTTTGCAAAATCGCCGGTCTAACTAGTTGATAAGCAGATTGAACTACTTAGGTTAGGCGAGACATAAATTTAAAAGTGGAATGTATAAATAACTATTCTTGAGTAAATTGGGTATAATTATTCTAAACTAGCAGCCCGTCCCGGCAACGCACGGGGTAGACAATTACTTATTTTGGAATTTCGGATATAAAATACTTTTTTTTTTAATTTTTTTTTTTTTTTTTGGAAAAATTAAAAAATAATAATAATCAAAAAATTAAACCAACAGTAATAAATAATGAATTCAGTCATTTTACATATAAGTAAATAATAAATTATTAAATAAATATATTAAATAATAATAATAATAATATTCTTTAAAAATTAGCGTATAAAAATATTATAAGTAAAAGTAATAATTACGAAAAAAATATTAAAAAAAAAAAATAAAAATACTAATTATGAAAAATTAAAAAAAAATAATAATAATCAAAAATTTAAAATAACAGTAATAAATAATGAATTCAGTAATTTTATATATAAGTAAATAATAAATTATTAAATAAATATATTAAATAATAATATTCTTTAAAAATTAGCATATAAAAATATTATAAGTAAAAGTAATAATTACAAAAAAAATATTAAAAAAAAAAAATAAAAATACTAATTATGAAAAATTAAAAATAATAATAATCAAAAATTTAAAATAACAGTAATAAATAATGAATTCAGTCGTTTTACATATATCTTTGCCACTGCACGTGCTCAATTCTGCTAAATAGCAGTGACAACGTCGAATTCCTTACTTTGATTCTATCGGCTCTGTTAGCCGATAAATCGAACATCATACAGAATTCAATTTGCACCTTCTCTATACTTTACATTCTCTGGCCCGGCGCGCTTTTCAGAATGCAACGCAAACAACGGCCACGGCGCTATGGCGGTTTTGTTTACGTTTTGAATTTTTTAATTCGTAATATCTTTTGAATGGAAAACCCAATTTAAAAACTATTTTAAAGGTAGTTTAACAGACTTGAATATAAAATAATTTATTTGGATAAAGATTAATATAAACACATAAGTAGCATGGTTTGAATTTGGTTGGCATTTTCATTAATGTTTAAAATGAAAAATGTTGTTGTAGTGACATAACTACAATAGTTGGACATATGCTACCGCGGAGTTTTTTGTAGACATTATGATGTTTTTCAATATTGTTGTACATTATTTTGTTCTATCGCTAAAAGTTTCGGCAGCGCATTCGACGAAAGACATTTTAAGACTCATTTTTCTACTCCTTCGGTTATATTGTTCAAATTTTACCAAGGATTCCTAATTTTTTTTTTCAAAATGAAATGTATCCTATGTCAAATTGGAAGACCATAGCATTCCATTGGTGAAAGAATTTTTGAAATCGGCTTTGTACTTTTTGAGCCTATTCATCACAAACATACGAAAATAGGTACAAATCTTTCCTCTTTATAATATTAGTATAGATATACTACTGTGCTCAAAAAATAAGATGACATTTGAATTTAAACTGCGCGCGTAGAAGGATTTGAAGAAATATTTTTTTTTGGGTTGGTAGTACTGTCAGTCATATTTATGTCAAATTTCATGTCAAAATATTCGTTAGTGTTTGAGATACGTGTCGTTTTGTGAGCAGCCAAAAGTGAGTTTTTCGTTTTTTGCGATGCCGAAATTTGTTGAGCAAAGAATTTGCATTAAATTTTGTTTACGGAATCAATTTTCTGTTGCGGATACGTTGAGGATGTTGCAGAAAGCCTTTGGTGATGAGGCTATGTCTAAAAGAAAATGTTTACAAGTGGTATAGTGAGTTCCAAGCCGGCCGTGAATGTGTCGAAGACGAAGAGCGTCCAGCGCGACCATCAACCTCAATCGACGAAGCTCACGTTCAACAAATCAAAGATTTGGTATTAAAAACCGTCGATTAACAATTAGAGACCTTGCTGATGAAGTTGGCATATCGATAGGCTCAGCCAATACCATTTTGAAGGATGTTTTGGGCTTCAAGCGCGTCAAATCTCGACTGGTACTGAAAACATTGAATTTTTTGGAAAAAAAGGCATCGCGTTGAAGTGTGTGAAACGATGCTTTCCGACTACAAAGGTGTGTGGAAGTGCATTATAACTGGCGCTGAGACTTGGATCTATGCTTACGACCTCGAAACAACCAAAAGAGAGCCGAGACCAAGAAAATCGCGCCAAAGTCGCTCAAAAATCAAGGTCATGTCGATTATCATGGTGTTTTGCATTATGAATTCCTTCCATCCAGTCAAACAATCAACAAGGAATATTATTTGACCGCTATGCGTCGTTTGTATTGTTATAGTGGAAAGACAATTCTTGGTTTTTACACCACTCGCCCTCGTAATTTGTGATGATGGTTTGGTGACAAACATTACGGAGTGTGGTATCAAACACCAACAGAGGTGGGGTCGAGTGAATGTACTTGTCAGTTGCCGCATTCGAATCGATGCTGCAATGAGAGCAGCAATACGTGACGGTGGAAGCGGGAGGATCGTGGTTCAGGTCTTCGGGTCGTTGCTTTCTCCTCGTTCAATAAAAAGAAATCCGTATTGTTTCTATAAGAAAATTTTAAATTTCATATCCTGATTAACTTAGAGAGTTTCAAGCAACCAAAAGAATGTATTTATACATACATACACATATCCTTATGCAGACTTTTTTTATCCTTATGCAGACTTTTTTTATTTTTCACCATTCTTCTGCACGTCATCATTCACTTCTAACCTCCGCAACACGCTCAATTTCCGCCTCAAACGAAATTCATAAAAATCGCTCACACACGTTCAATATTATTGCACAATGGTTTGACTATAACAATGTGCATAATTACGTTTTTATTTTATTTTCGCCGGAGACTAAGAAAAAAATCTCAAATAAAATTTGCATATAATTAAATTTTAATTAATTGAATTTTAGCAACAAAAAAGAGAAGACGAAAGAGAATGACGGAACTTGATGTGACACACGGTGTTGAGACGAAAATCGCTTTCATGTATTTAAACATAAGAGAGGGGAAAGAGTGAGAGAGGGAAAGATAGATGAAAAAGTGGAAGAGGCGGGTGGTGGGGTGGTGGCCTGTGACATATTGCTGACAACATAATCCACTTTGTTGTCGCACATATGACAGCAATTGCAACAACAAAACGAACATCAGTAATTATGGGTGTTTGTGCCAATATGTAAGTGTATATGTGTGCATATTTTCGTACGGCAAACGGAATTCGAAGGATGATTGAGTAAAAGTTGCGCAATCAGTGGATGAAATTGCAAAGCAAAACGGTGGTGAAAAAACGACGTGCGAGCTTTCATACGGCGTACGGGCTGCGGGGTGTTGAACGTGCAAGCAAAAAAAAAAACAGCAACGGAGCCCAACCAACACTTTATGCAAATATGCGCACAATATGTCATTACGCTGACATTGATGATGACAATTTTGTTGATGGCGCCCAACGGAAGTGTGCGCAAGCAGTGTGCTATACGTACAGCACAGTGGCTGCTACAAGCCTACATACAAGGCAGTAATCATGTGATGGGTCGTCGGTGTGTGTGCGTGCGCCTTCAAACGTTGATTGCAATGGGATATAGCGCGCAGATCACTTTTGCTGCAGTGTTTTATAATTAAATAGAGCCATCATTTTTTACGCATAGGCCACATATTAATGCACGCAAGTAAATATAACTGGTGTATAGGCTTATGCAGTTGTATATGTATGTTCATCTATACTTGTTTGTAAGCTTTGGGGGTAATGAAAAGTAACTGCTGAGTAGAGGAAAACTCAATTTATATGCAAATATGGCTGCACAACTAAAAAAAGTTAGTTTAACAGGGTGATTCATGCAAAGATTTTGCTTATAAGTTCATTTTATTTGACGCTGATAGATCTCAAACGCATTAAATTTATATACGAAGTTGAATTCATAACATCCCATGGACCCTGTCTGGATATATCTCTATGTTTCTTTTACTTAAATGAAACAATCAAAACAGATCTATTCTGCTGTATATACGAAGTCGATTTCATAACTTTCTGCAACGTTATTAAAACATTTCCTAGGGTTATTTTTACACGAAAGTATAGCTTTCTTCGCTTGGAGGTTTGCTGATAAGTAAACTAGCAATACCTAAAAATCCACATGAGCCAACGAGGCGCCAATATATGACTTGGAAGTGTATTAGATTTCGGAGTCCAATATACCACAGACTAGGATCCACTTCATGTCGAAGAAGTGGTATAAATTTCGGAGCTTCAGTTATCTATAAAAAATTGCTTGCTTCAAAAATTTTGATAAAAACCTGATTTCTGTCAACGATGAACGTTAGAATGTTGAACTGAATCTCGAATATATGACCTTCAGAGTTGTTGTTGTTTTAACGGGATACTAATCCCCGTTAGGGTGGTAAGTGTCATTTGTGTTGTCGTCGACGTCATCTAACGGTAGGCCCAGGAAACGCGCTGTTAAGACGGGGTCGGACCAGAGGGAAGGGAGTGTTAGATGTGTAGGATTTGTATGGCATGCAAAGAGGTGGTCAGTGTCATGCGGAGACTCGTTGCATGCAGGACATACATTAGGTATGTCAGGGTCTATTCTGGATAGGTAGGAATTTAACGTGCTACAGTATCCAGAACGAAGTTGGGCAAGGATCACTCGCGTTTCTCGCGGCAGCTGGAGCTCTTCGTCTGCTATAGGTGTTGGTTTGACTCCAAGAACGCCATTCATGGGAAGGGAGTCGGTAAAGGTGTTGATCGCTCCACCGTGAATGGCGGACAGTGCCTATCGAAAGTCCGTTACGTCCGAAGTTCGGTCGGCGTACTGTGCGATGTCGTCGACGTAGTCCAGGAAGGACCTTTTGATGCTCCTAGGAGGCGGTTCCGCTCCAAGCAGGTGGCTGCAGGGGGGATTTCTGCGAAAACATCCCAGGAGGAGCTGCCTGGAGAGGAGTTCATTATGCTCCATTAAGTGGGAGCATAAGCGTCAATAGACATCAAAAGACATCTCGTCGCGGTCCGGAGTGCAGCATTTTGACAGGTCTGTAGTTTCCTCATCTGCGTGCCACTGCATCCAGGCGACCATATTGCTGCTGCGTAGTTAAGAACCGACCGGCCGATTGCTATGTATGTTGCCAACAATGTTTCTTTGTCTTTTCCCCATTTGCTGCCGGCTAGCGACTTGAGGATTTTGTTGCGGCTCTGTACTTTAGCGATAATCGCGGTCGTGTGGGGAGAGAAGGAGCATAGACTATCAAGGGTTACACCTAAAATCCTAGGGTTATTGACAGTCGGAATTTTGACGCCATCGACTGCAATATTAAGTTCAAGTCTCTACTCCTTCGTCCAGTTCGTAAATATGGTTGCTGTGGATTTGGTGGGGCAGGGTGTTAGGTTCCGTGCAGTGTGAAAACGAGAAAGGTCGGAGAGGTAGCTGTTTACCCTCGAACACATGCCATCGAATCTTCAGAGTCTTCAGCGAAAATCACCTCCCAACTTAGCAGACAATGGCCAACATAGAGGGCCCCAGCCCAATAAATAGAAAGCTTCTAATAACGACGACAATTAGCGTCCTATTATATGAAGCTGAGATCGGAGCAAACGAGCTTAGAAAGGAAATCGGCGAAAGCCTGTGGCCAGAGTGCAACGCACCGAAGCCCTCAGAGTTGCATCAGGCTACCGAACAGTGTCAGGTGAATCAGGTGAAAAGGAAAAAGTCGCAATATTAGTTATAAGTGATAATGCTTCAACTGACTCTCTGGAAGACGAAAGGAAAAGCTGTGAGAGCTAAGGAAAACATCCGAAAAAACAAGAGCGCAATAGAACAAATAAAGACAGATAGAGCAACATGGCAACGAAGATAGGAGCATAAGATTCAAGTTAGGTAGACGGCCAGACTAATAAAAAACCTAAAACTATGAACAAGCCGTATATTTGGAGCAGTCGATTTTTACACAAGCCAGCTGTTAACCGGTCATTGATGCTTCAGAAAATACCTTCCTAGAATAGGAGAAGTCGAATAGCCGTCATGCCCCGTAGAAGACCTGGTTGGCCCAAGAAACGCAGACATTGTAATCAGCTTTATGTTGCAGAGTGAAGCAAACTGGGTACTATCCACAAATTCGCAGCAATTTTTCTACGCAGAAAAAGAGGGAACCTCGCTGAAAATGTAAACCTCACAATGAAAAAATGGCACGCCACCCTGAAGTAATGCAAATGTGGTTCCAGGTTGGGCGACGGTACCATAGCGGTGGAGTTTTTCGTGATCTGCAAGTGGCATATACCGTTGCTGTGACGACTGCACTGATGATGCGGAAGGCTTTTTCCACCCCCTCACCCCCTAAACACAAAAAAAAGAAGTTAAAAAGCAAATTGTGGTTTGATGTCGTTAGGCACATGTTGTCAGTGTGAACGAGGTTACGTAGGCTCGACTGTCGGGGGAGCGGATTGGGTGTGTCTTACAAGACGCTAGCTTAGGTCTTCCTGTGGATAGGAAGTTGAGTTCCAAAAATAAGAGATAAGCATACTCTAATATACAAACAACTAATTTCTCTTAAGTTTCTCAATTAACTTTTAATATTTTTATGAAGCCAGTATGTGAATCACCCTGTATGCGGGCGTAGCGGTCTACCGCGCCACACCAAAGCCAGGCAACGACGAGCGACTTGAGCAAAAGGCAACGTTGTGGCCTCTGTTCGCAAATTAAATATGCATATACACATACATATACATCTATATCTACATATATATATATATATATGGTCTATATATGTATGAAGGTAACGTTGTATATGTATGTGTGTGCACAGGTGTTGTAATTTGATACGCCACATGCAAATAAATTTATCTTTATGTAAATAAAATCAATGGCATAAAATTATCAAATAATACAAACATGAATAAGTTATGAAAGAAGATATGCTAAGCAAAGATATATGCACAAGTGAGCTTATAGAAGCGCTACTAGGCAGTTCTGGCATAAATAACACACAAATAAAATGTGTTACAAACAAAAATTACAACAACGCATAATTTTGTGAGGCAATTTCAGTGGCCTATGCCAATAAAGAAGAAGTATTTCCGTAACTGCTTCTTTTAGCGTTAAATTGGAGTCTATATTCGGTCTAGCTGATGAAGTACAGGTCTGTGCCCAAAAAAATAAGGTGACATTGTATTTATTTTGAAAATTCCTTATTTATTCTTCCAAATCAATTTCATCCCCTTCAAAGTAATCCCTCCCGATGCAATGCACCTATGCCAACGGATTTTCCAATCTTCGAAACACTGGTTGTAGTCACTTTCCGGGATGGCCTTCAGTTCCGTCTTCCTCTATCGTATAAAAGCGGTGTCCCCGGAGCGGTCGTTTGAGCTTGGTGAACAGTCAACAGTCAATATGACTTTGATTTTTGAGCGACTTTGGCGCGATTTTTTTGGTCTCGGCTCTCTTTTGGCACGATATTCGCTCGATTGATCGGTTGTTTCAGGGTCGTAGGCATAGATTTAAGTCTCATCGCCAGTTAGAATGCATTTCATAACACCCTGTTAGTCGGAAAGCATCGTTTCGACGCCTTTTTTCCAAAAAAATTCAATGTTTTCGGTACCAGTCGAGATTTGACGCGCTTGAGGCCCAAAACATCCTTCGAAACGGTACTGGCTGAGCCTTTCGATATGCCAACTTCATCAGCAAGATCTCTAATTGTTGGTTGACGGTTTTTCGACACCAAATCTTTGATTTGTTGAACGTGAGCTTCGTCGGTTGAGGTTGATCATCGCCCTGGACGCTCTTCGTCTTCACGGCCGGCTTGGAACTCACTATACCACTTGTAAACATTTTTTTTAGACATAGCCTCATAACCAAAGGCTTTCTGCACCATCCTCAACGTATCCGCAGCAGAAAATTGATTCCGTAAACAAAATTTAATGCAAATTCTTTGCTCAACAAATTTCGACATCAGAAAAAACGAAAAACCCACGTTTAGCAGCTCACAAAACGACACGTATCTCAAACAGTAAAGAATATTTTGACATGAAATTTGACATAAATGTGACGGACAGTACTACCAACCTCTTCAAATCCTTCGACGCGCGTAGTTTAAATTCAAATGTCATCTCACCTTTTTTGGATACAGTAGTATATCCATGTTCCCTTCATATACTTAAATTTTTAATCGAAGCAGAATTGTGTGTACTGCTGAATATTCATTGACCAAAAAGCAAGTTTCTAATAAATTTTTTTCCAGCAGTTCAACTTATATTAATACTTTTACGTTTCAAGGGTACAAATCATGGCCGATTGGTTTATGAGATAAAACTTGCCAGCAGTGGCTCCAGAATTTCTTTTGCTCATGAAGGCTAAGATATGGAAGCAGCTTTTTGTTTTTTTTTTTTTTGCTTTAGAGATTGTAAACAAAACATCTTTCCACTTTTCACAATGTTATATTTCTCCTTCCATTTTTGGCGAGTTTTGACTCCTAAGCCACTTAGACTTTACATCGATCCCGCGGAACTAGCCTGAATTATCATCTGTGAGATGACCGAAACTCCCTCAGAATCGAAAAGAATCGTTTCGAGCCGTGCCATACCAAACGAGGTTCCAGATAAGACGCCTACCAATGTGCGACTTCTTCAATCTACTCGTAGAGTAAATATTTCAAGCTGCACATCTGAATAGAAAAGCTACAATCTACTACAAGAGTGTACAGCTGCTGGCGTATGCCGATGATATTGATATTATTAGCCTTAACAACAGCTCAGATAGTTCAGATTTCCGAGACTGGATAAGGAAGCGAAGCAAATGGGTCTTGTAGTGAACAAGGTCAAGACAAAACATCCACTGTCATCATGTCACTGTTAACAATACTAGCTTCGAAGGCGTAGATAATTTCGTCAATCTTGGAACCACCATTAACACCAACAACAACGTCAAAGTAAATAAGCAATAGCGGCTTCATTTCTACTGGATACCAGCTCACACAGGCATCGTTGACAATGTGATAGCGGATAAGATTGCCGAGAGTGACGATATTGGCTCTACGATATGAGACAGTGAAAGAGTTATTATTAATAAGATCACAAAAGATGCTTAAATTCTCGACAAAGAATTTTAAAAGATGACTGTTCCTCATGAATTACTAGACGGCATCGGTCTGATATCGCTAAGAACTGGTGTATGTTTGGATTATTAGCCTTCCAGACTAACCCGGCCTGACCTATTTTTTCGAACAATAGATTCGTTCTTCATTACATTGACATATCTAAACAACTCAACCGACCTTGTATCACTTTCGAAAAGCTCTAAGATTCAAATTAAAACGTCTTCGTCAATAAGAACTCTGATTCAACACTTTTTCTAAACATCTCAGCTCTGTGACTCTAAATAATACTAAAATTGTGCGCTCTCCATCCAATAACATAAGTAGCTCAGGACTGACACGATTTCTCTCAATTGACCTCACCAAGTATAGTATAGTTCCATTATTGTGTCTTTCTTTCTCTTAAAGTAAGTACAAAACGGCATTCACATTTGGTACTTTACAAAGTTCAAAGACTAAACTATAAGCATCTAGTAGGTATGCCTTGTACCCATATCTGCCTAATGTTGCCGCCATCCGTGTGGCTCAGTCACGCAAAAATAAAGTTCGATAGGCTTATCACAGGCATTTCGAGCAGAATGCGTGGCAAGACAGCTGTGCTGGCGCTTATCACACTTGCCAAACACTGAGCATAGTTGGCATAATGTGTACGTGCCGTGTGGCTAATTCCAACAAATCTGTGAAAAATGCGCCAGTGGTTTGGTTTGATGGATGCCAAAGTGGTGAAGTACTATATACATATCTGTATATACTTTATAAATATGGAGCGTGGCTAGTGGTGTGGACAAACGCGCATAGCCAGACGATGACAATGGTGACAATGTTGGGGCGACGAGAGCAGCTGGCGCTACTGTTGTTGGCTATTTTTGGTGAGGCGACAAGAAATAGTTGTGTAAATATACATATATAATTTTTTGATTTTCTTGCCAGCCTTTCAACAATCTGAAGGATTCTTTAAGAAGCTGATCACCATTGAAAACGATGGCATTGATAACGAGAGCAACGAGCATGTTAATATAAGATTTCCGACAGTTAGATTCCTTAAGCCATTTAATTTGTTTGAAAAGAAAAAGGACACTTTGGGCTCCTTAATAGAAAATAAATTAGAGAAATGGGAGGAGAAAAAGGAAAAATTCGATGAAAAGTTATTGGAGTTATTTGACTTTTTCAAAGAAAAAGAACACGCCAAGTTCGAAAAGAAGACTGATTTGAAACCACCAGCACCGCAGCCGGTTCCAGTACCAACGCCAGCTCCATATCATGTTCCCGCGCCAGCTTATGGACCGCAGCCAGCACCGCAGCCGAATCCAGCACCAGTCTATGGACCGCAGCCAGCACCGCAACCAGCGCCACAACCAGCACCGCAGCCGATTCCAGCACCAGCTTATGGACCGCAACCAGCACCGCAGCCGGTTCCAGCACCAGTCTATGGGCCGCAGCCAGCACCGCAGCCGGTTCCAGCACCAGTCTATGAACCACAGCCAGCACCAGCGCCGTCATACAAGACATCTGCTCCCGCACCTGTCTACAAAGCGCGACCAGCACCCGCTTACGCACCAGCTTATGAACCACCTTCTGCCCATAATCATTATCCGCCTAGACCGTCGTCTAACTATGGGCATTCAGCTGATTCTTATTCGCCATCAAGGCCAGCTCCTGCAGCGCCACATCGTTATTATGAGGAACACGATTGCAGCCACGAGCAAAAATACTCATACAAGCCGCAGCAGCCAATCAAATATAAGCCAAAACCAAGACCAACCTCACATTGTTCCGATTGTGACTACGAAGTGCGTTACTTCACATAAAATAAGTTCGATTTACCAATTAAAATAATGACAATTTATTTTTGAAAAATTATAGCAAAAGTTTATAAAAAAAGTTTATTAAAATTTAAAAAAATTAAATTTCAAATTTTTCACGGGATCTCAACTCAAAGAACGATTTAAAAGATATGGAACCCAAATGCTATTATTTTTAAATATCCGCCAAAGTTTCTGTGCTTTCCTCTTGTATTTAAAAAAGATCTCCATCGAGTTGTTGTTCTGGTTTCCTTCAAAAGTTTGTGACCGCAAGGGGCATTCTTCGCTTTCCAAGCCAAAATCAAACCCTTTTTTGTCGCTCGGCTGTCTAGTTCATTGAGATTATATTAGCCGAAATGGTTAAATATAATTTTGGTTAAATATAATTTTCAATAGCCTAACTATTATGCACTAAAGTCCTTTGTAAAGTCAGACAAAAACTTCTGTTAATATTCAAGAGCTATCAGCTATTTCAACTGTATATCCAAAATGATGAAATGCGAGGAATTTTTGCCTTGGTTTAGCCAAAGCAAAAGCGGGAGAAAGTGTTAGGATGATGCTAACTCATCTTCTTCCCAACTGCCTAGGCAGCTGGTTCTAGTAAGATCATCAATCTTACTGCATGTATACCGAACAGACAGTGTCCAGCTCTCTTACAATCAAAAGTGGACTTGCTGAAAGCGGGGAGCTAACTTATGATTTGCCTAGTTGCAGCAGGAACTTTCGACTGCCAAGCTGCTTTCTAAGCCGATCTGAGCGCCAACAGTCCAATATTGAGCTACAAGAAGCCTATGGAGCTCCAAGTTGTTCACATTCCGTAACTATTGAGAATGAAGTATTTCTCCCCGCAAGCATATCATACCATTACAGCTGATTTCAATGCGACAGCAGCGCGAACGGTCTGAAGTTCGTTACACTGGTATCAAAGATCTGTAAGAAAATTGGATAAGATTTTTTTATAAACGAGAACCTATAAAAGTGACCCCTTTGCCAAAATGATATATTTCCAATAAAATGCAACTCAGTGCCTTGTCCACACCCGGGTGTGCGGTCTTGGATAATTTGAAAGATTTACCGGCTTACTTATTTTGGCTGGCGCTATATACTATGTGTCTATGAGAGTGACTGACAGCTGCAACAACCGCCGGGAAACGGGGGGTGTGTGCTGCCACATGAGTTGTGCCACAACATAAATAAGGCGGCATTTAATTGAGTCTGACACACACTAACGCACACACGACCACCTTAACACATACTTGTACAAGAAGAAATAAAACAAAAATAATGCAGCAAAAACCGGGAAACGTCACCGTGTGAGTTCACGTTATTTGCCACACCTTGCGTTGCAGGCAAAAGTGCGAAAGTGAAATGTGGCATGTGGCATGCGGCAGCCGGCATACGGTGCGCTTGTTGCCCCGTTTAATGCGCGCAACGGGATTATTTGTGGATCAAGCACACAAACTGCCGAAAAGTAGCTGTGCGAGGCACACACATCAGAGCCCAGTAGTAGTAGTAGTAATGGTGGTGATGTGTGTGTAAGTTTGCTGCATTAATTGCTCAGCTGAGCTGTGATATCTTCATCACCAACCACTGCGCCGCCACACAACCGGCGCGTGTGTTTGTTCCCCGCTACGTTTCCTCGGTTGCACAGTTTTGATAAGAATATTAATGCATGCAGTCTATCCTTAGGCGCGCAAGCTTACCTACAGCCTGCGCCGCAGCTGCCACACTAGTCGAGCTCGCTTTATTAAGTGTTTGTCGAGTAAATTGTGTGGCTTGTAAAAGTGAAAACTTTTCAGGTTTCAACCGAAAATAATTTTGTAATGAGCGGAAATTTGTAAATGCCCAAAAGCAGACTTTTTAAGTATTTATGACAAAACTTACTCTTAATCGCCGCCAGAGTGGCTCAACTTTGAAATGTTTTTGTAGTGAGTGAACGTTGGGAATTTTATGTCATAATATTTTAGATAATTTTACAGCATAATATGAGAAAATATTTATTGCGCAGAGAAACTTACGGAAACCCTAGTTGAATGGACGAATTTTTTGATTCAACTTAACCTTGAAATTTTTCACAATTTAGCATGATGCCCTCTACATTTTCAGCGCACCGAAAGCATCATTATAGCTTAAACTCATAACGAGAAGCCATAAAAAGCTGTGCGAAGGTTTTGTAAGTGTAGGTATCCGTAATGAATCCGTAATCAGTCTGTGAAAGCACACCAATGCTTAGCGCAAAGAACCCACTATTACAGCAAGGATTAGTCAGACAATACTCAAGGCAATATATTTCTACAAAATCCAATCTATCATACAGATTATGTCGGCCTACTAGGTCACACATAATATGAATTCCTGGACTCAGAACCATAGCACCAAACGCTAGTCTGAATAGCTTGAATGGCAGCGCCTATAGGATTAGAATCCTTTTTCCTAGCATGTCAAGAATCATCAACAAGAAATGGGAGGGGTTTTTATATGTCTACAAGTATGAAAAATTAGTCTTGATGGACATACTTATAAAATCACTCTCTCCTTTCTCTCTTTCTAGAGTTTTGTTCAAAATATATTTGAGTATTTAAAAAAGTTGGAAATAACAATTTAAAAATAATTTGATCCAATATAAAACTAGTAATATTCACCAAGCCACGCCATACCCGGCATGGGCTCGACAACAGAAGGAATTGGCAGTTTAAATGTGGCTAACAATGCTCAGCTTGTTTTGGTGGCATGGAATGGTTGCTTTGTTGTAGTACGACGTCGCCTCGCCTTAACTCTGTACTTTGGGTATTTGCGTAATTTTTTAGGCTTTTTAGCAAGGTCGGGAGTAGTTATTGTAGGCGTCAATATTGTTGTTATGACAGGATATAAAGAATCTGTGATTCGGCTCAACGGTGTTGTTGTTACAAGGTCTTTCTTGGTGCCTATAGGTGTTGTAGCAAGGATCAGTTCATCCATGGTTCCCACAAGTGTTGTAGTGCTGACCAGTTTTTTCATGGTTTCCATTGGTGTTGTAGTGCTGACCAGTTTTTTCATGGTTTCCATTGGTGTTGTAGTTCCGACGAGTTCTGCTTTGGTTTCTGATACTGATTTTATTGGGATCAATTGTCTCCTGACCTCTTTTGGTGTAGTAGTTGAGACCTGATGCCTTTTAATATCTATAGGAGTTGTAGTTGAGAACAATTCCTTATTGCTCTCTGTTGGCGGTCTAGTTAGGACCAACTCCAACTTGGTACCCATTGGAGTTGTAGTTGGGATTAGTTCGCTCTTGGTACCTATTGGGTTTTTAGTTGTGGTCAGCTGCCTTTTTGTTTCCAGTCTCGATGTAATTTGTCCCAATTCTCTACTAGAATCTATTGAAGTTGTAGTTGGGACCAGTTCCCATTTGGTACTTATTGGTGTTGTAGTTTGGTCCAGTTCCCTCCTGAAACCTTGTGAAGTTGTAGTTGGGACCAGTAACCACCTGGTACTTATCGTTGTTATAGTTGGGACCAGTTCCCTCCTGGTAGCTACTGGTGTTGTAGCTCTGACCAGTTGCCTCCCAATTTTAAGAGACGGTAAAGTTGGGACCTGTTCGTTCCTAATAGCTATTGGTGTTGTACTCGTAATTGGAATTAATTCCGTCTTGATTTCTAATGGCGGTCTGGTTATAACCAATTCCAACCTGTTACTTTTTGGTGTTGTAGTTGGACCCACTACCCACTTGGTTCTTATTGACGATGTAGTTGAAAATATGTCCATTTCGCTGTCTATTGGTGTTGTAGTTGTGACTAATTTCATCTTGGCATCTATTGGTCTAGTAGTTGAGAATGGTTCCTTCTTGATTTCCACTGGTGGTGTAGTTATAATCAGTGCCCTCTCTTGCCAAACGTTTGTAGTTGGTCTGCTTATTTCGAGATCTCGTTTTAGTTGCAAATCGGCTGATGCCATGGCACCTAGTAAGGAGTCTCGAGTTACTGAAATTTCGTTTGCAGTTGGCCTATCCTCCTTCTGAGCAATACAGCACTGCAAAAGAACTGTAAGAAAAAAAGATGAATAAGACGAATTTCACCTCTCTTCAACAATTTTATATTACCTCCAATAATAAAGGCAATAATGACTTTCATTTTATTGATTTTGTGTTTGCTGAGATACCTGGCCTGCCGTCGGCTACTTTCTCCTGCTTTCTACGTGGCTCCAGCGCCTGTATGCGCCTTCTTTGATGATTATTGACAGCGCGCTTGACCACACTACACATTAAAGCTTTTTCCAAACTGCTCAGCTTTCTGTTCATAATCCATCTATTATAGTCTACGATCGTACTATACTAAGTGAGATCGTTTTGACTTTTATATTTTTATTTATTTTTAAAAGATTAATAACAATAAAGTTATCAGACCATATATGCCTACCGACAACATCGTTTTCTTTATCGCTGTTAAATATATTATCGAGTTAGTAGTCGGGCTCTTTTTGAAACGCAAAATTTAAGACCGACACGTTTTAGATTAAGATTGCAAACGAATATCTTCAACTAATTGTTATCATCAGCAAGCGATTCGTGGATCACTACTGAAGCCATGGCAAGTTGGCCTCAACGCGGAAGCTTAAAGCTGTAATCTCTTATTGCATAAGCCATTGCACTCGTGTTAATACAAGTAGTTCTCTTAAGTGTTTTTAATGACTCTGTCCGGCATGCCTTTACGTTAGAAATGCTGTTAGAAATACTTACAAATTCACACCATTTGAGGTTAGAATTTGGATTTGATCAAAATGTAAAAGTTCGGCGAGTATTTCATCTCAAAATTTTTGTCTTTGATAGCTTGTACCGGCTTTAAAATATGCTGGCACCCTCCCTGAATGTTAAGAGAAGTCGATTCATAGTACACAGAAGTCAAAAAATTAAAAAGTTTCAGTTTTCAGCAGTACATAGAATTGAAGCGTTGACAACAGAATTTTTTATTCTTCCTTCTTCTTCTGTCTTCATTAATTTTTGTTTATACCAATGAATAGCTCTTCCTATTTATATTTTTCTCTTTATTATTGCATGTTTCAACTGAGCTCTCGCAACTTTATATCCCTTATGCTCTTCCATTCCATTTCAAACCATTTTTTCTATACTTGTAGCCCTCGTATGTCGTTGTCTTTTAAGCAATGATAATGATAATGATAATGATAATGATAATGATAATGATAATGATAATGATAATGATAATGATAATGATAATGATAATGATAAGATAATGATAATGATAAGATAATGATAATGATAATGATAATGATAATGATAATGATAATGATAATGATAATGATAATGATAATGATAATGATAATGATAATGATAATGATAATGATAAAGATAATGATAATGATAATGATAATGATAATGATAATGATAATGATAATGATAATGATAATGATAATGATAATGATAATGATAATGATAAAGATAATGATAATGATAATGATAATGATAATGATAATGATAATGATAATGATAATGATAATGATAATGATAAAGATAATGATAATGATAATGATAATGATAATGATAATGATAAGATAATGATAATGATAATGATAATGATAATGATAATGATAATGATAATGATAATGATAATGATAATGATAATGATAATGATAATGATAATGATAATGATAATGATAATGATAATGATAATGATAATGATAATGATAATGATAATGATAATGATAATGATAATGATAATGATAATGATAATGATAATGATAATGATAATGATAATGATAATGATAATGATAATGATAATGATAATGATAATGATAATGATAATGATAATGATAATGATAATGATAATGATAATGATAATGATAATGATAATGATAATGATAATGATAATGATAATGATAATGATAATGATAATGATAATGATAATGATAATGATAATGATAATGATAATGATAATGATAATGATAATGATAATGATAATGATAATGATAATGATAATGATAATGATAATGATAATGATAATGATAATGATAATGATAATGATAATGATAATGATAATGATAATGATAATGATAATGATAATGAAATAATGATAATGATAATGAAAAATTTTGATAATGATAATGATAATGATAATGATAATGATAATGATAATGGGTAATGATAATGATAATAGTAATTATATTTCTTCCCAAAGGTTATTTTCAATTACAAGTACAAGAACTGATTATTCGATAACCAATATTTTCAGCATACATATATACATATTGCAATAACTAACAACAGATGTACATGAGGAGTTAATGGTACAGTTCAAAACTATTTGCAATTAAAAACTAAGTAATTAAATAAAAAACTGAAAAAGAATTTTAAAATAATTAAATTCGGTAATTTAATAGTTAATGCGCGTAAAAACTGAAAAAATTAAAAAAAAAAAAACATAAAATGCTTTAAAACAACACGGCAATTGTGATAACAATGGAACGCATGCATAAATGCAAAGCTGGCAAAAAGTGAACACAAAAGAATGTAAAATTGAAAGCAGTAATTTGAAATCAGTAAAAAGCGAAGCATACACATATACATATGTATGTAAAAGATAATACATTAGGCTGGTTCTTAAATGTCGGCAGGTAGTTTTTATTCGAAATTACCTGAAACGAAACCGATGCTTTTCGCGAATAAAACCAAAATAGCGCTAATTGAGTCCAGAGTGGCCTCCACCTCCATCTACTTACCTACCTAAAACTGTACTCTTCAAATGATAACATAAGCTTATAATTATTTCGTAATGGTACTTAAAATTTTAGGCAAATTTATCCCTTTTATAAACTGTAAGTGGGATTTTTTATAATTAATAAAAATTGCTAGACTCATCCTGAAGTAATCTATTTTTTGGCAACAATATAACACAACCTAATCTAAGGTCTCTAATTTCACGAAAATTATATTTTTAAGTAAAACTAAAATATGCTGACAACATAAAACTTTTAAAAAAAAAAAAAAAAACAATTTTTTAATTTTTTTTAAACCACCCTAATGTACAAATATGTACATATACTGCAACGAGAACTAAAACTGTCGAGTAAACAATGCAAATAAAGCTGGAAAAAAATTGCACATAAAAAATTAACAGAAAATTTATACATTTTCGTTGGCCATTCAACATTACTGCTGATTGTTAGTGTTGTTAATTTTTTGCTGACGTTATGCGCTTCAACGCGTGCCAATGCAAAGTCAATGAACTGTCAAACAAGATGCGCAATTGACATACATATGTATATATGTTAGCACGTGTGTAATAAGCCAAATATCATAACACAATACTTTTGCTTATAGTAAAACATAGCATAACTTAACGTAACATAATATAAAATATTGAAGGACAGTTTTGAATGCCTCGCAAAGGCTGTCTTTTGTAGGGTGTCTCTTCTCCAGCTCTAAAAGCATCGTGCCGGCTATTACTATGTGGATCCCTTTAGTCTTAACCGTTACTTGTCTGAGATTTACTCCAGATATTCTCGGTTCTTCTCTCTTTTAGGCAGAACTTTTGGTCACTGTGATTCCTTTTCGTTTCATGGTCGCACTGTTTCACGAGGTTAGACAACACTTGTCGCATGTAGTTTCGAAGTTGTTGGCTCTGGGATTGTGATAGATCTGCCTTTTTCCCAGCTGATCTTTTTTCCAATTTCTACAGTAACTCTAGATTACGCAGAGAGCTCACGGTTTGTTCCAGAGCTCGTCTCGAGTTAACCGACGCCACTCCGTTTAATTTATGGCGAGGCGGCGCATCGTGCACATACTTGAAGACCTACCAGCCTTTTAACGAGATGGAGATGAGTTCAGCATTAGCCATTTTGCGTTACTTCGGGAAAAGTCACTCTTACCAACTGAGCTCACGGCATACTGCCAAACTAGCTAATCAGTTCCAGGTTTCCAGAATACCTTAATTTGAATAACACTGGCCTCTATTCTGATTGGCGCTTGCTAAAAGTTTTCGCCGGCGTCTATTCACATTGTGAACTGAGCGTTGGATTGGTGCTTCGTCGCTATATTGGTTCTCTCTCGTGGGTATGTTCTGCCTCGATGCTACCGCGGTAAGAGTTGCAGACGCTTATTTACAGATCTATTATCCTTTTCGTTGAAATTTTATTGGAAGTTATAGGCGTTTTGAGACAGGTCGTCCACTTCTGCAGCACTTTGTCGGGACTGCATATTATTATTCACAGCTAACCTAATTACTATAGGGCGTCAACTATCCCTGGCCCCCGATAGTATCCTATCCTAAGCTCAGCCTTACCTACATAACACCATATAGCAAAACCGAGCAAAGGATACATATACTCGTACAAAAAACTGGTGTTTATTAAATCATACGTCACAAGTGACTTAAGAGAACATATGAAAGGCACTACAATTTGCAGTAAATGAAAAAATTCTCTGCTGTGATTTTAATTACTTCTGTGCACTTCTTTCTGTGTGCAATTCAATTTGGCTTTGGTGTTTCCCCCGCAAGACGCTTGCCTACCCGGGACGCGTGTCAGCAAAAATTTAGCGTCATTCAATAACGTTGACATTGACATTGCGCAACAAATTAAGGGTGTTAAGGTGGTGAATGTAAATGTAATATTTTTATTGGGTGCTTTAATTGAAAATATTTTTTTCAGAACTGTATTTAAAATTAAAATCATAATTAAAATTATTATTAAAATTAAAAAATAAAATTATAATTAAAATTTAAAAAAATTAAAATTATTTTTAAATTAAAAAATAAATCGAATTATAATTAAAATTAATATTAAAACTAAAAAATACAATTATAATTAACTAAAATTAATTAAAATTACAAATAATTATAATTAAAATTAAAAAAACATAAAATTATTTTTAAATTAAAAATAAATGGAATTAAATTTATAATTATAATTAAAATTTAAAAAAATTAAAATTATTTTTAAATTAAGAAATAAATCGAATTTAAATTATAATTATAATTAAAATTAATATTAAAACTAAAAAATAAAATTATAATTAACTAAAATTAAAATTAATTAAAATTACAAACAATTATAATTAAAATTAAAAAACATAAAATTATTTTTAAATTAAAAAAAAATGGAATTAAATTTATAATTATAATAAAAATTTAAAAAAATTAAAATTAAAAATTAAAAAAATAAATCGAATTAAAATTATAATTATAATGAAAATTAATATTAAAACTAAAAAATTAAATTATAATTAACTAAAATTAAAATTAATTAAAACTACAAATAATTATAATTAAAATTAAAAAAATATAAAATTATTTTTAAATTAAAAATAAATGGAATTAAATTTATAATTATAATTAAAATTAAATAAAATTAAAATTATTTCTGAATTAAAATTAAATTAAAGCTAAAATTAAATTAAAATTAAGATTAAAACTAAAATTAAGATTAAAATTATAATTAATATAAAAATTATACAAAATTAAAGTTAAAAATAAATTAAAATTAGAGTTATAATGAACATTAAAACTAATATGTACATTATTAAAATTTAAATAAAAATTATTAAACCTTAAGCTCAAATTAAAATTATAATTAAATAAAATTATTAATTATTATTAAAATTAAACAAAATTCAAATAATGAACAAATAGGATTATTGGCTATTTGGACATTTTTATTCCTTTTTTTTTCTCAAATATCACAATATTTTCTTAACCAGTTTATTATTGAATCTGTTTTGTATAACATGTTCTGCGAGAGAGCTGAAAACAGTCTTTCTTTGTGTTCTCTCTATTTGGACCAACTCTTTTAGCTCTCTAAGTAGTTACACAAACAGGTTTGGAAAAGGATATTATCGCAGAGATTAAACTCAAATCTTCTTACCGAGTAGTCCCAAGAGGTTTTGCCATCACTGTGTTTATGAAAAATATACTCCATCTTCACCCATCTTGTCACACCTTAGGCCTAAATCCCAACACCTTTTTTGGTTTATATGAGCAATCCTCTCTAGATTGTGGCTAAACATAATCAATAGCTTAATTGAATTCGAGTCTCAGTTTTGATAAAATCATTAGGTATACAAATACTTTTTATCTGTATTCTGCCCTTAGAAGAAATTTGAACCTATAACTGTCTAAGGCCTTTCGGAGAACTTACACTAATCGTCAAATATTTCAGATAGGCATCTCATTTTCATTACCTTAATACCATATCGGAAGGATATCTGATTCTCCCGCTTTATATAATATATGTAACCATTACGAACTTGGCAAATAATCGGCCTGACGATTCTATTGGGTATGAAAAGTCGGTGTCTGGGGATAAGCACGAACCAAAAACTGTTGAGATGAATAATTTCGATGACGTCTATATATGGGTCTAAAACTCAAAATCCGACATTAGAGGTATGTTAAAGCAAATAAGAAATTTCCACACCATTTCACACACTACAGCCTTAAACCTTTTACAACTATCCGGAGGGTATAACTACAGCACTATATCTAAAAAATTATTAACTACTTCCATGAGTACCTACTGATACTTACTATATACATATATATCTGAAACCTTAGAATCCAGCCAACAAGAATTGAAGAAATACATGACACTGTATTATAGAACTTTCAAGAGAACTTAATATTAAATTAATCTGGTACAATATACTGAGGTTTAATTCTTATTTAAAAACAAAAAATTCAGTGGAAAATTCAAACGAAAGACCCTGTATTATCCACAAGTAATATCTTATTACATTTTTATGGTTGCGAAAATTACAACAAATCCATAAGTGGCATTCAAATATCAACTCGTTTGGCTGCTCAACTTACGCTTAGCTTTAGTGTTTCTTCCCCCAATTGTTGCTTTTGTCTTAATTGGGCATTTTGCTTATGCAACGTCTGCGCGGCGTCGTGTCGCATGTGCAAGTGTCAATGCTCACAAAGCCATGGTGTGACGTTTGCAATGTCAATATTGACAGTAACGTCATTAGTGCGCAATGTTGGCGAAGAGTTAGAGGGGCGATTGACACTTTGCGCGTTGTCTGGGGGCAGAGAGACATTTCCAGTAGGGTGCGGAAAACTAATTAACTTTGTGAAGGCGTGATGGAGACTCAACAAATATAAAAATATATTAAGTTAAGAGCCGAAATTGAAGAGATCTATCCACCGTTTAAAAACTGCGATTTTATTTAATACTTTTAGTTATAATATTTTTCTATATTTTTCTATTGGAAAACTAAAGATTCTCGCAGTGCTATATTTGGGTGTCCGTAGAACTCGGATGTAGATGTCATTCTATACAGTCCAAGAGCTCGTACCACTCAAAAACTCTTAAAAAATTAATGTAGACTTGGATCATCGCTGCAGATCCCTCTGCGTGAAGTTAAGACTTCAGAAAGATCAATATCTTGCTCAGAGCAGTGTAGTGCTGTTCGGCTTTGACTAAAAAGTGCTTTCAAGACGTCATTCAATGTAAAAATTACAGAAATCGATTCGAGGATTATAAATTCTAAAACTGTCACATATCCAAAATGAGAACCTCAGTGTGGATGGATATCGGTAACTTTGTTTGATGCCTTAGTTAAACTCAGAGAGTATATTTTCCTAATATACATATGTGTGTGTGTATTTTAGAGTTACTTCGAAGTAATTTAAAAATTTAAAGTACAAACAATGTTGGAAGGCTTTTAAGTACACATTTTTAATAAGAATTTCGCGGGTTGATAGATAAGTTAATTGAAAGGGGATGCGCAATAGCGCTAAACAACAGATCTAAGAACATTTCTCTCATGAAATATCACCTTTTTAATATATTCTCCTGTTTGTGGTCCAGTCTGCTGCGCGCTTATTATACTATATTTCCAACGGTTAATTACTACCGGCACGTTTTCCGTTCAGATTACATTCGATTATCTTTAATTAATTGCTATCATCAGCAAACGATTTGTGGCTCACGACTAAGGTCGAACCAGTAAGTTTGGCACATTTGTAGAATGTACGAATACGTGCATGTAAATACAGACATCTGCGAACGCTTAAACTCATAAATATCGTACTCGTATTTATTACTCCTTTAATTCTTATTAATTACTCAGCCGGGCAAGCTGTTAAATGGCGACTGCTCACAGGCAACATTATTGTGAGCTATCGAGACCAAAATTTACATTGGATTAGTTAAAGTATGGCAATGTCTTCATTGCAGAGCGGTGGTCCCAAACATAAGTAATGTGCAGAAAATCCCTTAATGCCAAGGAAAGCTCATGAAAAATTCCTAGAATTAAACTAGTTTTTAGCTCTCAGTAGTCGATTTAGCTATGTCTGCCGAGCTAGTCCCTCATATTTTGGAATATATTTGCAGCACCACAAATCTACAAAATAGTTACCAGACATCACAGAATCTCAGCTATTAAGTGACTAGGCCTTCAGGCCTTAGGTAAAATCGTCGGGTTGTGCCAACAATACTAACATACGAGTATAGGCCTGGCATTTCAATAGACCAAACTGAGCCTAGAAGTAGCAAATCGAAACGAATTCATACCATAATGCCCGATAAAACTTAAGGTGATAGAATTGCATTTATCTCATTATACTTCATGACAGACAATCTCGATAAAAGCGACTCCGAAGACAAAATATAATCAGGATACGTAGATGTGTTCTTTTGAACATCAACAACTATGTAGTGCAAATCAATATTAGAAGAATCGATAGATGAAAAAGAAATAATATTGTGCCCAAAAAATAAGGTGACGTTGTATTTATTTTGAAAATTCTTTATTTATTCTTCCAAATCTATTTCATCGCATTCAAAGTAATCCCCTCCCGATGCAATGCACTTATGCCAATGGATTTTCCAATCTTCGATTGTAGTCACTTTCCGGGATGACCTTCAGTTCCGTCTTCGCTGCGACTTGAATCTCCTCTATCGTATAAAAACGGTGTTCCCGGCGCGGTCTTTTGAGCTTGGTGAACAGCCAGAAGTCTCACGGCGCCAGGTCAGGTGAATACGGTGGTTGCGGAATTACGAGGGCAGTATGTAATGGTGCATTATCGTGGTGGTGTCTTTCCACAATTCCAGTCTTTTTAGGCGAATAGCGTTACGTAACCGACGCATAACGTTCAAATAATATTTCTTGTTGACTGTTTGACCAGTTGGAAAGAATTCAAAATGCACAACACCACGATAATCGAAGAAAGCAGTCAACATGACCTTGATTTTTGAGTGACTTTGGAGCTGTTTTTTGGATCTCGGCTCTCTTTTGGCACGATATTCGCTCGATTGATCAGTTGTTTCGAGGTCGTAAACATAGATCCAAATCTCATCGCCAGTTATAATGCATTTCATGACACCCTGGTAGTCGGAAAGCGTCGTTTCACACACTTCAACGCGACGTTTTTTTTCCAAAAAATTCAATGTTTTCGGTACCAGTCGAGATTTGACGCGCTTGAGGCCCTAAACATCCTCTCAAATGGTATTGGCTGAGCCTTTCGATACGCCAACTTCATCAGCAAGGTATCTAATTGTTAACGACGATTTTCCAACACCAAATCTTTGATTTGTTGAACGTGAGCTTCGTCGGTTGAGGTTGATGGTCGCCCTGGACGCTCTTCGTCTTCGACACGTTCACGGCCGGCTTGGAACTCACTATACCACTTGTAAACATTTTTTATAGACATAGCCTCATCACCAAAGGCTTTCTGCAGCATCCTCAACGTATCCACAGCAGATAACTGATTCCGTAAAAAAAATTTAATGCAAGTTCTTTGCTCAACAAATTTCGACATCGCAAAGAACGAAAAACTCACTTTTAGCAGCTCACCAAACGACACGTATCTCAAACACTAATGAACATTTTGACATGAAATTTGACAGAAATTTGACTAACAGTACTACCAACCTAAAAAAAAAAAATAATGCTCCAAATTCTTCGACGCGCGCAGTTTACATTCAAATGTCACCTTTTTTTTTGGACACAGTAGTATATTGCTTAGCAGACCATACAAAATTTAGGGTACTATCTCGCTTACATAGCGAAGCTGGATATTGGTATCAAAAGTTTAATTTCATTGCATTTATTATCTTTTCAGTAGCTTAAGAACCTACTTGGACATTGCTATATTTTATCTAAATTAATTAAAGAAACTACACATTTTAACCAGTAAATAACCCACTAAGTGTGCTGGCGAACTTTTTTGGAACCTGCAGCAATGGCTTAAAAATTAAATCCAAAATCGATGAATTTTTGCTTTGAGTTGCAGACGTCGTCGAAGCGCTGTTTGAGGCACTTGCTCCCGATGTGCCTTTTTCTGCTGCTGGTGCCGCATCTTTGGAAGCTTCAGTCGTAGCCGCGGCATCATCACCGGCTTCCACCTGATGGAAACTCAAAAAGACTGTAATGGAAAGCATTTAATGAATCAAAATTTAGTAAATTTATTGACAAATCAGTTACCGAAAGTAAAAACTAAAGTAACACAGAACAATTTCCGCAACATGATCTACTAATTTGACAGTTTGACACACTCAATTTGCTTATATAGTGAGGGTTTGGTACAGATTTCATAACTTAATAGCCCGATAAGCACGTGGATCGTGGTTTAGGTAATTGAAACGGGTTTGAAGTTCCGTTTTATTTGCTAGAAAAAAATATCGCACGATTTTTACACGCCACGCGCTGAAATAATTACAATAATAATTAGACGTTAGGAAATCATTTTTGCACACTCTAAAGCACATAAATAGGGGCAGATACCAAAAACAGCAAATTTTATATCAAACAGTTTTGGAGATGACGCTACTTGGTCAAATAATTTGTGCTCTGCTAGTCATAGCAGGTAGATTCCTTACTGATATATTAAAATACAAATATTTTAACAACAAAATTTCTTTTCAGTTCTACTGAATGGCGGCGAATGTAGACCTGATCCCGTACTTGGTGCTGTGGGAGGTCTGGTCAATGGTTTACCTGGCGGTGCAGCGTTATCCGGAGCTCTTGGTACTGTGGGTAGTATCGTTAGCGCTCTACCGCTACTAGGCGGCTTGCTAGGTGGACGCTAAAAGTGCTCTTGCGTCGCAGTACGTGGCTTCAAGGAGTTGATCAAATGCGTTTCACTCTTCACAAAAATTAATACAATTTTTAATAAAATTGTTAATTGCATATCAATAAACATATTGTGGAGTCCGAAAAGCTTTTTTTGTAAACTGGAGGAATACTTTTAGTTTATTTCTTTGCGACGCAGCAACCTTAGCGCTATAGTTCCATTACTATTTCAACTACACAAGTGTGGTGTATGGTGAAGCTCCATATGCGCCACGCAAGCTTCATATTTCGTACGGTTGCTGTTCATTGCTACCTAAGTTTGGGAACAATTAGCTCATTCTTGTACTTAGAAAGTCTGGATAGCAGCAACCAAATGTAACCGAGTATATGAATTTGCATACATTACATTCAGGTCTTGGTCGAACGTATTTTTAAATGTCCTACCATGATGCAAAAGGGTTGCAAAGGAATAGCAATACTCCTGGATCAACCAATTCCTTTTGTTGTCCTTCAAAATAAAAATACTAATGTTTTAAACCGCCATTTCGATCAAGTTGTGACCGTCTCTATGAGCTCGAAGTTCAAAAAACTAGTTTGTGTTTAAATTGAAAAGACCCCCATTTTATAAGAAAGGCATATCTGCGCCAAGGATAGCTTCCTATTCCAACCAACCAAGAGTGGGAGGGCGCCGACCTGGCAAAAATAGTGGACCGTTGTCCGCATTCCGTCCAATCCGAAGGTTCTTATACATTGCACAGTAAAACCGTAGGATGCATTGCGACACCTCAGAAGACGAAATTCGGATTTGACGATAGAAGATTGGAGGGTGCCGGCGCCACTAACATCGGCAAGGAGTATGGTGGCTTAAACTACATTCTCCAAATAAACAAGTCAACCGAAGTTGTATTGTAAGAAAGTTTTGCAGGATGGCATGGGGCGTAAGTAACATGTACATTCGTCTTAAAAAGCGCTATATGACCGATAACAACGAAAGCCCGCTAGAGAAGCGAGAGGTGGAGAAGGATCTATGAGAGATCCGAATTGTCACATTCAAACTCCAAAACAACTGTGAGGGAGAGCCGGTACAGAAAATCTTTGGAGCGGCTGCAGCGACTCGCTTTTCTCTGCATAACGGGACCGCTATGGCAATGTCTTTGTTGCAAAGCGGTCATCCCCAAACATTAGTAACGTGAAGAAAATCCCTTAAAGTCAAGGAAATGCTCATGAAAGATTCCCAGAATTAAACTAGTTTTCAGCTTTCGGTGGTACTGAATAGTTGAGAAATTTTGCCAAAGACCCCTCTGTAGTTTCAAGAATATCATTAAATAATTCTGGAAACCACAACCACACCTCAAGTGATCTACAAATGACACAGTCTCACTTTTCCTATGAATATATTACTAACTAAGAACCCATCAGTTTCCTTCTGTTTATACCCTCAACAGCGTTTATTAAGTTCGACACGACACGACACATCAGCAAGACAAACTGAGTCGATTTAGCTATGTGCGCCGAGCTAGTCCCTCGGATTTTGGAAGATAATTGCATCCCCGCAAAACTACAAAATAGTTGCGAGACATCACAGAACCTCAGCTATTAAGTGAAGGTTCATAGTTTTAAGTTTTAGAGAAATATATTACTTAGCAGACAATACTAAATTTAGGACACTATCTCGCTTACATAGCGAAGCTGGATTTTGATATCAAAAGTTTAATTTCATTGCATTTATTATTTTTTCAGTAGCTAAAGAATCTACTTGGACAATACTATATTTTATCTAAATTAATCAAAAATAGGTATAAATTTTAACCAGTAAATAACTTGCTAAGTGTGCTTGCGAACTTTTTTGGAACCTGCAGCAAAGGCTTAAAAATTAAATCCAAAATCGATGAACTTTTGCTTTGAGTTGCAGACGTCGACGAAGCGCTGTTTGTGGCACTTCCTCCCGATGTTCCTTTTTCTGCTGCTGGTGTCGCATCTTTGGAAGCTTCGGTCGTAGCCGCGGCATCATCACTGGCTTCCACCTGATGGAAACTCAAAAAGACTGTAATGGAAAGCGTTTAATGAATTAAAATTTAGTAGCTTTATTGACAAATCAGTTACCGAAAGTAAAAACTAAAGTAACACAGAACAATTTCCGCAACATGATCTACTAATTTGACAGTTCAACACGCTCAATTTGCTTATATAGTGAGGGTTTGGTAAAAATTTAATAACTTAATAGCCCGATAAGCACGTGGATCGTGGTTTAGGTAATTGAAACGGGTTTGAAGTTCCGTTTTATTTTCTAGAAAAAATACCGCACGATTTTTACACACGTTGAAATAATTACAATAATAATTAGATATTAGGGCATCTTTTTTGCACACTCTAAGACACATAAATAGGCGCAGATACCAAAAACAGTAAATTTTATATCAAACAGTTTTGGAGATGGCGCTACTTGGTCAAATAATTTGTGCGCTGCTAGTGGTAGCAGGTGGATGTCGTACTGGTATATATTAAAATACAAATATTATAACAACAAAAATTCTTTACAGTTCTACTGAATGGCGGCGAATGTAGACCTGAACCAGTACTTGGTGCTGTGGGTGGCCTAGCCGGTGGTTTGCCTGGCGCAGCTGCATTACCGGCAGTTTTGACTCCGTTGGCCGGAGCTCTACCCCTACCTGGCGGACGTTAAAAGCTGCCTTGCAGCGATAGGTGGATTCAAGCTAGTAAAATGTGGCTGATTCTTCACAAAAATGTATAAAATTTGAAATGAAATAGTAGCCAATAAAAATATTTTAGTAGTCACAAAAACTCGTTTTTGTTTAAATTAATGGGAACTAAAGAGCCTTTCTTTGCGCCAGGGGAGGCAGGTACAGTGCTCCAGTCCTATTTCGTTCGATCAGGAGTAGTTGCCTGATACGAGCCTCCTATGAACCTTAGCACTGCCCTTAGTTTTTATATTTCGTACGACTGTTGGTTGCGCCAAGCAAATTTCGAACCTTCGGGTCAATCCATATATCTAGACAGCCTGGACGTCCGGACGAGAGCAATCAAATGTAACTGGGAAAACGAGTTTAAACATGAAGATTGAATTGAGAATTATGATGGATGATGTTCGGGAAATCATATTGGAAGACGGAAAACATAATTTGGACTGGATGTCTAATAATAATCTATTCACAAATAAATCTCTTTTATCTCAATTTTGAGCTTCATATAAATCATGTAAATATACAAATGTTCAAATGACAGGTCATATGCGTGCCGAATGAGTCTAAGTAGCTATGATATATGCAGAAAGTGCAGCGAAGTAGACATGAGAGAGACGCTGGAACAACTTCCATGCTTCTGTCCAGGCTTGGCAAGAGCTCGTCTTAGATATCTAAAAGGTTCGCAGTTCAAGGGGCTAGGCGAAGTAACGTAATTAGATATTAAGCCGCTCTAAAGCTTTGTAAAAAGCTTTGAAAGATACTTCAGCTCAAATTAAACTGAAACCTCATCTGGCATTAATAAAAACCAGTAGGTGCGGCCAGTATACCCCAATGTAATTCATTGATTGTTTATTTTCTTACCCGTGGTTTAAGCTTCAATAATTTGTTATTCTGTACATGAATTGATTAAGTTGCGAAGGATTTTATTTATATAATTACATACGTCATATGGACCGTTGGTACATTTTGGTAAATATAATTAAATCAATCAAGTTCATAAAACCTCCTGATGAATGCCTACTGCGTCAGTAAGTGATCCCCAATCCAAACCATCTACCAAATTAGACAATTCATCGTCAGAACCTGAATCAGCTTCTTCGGTTGAGGACTCGTCTGCTTCAGTTGCTTCCTCTGCACCATTAGCGGCTGCCTCGGTTGCAGACGCATCTGCTTCAGTAGCTTCATCAGCTGCTGCCTGATGGAAGCTCAAGAGTGCTGTAAAGAAAAGTGTTTAGTAAACGCGAGTTTAGTTAGTGGAAGACTAGGTATTTAGTTACCGAAAGTAACGAAAGCGATACAAAGTAATTTCCGCAGCATGTTGCTCTAAACTAACCATTCGTAGCACTGCTATGTCTATTTATATAGTGCGGTTGTAACAATTAAAAAAGTAATTAACTGATAAGGCTGAGGATCGTGACTTAGATAATTGATTTGTATTTGAATGACTGATTTTTTTTCTGAAAAAAATTGTGCACGATTTTTACACACGTCACTTTAATAGCGAAAAGTTATAAGACACCGCTTAAACAACAAATAATTTTGAAACTACTAGTTATAGCAGGCAGACGTCGCTGCTTAATCTCTTTACAATTCTGTTTAAGAACTATGAATGTAGACCTCTTCCCGTTGTTGGTGCTTTGTGTGGCCTGCTCAGTGGATTTTCTTGCGGTGTAACTCTACAGAGCGCTCTTGATTTCTTATGGGAATAAGTGAAGTCAACCGCAGACTGGTTGAATCATTGCTTTGTCACTTAGTAACTAAAAGTCTTAAACCTCCTCTTCGCCTGCGCTTTCCGAACATGATTTCAAGCCAAGTTTCTGTTGCAAACTTTTAATTCCATTTTTGTTAAATTTTCTCTAGTTTTCGATAAAAATATAAATATGTGACCTGGTCTACGAAAAGGCGGCTTAGGTGTCAAAAAATCATTTTTTTTTTAATTTTTTATTTTTTTGTTTTTTTTTTTTTTAATTTTTTTTTTTATTTATTTATTTATTTTTTTTGACACCTTTTCGTAGACCAGGTCACATATATTATCTATAGTATATTAGATTATTCTAATTAGATCGCTTTGAACTACTAAAATCCGCTAAATTGTTTTCTCTCTATAAAAATTTAGTATATATTTCCAAACACTTATGCTCTCTTTATTATCATAGTATTACACTAAATTTTTTCTAACGGTTGTTTTTATAACATATAAGTTATGGGGGTATTCTGGTTTATAAGCATGAATTTCAGTTAATTTTTAAAGTGTCGTAAAAAACAGGTAATTAATATTTTTAATATCAATTTTTGTATGAGCTATTTGTTAATTTTAGAAGAGTAGAGAAAAAAAAAAATTAAAAACTAAAAAAAAGTAAAAAAATTCAAAAATTATCAGCTGACGAAGTGGGGGGTCTCTAAAAATTTCCACGTGGCCATGCCCATGATTTCAACGCTCCTCGTTAACTGAAATCAAAAAGAAAAAAAGATTATGAAACTAGAATAATGTCGCAATGATCGGAACCACGGAAAAGTGGGAAAATTTTTTTTCACAAAAAGGCGACTGCCTGAAAAAAAAAGTTTTTTTGCAACACTTTTTCTGACTATTTCGAATTTTTTAAAAATAATGAAAATAAAAATTTGGGGATGGGGCTAGCTCTTACCATAGATCAGCCTATAAAGAAGACTCTATAAAAATTTCAAGTAAATCGATCCAGTAGAACCTGAGAAATCTTGGGTATCTTTCCGAAAAAGTCAGTTTTGAGAAAAACAGTTTGACTGCCGGGTCAGAAAAATGCGTATAACTCCGAAAATAATTTGAATTTTCAGAAATCCCCTTGTACACATGTTCTTGATTAGTTAAACTTTGAAAAAAAAAAAAATCGATTTTTTTTAATTTCTAGACCAGAATATCCTCTTATCGATACAGTTATGAAGTTATCGATATGCTAAAGTGATCAGGTTGACGAGACGTTTGGACTCGGTCTGTCCAGCCGTCCGTCCGTTTGTCCAACGTCATTCGGTTTAACGTCAGTCTAAAAAAAGCAGAACCAACGGCACGGGTATTGAGGCCAATGACATCAATATCATCAGCATATGCCAGCAGTAGTCGCACTATAGGAAGTCGCCTTCTCTGAAACCTCGTTTGATATCGAACGGCTCGTAGAGGTCCTTCGCGATCCTGAAGGAGCTTTTGGTATTGCTCAATATCAGCTTACACAGATATATTAGTTTTGCAGGGATACCAAATTCGGGCGTCGTGACATAAAGTCGGCTCCTTTTCATACCGTCAAAAGCAACTTTGAAAGCGACGAGGAGTTGGTGTGTGTCGATTCTCTTCTCAGTGGCTTTCTTAGTCGCTCCTTGGAATTGTGGAGTAGGTGTTCTTGAAGCTGTAAACGAAGGCTACCCCGCCGGATGGAGTAACACAAACTGCAACTGGAAACCTACTCCACACTTTTTCCGAATGAACTCTTGTTCATTGACCCAACGATACTCGTATAAGGCTTTAATACTCATTCCTGACTTATAAATTTTGTTTATTATGACATATAGATCTTCAATTTGCATTTAAAATATAATACTTTTACTTAACACTTTGCACAGGTTATTCGTAAAACTTTCACGTCCCAACAAAAAAAAATGTGTCAGTTTTCAGACCAAGCCGAAATACAACGTTGTCTCTCATGCTCTTTAGATGCAATTTCGTGGCAAACGTATTCCCCATTAATTGATTACTTTTCGTGTATTTAATTGTTGTTGCGGAAATCTTTATTTCAGGCGTCGCAAGCAGAGATGCATTTTACGGCTGCCGGCGACCATGAAAACAAGTTCAAAGCTCGATATCAGTTACGGTTAACGTCTGCAGGAACATGTTGTACCACAGTAGGTAGTGGGAGACATTTTATTTCGTTTATTCGTGCTCTTCCTGCCATTCGTCAGTTAACTTTTGCACCATTTAAACGAACATACATGGCACCTCAACCAGCTTTTATCGCATGTAAGCCACCCACAAAGTGCACGTAATGCCGCATGTTCTCGTAAGATCACGTAGACGACCATTTGTTTTCGATTGCTTTGCTTCCCCCACATCGTTATCCTGCATCCTTGGACAGTGCCTCTGCGCTCTTTTAACTGTTGTTTGAGTTTGCTGCTGTTTGGTGCCTGTTTGCAACAGATTTGTGAATTGAACATTTGTAACGCCCAGCGCTTAAATTAGTGGCAACTCTAACGCAAACTTTGCGAAATCTGTACTCTTACCGATTTGGGGTGTTTTATTGGTTGTGGGACATTCGCAAAATTCCCGAATATGGTACATAAATAAACAGAACTTAGAGGGAGCAGTATGTTATAACGGTAAATGAACGAAATCAGGGGAAATCAATTATTGCAATAAAATTACATAATTGGTAATGTCAAAAATTTCACACTAAGGTCATCATTGTGCTCCCGGGTTCCAAATAATATAAGCCGTTTCCCTCAACTTCAATGGATTTGGTGAAAGATCTGATTCTGCCCAATATATCTTAAGTTAAGAAGACTAGTCATTCGCATAGATAATGTATCAGCGTCTCTTCATCCTCTGGTGTTGTAACGGTTACCGATAAGGATTATATAATTTGCTATCAAAGACATTCAACGGCGATGATTTCTACGAAAGCACGCCAGCAGAAACTGCTTGAAGACGAGCTCATTATGCTCCTTAACTGGCAACATGCCGTCTTCGTCGTGCAGATGTTCGATGCAGTGTTCTGGCATGTTTGTAGCTTCCTCGTCTGCGGGTTACTGCATCCAGGCGACCATATTGGTGCGGCGTAGTTAAGGACCGTCTGACCGATTGCCTTTTATGTTGCCAACAACGTTTCCTTGTCTTTTCTTCATGTGCTGCCTGCTGGCAATTTGAGGATTTTCTGGCAGCTCTGTAATGTGGCAATAATCGCCGTTATGTGAGGAGTTAAGTAGCACAAGCTGGACTTGGGATTCACCAGAAACGATTCCTTTAGATATGGCTCAAGCAGCTTACGACTTCCGGTCTTTGACCAAGTAGTGCGTGAGTATGAAGAACTTGACAAGCTCTTCGTACTCACGCATTTCGGCCTCTTCCTTTTTCTGTCTACAAATGCGTCTCGCTTCCCTCTTCAACTCTCGATATCTATCCCATCCCGCACGTGTTGTGGTCGATCGTAACGTTGCGAGGTAGGCAGCCTGTTTTCTCTCCGCTGCGACACGGCACTACTCGTCGTACCAGCTGTTCTTTTGCACTTTCCGAAAACCAATGGTTTCGGTTGCAGCTGTACGTAAGGAGTTTGAAATGCCGTCCCACAGTTCCCTTATACCGAGTTGTTGACGAGTGCTCTCAGAGAACAGAAGTGAAAGCCGAGTAGAAAAACGTTCGACTGTCTGTTGTGATTGCAGCTTCTCGACGTCGAACCTTCCTTGTGTTTGTTGGTGTGCGTTTTCGGCTGCAACAATATAGTGGTCCGAGTCGATGTTAGGACCTCTGAGCCCACGCACATCTAAAACACTGGAGACGTGTCTTTCGTCTATCACAAAATGATCGATCTAGTTGGTGGTTTTTCGATCCGGAGACAGCCAGGTAGCTTGATGTATCTTCTTATGCTGGAATCTAGTACTACTAACCATATTTCGGGCCCCGGCGAAGTCGATCAGCCTCAACCCATTTAGGGATGTTTCCTCGTGGAGGCTGAATTTACCGACCGTAGTGCCAAAGGTACCTTCTTTGCCCACCCTGGCGTTGAAGTCGCCAAGCACGATTTTGACATCGTGGTGGGGGCATCTCTCATAAGTGCGCTCCAAGCACTCATAACAGGCATTTTTGGTCACATCGTCCTTCTCTTCCGTCGGGGCGTGGGCGCAAGTCAGCGATATGTTGAAGAACCTCGCTTTGATGCGGATTGTGGCTAGACGTTCATTCTCCGGACTGAATGATAATACTCGGCGACGGAATCTCTCTCCCATCACGAATCCAACACAAAAACTTGCGCTCCTTTATATGGCCACTGTAGTAAATGTCACAAGGACCTACTCGTCTCTGTCCTTGTCCCGTCCATCGCATTTCTTGGACGGCGGTGATGTCAGCCTTTATTTTCACGAGGACATCAACCAGCTGGGCAGCGACCCAATTAACCTCTTCCCAATTAAGGGGCCGGACATTCAACGGATGTTCTTAGGCTACCCAGACGATACTTGGTCAAAGACCGGAAGTCGTGAGCTGCTTGAGTCATATGTAAAAGAATCGTTTCTGGCAACTCCCAAGTGAATGGCGATCAGAGAACTTTCCTCACTTGCGTGAACTTCTACACATGACTCCATCCATCCCCCATCTGTTTGCTAGATCTTATAATTCTAGCTTATTTGTGCTGATCCAAGAACTGTTTAATTTTTTATACTTGCGAAAGACGTTAACAAAATTCGGCCTGGCTTCAGCTGTCGCTTGGGTTAATGTCTTCTCTCTGAATCCCCCTACATAGTAACAATAAAAAAATTGTATAAAAGTACATATACTATATACCGACTTTGTGGCCAAAGATTTGCGCTCAATCCATTTTATTTTAGCTCAGCGATAAAAACCGACGCATTAGCCAAGCTTAATTTAATTTCGATGTGATCATTTCCCCATAAAAAAAAGCTGGATGTATCAATCGCATTACCTTTTAATGCACGAAAGTACATAATAAGTATATGGCAAAGGTAAGAATCGAGCACATTGCGGGTATTATTCGTGCAAACAACCCTCGGCTACTGAAAGGACCTTACAGCCGTATATCGCTTAAGTCACGACGCTGGTTGGTGTATGAGTGGCAGGCAGACCAATGGGAATTAACGTATTTGGAAGTGTGTGTGACGCAGAAAATTGCGAAATCGAAATGTCTCGATTGAAATGCCAATTGATTGACAGTTTGACGGTTGCAATAGAATAATAGTGAGCTTGCATAACGAATGCAACGAAAATTACTCCCAAGCGAGTTGAAAGTGAATGGCAAGTGAATGTTAGAGTTAAAGTTCATGAAGGACAGCAGAAAATGAGTTATTGCAAAGAGCACACACTACCAAGAAATTAGCGGTCATTTTTGAATGATTTTATTTGAAAAGACAAGAAGGAGCTTGTTTGTGATTAATGTACGTGCAAAGTGCTGCCGGAAAATTATTTGTAACATCCGCGGTAGGCCAGACAGATCAGTACACGGAACAAGGAGAATATTGTACTAAGTTTTCGCTAAAGAAAAGCGACTAAATTTTACAGAGTTGCATTTCGGTTAAAGCCTTTATTCCACCTTCCTCTACAAGAGACTGAATTAGAAGTTATTTCAGCAAGAAATGCATAGCAGTTCAAGCCACACAACCGGTTCTCAGGTAAACTGCAAAAACGGCTTTTAATGAGCTTAGCGTATACTTCTATGGAGGAACAACGAAGCCATTTAACGAGGCATAAATAACAAAAATATGAATTATATCTTCTAATTAGGCCGTCAACTGTCTTTGCAGCTGTTAATAACGCCAACGACGACCTCGAAACACATTCCTTCGTCCAAAGGTACGAAAAAGATAAGACTTTAAAAGAAGCTTGCGGATGCGCCGTTAATGTAAGCGTCATCCAAGGAACTATAAGAACGGAGACCTACTCGCATTAGCTAAGCAGACTTCGAAAACTGAGTAGTATTTCCTGAGTCTGTAACGTATAGTGGAATAAAGATAATGAAATCCCATAACAGCGCATGCTGTTTTATATAGTGACTAACTTGCCTGAAAGCCTCGGCGTAACTCAACGAATAATGAAATATAAGCATTAAGCTCCGAAGTTTTTGCCCCAGCTAAATTATAGTTTGAAACCAGAAAGCGACGTTAAAACTTATAAAGTCTAGCTGAGCGGCCGAATTATCGTCCACTTTTTGAGGCAGTAGGACGATATGTCGGCAATAACCCAACGATTACGCTCTTTCAAGGTATTAAAGGTCTCGGTGTAAACAAGCACTTAACATAACCCCAAATGCCCACGACGAAAGACAATGCGCTCACCAAAAGTTTCCAACAATAAATTGATTGCCTCGTTAGCTGTGAGATAGTTGATCTCAAAGGTCATCAGTAACTTCCTTACATATAGTACTTACATACTTCATTGCAATAGACACGGTTGTAGACGAGTCATCACCTTCGAGGCCAGCTACATCCGCCAATTCAGGCACGAAAAAGTCACTAATCATGTCTCTAAAACGTTGCACATTAATTGTTGTATTATGGCCGAAGAAATCTGGACCAATGATTACCCCGACTGATAGATTACACCAAACAGAGACTTTTAAGGATGTACTGGCGTTTCAACAATGGCTTGCGGATTGTCATCTCTACAAATGTAACAACAAACCACCAAAAGTGAGCTTTGCCACTAAACTAACCTTTCTTGTGAAAATTGTGGGGTCGGTGGTCAAATAGTTTTGGGCCCATTCGCCAAACGAGAGATGATGCTCGTTTGTATTAAATTCCGGCACAAGTTGGAGTTATAAGTCCGAAAACCAATATCACTTCGCAAACCAAAACCACTTCGCAAACCAAAATCACTCCGCAAAATCCTCCAAACAATGTACGTTTGAACGAAGCGCGCTTTGCGACACGCGAATCGAACTAATATTTTTGCAATGACACAAGCTGAGCAAGCGGCACTTTTGCGAATGCTCTCTGACCCTTTGCTACAGGAGGATGCAACTTGTAAAGCTACAATGACGAAGATGAGGTGGAAACATTCAGACACTTTCTGCTCTAGGAATAGCTATTAGTCGCCTCAATAACTTTGTGGCAGGCTCTAGACCCGTTATTCGAGAGTTTTTTTGATCCATATCTAGGCATTCTTGGTATCACAACACACAAGCGTATTTGGCAGTTGAAAAGCAACTATTTTTGTATACACAATAAATAAACTAATTTACCTAACCTGACCCAACCTAACCTAAGTGTGTTCATAATGTATTGAGACACCAAACTGGGTATAAATCAAGTAATAGTTGTCAAAAGCCAAACTCCGAAAGAGGTCATTTCGAAGCACACATCCAAAAAATCACCCATTATGCCTTTCCAAGTTGATACCGATGTTCTCTGTATCACCCGAAAGAAGAAAGCATTATTTCCATGATTAAGAATATTTGGAGCGTAAATGAACTAGTCTACGCTGACATACTCCATATCATTCATTCCTCCTTGCATGTTGACGGCTTGACCTTCGGTTCCTTAGGCTTCTGTCTATCATTCTAACTGCAAGTAAATTTAATATATGCAACATTTTACCGTAAGCAAGTAATATATTTACCATATTATTATAATTACTCAAGTATTTCTCAACTTGTCGAGAGCGCATTTCTCCCATCAAAACTCAAGCATCAACGTGTGGCGTACAATTTCCATTTTTATAGCACAATATGATATTTTTATGCCAGTAACAAAGTATGCAACACATTGTTACAGTTATGGACGACATGTTGCCTGCTTGTGGCGAGTACATCTGCACACATTTTAATAAAGGCTGCAAATATTTACAAAATAGGCATGTTTGTCTACACTTCCAAAGGTTTACACGCTCACACCACTGCCTTAGCAGTTGTTGCTTTATGTACTCACACACCCACATATGTATGTATGTATGTACATATATGTATATTTACAGTTTGCCGCCCACCCTTTCGCTTAGTTGCCACACATGTCACGTGCGTTGCTCGTAATTATTTGGGACGTGAGAAATTTTGTTAAGAAATGCTTAACACTTTCCGAAACACCACTGCACAACAATAAAAGCAATAGTGGTAAAGTGTGCCAAAAACAACAGCAATGAATGCGTATGAAAACCAACAACCTACATGTGGGTTACTGTGAAAATAGAAAATTTGCTTGCTCGCAAAAATTTCTCGTCTCTAATAACACTACCAACTCGAATTGCACTTCTGTGGAAAATTTCCGTGTGAAATCAACTTCAATTCGTTCGGTTAAAGGTTAAATGCGAGAAAAGTTTTGGGAGACACAGATGAGAAACTTAACACCCTTTTTTTAAAGTTAAAGCCACAATAAAGTTGACTTCATAAGGTTGTGAAATCGTGCTACGAACCCGGATTGGATTTGATCTTCGACCTAAACAAAATGAGAAGTTCGTGGTGAAATTTAATGGAGGAACTTCATTCGACTGCGAAAAGATGCTACAAGCCGGCTCTGATTGCCTGGAAGCCTAATGGAGAACCTGCTTAACTAAAACGTGACTTTAATGAAGGATGACATAAACACCTTACTTTGAAACTTTCAATTTTCATCAATGTATCTTCTTCTTTTTTATTGGCGTAGACATCGCTTATGGGATAGCCGAGTTTACAACAGCGCGCCAGTCGTTACCCTCTTCGCTGTACGACGCCAATCTTACTCTCGAAAACTCGTATCGTCGACTCATCAGACGTTGTCATCGTCCATTCCTCTGCGCCATATAGCAGTACGGGGTTGATGAGTGACTTGTAGAATTTGGTCAAGATGTCAATGTACAGTAGTTGCTCTTGATCCGAAGTTATTTTAAAAACTCTGCCAATAATTATTAGAGCTGTTAGCTTTAGGGGTTTAAACGAACTCAATAAAGTTCTGTTGGGTCGGGGGGATTGAAAAGCTTTTATATAGGTCTGCAGGTTTTGATGGCTTGGTTCACATACACTATCAGATGCTGATAGTTACCAGTTTGTCATTGATGGGGTCTAAATATCTTGCACTGAGAATAACTTCCCAAAAACCCGTCAAATATATTAAGAGGTCCCGGTGGTTTAGAACGCTCAAATTAAGTGTGTTTTCTGGATTTATTTTTAAGGTTTAAAAAAAGAGCAGTCAATTTAAATTTTTTACAGTTTATTTATACACTTATGAAAAGTACAAAAATACTTTTTTTTTTAATAAAAAACTTGTTTAACAATATTAAAAATGGCGTCCAAGAAAAGCTATCTGAAAAAAATACTTCCGGCGGCGTAGTTGATTTTGACTTTTCTGAACATCTTAAACATAAAAACCAAATAAATTCTTAAGCAGTAGGAGTGCAGCTATCGCTGGAACTACAACCAAGAAAAAATGTTGAAAATTAAAAAAAAAAATCAAAAAAAATTGCGCGCTTTTAAAGTTCAGATACTAAAAACAACTATTTTTGGATCGGTTTTCTTTTTCTTCTTCTTAATTGGCTTAATAAAGCCTTAATAAACTGGTCCACGTTTTAGATCGAAAAAAAATCGAAGTTCTTAAAATTAAAATTTGATCGTAGTATCAACGATAGATCTTGATCTTGTCAACATCATATTAAAATTTCAAGTGATTCGGATGGATAGTTTTTTTTTGCATCAACGGCACGTCGAAAAAAGTAGTTTTGAAAAAAAATGTGTTTAAAGTATCCTTTCCTATACCAGCTAAAACTGCTGTAGAAGTTAAAATAATGTGAATATCCTTCCAAAAATTTCACAGTATATTCTTAAAAGACTATACTTTCGAACTATCAAAAAATCGATCGATTTTCAAAAATCGATATCAAAAACTCGATCGATTTTTTGAAAATTCTAGACCAACGGCACCCCTTAATCTGTTAATCACGGTTAACTGTGCATATGAAGTCTTAATTTTGAGAAAGATCATCATAACTAAAGTCTTCCAAGCCTTCCATCTTTCGCCGAATATGGATTTGTCGCGTAGATGTGGTATATATATTATGGGCTCTTTGAACTAACAACAGTTCCATGTAAAGGAGCGAGAAGTACAGCATAACTGGAGTTAATGAATTTGTCATGAAGACGTTAACAGAGGGGGCACTAGACAGACTGCACAGATAAATTGCATCAATTGAACGCAGCTTGTATCGCCTTCATGACGCAAATATACTCAATCCGAGTACTCACATGAGTTCACCCGGTAGGAAATAGCAAATAGTTTTCAATGTCTGCAAGAGTGCTTTTAGAGATTAATAGAAAAACCAGGCCTATCCTCAGTAAGGCGAACGTAAGTGTGTTTATTTGGGCATAATATGAACGGATCTGGCTGAACGAGACTGGAACGATGTCAGAAAGTAGTTTGGCGAAGATATTCATAACACCGAGTTGGTATGGCAGCAAGAAACAAATTGAAGCTTTTTCCCTAAAAACGAACAAGAAAAGAAAACACGAAAGTAAATTTAAAAACGAAATATGTAGGAAGTCAGTAAATATTTCTAAGCAAAGTGTTCAAAAACCGTGAAACGAAAAGTTTCACAAAATACGATTTTCATAAAATCCAGACTACACTATAAGCAACCGGGCATCAATTCAGTGAAGGTACCGACTTTTTTTTTTGCACAGACCTCTCCAAAGCTTTTCATCAGCTCTAAAAAAATGTATAATCAAAGAGCTGTTCTCTGGATAAAACTCTGTTTTATGCTATATCGTTCAGCATATTTTGGAGAAATATTACCGGATTATTTCCTTTCCAACAGAACGTGTTATTAATGATTTTTAGGATAGGATAAGGAAATTAAGGAAATAATTGTTCAGAACATATTTGAAAAACATAGTTTTTCTGCGGAAACTAAGCATTTCTAAGAATTACTTGATCTTGTTGAGGTCAGCAGAGATGATTTGCTTATCATTCTAAGAAAGATCGAAGTATAATAAGATTATATCAAGATGCTTCCGATACTACACTTTCCAACTTGAAACTGTAGGAATATCAGATATTTATCATTCATCTCATCTCCTCTTAAAAATGCTCAATGTAGAGTTAAATAACATAAAATTCTAAAGAGAACTACTTCTAGTTCTTGGACTACTAACATGTTACCAGCTTCAGCTTTCTGTAGCCCAACAGTGGGCAGAGCAGCCCTCACACATCACCACTTAAGGGTGAATATGCTTAGAGCGCCATGTATTTCTTCCAGGCTTCTTTTATACTTACATATATACTTACACGTTTACCAATGTGGTAGTACCCGTGTGTCAACACAATACAAATCAATCCCTTGACATCCCCACTTCTTTATTTGAAAGGAACGCGCATAAAATCAGTTGGGGCGTGCGCTTATTGTTAGTGTTTGTGTGGAGTTGCGATTATCAGTGTAGTTGTAATTGCTCATTGAACAGGAAATTATTATGTGCGCAGCGCAGACATACACTGCCTTACATAATACCTAGATTGAAGTAGACCTCGCAATGTCGCGCTCGCTTTAATGCAATCAACAATGGCTTTCGATTCACAAACGTCCAACTCATTCCAGCCGTAAATATAACTTTATGTTGCACATAAAATTTTCAATGATAATGCCGTCGTTGCCAGTTTTTGTGGTTACATAATGCAAAAAAAATTGTTCAACATGTGATTTGGAGGTTAGAAATTCAGGTTGAAATGTGGTAAATTGACAAATGATTTTGGTTTTCCAACGATTAGCGGGCGTGTTGCTACTTTTGTGCCAGAAAAATAATGACAATTTGGAAATTAAATATTACGCTAAAGGATGGTACACATGCATTTTCATAAAAAACGATAAACTAAAATTTCGGTCCACAAATCCATATAATCACATACATAGACGAAAAGTGCTTGCTAAAGTGCTGAGAGCAGCAGCCCTGAGAGTCGCCTCGGCGTACCGCACTGTATCCGAATACGCAGTGCTAGTGATAAGCGGCGTCATCCCAATAGACCTTCTCGCAAAGGAGAGAAGACAACTATGGCTATGGAAGAAAGACGGAATAGAAATACACATGGCCACAAGACAACAGGCGAGGAAGCAAACTCTTGAACTCTGACAAGATCGGTGGACAAGGGAGAGCAAAGGAAAATGGACCGCCAAACTGATTAAAGAAATAGAGAAGTGGCACAGTAGAAAACATAGCGAGGTAAACTACTATATAACACAGATGCTGTCCGGTCACGGGTATTTCCGAAAATAAGTATACAACATGGGAAAAGCAGAAAGCCCAGCATGTATCTATAGAGACGAACCACTAGATGATGCAAAGCGTACCATTTTCAAGTGCCGCCGGTGGAAAGAAGCACGAAGGACTGTACAAAATAAACTCGCAGAACTAAGTGCGGAAAATCTCTTAGAGAAAATGGTATCTAGCGGTGAAAACTGGAAAATAATTGCCTCGTACGTAAAACATGTTCTACGCACTTAAAAAGGAGACATGGACGCGGACTCCCAATAGAAGACGAGCCAAATAGCTTGATGCTGGCTACAAAATCGTAGGCATCCCTGGACGCAGGAAGAGTAGAAATTGACCTGTAATGGGTCCATCTTGGAAACCTTGCCCTGAAGTAATGCGCAAGTGGTCCCGGGGTATGGGAAAAAATTCCATGATGAAAGGGGGGAGTGTTTTAGTGGGTACACCACTCACGTAGGATGACGATCGCTATATGGTGCGAAGGCATTTTAAACCCTCCTTACGGTCGTCGGTTGAGGTTGATGGTCGCGGTTGCATCATCCTCAACGTATCCGCTGCAGAAAATTGATTCCGTAAAAAAATTTAATGCAAATTCTTTGCTCAACAAATTTCGACATCGCAAAAAACGAAAAACTCACTTTTAGCAGCTCACAAAACGACAAGTATCTCAAACACTAATGAATATTTTGACATGAAATTTGACATAAATGTGACTGACAGTACTACCAACCTAAAAAAAATAATAATTCTCCAAATCCTTCGACGCGCGCAGTTTAAATTCAAATGTTTCCTTATTTTTTGGAACACAGTAGTATAGCGCAACAACCTTAGTATATTAGATTGGAGATTATCTGTCGAAAAAACCATAGTGCATATACTTAGTAAAAAGAAAAACATTTGAAAAAAGCTAGTAGGAAGCTTTTCGCAAAAATCTGTATTTGATATAAAGGAAGAGCTTTTCTTTAATTATCTTCTTTCTTTGAAAAATATTAATTTCTGAGCTATATTTTTCAATATTTTCAGATTTTTAAGCTTTAAGCTTTTGAAAGCTCCTTACAACATATATAGTAACGCCTCTTATCAAAATCGCACAATCGAATAATAAATTAATTCCTCAAAATCCATCATTAGCTTCTCAACAAGCCTATACAGCAACGTCAAATATGCCACCGCTTCCACCGACCAAACAACCAAATGAACTGTCTGTCAAGCTGTCCGGTCCCATAGCCATTCCGACTGACTGGCTGACTGATGCGCCATAATGACATCACGTACGTAACTAATTTAACCACAATCCCACCGAAAATATGTACACAAAAATAAAAACGAATAAAATTGAAATCATAACACATACAAACGTACGTGACACACACGGGGAAAATGCGGAAAGCATAAAAACGCAAAAATCAATGTGTCTGACCGCTTTTGTTGTCTGCGCAATTTTTATTACCCATACCCCCGTTGAGCCCCAATGTGGCAGCTGCATGCATAAATTCACAATTTGTTGTACAATATGTGCGAATATGTATGTATGTGTGTCTGCGGGTTGGCATATTTGACGTGCTGCTAGCATATGTCCAATAGGAACCGTGGTAGCGCTGTTTGCTGTTGTTGTTGTGTCATTGTGCACTTGTCACTGGCTGTCAATTTCAATTTTGACATTTATTAGTCTGCTATACTCGAACGGCCAGGCAAATGTACGCACACATACAAACACAAGTACATAGTTGTATATATCGCTGGAATGTCATCGTGTGTCCTTACGTGTATAATCCTATTGTATGAGTTCACACAATGCGGCGAATTCATCACCATAATACCGCACAATTTGCTCAATCATTGGCGATCGTCATCACTGCTTGCATTCAGCGAAATTATTCATACACTTCAATTATTCATTCAAATCGTTATTACCGTTAGACATACGTAAGCAATTTATGTATGCATGTTTACAACACAATAAACCGTTGGAAAACAGTTATGAATCAGTGGTTGCGGTTATAACGAGGTGAGTGAAACTGCTTTAGAGGTGCGACGAAGATTTAATGGTGTAAAGAAGGCCGATACACGGACCTATCAGGTTCATAATTGTTGCACAGTCAATCGTGTTTTTCATAACATTGGCTTACCGTTTTGCCGTCTTGACCTCCCAAACGCGGGACAGTCAAGAAGGACGTGTTGAGTACTTTCTACCTCATCTTCTTCCAAACAGCTTTTGCAGACGGCATCTGGTAAGATAACCAATGTTACAGCATGTACGCCAACAGACCACTGGCCGGTTAAAAGCCCCACAACTAGAGAGATACTAGAGTCTTTGAGGGCAAAGAGATCGCTAGATCTCTCGCGATCAATCTTGGGCCAAAAGGCTTTTGCGACTGCGCAAGTGCTGATGGTTTCCCAGCATTAGCCAAGCTTCCGCAAAGCCCAGCTATCCAGTAGTAGAACTAAAGAGGATGAGGAAGCACCGACCGATTCTACCGATAATACCTAGGGACCTTTTCTTGCTAGGTCATCAGCTTTGCAAATTCCTGCGATTCCGCTAAGGCCCGGAGCTCATACTCGTCTTAATACAAAGACGCTGAATGCTGTTGATAGCAATGTTAGGCACCCTTCGTCCAACCCTGAACGCACCGTTAATGAGCTCAAAGCTAGTACCGCCGCTTTGCTATCTGAGTGAATGGTCACCTCTCAAAAGGAGGCCGCACTCCGGAGCAGAAAATCTACTGCTACCTTAATGACTGCAACCTTAGCCTGAAAGACACTGCAATTGTCAGGAAATCTGAAAGTGGAGTCGATAGATGGCTCGCGACAGTAAACCCCTCCACCAGTCTTCCCCCCAAGCTTTGACCCAGCCGTAAAGAAGCTCACTGCCCCTCTCCTCAACTAACTTTTTCCCAACCATAGCCCCCTCGTCCATATATGGGCAGAGAAGAAGCCTCCAGAATTCGGTTTGGCAACTCTATGGTCCAGCTGATCCGGTATGCAGTAAAGGTGTGTCGGGATATCCGAGGCTTCAGATACGCGTTCTTTTAAGAACCCAGATTCCTTGAGTCTAATAACCACATTTGCGGCCATACACCTCCCGGCGATAGCGTTAAGTGGTTAGAATGGACTTTAGTCTACCACACATGCTGTTGAGCGCAGCCCGTTGGACACTCTCGAGTTTCTTTGTAAGTGTGGTCTTCTATAAAGCCCTTCACCCCATTGTAAGTGTGGTCTTCTATAAAGCCCTTCACCCCATAAAGACTCCGCAGAACAATATTGCTAATGGCTTCTCTGCAGCAGTATAGGGCAATCGAAGTCTTTATTGCTCTCTCTTCGATATTCCTTTCAATCACCCTGTCGCACAGAAGAAGTATTTCCGACACGGGGTATTCATAGGTTTACGTCGAGAAAACTCCAGTTTCTTGAAAGCGACACTCAGCAGTATTTGCCTGGTTACATGGGTAAAAACTGTCTTGGTTTGTCTCTGGTGAGACTTTGGAGATTATCTGTCAAACCGTTTCATTTTTAATATTTTCGGAAAAAATTTTACTTAAAGTAGTCCAAAGATTTGTATTACGCAGGATCCTTTCCAACTTTTCCTCTCTTTTGAGCTCACACTGAGTATATTGCCACTGCTTCTACTTTACAGCGAACAAGTTAAAGTGCAACAGTTCTGTAATGTCAATATTTTTAAAGACATTCTCTAACTTCTAGCAAAATAAATACTTACTATATCCATTAAATATTTCTCTCCTCGCATTTCTAAAGTGTGCGCCGTTGACTTTATTTATTTAGTTTCAAAACTGGCTACCATTTTGTTAGTGCTTCCTTTCAATCAAGCTTTCGGCTGCTCCTTTTAAGTTCATTTGTCGCAGCGTCGCTTTACCAACGTCTGCGGCGTAAAGTTTCCGCAGTTGACATGTTTACATCCGTCTGCGCTCACCTCCAACACAACTCAGCAACTTCGTTGCACCTTACCTTGCACTACTCCTTACCGTTTTGGGCTCTTAAGCTCTCGCTACGCCGCCCCCAATAAAGATCTATGGCAATTTGAGCTGATTTTTCTTTGCCTTGTAAATTGCTAGTTTTGTTAAAATTATACGCTGCAAAGTCAAAATATAAGATTCGACTCGACGAATTATTGTTGCCTGTCTTTTGTCAAATTTCTGCTTGGCTGAGTGTGCTTTGTTGTTGTGCGTCAATGAGAGGAGTGATTTAAGTAACTGAGGAATCTTTTGACAGCTGCAGTCATAGTAGGAAAAGTTGTGACGCTGATTCTGCAGTCACAACACGCACACAGTTAGACATACAAACAAATATTTGCACAAACACCACCAAAAGTCACCGAGTCACCAAAATCAGCTCGTTTTCAAAATTTGGGGGGCATGCGTGGAATTGGAGTTTCTCACTGGTACCAGTTGCAATCCACCCTCTCGCCGCTCCACGCCGCTCCACGCCGTCAACCTCATCAATACAGCTTTGCTATTTTGAAGTTGAAGTCGCTCACCTGCTTTCGGTGTTTGTCAAGGGTCTTTGTGTGTGTGCCTTTTTTGTTCGCGTTGGTGTGAGTTGTCATGCTCTGTAGTGGCTGTTGTTCGTTAGTGGGGCTCTGTCGCATGCTGCTCACACAGACTCATACATATTTATTATTTACTATATAATTCTCTCCGCTGCGGCTGTGGTTGTGGTGTGGGTGACTCAGGTAATTTTTCGGGGGTTTAAAATTTACAAACAACCCTATCAGCACACTTTTGCGCGGCACTGTGTTCTTTGCTGCGACGTTGTGCGCGCGTCAGCGCGTCTGATTTTGACATTTGTATGTTGACAATAAATTATGGCTGCTCAAAGACCGAAAGTAAATATTTTTTTGCAAAAAAGTTGAAGTTGAAGTTCAGCTTTAATTCCTAGACGGTCAAAAAACTAATTTCGTGAAAGTACGTGGCTTGAAATTTTAAAAAAAAAAAGTGTGAATAAACTGTTAATATTCTGAACTGTTTCCTTATATATACCATATATTGACTACACAGTATAGAGAGCATCCACATTTCAATGAGCCATACGGTCCCAACTCGATTTTGAGTTGTCATCTTACTTCTCACCTTACTTCTGGGTTCATATTCCATCTAAAAATTTAAGAAGCATCTCTGATTACCTGTCACTCTAAAAAAGTTATTTAAATGAGAATTTGTAGCCCCAGACCTAACAATTTATATTAATTTTTATACACTGAACAGGGTATATTAAGTTTGTCACGATGTTTGTAACACCCAGAAGGAAGCGTCGGAGACTCTATAAAGTATATATATAAAAGATCATTATGTTGAGCTGAGTCGATTTAGCCATGTCCGTTTGTCTGTCTGTCTGTATATATACGAACTAGTCCCTCAGTTTTTAAGATATCCTTTTGAAATTTTGCAAACGTCATTTTCTCTTCAAGAAGCTGTTCATTTGTCGGAACGGCCGATATCGGACCACTATAACATATAGCTGCCATACAAACTGAACGATCGGAATCAAGTTCTTGTATGGAAAACTTTCACATTTGACAATGGATCTCCACCAAATTTGGTATATATTATTTTCTAAGGCAAAAATGTAATCTCCGAAGAAATTGTTCAGATCGGTTAACTATAACATATAGCTGCCATACAAACTGAACAATCGGAATCAAGTTCTTCTATGGAAAACTTTCAAAAAAAAAAAATTGCAAAAATGTAATCTCCGAAGAAATTGTTCAGATCGGTTAACTATAGCATATAGCTCTAATACAAACTGGACACTGTGGAGAATTTTTGAAAAACAATAAAGCGATTTTTGATGATTAAACTTAGTCCCTTTCTCGAATCCAAAAAATATAACAGCCAACCTACGTACGGACTCGATTTAATTTAAAGCCTTCCAATAAAAATTTCTATTTGGAAAATATCCAGTAAGCACTCCTACGACTGCAGAAAGATGAGTTTTGCACGCAGTGTAGTAAATTTTGTAGGTGGCAGTCGTGCAGAAGCTAAGCATCGACCAACGTCTGCCAAGCGCACATGAGGTTCATAGGTCCAGAGCCAGAGACAGAGCGCAATATGACAACGTATATACGACTTCTTTCCGATAGCTTGAAGACTTCCCTTTCAACTTTAGCTCCCCGCTTCGGGCCACACAGTTGTTACGCATCTTATCATCATCTTATCGCCTCAAGAGAAGCCTATGAAAATGAGTGGCCCAGTTTTAACATACTGGGTGAGGGTTTCTCTAAGAGTTGTTTTATGAAATAACCTATAAAATACCAAAAAGCTATTGAACAAAATGGTATATATTATATGCATATAAAACCAAGTAAGCACGAGCTAAGTTCGGGTGCAATCGAACATTTTATACTCTTGCAATTTGTAAGAATCACAGCCAGGGAAATACTTTAAGATGTAAAACGTCAACAATGGACCGAAATCTAAGCAATTATATATATATATATACATGCACTGATTGACATGTTCAACATAAGGTTTGTTAGAAAAAAAATTATTGTATGCAGAGTATGTGAGTTGGGTTAGATTGACCTTATTTTAGGTATTAATTATTATCATGCCACCTACTAAAAAAAAATGTTCTCCGGCTTTCATTTCAAAGTCAGCCGGATGTTCGAAAATCCTGGTAATAGTTATATGGAAGCTAGGTCAAGTTCTCGCTCTATTATATCTGTTTTAGGCACAAAAATACGCTGTTAAGAACAAAACATGTTCCGTAACTTTCATTGAGATAACTCAACTTTTGGTCGACATATCCAACATAAAGTTACCAGGAAGTTCAAAAATCTTTGTATTAGGTATCATTATGTATATTATTTTATTTTATTTAATTTGACTTAACTTAATTTAATTTAATTTAATTTAGTTCATTTAATTTAATTCAATTTATTTTAATTTAATTTAACTTAATTTAATTTAGTTTATTTTAAATTTTAAATTTTAAATTTTAAATTTTAGTTTAATTTAATTTAATTTAACTTAATTTAATTTAATTTCATTTAATTTAGTTTTATTTAATTTAATTTAACTTAATTTAATTTAATTTAATTTAATATAAATTAATTTAATTTAATTTAATTTAACTTAATTTAATTTAATTTAGTTTAAGTTAATTTAATTTAATTTAATTTAATTTAATTAAGTTTAATTTAATTTAATTTAATTTAACTTAACATAGTTTAATTTAATTTAATTTAATTTAATATAATTTTATTTTATTTAATTTAATTTAGTTTAATTTAATTTAATTTAACTTAATTTTATTTTGTTTTATTTTATTTTATTTTTTCATTCTATTAATTTCCCCATGAAAAAATACATGTTACTCATACGCACCGTCATCCACAAAAGCTTCGGGACGCTTTGATATTATTAACATAATCAGTTTGTGGAAAGCAACCGAGTTTATGAAAATATATTCAGCTTTTGTTGTATAGTTTTTTTTTTATTTTAATATTTGTGTAGGAAAATCTAATATTTTTTTAAAGAAATCTAGTTTCTAAATATATAGTACATAGAGACATTTTCCTTTAAACTCGTTAAAAACACATACACGTTTACCCCCAGAATTTCATAAATAATTACGCACTTTTTTAACCAAAAACTTTTTAGAATATTTTAAAATTTATATTTTCATTTGTAAGTTTAAGTTTACGTATGTATGAATAGGTGTATTTAATTCACGTGGCATAAAAAAGACAGCTGTTGCATTGTGAATTTTTAGGCGCAAGAAGCTGACAAACTTTGCTAAGCTGTAGAAGAATAATTATAATTAAATACACTGTAAGAAAAAATATTCCCGTTTCAGAGCCAATGAAAGAGAGTTAGTGGTAGTAAAAAAGTAAGCTTGACGAAGAAAATAGAGCGAGCAAAGCACGAGCTCGAAGTGAAAAGCAATTTTGGTCTCAAACAATTTGCCTTGAAGTTTCGAACGATTGGTCATCAATAAACTAATATAGGAACAGCTCGGCCGCATTTCAAGGCATGGATAATTTTTTTTACAGACACATATCATCAAATTTTCTGTTCTTAGGGGAAAACGAGATGCCGTAGTCATCATCATCATTGTAACAGTAATGGTACTTGTACAAGTATGTCACTAAACATCGAGTCTGTCTATAACTCTGCTGCGTAGAGCAAAATAGCCAGTGTGGTCGATATTAGACGCAGCCGTTTCTGCTGAGTCAGTCATCTGATTTTGACCATCAGCCTGCTAAGTTGTTATTTTAGACGCCTTTTCTGGGGGTGTCCAGGTAATTGTCAAACTTTTGTATTCTTAGGGTCTCTGTTGCTATCCTTATGTCTATTATAATAGGAACATGCTTCCTTGTTACCCAGTTACTTACCCAGTTATCCAATTGATCCAACACACCGCAGAACCCATTAACGAATCAATCCTTAGGCTCGACAATTGTGAAAAGATTTGTCTCAGTAATAAAGAGTCCACACTTCTTAGTTGGTAGTAGACAGGTTTAGAATATTTGTTACAAGAAGGCGGGATTGGCAGATATCTAATACATACATATTTTTAAAATTTTGTGAACCATTGAGAAGAATTTTGAACTCGAGCTTGGTAAATGGTATTAAAAAACGTCTGCATGGTCATAAAACAGGGATAAATCCTTTTCCATTTTATTTTCTCCAAGTGTACGGCAAGCAAATGTTAGCTTGATGACGCGTGCCCACATGCCGCCTTGCATACAATTTATTTAGACCTATTCAGGCGCAAACTTTTTCATGTGACAAAACTTATGCGAAGCGAGCGCAAATGTGCAACAAATGTTGAAACAAAAGAAACATGGGAATCTGGGCGAAAAATGAACAAGCTGTCAATTTTTGACAACTTCAGCACAGCCGCAATGCACGCATACACACACACACACACACTTGCCAAGAAATTGTGAGTAAAAACTTTGGCAACTTTAGTATTTTGCAGTTTTTCTTAGGCAACAAACAGCAAAAAGTCACTGAGAAACATATGATGACGTCGCTAAATATACACACGTACGTATGTGCGTATTGAAGGCAGAAAATGAGTTGCAACTTGTGTTAGCGCCTAAAAATATGCCCAACACGTACACATGCCGTAATTAATTCGTACGTGAAAATGTAAGCGTGTTGTGGGGAGGAATGAGTGCTACATTTTTTGAGATTTATGTTTGCTTGTGTGTGTCAGCAGTGCAGAAAAGTAGCTAAAATTAAGCAAAGTAAGCGGTAGGATGCGAACCGGATGTGAGCGGCGTTAAGGCAACGACAAGTTGCCATGAAAATGTGTGGCAAATGTGTGGTTGAAGAAAAGAGCAAAGAATTGCGCAGATGTGTTGATTTATCAACAATAATGCTTTTGCATGAAATGTACTATATGTTTATATGTATATAATAAAATATATATATATTAGTATATGCTTTCTATACAGAAAACTTAAGTATTTCGAATTTTGTTTAAGGTAGTCTAGTAACTTGGGCTCAAAAAATCTAAACATTTTTTTTTTGCTTACTTTGAAACTGTGAAAATTTCAGCCAGAAATTTGAAATATTTCGAGAGTTATAGCGAGTTTCCTAGAGCGCCTCGGAGTCCTCTCTCTCAGAGTTGTTGAACTTAAAACGCATTTTTCTGAAAACATTGTTTTTCTGGTCGGCCCGGGTCCTAACTTTTTTTCTACTGAACCGATTGCTTTCAAATTTTAACAGACTGCTCTACACACTTACAGTTCTCGTCGGAACAAATAAGAATTTTTTCAGCCCTAACTTTTTATTTTACAACCCTTTCTTTGCCAAAAAAATAATTTTTTTTTTTAAAGTCCTCCATTTTGTTATTTACTCTTGAAATTTTACTTCAGTGGTTCCAACCAGAATGAAATGTCTACAGATTAAGAATAAACAAAAATATTTGATTTCAGATTACATCAAGAGCCAAGCTCACCCGGGCCACCCACGTGCATTTTTTTGAGGTTCCAACTACGAGTGACAACAGTAATAGTAATAAAGTATTAAATTTTTTCAAATATATTTTTTATTTTTATTTTCAATATGTAAATAAAAATACTCAAAATATTCAAAATAATTCATTTTTATTTTCTTATAAGAAACCACCCTCCAAAGAGGTCATGTAAATAGGCATAAGTCACCAGACTACTACCTTAAATACTGCTACTAGCAGCTAAAATTTTTAATAAATATTATTTTTGAGTTATAAGCATAGGGTCAACAATTCCTACTGCGTTCCTTTCTCATATAGGGCATAAGGCTGCTGACAATATTGTGTAAATGAGAGAACGTTTTCTAAAACTTAAAGGATACGGCTGCTATATATATTTCTGGCCTAATAATGAAAATAGGAATATTTATCAATGAAAATTCCTTTATAGTTTTTCAAAATATTCTCCATCAAGATTTATATACTTTTGTATGCGCTCAAACCAATTTTCGAAGAACTTTTTCCACTCCGATTGAGACACCTCCAAAATATGGTTTTTGAATACTTCAACAGCATCTTCTGGCGACGAAAATCGTTGACCACGCATTATTTTCTTGATGTGTGGGAATAAAAAGAAGTCTTTGGGTGCCAAGTTAGGGCTGTACGGCGGATGACCCATCAATTCGACGTTTTGGCCGGTCAAAAAGGCGCTGGTTTGAGCCGATGTGTGAGAGCTCGCATTGTCATGGTGCACAATGATTCCTATTCTCTTGTTCGTTTTTCGAATTTCTACGAAGACTTTAGGCAAACAAATGGTGTTGTGCCACTCAGAATCGACCATCCTACGTTGCTCAAGCGGAACAGTCGCTACATGACCAGTTTTGCCGAAGAAACAGGCGATCATTTGCTTCAAAGTGCTTCTTCCACGAACAACTTTCGTTGGATTTGGCTCGTCTTGGAAGACCCACACGGTCGATTGCTGTTTTGTTTCGAGCTCATACGCATAGATCCATGATTCGTCAGCTGTGACGATCTTATAAACGTCTTTTGAAGCACCGCGATTGTATTTTTTCAGCATTTCTTTACACCAATCCACACGAGCCTTTTTTTGAGCGATTGTCAAATTGTGCGGGATCCAACGAGAACACACCTTTTTTACGGCCAGGTGTTCATGCAATATCGAATGTATGCTGGTGGGAGAAATGCATAGGCATGCCTCTATCTGAAGGTATGTTACATGACGATCTTGCATTATCAGTTCACGTACGGCATCGATGTTTTCTGGCATAAAGGCGGTTTTTGGACGACCTTCACGGAATTCGTCTTTGAGCGAGCGTCGGCCACGATTGAATTCGTTGTAACAGTTTTTCACAGTGCTATAGGATGGTGCTTCATAGCCATACAAAGATTTTAGTTCATCGATGCACTCTTCTCGTGATAATCCACGTCGAAAGTTGTGAAAAATTATTGCACGAAAATGTTCACGAGTTAATTCCATTTTTTGGCCGAGATGAATTTTTTAATACCCTGTAAATAAAACAATTCACGATTAAATGACAAAACGTGCTGAGTGATGTTATGCTAAAAAATGTCAAACTTTTCAAAGGAAATGTCAGATTGCACCTAGCAACACTTAGTCTTGCCTAGGCCAGAAATATATATAGCAGCCTACGTAGTGTCTCTTGAACAATTAGAGATTTGTCTGCCTGCAAGCTCTACAACTGCTGTCTCTTCAATTATAAATTGGATCACAGGGCAGCGCAAAAAACCCTTTAAAGTCACCCTTTCGATCAATCAAGAACTCTTTTGACGTCTCGTTCAACCAAGTTTTAAATACATTATAGCTCTGAGAACGGGAATAATCACAAAATGGACATACAAAATATTTTATTATTCATTAATATTTTTTTGTCGCAATATAATAAGAAAGAAATAATAAGAAACCTATAGAGCGTAATTTTTGCTCGTCAAGAGAGGGATCTGCTTCACAACGTAGCACTTTCTGATAAGAGTTAAGGCTGCTTGTTCTCCAGGCTTAGTTTTTTGCTGGTATTTGTGCCGTTACTTTGAACTTATAAAGATAAAAATATGTATTTATTTTACTATAATACTAATTTACTTCAATTCTTTAGTCGGATCAAGCAGCTTTTACAAGATTTTAATCACTGTTTCACCCACAAAATCTCTTAATTTATAATTTAAAATTCTATTGTTGTTGCAGACAACTTGAATATTCGATTTACGCTTTAGTTATTGCCTTTAAACTGCGCGCGTTTTATTACCTCTGGCACACTGTGGCTCTCCGCACGCTATTTTTAGTTTCAATTTGCAGTTGTTGTTGTTTTAATGCTGTCGTGCTTTGTTGCGAAACATCAAAAACACAATCGAAATGTAATTATGCGCTAAAGCACAGCAGGTGGTCCACAGCAAGCACATAAATTTGCCAAATTCTGAAGTGGTTGTAGCATACTTCTAGGCGGCGCCATGTATGTAACACACTAAGCGCTGTTGTCTTTTGTGCGCCTTTGTTTTTCGCTTCTACAAGTGTGTGTAAATGTATGTAGGTGTGTCTGCTGCAATTATGCAGACACTTTACTTTGTTGCTGTTAAACTCACTTTGGCATTAATTAAAAATAATTTGATTAAACGCAGATTTTCATTTAGCAGGCGATGAAATGAAATGATGATTTGAAAAGGGTTAGGGGTTAAAAGCGTATGTCTTAGCGGGCTGTAAGTGGAGACTAGTAAGAGTTTGGGCGTTATGTGTGATTGAGTGAGTATACTATTGCATTAGGCCTTATAAAAGCTGTAAAGGTGTTGTCTAGTGTTTTGTTCGTTTTCGAAATTTGTACCTTAGAAGCATATTTAAAAGTTTTAGGCACAATATTCTACATATTATGAGTATCAATTGGTGAAATTTTCTATTGTTTGTTTTTGTATATCGCGATAAGCGTCAGTATTCAGAACTTACAATGAATTTCTATAGTCAGTGCAGAGTTGATTCAAGGAACTGATGTCATAGGTGTTGTTGTTAGACCTAAACTTTAAAGACATGGTTAAACACTGTGTGACTGGCAGCAGATATTGGATACGGCCTGGGTTAAGGAATCGTTCTTGATAATTTTGTCACTCAAAAATCATTTCTTGTGCTCAGATTCCAAGCAATCGCACGCTGGTGGAAATCGTCAAAGCTGCAGCCTTTAACACACAAAAATGGTGTTGAAAACTGCCAGCTCTGCAACAAATCGTTATTTCGCACTTGATAACTTCTATGTAATTATAAACAATGATTGCAAATTTTTTGTGCTGCAAAGGTGAACCATCAGGTTGATCATTGATTATATGGTAATACTGCAATAAGATCTCCTTCAGGCGTAGTGAAGTGTTTTACATATTATTACCGTTATAAGAGATTTTCTTACACTGTAAAATACACCTAATACACCTCAAATATACATACATATGTGGTATAGCTTCAGGAGTCACCTAATACACCTCAAATATAAATATGTAGTATAGCTTTAGGAGTCAACACAATCTGTACCTCACTGGAAGGTGAGTAGAGACATTATAAGTGATTGTGAAATGGTAAGCTCTACAACCACATAATTTGTAATGAACTGCCAAGCCGGTAACGTAATAGGCCAGAGCAATAGCCCCTGATATGGTAAAAAGTGGAAACCGTCAACGAGAGCATCGAAATCCCAGCAATAATATATACAGTTGAACTTCCCTAACTCGAATCACCATAGTTCATAAAAAAATTTCGAGTTAGAGAGACTTCCAGTTATTGAAGGAAATTTGTATAAAATTTGACGTCTATTGGCGACTCAAAAGTTTGAGAGGAAATGTGGATGTCAAGTATAAAAGTAACTGATTTATTCAATAAAATATTTGTTAATAAAACGAAAATCATAATACATAGAGTATGTTGTATATGAGAGTTGGGGTAGTATCGATCAACCGATTTTATCTATTTTTGCCAATAATACATACTATTAATATACCAAATACCAAAAAAGATGCTCTCTGGATTTCATAAAGTACCTCACATAACTACAATCAGCAGTCATCAATCATATGGAGTACTCGTAAAGTCACCTGGATGTTATATGTATGTTTGTTCTATGGGTTCTAGGTCAAGTTTTTGCCCAATTTAACTATTTTCGGCACAAAGATAAACTATTATCAGTAAAACATGCTCTCTCATTTTCATTATAGAGATAACACACAGGCCGTTGTGCGCAGTATAACTTCACCTGGAAGTTCGAAAATCGTTGGGTTAGGTAAATGGCGACTAAGGAAAGTATTGACACAATTTATCACATTTCTGAGACACAGGCAAACCATTGACAGGAAAAGACTATCACTGAATTTCAAAGCTTTAAAGCCCGCTTATACTATCGCGAATGTAAAATTTAATGATACTGGTTTAACCTGGGAGGAGTGATCTTTCGATTTCATCCATTTCCCCACTGTTGGTAGAAGCTCTTAAAATATTTGTGTTGAACAAATTTGGTTATTGTAGGTGAAAGAGATAGGTACATTAAACTTGTAAGAGGGTGAGGAGACGCCCATTTTTTTTTTTTTTTTTTTAATTTTCAGCCCACAAGTGTCTTGCCACTGCTAATTTTTCTAATCAAAGCGAATACCAAATTCCGTGGTGAATACTTAATTTCCAACACACATATATACACATTGGATTGCCTTTGAGTCAACCATTTTTCCTCTGACAATTCCTTGGCCGTCTGCCAGCCATTTCAATTAATTTCTGAAAATGTCTGAACACTTTTTGTATAAATTGAAATCAGTTTGGCGAATTTCTTTTATCAAAACGAGACTTACTGAAAAAGTAAGCGCAAAACAGCAGCCCAACAAATAGCGGCTCATTTTGTATGCTCTGCGTCTACGACCGGGCACACACGCACGACTGACTTTGTTGATAGATAGGCGGCGTCGGTGTTTTGACTTGTTGTTGCTTTTTGTGCTGATCATTATATTTCTTTTGAAGACCGCATTACTACTCTTTATAGCTACCCTAATTATGTGCAACCTTTTTTGAGTCGGGTCAGCATGGCGCGCGCCCATCACATGTTGAGCCCGTAATTATTGCTGTGTGTGACCTGCAATTGTCAGACAAATAAACTTATTTGCTTTATGTGACTTTTATATGAATTATTTCTATGCATTACCGTTTGTATTTTTGTATATAACAACAACATTAGCACAAATGTCGTGGGGAGAGTGTAGATGCTGCTGTCAAATTGACAGTTGACGTATTGCCCACACCCAATTGGTTGTGTGGTGAAATTAAATAATTAAAATATTGTGTGGCGGAAATTTGTATGAATTGTTCGGCTTTCATTATTTGTTTTACTACAAATATTTAATTGACGATCGGAACGTGATTGGAAAATTAAAATAAAATATTTTTTAATGAAATTGAATATCAAGAGCAATATTAAAAGAGGTCGTGGCAATTATATATTGCAACAGCAGCAATGAGTGCAAAAAAACTTACGCAGAAAAGTCAGAGAGGGAAGAAAAACACTGCCTTCTTATATGAAAATAAATCAGGTTGCCCTGATGATGAATTCACCTCGGAAGCAACTTTCTGAAATAAGTTTCTCGCGAGCATACAATTTTTTAACTTAATCGTACAGGCCCAAATAACACTTTGGAATTATTTGTGTTGTAATGTGCTGTGGAAATTCTCAATTCAACTTACCATTAATACAGTCTTCGACAAATCGGTTTCCTTACTTATAATAAAATATGTAACATCACTAAAGTTCATAGGGTCATACAAAATTTCAATGTTCGGAGATGGCAGCCCAAAATAATATATGGCAATTTTAAGTTATCTGGTCAAAGAAAGAGTTTGCTCTAGTAGAACTTGAGCTTGATAAATCGGTTGTTTGAGGTTTGCATAGCGACCCAAGGTTTATTGTGTCCTCTCCTAAGTCACAACGTCTCACTTAGTCCCAGCATATTAATAAGTTCCAATATACTGCTAAGTGCTATATGCCATAGTAGTCCACTATCGATGGTTCATTCAATCTCAAAGTCTTCCAAATATGTAACTGATGCAGCTGTCATCACGCAAAACTATAACTCCAACAGCTTTTGAGAGGAGGACCTTACAGAGAGCGAAAATTTCTCTAGACATCATACGATTTACACTTTTCAGAAGCATCTTGCGACTGCTCAACTGCTGTCCGCAGTTTCTGAGGCTGTAGTACCTTTCCTAGTAAGATAGTCAGCCTTATAGTTTCCTGAAATATCGCTACTCATTACCAAACATGAAGAGTTAAGTCATCCTTCCACTAATCTTGAACACATGGTCAGAGAATTCAATGCTAATGCCGTACTATCGAAATGGAAAGACCCCACTCTGAAAGATTCTGCAATTTCGACCAATAGACCTACTGCTAACTTTATGACAGCCGTCACCTCCGCTGAGAAAACGCTGCCGTAGTCGAAAACTCGAAACGCCATCTCATCAGATGTTGTCATCGTACATGCCTCTGCAACATAAAGCAAAAAAGTTATAATGAGAGACTTGTAGAGGTTGGTCTTGGTTCGTCGGGAGAGGACTTTACTTCTCAATTGTCAAGTTTTCAAAGCCGTATTAGTTTTGCGAAGATAGCAAATTCAGGCAAAGCGGCATAAGGCAGCTCCTTTTCGAGGTGTCAAAAGCAGCTTTGACATCAAAGTATGTCGGTGTGTGTGTCGATCCTCTGTTTATGGGTCTTTTTCTAGATTTGAAACATGGCGAAATCTTAATATTTAATCTAATCCGTTGTTGATTTTCCAGGCCTAAAGCCGCACAGTTAAGATCCAATCAGTTTGTTGACTTTAATCTTTCACACAATACGCTCGATAGAACCTTATATGCGAAGTTGAGGAGTCTTATCCCACGGTAGTTGGCGCAGATTGTGGTGTCTCTCTTTTTATGAATTAGACCAAGCACACTTGAATTCATGCGAGGATATTTCACAAAGAAGCTGACGCATGCTCCTTTTTAATACTTCGCTGCCGCATATGAAAAGCTCGGCCTGTAATTCAAGACCCCCGTCGCTTTGTTGTTCTTCAGACGGATAATTGCTATTCGAACTTCTCCACGGTCGGCCAATGGAACATCTGCTTCATGCCAGGTGCCATTCAACAAGCTATAGAGGTATTTCCTCCATTATTTCAGTATGCTCTGAGCATCAGTCACTAGATCACCGCTTGGGGTTCTATAAGTGTAAATGTGGAAATAGACTTCTTGCAAAATAGGTTCAGTTGAACGCTTATAGAAGATGTGTACTCATTTCTATCAGTAAGCTGTACCGAGAGATCACTAAGTAGACTATTTTGACTTACGAAAACATATCTTTTCCTTAAAGTAATAGCAAATAGCACAGTTTTGGTTGAAGCTGCTTTCACAAACATCTCTCTTCGCCAAGAAGGTAAAATCAGGTAGATCAAAAGAGTGTTTTTTTATTTGATACCCTTAGGTTCTTGAGTATCATATTCTATGAACTTTTCGATAACAAAAGTATATTTGTATATATATAAAAGTAACTCCTTGTTCCTCCTCTTCCGATACTGACTCAAACTATCCAGGTTACATATTTAAATGAGCTGCGAAGATGAAGCGGACAAACTTTAACGACAAAATTTTGCGTAAAACGAAAAATATTCCCCTCCATCATTCTCATCCATATTTACTTGTTCGCAGAAGAGTACTTCCGTCTTTTGTCCCTCCTCAACAAAAGAACACACAACGCTTGTGAATATTTAAGCTAATTTTATTAATGCCAGCAATTTATTTCGTCAGCGCCAAACAACTGCAATAACAGCCCCTTGCAGCAGCTGTCTGCAATTGTGGGAGCGCGTATGGAGTAACGGAACTCTTCGCGTTGCCAATACACGTGGTGTACTTCGGAAGAAAGGAAAATATCGCTGCAATATTTTCGCTTCGCAGGCAATTAAATATGAAATATGATTAAGGAGTCACAGGAAGAAGAAGTAGAACAAACTGAAGAAGAAGAAACTGAAGAAGAAGAAACAAAAGTAGAGGCAGAAGAAAGTAAATAACTCGAACACAACTGTAAAGTGTTGAGGCAAAGAAAATGCAAAAACAATTACTGAGCTCCCCACTCCACCACACAACCAGCGGTGAAGTAGGGTGAAGTGGGTAATCGAGTGGCTAAATGAGGTGCAAATGAGTTTGATAAACGCCATGAAGGCGAGCGCAGCTGTGCACTGCTACGTGTATATGTAAGCGTATGTAATTTATATAAAAACGAAAATATTTTTGGCAACGGAAAGTACTTTCAGAGGTATGTAAGCGGTAAGTGCCAGTGCTGTCATTTGCTTGTTTATTTTTCTTGGTGGAAATGGGTTTCAGCGCTGTGTAATTTAGTTGAAATAGTTAACTAAATTGTTGATTAGAATTTTAAGTGTATATATATATATATATATATAGTGTCTGCACTAAGAACCACCTTTCAAACATTAGTGTGAGATACTGGAAGAGGTATCGTTATTAAAGTCACAAAACCTATTGAAACCGCGGCAAACAATGGCATCCTGAAAGATCATTACTTCACATGAACTTCGAATGTCACACCAACTGGCATTGCTAAAAATCAAAACTGGTCAAACATATTATGCATGGCGCGCGAGCTCGTGATCTTTCAGGAATCTAGAGTTTGACGCGATTTCTATAGCTTCTGTGGCTTTTCTATCGAAATTTCTTCCAGTGTCTCACACGGTGTGGTCCCCAAATGTTTGAACGGTTGCCTTGTTAGTGCGGAAAAAGTGCATAAGAGATTGTTTTCCTGATGCGTTGCTCTTGACATACTCTTGGGAGTAATCTCGATCTGTCAGTTCGTTGTAAAAACATGGATTTATAAAACTCGGTCGTGTTATTGAATGGAAGCCATACACCGCTCTTAGAAATCTCGTTCACTATCCCATTGCCATCGATGCCTTTGTTGCCTGACATCTAGTGGAATTGAAGTCGCTTGCTTTGGGCGACATTCTCCATTATTGTCCTGCTTCTCAAGACACTTCTGACCGATGTACGATGCTTGATTACTGCCTTTAGTTCTGCTTGACTGTCTACGTAGATGTTGACTCTGGTGTCGCCTGCGGATGCATTAAAATTTGGCTTCGGAGCTTTACCAATGGCAAATACCTTTACTTTAAATATACTGGTGTGGTTTGGCAACATAAAGGCATTAGTTCAAAACTCGTCATTGGAGATGAGTGTTTCTTGGATATCCCGAACGAGCCTGTAAACCCTTTCCATTAGCTTCCGGTAGATGGATTTCCATACATCAGAACTATAGCCACAGTACAGCACCGTAGAGCAGAATTAGTCTCACAAAAGCTGTCTAGAATTAGTACATGAGAAATGGAGAAAGCCCACAGGTTGTATCGAACATCTGGCTACAAGCATAAATGCATTGATAGCAGATCATAATAATGTGAAATGTAAGTAGACGCTTACCCGTTACAAGGATGGCAATGCCGTTGCATATGCCATTGTCGTGGAGGTTTTGCCGTCTAAGTTCCTTAACAGTTTACATAGGAGGACTTTCCTGGTAGTTTCAGCTTCGTTCTATTGTGTGCTTACGAGTATACTTCTAGGGTTCAAAATCCAGAAATTTCAAATTGAATGTGGAATGTCTGTTAACATTCGAAAGAATATTCTTTGGTATTTATTTTTAAAAATTCTTTTTTTCAAGTGTTGAGTCCAATTTTCGATAACTCATCGAGCATTTCGCCTGGTAATTGGCAAATGACCCCAGTGACATCTTGTTACAAAGCCTGAACTGAAGCCGGATTGTCCGCATAAACTTTAGTCACACACATCCCCACGGGACAAACGGTGTGATATCACACGATCTTGGTTGGCCAAACGACCGGCTCAAACCGTTAAATTCTGCTCACCTAAGTGTTCTATCAATAAATCTATTGATTTATGCGATGTGTGAGAAGTGGTGACGACTTGTAGAAAAAAATTTTACCGAGAGCACGAGTTTCAATTTCAGTCATAAAATAGTCGGTTTTCATAGCGCGATACCGTTTTTTTCTGTTTTTTTTTTCGTTTTTTTTTCATTTTTTTTTTTTTTTGAGATCGCCGAAAAAATAGCCCTTCGTCGTATAAAATCCGAGTCAATTCCGGTGTGTAGAACCGGCGGTCGATACCGTTTGCCGTTGATGGTTATATTCTCACTGACATCATTTTTGCAGAAATCATCGGTCCGATAATACCATCGGCTCACAAGCCCCTCCAAACCAATGGTTTCTTTTTTTTTTTTTTTTTTGTATGAAATGGTAGCTCTTTAATCTCTTCGGGTTACTCTTCGTCTCAAATTTGTTTACCCAAGCCAGAAATGGACCTCATCAATGAAAAGAATTAGGCTCAAAAACATTGGATCTTCCTGGAACTTTTCAGGAGCCTATAGAGCGAAGCCACATTACTTGGAAAGATCGAGCGGCTTCACTTATTGCAAACGCTATATTTTGTACGGTCTCAATTTAATATATTGACGTAAAATGCGCCAGTCGTTCCATACATCAGTCAGAGCTGCTGCGAATGGCGCCAAATCGACTCTCCACGGTCTTCGTGAACACTCTCAACTAAGGCTGCTATATTTTCCTTACTATATGCCAGACGTGGTCTATTCGATCGAATATTATCCAATAATGAATGCTGGGTCTCAAGATGGGTGTTAGTGTTCTGAATAGTACGTTCAGTAAGCTGGTCTGTCAAAAACGGCTGGTGAAAAACGTGGCTCTACTTGAATAACCCCTATAATACGCAAAGGGAACTAAACATCTGGATTTATTCAACAATTTCTAGTCCTTTTTATGTGACCTGGTCTACGAAAAGGGGGCTTAGGTTTCAAAAAAATAAAAAAAAAAAATAAAAAAAAATATAAAATTGAAAAACAAAAAAAATTGAAAAAATAAATAAAAAATTGAAAACAAATAAAAAAATAAAAAAAAAATGATTTTTTGACACCTAAGCCCCCTTTGCGTAGACCAGATCTCATATGAAGAACAGTTAGCTCAATTTGCCGTTACTCTTATTCATTCCAATACAGTGAGGACGCTATTTACTTGTTGTTTGAAGCCAAATTGCAAATTTCCAAATCCGAAAGCTAAATTTGCTCGCTTCTGTTCCGTTCTAAGTGTTGAAAAATAGTATGCTTTATCATAAAGCAGTCAAGGTTTTATTCTGTATTTAATGCAATATCCAATGGCAAAGCCTTTAGTAAACCTCTGCGGTCTTTGCTGGCAGAAAATCGATGAAAAATTTAATATTGTCAAATATATGTTTATATATATCGATTTGTACGAGTATTTTATGCATATATTTCCTCAATGGAATTTAAATTGCGAACATTTCAAGTTTTTTCTCACATTTCCAGACTCTGCACGTTTTATTTTTTCACTTTCGCCAAGTGTAGCATACTTTTCAGCTTATTGATGTCTGCTTGCAACAAAGTTTTTGCAGACTTTCACTTGCATACAGTTGCAAAGATAACAAATAAATATGATAAAGGACGGTAAAACGAGCGGAAAAGAGTGAAAAGAACATATTTAAAAGAAACTCTCGCACAACAGCGCTGTCACATGATATATATATAAATACGCCAAGTGCGGGTGGTGGCAAGGCGCGCGGCGGTCTGAAGCAGGAATTTGCATAACTGATTTACTTTTTCATGTTTTTTTTTTTTTTGTTTTTTTTTTTTTTTTGATTTTGTGTTGCGTCTGCCATGGAATTTTGCGGTGATTTTTCAACAATTCTCAAAGTCGTTGCAATGCTGTCATTGTTGTTGTTGCTGCTACTTTGGTTGCGCGTTTCGCTGGCGCTGTCTGACACGTGTCAGCCGCATTTTGATATATGCAACTTGCGCCACGAAACTTTCGCCTTATCAGTTTACACAATCCCCTCCGCTCGCACTTCATTTTACAATCCTTTGTATGTCGGTATGAGCGATATGGTGCAACTGGTGGTTTGATCCCACAAGTATTAATTTTCATGGTAGATTTTGCTGCTGCTTGTAAGGCTTAAAGTTGCGGCTACCTTTGAAGAACTAGTGCACTTTGAGACAAAGATTGTCTTTTACTTCTTCACTTGGGTTATTCGAACAACTGACTTCGCTAGCTTGATATAATACTGACCAGATCGAAAAATATAAAGCACTTCCTCAGTCACCGTAAAGTTATTTCATTCTTGACATTACTTTTGGAGACATAACCCCAAATCATTTTTCTATCTGCTTTATTCTAACAGCTCAGGATTCATATTGCTTCCAAAGTTCATTGCCAAATTAGCACTAAATTATGAAAGGAAACTTGAATTAAAAATCTTATTTGAACTTAAAGTACCCACCAACTTGTCTTCGAAACCTTTATAACTCTAGTATGTATATCAACCGAAGACCTCAAAAAGGCTGGTCAGGGTAAAAAAATCTCTTCTAATAAGACCAAAATTTTGGTAACATTACATCAGGTACACTTCCTTTCTAACCTTGGCAATGGACTGAACTTGAACTCATATCTTTGTTAAACAACCGACGCCTTGAAACACTGCCGATCGAATGTCTGATGAGAATTCAAGGTTCTCGATGACTATACCACATACTGACTAAACTAATTTTTCCTATGATTTTAAAGCACTTAGAACTCTACTACTGCCGATCGAACGCCTGATGTGACCTTAAGGCTCGCGATGACTACACTACACCCTTACTGAATCAATTTATCCAAGTCTGTCATTCAAAAGCTCTTCAGATTGTTCAAAATTCTTCATACTCAAAGCACATGAAATTGTACTAAGTAAGTGCATAAGTAGTAACAGCGAGATTTTCATTGGGAATCCTGCCAACCGCAAAATATGCCTAAAGTTCCAGCGATCTACATCAGCGCTACATCGTCTCAATTGAAGAAACAGAAAAAATAAAAAACTGAACTCATTGGCGGTGTTCTTAGCCCGAATTTTGTAAACGAACTTAGTTCAGGGGTCTAGTAACTAAAATTATCCCAGAATTTTATGTTGGGTCACAACAATATGCCAGTTTCGTGCATAGTTGAAAGCTAAGATCTCGAGTTGAAGCAGACAGTATCCAATTTTTTGTATTTCTAAAAAAGTTTAACAGGTTTCAAGGCAACCACTTTGGATGAAATCATAAGGGTGGTGTTTCAAACGATCTCCAAAGCAATCTAGTATATATCTATCATCCCAGAATTTCTTGGCTGGGTCCCAAATTGATGCAAATTCCATTCATATTTGAAAATAAAGATCTCGAGATCGAGCAAACAGCGTATATATATATTGATTATTTGTTGTTGCTCTTTAACTTTTTTGTGAGTGACTTCAATGCACCACGTGTTTGTCATTATAAGTTAATTAAATTGCGGTCACGAGCGCGCAGAGTTGCCTAACAAACATAATTACACGCCCATATAAGCTCTTGCATACAGTGTAAGCCATTATTCTACGTACAAACAAAGCTGGTGGTCAAAGTTGGGTGGCAAAGTGAAGTGGCCAGAAATTATTCATCAAAAATGTTTAGTCGAAATTCGCAAAAGCTCGTGCTCTCGTGCGCTTTGAGCTGTGTGCATGCCTGTGTTAGTGTTAGTCTGTTTGTATGTTAGCAAACGTCTAAGTTTCGGTTTTAGCACAGATTATTATATTAGTGTATGTAATACTTTACCATCAAACTAAGTGAAAATTAATTATTTTTGGTAGCGGAAAATTTGCGACAAAAAGTTACTTTTTGCCACAATTAAATAAGTTTTAATTTTGCGCAAGTGAATTGCACAATTAATGTGAGGTAGTTGAGTTTTCATATTAAAATGACACTCAAATGATTTGGCGGAAAAACTGCGGTATGGACTGAAATGAAATGATTTTTTTTATTTCAGAATTTTGCGAAGTTTTCATTTTATTTTAGAAAATTCAAGTGAGAATTAACGTCTAATTGGAATATATTTATTTAGTTAATTTTTATAAAATAACGGCTGATACAAGGTATTTTTTAATAGCTTTCTTTTGACAGATCACGCTTGTGTCGACATCGCTTCGTCTATGGGCAAATTTTGTTCAGCGAAGAAGAACATTTCTGGTTCAGACAGTATGTAAACAAGCAAAGTTGCCGCATTTCGAAAAATGAGCAAGCTGAAAAGATTCAAGAACTACCATTTCATTTCGAAAAAAAACAACGGTTTGGTATGGTTTTTGAGCCTGTGGAGTCATAGATCCCTATTTCTTAAAATTATGTCGCTGAAAACGTAATCTTCAATAGCGACCGTTATAGCGCCGTGAAAACCGACTATTTGATAGCTGAACTTGAAGCTCGTTATCTCGGCGACAATATGTTTCAAGAAGACGGCGCCACTTCCCACACATCGCACCGATCAATAGATTTATTGGGAGAACACATCGGTGTGCAGATAATTTCACGTTTTGGGCCGGTCCATTGGCCAACAAGATGGTATGTATATCACACCGTAACAATTTTTGCTGTGGGGATATGTAAAATCTGAAGTCTATGCGGACAAGTGTGCTTCGATGCAGGCCTTGGAGCATTAACATCACTTGTGTAATTCGCCAGTTACCGGTCAGAATGCTGGAACGAAGCATCGAAAGTTGGACTCAATGGATGGACCATCTGAGACGAGGCCATGGCCGAAATTTGAAAGAGATAATCTTTAAAATATAAATGGCAAAAATTGTTCTTTCGAATGATAATAAATATTTTCTAGAAAAATTTGAAATTTCAGTGTTTTTTTTCTTTAAAAATCTAGAGAACATCGAAATGAGTGATCCATTTACAATATCTTATTAGGAAAAATTAAGAGGAAATTGTAGAATCGAATAAAAATGAAAAATAGTTTCACCATATGTATAAATGTTTGACAATCGAACCTAATATCTGCTGAATATATAATACCTCACATAAAATGAAAGCAGATTTTTTTATAATTCAATATATGTGACCTGGTCTACGAAAAGGGGGCTTAGGTGTCAAAAAAAAAAATAAAATAAAAAAAAAAAAATTGAAAAAAAAATTAAAAAAATTGAAAATAAAAATAAAAAAAAAAATTGAAAAAAAAAAAATAAAAAAAAAAAAAATTGAAAAAAAAATTTAAAAAAAAAAATGATTTTTTTGACACCTAAGCCCCCTTTTCGTAGACCAGGTCACATATAGAGACGGGGTTATACACCAGAAATTTTGAAATATGTCTGTCTTTATCCTGCCGTTTACCAAACTCATCTGTGGGGTTCTACCCAATAACAACGGGAGGATTGGCAAGGATTCTGCTCTAAATCTGGAAATATATAATCAAATGCAAGTTAGCGAAAATGGCCAAAATATGGCAAGACAAAAACTAAGGACTTATTAAATAGGTCCAGTAAAAGTACATATAGACTAACAGCTACTACTAATGGACAATGGTCATTTGGAAAACACGCGTTATGCAAGGTGTGTTCCAAAATAAACAGGACTTTTTTAATCTAGCGCCCCTAGTCGCGCCATCTATATGTCGACTGGAATAAAATAACGAATCGAACGTTCAAGCCTTAATGATTTATCAAACAACTTGATTACTTCTACTGCTAGAAATATATAAATAGATTTCAGAGGTCTACATTATATTTGAATCGACTTGACTTGCTGTTACCGGCAGTGGGCTCTTCAAAATCGTCGATATACTCAGTTGATTCTCACGAAACTCTTCAGTCAGATCGAACTTATGACAGCTCGAGCCGATTTTAACAAACTCTCTCCACTGCGAGCATTTCTGGGCAGTTTTTGTTGTGGAAATTCTCCGGCAAATTTGTATCTAACTAATTTCATTTTTCAGCGAAAATTTGTTATTTTGTTGAGTAAAAAGATTTAATTACTACAGTTCGTCGAGTTTATCAACTTTGGCGCTCTTCCGCCTCTACATCTTTTGCTATGCCCATCATTTCACTATAATAAACACAAATTAGAATTGATTGGCTTCCTTTTCAAAATACTTTGTTTCCACTTATATACTACTACTTTGTATAGCGCCACCCACTAAATAAGTCACTTTGCCACCCTCCGACCGCGCCAACAACGCTGGTTACACTCCTTTGTCAGACATTACACTGCATCCTGTGTGTCCTTTGCCGTGCGCTGACGTCTACTTTGAAGAAGCACATTAAATGCGCTGCTATCTGTGATAGCTTTGCTTTACCGCCAACAACAACAACAACCAAATAACAACAAAAGTGACAGTTAAACTGAATAATGCCAGCGACGAGCCAACAGCAACGTTCCTCAGCAGCTGTCGCATACTTATTAATCTTCGAGTAGCAGCTTACGCTCGGCACCACTATCGTTGAATTGTCGTATCCTGTCGCTGCAGGATATGCATTTCGCAGTGTTGGCACGCGCACTCACGCATTTGCTCCAATTTACATTGTCAGCGGACGTGATTCTACCAGAGTTACTGCAACGTCGGTGTATTGATGACACTTGAGCGCAACTGAAGACCAGAGTTGCAATGTGGTGGAGGGGGGTGGAGTGTTGAGAACGAAAGACAGGAACATAAGCACTGACATACCTATATTACTCGTAGTATGTATGTATAGTTAAAAGTACATCTTAAATAGTTGAAAGAAACACCTCAACGTCTCTCTGGAGTCTTTGGTGTGATTGCATTTGAGAAAGGAGTAAACGAGTTTTAAGCGAACACATACTTCAGCCTCGAGTTATGTCGTTAAATGAAGTGACATAACTAAGCTGCAAAAGATTTGTGGCAACTAGAGTCCAAGAACTCGTGTGCCAGAATCAAAACTTATTTAAAACTACTTAGAATTATTCGATTTAAAGGTCCAGATTTGCACGCGGCCCTCTCTAATCGAATGCTTGTAGAAATTTATACAATTTAACTTCGCTATATTGGACAAGTCAAGAGGGTTGACTAAAGTACAGATTTATTTCTTCCGCTTTCAGTTTCTTCTGTCTTCACTTAACTCACAACGAAGTTGTTCGGCAACAGCGAGGCAAACCAGTGTACTTGGATGGTCGCATGCTACGTTGCGGATTTTTCAGTTAGAGAAAAATGTAAGAGGAAGATATTTTTAGCCGTCATTTCCTTATTTGGTGGTTCAAGGTCGAATCTATATTAACGAAAGTCCAAATGGCTGTTCCACGGTAAGCACTTGATGAGGTGGTATTCTTTTCTCTTCCTCTTTACTGACGTAGACACCGCTTATCCGGTTATAGCCGAGTTTAAAACAGCGCGACAGTCGTTTTTCCCGTTCACTCTTTGACGCCAATTATAGATTCCAAGCGTAGACAGGTCCTTCTTTACCTGGTCCTTCTTTACCTGGTTTTTCCAACAGTTTGGAGGTCGTCCCCTTTCTCTGCTTCACCCAGCCGGGTTTACGACGAATACTCTCTGAATTGGAGTATTATTATCCATTCGGACGACACTAACTAAAGAGCGTAGCCGCTGTCCCTTAATTCGCTGAATTACTTTATATCAATATCGTCACATATCTTCTACAGCTCATCATTCCATCGATTGCGGTCTTCGCCGTTGCCAATGCACAAAGAACCATAAATCTGCCGAATACCTAGCTCACGAAAACTTGTAACGCCGACTTGTCAAATATTGTCAATAGATTGAAGAAGTGGCACGGTAGAGAGACGTCTTGTCTCGTTTAGTATCAAACGGCTCGGATAGATTCTTACCGATCTTGAATGAGCTTTTGGCATTTCTCAATGTCAGCTTACACTACAGGGCTTAGCTTCTTTGGCAGTTTGCCAGTCAGAATGAAGCATAGAATCAATAAAACACAGTTGTTGAGTGAGAATTTTCTTCCGCCTCGACTGTACTTCCGCCTCGACTGTACTTCGGCGCGTGTGCGTACCGATTGAATTCGATAAATGGCGTTCCTAGCTAACGAACGAGTTGTCTCCGAGCAACTGGAGAGTCAGGACAAACACTTTTGCACGATGTCTTTCTGTGAGTGATGCAATTCGAAGAAGCAGCGTTCGTTTGAGCAGAGATACGCGATTAAATTCTGTATAAAACTCATTAAATCGGCGACAGAGCCGTTTGATTCGATCAAGCAGGCTTACCCAGATGTGACTTTAGCAAGATGTGGTGTGTTTCATTGATCAGCGACCTCTTTCCGACCTTCTATAAAGGTGGCGCCAGGCCGGGAAGAGGTCGCTAAAGCATGAGAAAATATTAGAGATAAGTAAAAATTATGCTCATTGTCGTTTTTAAGGTCAAAGTCATCGTCCACTATGAATTTGTTTCTCCTGGATAAACCGTCAACGCCAAGTTTTACGTGGAAGTCCTCAAGAGATTCAAACGAAGGGTTAATCAGTTCCGATAAGGCATCACAGCCGATTGGAAGTTGCACCATGACAACGCGCCGGCTAACACCGCTTTACTTGTGAACAGCTAACCAAGGCCAGCAGCCCAACGCTTCCACAGCCGCCCTACAGCCTAGATGCTAGCCCGGACTTTTTTGTTTCCTTGTCCGAAAACGCCGAGGCAAGAATTTTAAGACGACAGAGGAGATCCAAGCAGCATGCACCTCGGCTCTCAAGGCTATTCCGGAGAATGCCTTCCGTGACGCCTTCAGTGCTTGGAAATCGCGCTGGCAGCGCTGCATCCAGAATGAGCCAATTTTAAAATTAAAAAAAAAAAAAATGTGACGATTGTTTCAATCAATTCTTTAAACCGACTCAAGACTATTGCTTTCCGGACAAACCTTGTGCTTAAAGCATAAAAACAACCAAAAGTGTATTTCTCTACTTGTCTGTGACCTATTTTTTACCAGATTAGACAACAGGTACAACTTTAATTAGTAGAAATCATCAGAAACATTCTTCCATCTTCGGTAAAACGTGCCAGAACTCAAACTCATATCAATGATATATCGGATCCCTTAAGACGAGACCGACGGATGTTACACATTTAATCCGTCCGAGATTAGGCTGATATCTAACTATTTCAGCAGATGGGCCTTAAGTTGTCGCCTAGTACTTTCCTTCAGTATACAAATTGGAAAGTGGACTTCATTGTATAAAACCCGTACGCTGTCCATTACTCCGTTCCTTCCTTCCGAAACCTCGACTTTTAAAAGCTTTCTCGTACTACTGTAAACTTCTTCGGCATTTGTGTGAAGGAAAAGTAAATCTTTGTCGTTTATAAAAGACATTATTATGTCTACATGTCTCCACACACTCGTTGGTGTTCACTCGCGCATGGATTGAACTTTTAGCAAAGCGCACTGTACACACATGTAATAAAAATAATTCAAAGTTTTCTTTATGTCCCCACAAACGAGTATGAGTGACGATATACACGATTGTATGTGTTACATAATAAGTTTTTTTTTTTTGCAAATTCCTCGTATGGGATTAATTTCGTTTTAAGAAGTTTGCTAAGGCAGCTGCCGTCATCGTCGCAAATGTAATGAGAAAAGTTTCGTAATTGTTATTGGCATACACTTATTGAGATTTCGTGTCGTCTTCTTCCGGCTGGGCTCCACAACATTACCTTAAACTAAGGCATTCCACGACTTTGGCTGTAAATCGTCTGCGTCGTCTTCTGCTTGGTAAGCTTTCAAACCAATCTTAAAGATAAGTTTCACTCTAACTTGCCTGTCGATTTTAAGGAACTTTACATACTTAGAATACTGGGAATGCTTTTTGTCACAAGTAGGTTTCATATTGCTTGTTACACAAGCTAATCCCCAATTTCCATGACAACCTCTAGAGCCGAGAAGTTCGTACAATATCTGATAGACAATGCAGTAACACTCCCATTCTGCACGGTCTTTATAAAAATTAGGTTCAACCAACTAGAAAGCTCTTTCGATTATACAAAGTTATCTACTATGAAAACTAAAAATTATGAAAGTAAATAATTACTATCTCACGATCGCAGCTGAGTACGAGTTTTTCTGAATGCTCTCTGAGCTGAAGTGTTTGAACGAAGAGTTGAGGAATTGCGTTAAACCTCGTGCCAGTTTAGTAAGCTGAGAAACTTATAAGGAGTCAGTTGTGTTTATCAAGTCTACTGCCTTCCTTTATTTTATTGACCCGCACCAGAGCGGACAGGTCATCTGCATGTCATATCAACGATCATGGAAGATATTGCATAAGGTTTGTCCGGAAAGCAATAGGACAGATTTTCTTCCACTTCTTGCTAAAGCAACTTCTGGGTAAGCCTGAAAATGAAAAATGGTAAAATTAACTTAACAATGGATTTAGGGTTACAAAACTTCTCATACTCTACACTAATGCACTAAAAGGTATATCAATGGCAGGAATGAGTAGACTACTAGAAGCATAAAGGAGTAGCCAGAAATGAGCTGGCAGACGAACTGACCGAACTGTAGTTGCTCCGCACGAAGGGGAGAGTTGGCAGCAGGTAGGAAGATTGTGCCATGCCATACTACTACTGAGATGTTACAACCTTGCAAGACTTAGAGATATGATCAACCTCCGCCTTCCCCTCTTATAAATCTAACCTCACATCGAAAGAAGTGTAGCCCAAATCCTAGTATAATATACGAGGTATGACAATTAAGTAATGAGACTGATTCCATAAAAACCGTAAATTTGAAAATTATTCTACAACTCTGCCATTCCCTTCAAAGTAGTCCCCTTGGGCAGCTATACAGAGATTCCAGCGTGTTTTCCATGCTTCGTAACATTTCTGGAACGGATCGACTGGGATGTCCGCAAGTACCCTCGTCAAGGCCGCCTGGATGTCCGTAATCGACTCAAAATGGGTTCCTTTGACCACCGATTTTGTTTGAGGAAACAAAAAGAGTCACAGGGTGGAATGTCGGGCGAATAAGGCGGCTGTTGCAGCACGACGATCCCTTTAGAGGCCAAATACTGGGACACGCTGAGGGCGGTGTGACACGGCGCGTTGTCCTGATGAAGGATCCAGTTACGAGCGATGTCTGGGCGCACCCTGTTGACTCGTTTTCGCAATCTTTCGAGTACTTGGCAACAGTAGACTTGATTCACAGTTTTCCCCGCTGAAACGAATTCTTTTTGGGCGATTCCACGGCTATCAAAAAAGTCAATAATCATCGTTTTCACCTTCGACTTGCTTTTTCGGGCAGGGAGCGCGCTAAGACAACCATAGTGAGCTTTGGCGTTTAGTTTCCGGGTCTAAGAGCACTCCCACTATACACTCTTACAATTAGCTTACGCTTCCGAAGCTGTTTCCCCCAATCTGGCGCAAAATTTTATCGCGACGCGTTGCTCTTGATTTCGTTTTTTCATTTCCGTGACGAGCACTACAAGCACACGTCTACTCAACTTGACGCAGCAGGCGAACTAAACAAGCTAGAGCGATGGTACATATATCAATGGAGAGGGGAGAGATGTCGAAAAAAGAGAAAGGGAATTTCTAGGTAAAATCAGTCTCATTACTTAATTGTCAAACCTCGTATGGTGTGTGAAATACTTACGACAGATCCGCCTTCATTCAACGGCTCTGACGAATTCCAACTGAAAAATGAATGAAACGAGTCGGTATCTGACATCAATCGTTTTGGTTTGCGTCATAAAATACACACAGTCCAAAGTTTTCCCCAACAATAAAAATTCGTAGCACCAAAAAGTTTAGGTTTTTATTTACGATTAGCATAAATAATTCACACAACTGTTGTGTGAGCCTTTTACCAGGTGCAATAAAAAATTTATTCGCTATGGAAATGAGCTACTTGTTTAGCGACGAAGTCGACGGCGAAGTGAAGTTTTTGTCAACTGAACAAGTGAATAATAAATTTTTATTGCGGCTGCGGTATGCATGAATAGAAGTGTTTGGGTATGGCTGTGCCGTTGGGAATTCATTTTACACGCATTTAGTGTTTACTGTTATTGCACTTTCGCCACAAATAATGAAAAATTGAAAGCGAAATGCGCAATGACGCGCAAATAAAAGTAAAATAATAAAAGTGATCAAGACAATAGCAGAAAAGTGAGATGAGATTTTTATTTTTGAGCAACCCATCTTTTGCTCTATTGAGAAAGGGTGCGAAGGTTGTAATCGTCTCTAAAAAAGAGCAACATTATAGAGATGTTCTCAATAATAAGCGCGTCGGTCTGTCATTACTTTCCGACGCACATTAAGTGCTATTATATGGTGACGAAATATAAGCCGAAATATAGACCGTAAGTACTCGAGTTGCCTCGGCATATCGCACTGTATACGAATCCGCAGTGCTAGTGATAAGTTGAGCCGTTAGTCATAGAACTACTCTGAGACGACAGAAGCAAGGCTGACTCTGCAATAAGAAGAAAACATAAATATGTCTACAAGTCCACAGGACAACGGATCTGTGCAGATAATACCAAAGCCTATAATGACCTGCATAAAATCTGACAACCTGTTTTAATTTGCTTCTGGGAAAAGCGATTAGTTTCTAGAACCGTTTAGAGCCGTATAGAGTCATATGGAGCCGTATAGAACTATCCGTGAAACAGTCTCACTGTCGTTTTTCTCTTTTCGTAGTTCCACTTGTATAGTGTGGGAACACAAAGCGGTCCATTGGATCGGTTTCCGCAGCATGTTTTGCCAGGAGATCAAATCATGCCAGTAAAATGTTTATTTTCATTTTATATTCTATTTTTTCGGATTAAGCATCACCCAGTTATTAAGGGGGTATTCAAGTCTAGAAGCATGAATTTCAGGTAATTTTTAAAGTGTCGTAAAAAAAGAAAATTAATATATTTTGAGGAGTACAAAAAAAAAATTAAAAACTAAAATAAGTACAAAATTTCAAAAATTATGAGCTGACGAAGCTAGGGGTCTCTAAAAATTTCCACGTGACCATGTCCATTATTTCAACCCTCCTAGTTATCTGAAGCCAAAAAAAAAAAAAAAAAAATAATTAATCTAGAATAAAATCTAGAATAATATCGCAATGGTTGGAACTACTGAAAAGTGAGAAACATTTTTTTTTCACAAAATGGCGACTGTCTGAAAAAAAACATTTTTTTTTTTTTGATCATTTTTTCTGACTATTTCGAATTTTTTAAAAATAATAAAAATAAAAATTTTAGAATGGGGTTAATTCCAACCATAGACAAGCCTTTAAAGAAGACTCTGTCAAAATTTCAAGTAAATCGGTCCAGTAAAACCTGAGAAATCGTGGGCATCGTTCCGAAAAAGTCAGAGTTTCAAAGGGTTCAAAGTTTCTAGACTAGAATACCCCCTTAAGATTCAAGATTTTATCTTTACTAGTATGTTTTCGGGTAAGCAGTTACAGTAGTAGGCCTAAGATGCGGTAGCCAACGCTTGTGGAGCCTGGGGTCACGATTTAAAGAGAGTAAGCTTCCGTTTAAGGGTTCGCTGAAGCTTAATTGCAGCGTCTACTTGCCACAGGTGCAGCTGCGAACGGGAGTCGGTCTGGACTTGCTGTATAAATGTGCAAAAAGCTGTATACCATTCGCCTAGCGACGATATGTGCTAGGTTTGGAACCCGCTACGTAGAAACAACAGTCTCCGATGTGGATTATGAGGTTCGTATGACAATTACCCTGCTGGATTACAAAAAATCCGCAGGAGCCAATTACCGATCGAACTATTTGTGTACGGCGGCGAAGAACGGACAATGTTCATGCATCAGTTTTTTAGCAAGATACGGTTGGATGAGATCCTGCCAGAAGTAGAGAAAGACCTGGCTGCACTTGGTATCTCGAGTTGGCGCTATTGATTTTTATGTACGTTAGGGTGATTCGTACTCGGAAAAATAGGTTCCTAGACACCTCTATGAAAGCCTCTCCAAGCATGAGTTCTTAAATGTAACGGGAAGGACCTGCTACTAACAATTTTCTATTTTTTCTTATTATCAGATAGAAAAATTTATATCTCGCTTCCAACTACTTGAAAAAATATCTTGTTCCTTAGATTTTGTTGGAAATTGAATTCTCTCAAAAAAGTTCTCGTATGATTTTTTCGTAATATCCACCGTTTAAAAGATATTAACAGTTAAAGTTTGATTATTTTTGAGAAAATTTTTTATTTCTTATAAATTTTATAACTAAATGAAAAAAAATCATTATGAATGATGAAACTCATAGATTTTTGGAGAGGCTTTCTTAGAGGTGTCTAGGAACCTATTTTTCAGAGTACCAAACGAAAAAAAAAAATTTCTCTTTTTGTATCACCCTAATGTACGTATTCCATAATCAACTGCAAATAACAAAGTTTCCGGTTGACTACTAAATGCAGTGTTCGAGTTATTATGATGACCGTAGGTGACTCAACCTTAGTTGCGCATCCCCGGCCTTTAATAGTCCTTAGTAACTCCAACTTCCCGGCCTTTAATAGTCCTTAGTAACTCCAACTTCATAAAATCTCAAAATAGCCTTTGTGTTCAAATTGTGTTAGGTGAGATTGTAGACTCTTCGGGCTCAGTTATGCTTCTGATTTTTCGTTACCGAAAAGGTTCCTATCCGATCGTCAAAGCAAATTATAGTGCAGTTGATCCGCAAGTAAGCCTAAAGCCTTCCAACATTTGTTGACCTTGTAGGAATTAATCTTTGGCGACCACAAGGCTAGCAATGCCGCCTGGCTATCTATGGATATGACAGCTTACTCTATCCTACCGCAGTTATTCAGTAGAACCCTAAAGACCGTTTTTATGTCTAGTACTTCTGCTTAAAAGATGCTTGCTGAGTTTTGTAGATGGATGGAGAGAGAGGGAGAGAGTAATCGAGGACCCCGGAGTATACCCAGTCACTTTAACATTTGCCTGTTTGTTGCATTGCGTTTCAGCATCAATGACTTAAAATAAAAATGTGTTACAAATTCAAAAACATCACTCATTCCCTCGCCGATTTCAATTCAACAATACGTAAAGGATTTATGGCAGCTTAGTTTAGATTTTAATATTAAGTTTACGCCTCTTAAATTTATTGCCCAAACGAGTCGAGACATGCAAAAAATAGACAGTACAACCTAACAAATATAAATACAAATATTTTATATTTAAAGACGGTTGAAGCGACACCTTCAATTCTCTGAGGCAATAACAAAAAGCGAGTGATTGGAATTTACGATTAGGCTCTAATTTTTATGATTTTAGATTTGCGACACGCGTTTTCTTTTTCTTCCATAAAAAATAAATTTACATAACCTCAAACTGCGCAAACGGTACGAATAAAATACTGTTTTATGACAATACAGTTATTTGTGGTGCTAGGTAATGGGCAAAAAAATAATAAAAATATTTCATAGTCTGCGTGGCAAACATTTTGCAATTTGCATAACATTGCCAATTTTTCACAGCAACAATGCCAGTAAAAATACAATAAATATTGTTTAAGAATTCCCATATATTTCGCTCGCGCTAAATTCTAAACACTTTTGCAGCTACGCCGTTCCACTTGTTCAATAATATGCGTTCCACTTGTTCAATTGTATGCATGTACCGCTATATACCCTGCAATCTGAACGACATAGCAGCATGCCTTGTGCTCGTATATTGACCATTCGCTCACGTGCGAAAAACTGCTAGCAAAATTTATTGTACAATTTATTTATTTGTCAAATGGTGAGAAAATTTACCGGATGCAACATTGGCAGCAATCGAAGGCGTGTCGAAAAAAGGTTGCGCAGCACAAACTAGATTTACATACATACCTAGCTGCAATGGCAAATGATGCAAAAATCTGTAGCAGACATAAGAATTTCGGGTCAGAAATTTTCTTTGCTTTTTTTTTTTCTTTGTTGCAAGTTGAAGAAAGTAAGGTAACGGTAATGGCAAAACGGAAGTAGTCATGGACTAAGGAAAACAACAAGTTCGAGAGTTTTTCTACGATTTATTTATGTTTCCCTTTTAGCTAGCCTTCAACGCATACTTTGCTCCTTTGATGCCATTGATTGTTTGTGTAGGTAAAGTTGCCGTTTTCGGTTGAAATCAGCAAAGTTCGGTGTACAAATTTATACACAAATACGTGAAAAAATGCGCCTGCAAAAAGGTTTTGGCAAATTGCAAATAATGTCGGCAACCAAATATTGAACTGCGAAAGCAAGTAGAGGGGCTCCGTAGAAAAACCTAAAAGCAAACAACAGCAAAAGCTGGGCGAAAGGAGGAAGTGAAATGCTGCGTAGTTACAGCTGTTAATAATTTATTGTTTTTCATTTATGCAGACAGGTTTTTGTACAGAAATTCCAAGGAATTGAAGCGAAGGCGTATATTTTATCTAAATATTGAAAGTTGCTAGTTTGAAACTGTATTTCTGTTTAAGTTGCGAATAAACTAATTTTTCTATCACCTGGTACTGTTGGCAAATAATAGTAAGACTAATAAATTTAAATTTTGCACGAAAGCGCAATTATCGAAATATTTTTTCCTAGTTTGGTATGACTATCAAACAAAAAGGCTTTCGGTGATAATTATTTGTTGCGAACAAGTGCTTCTGATTTGTAAAAATTATTCAAAGAGATTCAAGATTCAAGACCGGCCATCAACATCAACTGATGATCAACATGTCAATAAAATAAAGAATTGGTGCTTGAGAACCCTAATATAAACCATCGTAATTACCACATCTGGGAAGTAATGGAAAAACAACACAGTCGACGCCACCACACGCAACGTACGCAACTCAACTCACCACAGCTGTACACCAAACCAACCAACAAAAAGAATGGAATGCCTTGTCAACAAATAAATAAGTCAATCGGATACAAAAAAGATCCCAAGCACTACTTCTATTTCGAAAAACAAACTTCGTCTCAATCCAGTTCCTGCGAGCAGCTTCATTCAAAACTTTTTTTGGCACTGCGTTTAATTAAACAAGACCCGAGTGTTAAATACATACTATTTATAATTTTAATGTATCCCAAGAATATACGAAATAACCCACCCATTTTAAAAACATTAAAAAAAAAAAAAAAAAAAAAAAAAAAAAAAAAAATTGGGGAATTTAATTAACAAAACTGCGACAATTTGTTTTCAGATTGGCTTGTCATTTCATAATAAATAAATTTTTTGCTGGAATATATCCCAAGAATATACGAAATAACCCACCCAGATTGAACACTCTAGAAAAAAAAAAAAGAAAAAAAAAAAAAATTGGGCTTGTCATTTCATAATAAATAATTTTTTTCTGGAATAGCGTTTGGAATTGGTGCAAATTTATTTCCAAAGTAATAGTTCGCTTTGAGGTTCAAATTCTGTTGACATAATCTCACAGCTGAGTCGGAGATCCAGAAACACCGTGCAGTACCCACCGAAGACGGCGGAATATCGAAGAAGACCGCAATCAGCCTAACCGCTTACCCGCAATTGAAGCTGTGTCCATCCACTTTATGGAAGAATTTAAGAAGGAAGAAGCAGGATCTTAGGGAACCAAAATAAGCTTCATTGCTGTAAAAAAATGTTCTTGTGAAAATCAGGATCGGTGGCCATCTCGCTTGGGTGCATTCACCAAACATGTGACACGCTTGATAGCCTTTCAAAGCTCACTTTTGGGTTGAATGGTTACATTAATGAATAAGACTTCTTCGTAGCTCATTATCATACTTTCCTCTTCACTTTTGGGAAAAACAAACATTCACAGCGGCCAGGTCTAGGGAATACGGTGGCTGTCAGCAGCAGTAATGCGTTCTTTTTGACCAAATATACGCACACAAGCAACGTTGCTTGAGCAGGTGCGTTATCTTGGTGCAAAATCCAATTTTTGTTCTTCAACACATGCAGACGTTTCTGGCGGATTGCTTAGCATAACTTGCAGCTAATACTTTTTATGGACCGCACGACGTTTCAGCAAGAACTCATGATGCACGGCTCCCCTTCAATCGACTGTTACTATTAGCAAAACCTTTACATTCGCTTGTACTTTTGGCATGCTCTTCATCATTCACATCTTCTCGACATTCTCAAAACATGTTGTACCACCTATAATATGGAGTTGCTTTTGTCCAAGCTAGCTTCATTATATGCCTCAGTCAACATTCGATCCAAGCAAAAAACTTTAACTAAACATTATGTGGACAATCTTTGGTGCCGATAAGGGGTCGTTACGTGCCATACAGGTATAGCCACAACCAATTCACTTAAGGAAACTTTTATTGAACGCATTATCTCACGTCCTGGGCTTGTGGCATTCAGGAATTTCACTTTTCAAAGGTTTTTGTATCTGCATTATAGTGATTTGACTGTCGGTAATACGCAACGTTGCAATGACTTGGAAGTAAGTATCGATAAATCCTGCTGAAATCCGACTGAATCTGACACTCTCGTAAAGCTGTCGTTCATGCGCTATTCGGCAACAAATGTGACAGCTGACGGCGGCTTGTTTCATGAAGAGATCGCCTGATGGGCAAAGGTTGTTTTGACAGACATTTTTATACTGAATAATGAGCTCAAGTAGAAATTTAGTTGAAAAAACATGAAAACTGTCAACGCGAACAACCGAAGTTATTCAATTCCCTCGACAGCCGGTTCTACGCACCGGAATTGACTCGGATTTTATCCGACCAAAGGCAGTTTTTTCGGCGATCTAACCCCGTTAAAAAAATAAATAAATAAATAAAAACAGAAGTTGTTTGAGACTACTCTTAACGCCAATTTCAACAAGGATGTAGTTAGTCGATAATTTGAAGCATTCAAAGTACCTATGCTCTCTATCCCTTTCTCCTTTTGTCTCTTCTCAAACACCAAGCGAATAGTTTTTGAATAAAATATCTTTAAAGCTTTCTAGATGGATAGACGATTTTCAAGAGAGAGCAAGCATGTTCACATTTTTATATCAGCGTTTTCAATTCTTGTTTGGATATTCGATAAAATTTTTGAGAATATACCAATGTAAGGCAAGAAAGTTTGTTCCTATTAAGTTCAAATCTTTCAGTGCTCAAAATTAAAGACCTCAAGTCTAGTTTGCTTGCATGTCTCTGCACTAAAATTCCCCAGAATATTTCCTTTCCTGAAATGCAGCGTGACATTCGTTTTACTACTTGCATACTATTTAATTTTTTTTTTTTTTATTTTTTGCAGCCCACTAAACATTAATCATTGCTTTCTAAGCGCCGTGCAACAACAATAGAAAAACGTTTCGTCTAATGCCATAAATAAATCTTGACAGCGCTTGTACACCTAACAATAAGTGTCGCCCTCAAGTGTGCAATAAAAATTACGAACACCAACACCCACAGCCACACATGCACACATACACACATACACACAGCCACATATAAATACATCCACACATACACACATAAATCCATACACATTATAAAAGGCTGCAAGGCTGCAAGGCTTCCATATATATGCAAATGCCAGTTGCATTAACAATTTCAAGGGTTCAAAGGGCAGGCGCAGGTGGTGCCTTTGTGTGAAAGTGTTGTTGGTGTGAAAATGTAATGCTGCTGGTGCGCATTTTTGTAGCTATAAATTCCAACACAACACCAACGTGTTGGCAAATCGCAAGTCATGGGCTAAGCATGCCGCCACGATGCACTTTTATACATGCCCTGTAGGAAATTTTTTGATGTTAAACCGCATGCAACGACTTCGATATTCAAAATAATTATACATATATGCTAGATAAGAATTTGAGCACGATCAGTCAGTTTGTATAACAGCTATATGCGATAAAAGTCCGAAATCGACAATTCCATAAATTGGCAGCTTCTTAGCGAGAAAAGCGGGTGTGCAAAAACTTATTGTGTTACCTCCAAAACTGAAGGACTCATTTGCTTATATATAAACGGATCGACTCAGCTCATCACAGTGACTCTTTATATATTTCGATATAATTTATAGAGTCTAGGACGTTGCCTTCTTGGTGTTACAGGTTTTATAGAAAACCTAAAGTATCCTGAGAAAAGTACAACGATCGATATTTTTCCTAAACATTAGTAGCACGACGACTTGGAAACAAGAGACTTGGGCATTGCGGATAATTAAAAAGCGTCCAATGATTTTTCCTGAATATCATTTAGACTTATCTATATATGTATATAGGTTATCAGTATCTGCTTGAATATTTTAGACGATAGAGAAATTACGTCTGCTGGAAATGCGGGAAAAAATTCAGAAACCATAAATAGAAATTTCCCTCAAAACCTTGAACTTGCCTCACTCACAAATTGTAAGTCAACAAATTTGGCAGCTTCTTCCTGAGACTGATGTTCTGAGAGGCATGCCACCACATATAGGGTCCACGCTTTAGTTCGAGAATAGAAGAAATACTAAATTATATATATTACTGCAGGTCAACTCCCGCGATTTAGACACCATCTTTTTGTACAATAACAGTAAAACCGTCCATTAATTGAACTACCCAATAGATCACATCGATAAATATTATCTAACTTCTTTACAGAGCTGGAGCAATCGGTATAAGAAGAGTTAATCTCCACTAATCATTTTTACTGGTCCGCCTAATCTCAACTTATATTTAAAAGGCTTAAAGATAATTAAAAATGGGTACGTAAACAAGCAAACTTGCCGCATTTAAGGCAAAGAGCAACCTCAAGAAGTTCAAAAGCTGTAATTTCATCCAAAAAATTACGATTCGGAGTGGTTTGTGGGCCGGGGAATCATCGGGTCATGATAACCGACTATTAGGTGCCTGAAATTCAAGTTCGTGTACTCGGCGACATTTGGTTTCAACAAGAAGGCGCCACTTCCTACACATCGCATCAATCATTTAATGAGAGAATACTTCGGTGAGCAGATAATTTCACATTTTGGGCCGGTGGTTTGGTCACCAAGCTCGCGAGATATAACACCGTTAGACATTTTCCTGTGGAGATATATAAAGTCAAAAGTCGATGCGGACAATTCCGCTTCCATTCAGGCCTTGGAGACAAAAACATCAAGCGTATCGTTCGACAGTTACCAGTCGAAATGATCGAACGAGTCATTGAAAATTTTCTCAACGGTTGGACCATCTTAGACGTAGCCGCGGCCTATATTTAAAAGAGATAATCTTCAAAAAATTAATGTCAATGAATTTTCTATCGAATGAACAAACATACCCCATTAAATTTGAAGTTTCTCTGTTTTTCCTTTCAACAAATAGGATATCTTGAAATGGTTCATTTTTTATAATATAATACAAACGTAAAGTTTAGCCGATTATCAGTTTGTGTCCTGCCCCTTAATGCCGGAGTTCGAGGATGGTTGTAGTGAATTCTCAGAGAAAAAGAGTCTGCCAAAAAAATGTTCTATAGTAGAGCCCGGCACCATCGGACAACTCCGGCACGGGAGGAGTACTGACCGTCATTCACAATGGAGCCATAAACACCTTTCCTGACTACCTCTCTGTGAATTGCGTACTCATTGCAGACGACAAGCTTGAGTTGCCGCGAGAATCGAGTGTGACCGTTGCGCTATAACTAAAAGAGCCCAGATGCCTTTTTCTTCTTGGCTACCGGCTGCCAAAGCAGCTCCTACTCCTGTTATGGCAGCTGGTAGCCAAGAAGAAAAAGGAATCTGGGCTCTTTTAGTTATAGCTGGGGAGCGTTCTGGATACTGTATCAGGTGAAATACCTACTTATCCAGAATCAACCTCAATATATCAAATATATATTCAGCATGACAATTTGGGGCATGAGTCCCTGCTTGAAACTACCTCATTGCATGCCCAACTAACCCTACACATCTAACACCGCTCTCTCTATAGTGTGACCCCGTCGAAACAGCACGTTTCCTAGGCCTTCCGTTGGATGATCTCAATGACAAATTTTTTGAACTTATCATCCTAACGCGGACTATATAACCGACCTTCTTGTGTCGACAAAGACTAACTACCTATTACAAATCTATTGAGCCCGCTGTTTTTGATTCCAGCTAACACATCTGGTCGCGAAGAAAGTTGTATCTTACTCGCCTTCTGCTATATCATATCCTTCAGCTCTTTCTTTGGATTCCTCTACGCTTCTCAAATCAAACCCTGTTCTATGTAAATTAAAGTAATCAGATAGCACGTGACAAAATTTCTACTCGATTAACAACAACTTAAGTGCGATTTACTGAGCCCACACCCACAACCGTACAGGAAATGATTTATGTACTTTCTGCAAACAGTGAAAGGAGCAAAAAGCAATTGCCTCTTTGACAATGATTTACATGCATAGTCTGGAATGCATTAGGCTACTTATTTGTCATTTATATAAGTTGTAGTATGGCTACTCTTCCAGCAAGGTATGGGCTGTTGGTGTTGTGGTGTAGCCACTCATATTGGCCTTACTTACTAAATGAGTCCCGTCGAAGCCACACAATTTGTCCATGAATCAGACAGCTGCTGGTTTGTAAGTCAACACTGGTTAGAGAGCCGCCTGGCGGGTATGCGAATGTAACATTTCAGAACCCTGCCGGTTTATTTATAGAGTGAATTGTTGTTATTGTTCATGCAGTTAACAACAAAAGCCTGCATGTTGCACAAATTGGTTTTGGCTCTACACTAAAGCTATTGAAATATACATACAAACACTGAAATATCATAGTTTTAGTGCTTTGACAGGTTAGACTACTCGGTCGCACAGTTCACAGAATGAGATGATGTATTATATGCTCTCAAAGAGAAAGCAGAATGTGCGTTGAGCGCCGCTCATTAACCATGCAAGAGTCAAGATTCGAGGCAGTAAACAGTGCGTTTTTCATTGGGAGGAGCAAAAGGACAACAGAAATAGGTAACAATAGACGATTGTACCCAAAAGTCGTATGCTGAAATGAAGCATGGAAAATACGGAACGGATTCAAGCGATTAGAAGTCGACGAAGCTTCAAAAAACAACTTATTTTGTAAGTCATTGATTTCTTTTCCTAAGACGTTTTTCTACTTCCGATAGTCACCCATCATTCATAGATGAAACCGACCTCATTCTCATTTGTACATATCTGACTTCGTTTGGGGTTTCACTGTTTTTTTTAATAAGAACACATGTTCTGCTTCCCCTTCAGAAATTCACGATTTCTACTTGTTCATACCTTGAACATATATTTCGGAGTTCCTTCAACATATTGAAGAGTCATTCCCCTACCAGTGTTTTTACCCCCGTAAGCGTACCAGTTACCAAAGACTTTGGAAACTTCTGAAGATTTCCATGCTTTATCGGTGAAGTTCGTTAAATAGTGCATTAAGTCGTCAACTAAAAAAGGAGTCTCATCCAAGGCTGATTTGATCATTGCACTAGAGGTATCTTTTTCATTGCCGTTCAAAAACCCAGTGCACAACTCGGGGTGGGATGTTTTGTCTTCTCATTTTAGCTCGCCTTCAAACGGATGTTTTTTGGCTACCGAGGATACTTGGTCTAAGACCGGAAGCCGTGAGCTACTTGACCTTATGAAAAAAGAATCGTTTCTGGCCACTCCCAAGCAAATGGCGCTCGGAGAACTTTCCTCGCTTGCGTGAACTTCTATGCATGGTTCCATCCTTTAGTACTTCCCTCTCCGGAAGTGAGAATTTTTTATAACTGGTAACGTCATTTCTTCAATGTTATCCAGGTCCTTCCATTAAACAAAATTTTTGGTAAAAGAAGGTTGGAAGTAGTTCTCCGATTAGTTAACTTCACGTCAGCTCGGGATATAGTTCCTGAACAACCAAGTTCCATTGTTTGTAGATCAATTATTCAGGTAAAAACTCGATACTTGGTTAGCCATTGTGCAGGTTGCAGCTCTACCGGATTCACGCCATATTTGGTTCATGGACTCTGAAATATGCCTTGATATCATAAGACATAGAACTCTTAAGCAAGTTTAAAGGAAATCAAAAGCTCTCATGGTAAGCGATAAGAGGGAAATCGAAAGTGGATCAAAGGATAACATTGGGTTTAAAACATACAAGTACAAACTTTTGGAAGCCCACTGGTTATCCGCAGAATGCGTTTCAGCTTCCGAGGAGCTTAAAACATTAAGTGCGCTACTAAAATATTACTTAAAGAGGAGTTAGAAGACTCGGATATTGGTCGTTCCAAGCGAACTTGTGATAATCACTGTAGAATTCAAACTAAAACCTGCTCTCAATAAACTCCAATGTGTTGTTAGAGAATGAAACGCACACACAACTAATCTGATTTGATATTTAGTGCATGCTTCATCAAGCAATCTCCCTCAAGTTCAATGCTCTTGAAGTCTAAAACAAAGCAAAAGCTCAGCACAAAGAAAAACAAAAAACGGATATGACTTAAATGAGTAAGAAAATCAAAACAAGGAAGGACAACTTATGTATTTAACACAGTGTGACGTTTACGTGTCTCAACGTTGCGCCAAACGGACGCAGCTTCCAGCGCCAATTATTAAAACTGGCGCGACAACTTGGCGGCAGACACCCAGCCAACAACGGCCATAACCCGGCTGGGAGATTCCGCAATCGACTGCTAAAACGGCTAGTCTCCAAGCTTGAAATACATACGTACAAGACAAGTTTGTGTATGTGTGCGTAGGCAATAAGGATATGTTGTCAATCGGGTGCAGACTGGCGCCGCCACTTGCAGGAGCATCTGTCGCTTTAACGAGTATGCGACGCTTCAACAACGTGACGCGGCTAACAATTGCTCGCTTTGGCGCACGGTTGGGGCAACGCGTCACTCAACTCTCGGTCTGTTATTATTGTTTTTAGCTGATAACTTATGCTTAGTGGTGGAAACCGGCGTATGGCTACGTGTGGCACGCAGACGATATGCAACAATTGGATATTAGAATAGACGATGACGACATCGTCAGCCTTGTAGCCACTATTCATGGCAGCCACGATTTGCCAGCAAACATATGAGGTCAAATTATGCGGCTGCTTTGTTTACGCAGGACATCGTCACGTTCATTGCACTCAACGGTATGAAGAATTGTCTGAACGTGTTGCACGAGATTGCAAAGATTAATTTGAGTTATTTCTAATTTAAAAGCGCCTTTCGGCTTTATTAAGTTGGGGAGATTATTTCGTAAATGGACAGAAAATCTAGAATCACCTTTACAGCGGTTTTAGTTTCAGACCCGACAAACAGGTTATCGGTCCATGTTTTATGAACCACTCTAGGGATGACTTAAAGCTTCAAACTAAGTTTCAGTTTTCCGAGGAAACTGGTACATACTTTCTCAATAATATGCGGACTGTTCGTTGTAAATTCGTGAACGCCTGCAGATCAAGACTGCGCGGAGAAAGCATTAAAATCCTAGTTCATTGGCCACTCGTAATGCTAAAAATTCTGGAACCTGCTGGCCCAAGTATTTACGAGTCAAACAACACAAGATCTAGGCTTGAAGGCTATAGCTGGGAATTCTCTGTTTAATGAAAGTGGAACTCTATTAACCCACTCTACTTGTACGAGTATGTGTTCTAGAATGATATTATGACATGGGATGGGAATTTCATCCCCTTCAAAGTAATCCCCTCCCGATGCAATGCACTTATGCCAACGGATTTTCCAATCTTCGAAACACTGGTTGTAGTCACTTTCCGGGATGGCCTTCAGTTCCGTCTTCGCTGCGGCTTGAATCTCCTCTATCGTATAAAAACGGTGTCCCCGGAACGGTCTTTTAAGCTTAGTGAACAGCCAGAAATCGCACGGCGCCAGATCAGGTAAATACGGTGGTTGCGGAACGATATGGGTTGAGTTTTTGGCAAAATGATCACGAATTACGAGAGCAGTATGGGATGGTGCATTATCGTGGTTTAAAAACCAAGAATTTTCTTTCCACAATGCCGGCCTTTTTAGGCGGATAGCGTTACGCAAGCGACGCATAACGTTCGAATAATATTCCTTGTTGACTGTTTGATCGGTTGGAAGGAATTCATAATGAACAACATCACTATAATCGAAGAAAATAGTCAACATGACCTTGATTTTTGAGCGACTTTGGCGCGATTCTTTTGATCTCGGCTCTCATTTGGCACGATATTCGCTCGATTGATCGGTTGTTTCGGGATCGTAAGCATAGATCCAAGTCTCATCGCCAGTTATAATGCATTTCATGACACTCTGGTAGTCGGAAACCTTCGTTTCACACACTTCAACGCGACGCCTTTTTCCCAAAAAATTCAATGTTTTCGGTAGCAGTCGAGATTTAACGCGGTTGAGGCCCAAAACATCCAAAATGGTATCGGCTGAGCCTTTCGATATGCCAACTTCATCAGCAAGGTCTCTAATTGTTAATCGACGATTTTTCAACACCAAATCTTTAATTTGTTGAACGTGAGCTTCGTCGGTTGAGGTTGATGGTCGCCCTGGACGCTCTTCGTCTTCGACACGTTCACGGCCGGCTTGGGACTCACTATACAACTTGTGAACATTTTTTTTAGACATGGCCTCATAAGCAAAGGCTTTCTGCACCATCCTCAACGTATCCACAGCTGAAAATTGATTCCGTAAACAAAATTTAATGCAAATTCTTTGCTCAACAAATTTCGACATCGCAAAAAACGAAAAACTCACTTTTAGCAGCTCACAAAACGACAGGTGTCTCAAACACTAATGAATATTTTGACATGAAATTTAACACAAATGTGACTGACAGTACTATCAACCTAAAAAAAAAATAAGTCTTCAAATCCTTCGACGCGCGCAGTTTAAATTCTAATGTCATCTTATTTTTTTGGACACTAACTTCAACGCTTGTGGTTAGAATATTTTATTTCGCATACTTTTTTGTTATGATTAAACTAACATTATAAATACTTTGTATACTCAAACAAATCTACTCTTGGACATTTTAATTTAGTCTTAACATGAAGTCGCATTGCTTGCTTTATGGTGCAGCAGTTGTTGGTTTCTCAGTTGTTGGTTCCTCAGTTGTTGGTTTCTCAGTTGTTGGTTTCTCAGTTGTTGGTTCCTGAGTTGTTGGTTCATTAGTGGTTGGCGCATCAGTAGTTGGTGCATCGGTTACTGGTTCTACAGTTGTTCTTGCCTCATTTGTTGTTGCCTCATTTGTTGTTGCCTTACTTGTTGTTGCCTCATTTGTTGTTGCCTCATCTGTTGTTGTTGTCGCTGGGTTCAACCTATCATTAATTAGATTTATAGCAGTTTTGCTGATTACGGCTTCAAGGAAGGACCGCTCGCAGTCGACGCCATCTTCACATTTTTCAGGCAAAAGATCTTTGACAACGTTTGTGGCAATATTGGAGACCAAGGTTGACGCTTTATCCATCACAGTTGCATGAATTGACTCTACAATACTTCTTATTGTGTCTGTTGCTGATTCGATAATGTCTTGATATTCTTGTCGTATAAAAGGTCTACCGCTGACGCTTTGTATTTTGCCATTGATAAATAAGGCTGGAAAGAGAATATGTGAAATGTTTGAATGTTTATATAAATTATTTCAAAAACAACGGTCAAGTGAATCGAGTTTTCAGCAGCTTTGTTTTGCTGGAACAAATATCATATGTCACAAAACGTTACGAAGAAAAAGTTTTTGAAAAAATATGTCTTTCTGTACTCATGTTAGTAGAATCCCAGCTGGGCCTCGCCAAAAACCAGCCAAACAGCCGAGGAAGGCACAGCCGAGCCTAAAAACAGCGAGGAGACATGCTGTTAATCTCGCATCTTAAAAACAGACTATTCACGTTCACAAGTGAAACACAACATGACACATTATCTTAAGTACGCATCGGTAGTATCAGCAGATAACCTGACATATATATATGACAAAATGCCAGCTCCAATTGAAGAAGGAGTTGGTTTCCTTGCTTGCATGTCTTCTTATTCTTTTACTAGAAGCTATTCGCAATCCTCAAAAGGAAATTAAAACTAAATTTATAAGCTCGTAATCTCTCACTCTTTTCCATTAAAGTTTGTACCGTAGATACTTAATCGCAGTTTAATTTTTATCTTCCATACGTACCAACACTCGTAGCGAACAAAAGTACTAGAAAAAAAACCAACACAAACTCCCTTATCTTCAAGTATTTTCAACACTTGTATGCATACGACGTTGTAACTCTTAAGAACATCAGTTCGAGGAATGCTTAAAATCGCTTTTGAAATACCAAAAAAACCCTCAGTACCTACCGCACAACACCAGCGACACGAATTTGGTTTTCGAGAGCATTTTCCCGCAATCGACGCTTCTAAACACTAACTTATACTACCTAAAGAAGCCACTTTCTCATGGGCTTTTATAAGCCGAGTGATTGAGCTATATTTCTGAGGCAGCTTTAGAGAGCAGACCTTTGAACAACATCTAGTTTGTTGAGATCTGTCTACTTTACGCCGAAAGTTGAAATTTCTGCGCCCAGAAGTGAAATCTTTTTAGAATGGAATTTACTCAAGCTCTCAAAAGTTCTCTGAAAAACTCTAACCATATAATTCTAACAATAACACTTTATAAGTGATTGGTGTCTATTGTTAACTCATGAACGTGTAGACGCATAGCTTTAAATTGGACGTGATGTCAGTAAAATTTTCAAACTTTAGATAGCTGTAAAATAAATCAAAGGAACCTGATCTAAATCATAATTAGATCCGACAACATATTGTAATTTTTATGCCCGCATAGCACTTTGAAAAAGTATAGATAACTGCAATATTTTTCTGCTTTTGTAATCAATAAGGAACATTTTAATATTGGCGAAAATTCCTTAATAATAGATAGTCTAAAAGCAAATGAGTACTGACTTTTAAGGCACTTAAGGTACAGAGTGTGCTCAACTCGGTTATTTGAAAGTGGTTGTACTGGTTCAGTTGTTGCGCTGCTTCGAAAAGTTTTGGTATAACCGCTAGAGAGGGCAGCTTGGTCAAAGACATGTCCAAAATGAAAAAAAAACACCATTTTTTGCAATAGGAATTAAGAAGATTGTTGGTTAGAATAGGAATAGTTATGGATAGCACAAAACAAATCTAAAGAAATCCGACTGTTTGCTCCCAAGTTTGGATTTCAAAAATTTTTTCAGGTGCGTATTCCCTCTAGACGTGCATGGAGAATAGGTTTAGTAGGGAAGAATCGATAACATCGGATCCAAAATGGACTGGTTAGAAGTGACGGGGGTTTGCTGCGAGAATCTAGATATGCCTTCCTCTCTATCCGTCAAGCAAACTCAGCTAGCTACCTGAAGGAACTGCACTCTTGCTTACCTACTTATCCACAATGTTTTGGAACTCTTATCAGCCGACAGAGTTCCAAGCTGCGCTGCCTCCTACTGATTACAATGAGTTAAGTGCCGTGCATGACTAATCTCAAATACTTAATGTTGTTTTCTGATGGTTTTCTGATGTTTTCGATTGTTAATCGACGGTTTTCAACACCAGATCCTTTTGATTTGATTTGTTGAACGTGAGCTTCGTCGGTTGAGGTTGATGGTCGCCCTGGACGCTCTTCGTCTACGACACGTTCACAGCCAGCTTGGGACTCACTATACCAATTGTAAACATTTTTTTGGACATAGCCACCAAAGGCTTTCTGCACCATCCTCAACGTGTCCGCAGCTGAAAATTGATTCCGTAAACAGAATTTAATGCAAATTCTTTGTTCAACAAACGAAAAACTCACTTTTAGCAGCTCACAAAACGACACGTATCTCAAACACTAATGAATATTTTGACATGAAGTTTGACACAAATGTGACTGACAGTACTACCAACCTAAAAAAATAATATAATAATAAAATATAATTCTCCAAATCCTTCGACAAGCGCAGTTTAAGTTGAAATGTCACTTATTTTTTGGGCACAATAGTATAGTTTCTCGCTTAGTTTTAGATGATACCTACAACCGTTAGATGAACAAATTTACAATACACTGTAGTATAAAGCCGCAATGAATACAATCGATCACCAACATCTTGGCTACCAGATTTGGTTCCGTGTGATCTTTTCTTTTTCTCAAACTTAAATTTCAGCTCCGTGGAACAGTCGATGGAAGAGATAAAAGAAAAGTGGCTGAAGGAGGTAAAGGCCATTCCAAAAAGTGCTTCTGAAAAGTTTTTTGAGGACTAGAAAAACCGTTGCCATAAATGTATTACATGTGGAGAAGATGACTTTGAAGGCGATAAAATAAATAGTGATGGAAACTTAAATATCTTTTGTTTTATATATAATTTCCGGGTACTTTTTCGTCACAATTTATGATCCTAAGATTCGTCCTTTATGGTTTCTGAAGTTCAATTTTACTTAGCAAAGTACTTCCGGGATTGGGAGGTTTAGATGTTATGACTAAATCGCATGAAGTGATTGAGGAACTTAGAATGTACTTAGGTGATATTCAAGCTCAAATTAAAGGTCATTATCAACAAACGCGCTGCGACACCCAGAAATTTCAAATTAATCGAAATAATCAAATAACGAAAATCAGCAAGTTTATTACAAACGCATTTTAGTTAATTACAGTATATATGTATATACTTATATATATCCATATATGGACAAATACTTTAGATACTCCGGATATTAACCACTTTTCAAGCAAGAAACCAAATTGATTAAACATGTTCATGCTCAGTCAAGTTTTTTTTAACCTAGCACCCACCACCCATTGCTATAGTACTTGTCTCTATTATCAAGATAATCCAAATATTCCTGCACATGTTTAGGGCGTATATATTTCTTTGTCGTACTTTCAGATTTATCTGCTTCCTTTGCTGTTTCTGAGCTTTCTTCAGGCTTAGTTGTTACAATCTCAGAACTGTCATTCTTATTTTCATTATTTTTCTCCATATCTTTTTCCGTCGTATTATTTATCACCACCTTAACAAGTTCATTATCATTTCCAGCAGCAGCTGGTTTGCCATTAAGAAAGTTTACGATTAGTTCTTTAGCTAAATCCGATCCTATAACTAAAGTTGTTTGTGGTTGATTTATTACTACTGAGATAGGATCCGATGCGGTCTTCGCTGGTTGTTCAAGCTCATTTCCACTAACTCTTGGCATATTGCTGGTAAGCAGTAGAACTGAAATTAAAGAATTTAGTAAACAAATTTATAATAAGTTTAGTGGCTTTTTGCTGGTAATATTCTCTAAAACATTGCTTATGCCTAGTGTCATCTTGAAAGAGTACTACATGACCGCTGATAACTTACTGGGTTTTTAAGGGGTATTCTACTCTAGAATTTTGAAAAATTCTATTTTTTTCATACGATTAAAGTTTAGACCCTTAAGAACATATCCTCCAAAGGATTTTTAAAATAAAATTATTTTAAGAGTTACAGTTACTCTCTCCTAGACTCACTTTTTTAAACGCATTTTTCTCGAAACTACTTTTTTCCACACTGTACCGGCATTATCTCACGTTCTATACAACCCATTTAATTGAAATTTTGTGTGAACCTTTTTTATATAATATTTTATCGTTCCTACCAGCATTGTGTCAAAATTTTTGTTTTTAATATTTTTAAAAAAAATTTAGGAATTTCAAAAAAAAAAGAGTAAAAATTATTTTTGTTTCAGGCAGCCGCCATTTAAAAAAAAAAAAGTTCGTATTCCCTGATTTAGGGACTATAACAGCATCCTTACTGATTAAAAATTTCTTTTGATTTTTTTTTTTCAGACCACCAGGTCAGGATCAATGTCACTAGGATGCGCCATTTGTTTACACCTGTCTTCATAGCAGTAAATTATTCTACTCACCGGCAATAGTCAAAAGCAAACATATTGCTCCTGGTAACATCTCCTTTGCCATTTCGTTGGTAGAAATCACGGATGTCTGTTTACAAGTTGACCGTTTCAGGTTATTAAGTGGACTAATTTGTTAAGAAAATTATGAGAATACCTAAGTGTTTAAAAGTATTTCACTCGTATTTAAGTTTTATTTTCACCAAATCATAAATGATCTGCGTCTTTTGTTGTCAAGAAACGTGTAGTCGCATAACAATTATTTTTCAACGAGAAAAAAACGCTTTAGGCGTGACTACAATCAATAAGATAAATCAATAAAATTCCCAAATCCATTTAATTCATTGACAGGTTCATCGCATAATGAGTGCTGAGTTTTTCTTAAATTAAGATATATCTTCTTTATTGACGTAGACACCGCTTACGCGGTTGTAGCGGAGTTTACAACAGCGCGCTAGTGGTTCTTCGTTTTCGCTGCTTGACAACAAATGGTGATTACAAGTGTAGCCAGGTCGTTCTCAACCTGGTCTTTCCAACGGAATGCAGGTCTTCCTCTTCCGAGGTCTTCCTCATCCTCTGCTTCTCCCGGCGAGTACTGCGTCGAATACTGTCAGAGGTGGAGTTTCTTCAACCATTCGGACGACATGACCGAACTAGCGAAGCCGCTGGCTTTTAATTCGCTGAACTTTGTTAAAAAATATGATCGTATATCTTGTACAGCTTATCGTTTTTTTAGACTGCGGTATTCGCCGTATCCAATGCGCAAAGGACCATAAATTTTCCGCAGAACCTTTTTCTTCAAAATTCACAGCGCCGACTCAACAAATATTGTCCTCGTCTATGCCTCTGCAACATACATACAGCTGAACGGAGAAGCTGAGTGACTTGTGGAGTTTGGTCCTTATTCGTCGTAAGAGGACTTTACTCAGTACGAAGTATCAACCTCTTGACGGTTGGTTGTTTTGCATTGGTTTTCGATGCTAACGTTGTTTTTGGTATTAATGCTGGTTCCAAGTTAGACAGTATTATCTACGACTTCGAAGTTCGGAGTGTCAACAGTGACGCATGGACCAAGTTGCGCCTGCGACGACTGTTTGTTTTATGACAGGAGATATTTCGTCTTGATCTCTTTCACTATCAGACCTATTTGCTTCGCTTTCTTATCCAGTCTGGAGAAAGCTCTTCGCGGCCGTTGAGGCCAATAATAATATAAATATCATCGGCTTACGCTAGCAGCCGCACACTTTTATTGAAGGTTCTCCAGCAGTGGATTGAAGAAGTCGCACGTTAGGAAGTCACCTTGTCTGAAATCTTATTTGGTTTGGAACGGCTCGGAGGGGTTTTTCCTTAACCTGAGAGCTTTTGATACTGCTCACATCAGTTTACACAGCCATAACAGTTTTGCGGGGACGCCAAAGTCAGACATAGCGGCATAAAGGCAAAGCGACGGATTGAGTAAAGATTAGAATATCTCGACAAAACTTTATGCACGTGTTCGTTGTCAACCGAGCGATGCTGGAATTGCGGTTGTGCGGAATCGAAACTTCGCCAACCAACATCATTAACATGATTAATTTATTTAACATCAAAGTGGTGATCTAGTGTTTGATGTACAGAGCATACTGAAGCTATGGAATGAACACTTCTCCAGCCTGCTGAACGGCAGTAAAAGTCTAATATAAGAAAAAGGCGAATCCGATACCGCAATCTATGATGATGGAATAGATATTCCATTGCCTAAATATGATGAGGCGCGCATAGCAATTACCCACCTGAAGGACAACGATACGGCAGGGGCCGATGGATTACCAGCCGAGCTACTCAAACAATGCGCTGAAGAACTGACAAGGTGCATGCATCAGCTTCTTTGTAGAATATGGACGGATGAACGCATGCCCGACTGAAGCCCACCATCAAAAAACTGAGTGGATCTTATCAGTGATTCTTTAGACCTGGAAAATCTATTAGCGACCAGAAGAAGAAGACCTCACTTATAAATAAACTCAAGAGCTTTGAAGATTTTAGTTTTCTAAACAAATTGCATAAGGATTATGGATGGATTTGCGCGTGATGTGTATGCTTAAATTACAGACTTTTAAATTATCGACAAGCACGCTTCATCATCATCCGGAAACTGAGGATCTTCAGAAATTCCGACAACCTTCACTGAATCTATATATATTGAAAAAAACTTTCGGCTGAACACGCGTGAACAGCTGGACCAGCTTTCCAACGAAGTTTGATTAAGCTTTCAATGAGACAATACTTATAACGAAGTAAGAATTTTTGACAGTTTTTACTTGATTACATACTCAGTTTGCTTTGCCACTTCATAATGAATTTCCTTCTTACTTACTTAATATTTTTTTTGCCAACTTTATTTATATTCAACAGAATGGGAAAAAATAACAACCACTAGAACTCGAACCTGAAGAAACCTTTGTTGTCGTGACAACGTTATTTATGAGTACTTGACGATTATCGACCGAATTAACCAAAACATTAGTATTTATATTTGTATTTGTATTAACAGAACACTTTTCATCTTTCGATTTCTCAGTTCCTCCGAAAGCTACAGCTATAGCTTTACAATCTTCCAGAATCAATTGATCCGATGGCTTTTCTGTTTGAACTCCAATTGGATTTGCTCTAACTGTTAACATACTCGTAAAGGCGGCAATAAATAGAGCTGAAACGAAGAAACATAATTTATTTGTTAGAATTATATTAGTAATGAGAAGCTTTTGAGCTGCTAGTCCTTGATCGCTGATTTATTTTTCGATCACTCAGCAGCAGCTTTTGTTCCTTAACTTAACTAAGACCCCAACAAAACTCGACATCAACACCACAAACACTTCTTATTAAATCTGGTACTCTAAATATCCAATGCTGTTTCGACAATCTATCTATCCCTCTTTTATTGAGTACTAACCAGCAGTTGTTTTAAGTAATATTTATCAACACGTCGAGGTTCTTCTTAAGGAAATGGTATCATAACGATAAATATTTGTACTCACCGCCAATGGTCAGACAGAAACTTTTGGGCCCCAGTGACATCTTATTGTTTAAATTTAGCAGAAACCACACTGGAGTTAGATAAGCCGTTAAGCACTTTTTTCAGTACGCTTATTGCGCTGATCTCAAGTAAACTGTTTGTTGAAGGAAAGTAGACGCAGAAAGTCTTTAAATATTTAGTCGTCCAATTTTTAAAGCTCATAAATTAACAATACCAATTCATAAATGTTTCGCGTATATTGTTAACTCAAGAAACGTGTCGTCGCGTGAAACGTGATTTGACAGCGAAATCTTAACTGTTTAGTCATAAAATGATACAAAAAAAAACCGGTTCTAAATAGATCATAACCAATAATTATTGCCGCATTTCCATTTGAAAGAGTAGAGAATCATCTTAAAGCCACAGCTAGCTTAGCTCAAAAAGTCGTTACTAACTGGGATCGCACTTGGATAGCTTAGAACGCCGATCCGTTGTGGTACTTAGAACTCTTGTATTAATAGCTCATAAGACTCTTACACATCGACAAAGCGCTATGTCTTCTGGATCACTGAAGGCAAAACTGCCGAAATGTTTTAACTTCGCCAGAAAGCAGTGACAACTGACGTCCGAGAATATTTTTGCCTAACCCTATGAATGCCAATTGGCAAAAGTCCAGTTACTCATATTTCTAAGAACTCTTTTTCAGCGATTCCACTATAAACTCGCACCCAAACAAGACTGATGCTGAAGCAACTTGATGATATTGCTAGTGAGGGCTTTTGGCTAGTCTAAGCGGCTTTCTGTGTTGCTTTCTGTTGGCTATGATGAGTTAAGCGCCATGTACTATATATCTTTAGTAAACCTCAGCTTCTTATTGCTATTTTTTGAATGCAATGTGAAGGGCAAAGTTGTCTTCCTATATCAATGGAGGCTTGACATTAATGTGACATTTTGCTTTCATGGCTCCTGAATTTCAATTTGTGTTAGACTTGTTTTCCCGGACTTGAAAGGTTGTTCTGACTAAATCTCTTACAAGTTATTGCAGTAGTCCTGTGGTACTTAGAAAGAAGGCAAAGCGTTCAAATCTTATTAATATGTACATAATATGTGACCTGGTCTACGAAAAGGGGGCTTAGGTGTCAAAAAATCATTTTTTTATTTTTTTTTTTTAATTTTTTTGTGTTGCTAAGCGCATAACTCAACAACGCCTGGACCATTTAGACCTGTTCTTTTTTTTAAATGTTCGCTGAAGTGAAGAGATGGCTTTTACAGCGAGAAAAATTCGAAGAGTTGCCGAAAAACCCCTAAAAACAGCCTTATTCCTTTTCCCATACAAACAAATGAATTTTTGTTTGTTGGTAATGCTAAGAGAACGGCTGCGCCAATATTGATGAAATTTTCAGCGGTTGGTCGTTGTAGATCGGAGAAGGTTTAGAAGTAAACAAACCTTACACTTTTCATGAGGAGAAGTCGGAAAATTGGACAATTCTAAAAATTAATTTTTGTTTATACAATTTTTGTTTGTTTTGTTTTTCGATTTATTTTAATCATTCAGTTTCGGTCGCTTGCTTCTTTATTTCGACTATTCAAAAGAAAAATTATTGAAAATTATTCAGTAAAAACGTTACGTGTGTGTTTGACACAGAGAGTGATCAATTACAGATTGAAGTTTTTTACGAAGCCACGTAGAAGTCGCGCTAATATGGATTGGCGTTCTTTTTGCTATCAACGGATGGCAGCCCAAGGCACATGAACGAGTACTCTCAGGATGCGATGACATATGATGACATTATAGCTTCAGTGCACTTGATTTTTCTTATTTACTAACCTTATATAAAAATAAATCATTTATTGCTTTTTTGCTTAATTTATTTAACTACATCAGTTTTTTATAAGAGGCATCGTCTCGCACCTCTAGTTAATTATGCTTGTTTGTATATTTCTAAGCAATTTATAAGTCTTGTTCAGAGTTCCAACAGCTTTCATCACAATGTACATCATAGTCACTGCCACTAAAGTAACTCTATTCTTCAGAGTCACACCAGCTATCATCACATGAGTCTTTATAGTCACCAATACTGGTGTAACTAGCTTCTGTGAAATATGAAGAAATATCATTTTTTGTTGTGTTTGCAAGAAGCTCATTGGTGTCTAAAGTACTAATTGATGGATTTACTTCTAAACCCGATGGACTCGACGGTTGTGGTGTTAGCTTTTTACGTGCCTTTCCATTAACTGGTACATAAGTTGCTATATATATTTCTGGACTAGGCAACACTAAGTGTTGCCAGGTGCAATCGGACATTTCCATTGGAAAGTTTGACATTTTTTAGCATAAAATCACTCAGAACGTTTTGTCATTTAATCGTGAATTGTTTTATTTACAGGGAATTAAAAAATTCATCTCGGCCAAAAAATGGAATTAACTCGTGAACATTTTCGTGCGATCATTTTACACAACTTTCAACGTGGATTATCACGACAAGAGTGCATCGATGAACTAAAATCTTTGTATGGCTATGAAGCACCATCCCATAGCATTGTGAAAAACTGTGAAACGAATTCAATTGTGGCCGATGCTCGCTCAAAGACGAATTCCGTGAAGGTCGTCCAAAAACAACCGTTGTGCCAGAAAACATCGATGCCGTACGTGAACTGATAATGCAAGACCGTCATGTAACATACCTACAGATAGAGGCATGCCTATGCATTTCTCCCACCAGCATACATTCGATATTGCATGAACAGCTGGTCGTAAAAAAGGTTTGTTCTCGTTGGATCCCGCACAATTTGACAATCGCTCAAAGAAAGGCTCGTGTGGATTGATGTAAAGAAATGCTGAAAAAATACGATCGCGGTGCTTCAAAAGACGTTTATAAGATCATCACAGGTGACGAATCATGAATCTATGCGTATGAGCCCGAAACAAAAAAGCAATCGACCGTGTGGGTCTTCCAAGACGAGCCAAATCCAACAAAAAAAAAAAAGCTTATTGCGGGGATCTCCAGTTGACTGATTGGTGAAGGAAGAAAGGTTTTTAAAATTTGTTTAACTCAGTTTGCAGAGCTTGTAAATTAACAATACCAAATCATGAATGCTCTGTGTCAATTTTTAACTCAAGAAACGTGTAGGCGCATACTGTTTCGTTTAAATTGGGACGTGACGTCGATGAGATTTGCAAAACTGTTTAGTTAAGAATTTGAAAAAGTAAAAATAATGGCAAATAAAGCAACAATCTCAGAGGAGCGGCAAGATCATGTTCAAGGGAACGAAAGGAGAATACGCACAATTTCTATACAGACTGTATCGCATTTTGCTGCAGGGCGGTTGTTGAGTCACAGGTCACAACTTGCAAAGAACCTCTAGGTTTATGAATGGCGTGACACTCAGCTGATATGTATAAACTAATTTAATGGCAGGAAAGACCTTGATATATTCAACTAGCTTAGAAGCAAGGAGCAAGGACCACATCCAATTCCTACTCTTGAATCCTCGCCTGGAAACGTGAGTAACCCTTGTAAAAGATGCGAAATCCAACCCGTGAGGAGCCTGGGCACTCTATATAAATGCGAGCGGCACTCTATATAAATGTGTTTGGTACCCGCCACGTAGAATCCACTCCCAATGAAAGGGAAACAACAGCAAACGTAATAAGGCTATGATTTAAGAGCATGTACCTGGCATGTCCGGTTCCTAAATTGACAAGGTGCCGATGCCCATCTGCGAAGTACGAGGCTAGTACGTTCTTGTAACGTTTACTACAGCGGCCATGTAAAAGAGCACAAACTCGGTGAGGGATTCGTGCTGGGAGAAAGACTCTGTTGTGGAATCCTGGCATTCACTCCGATCTAGCCACAATCCGTAACAGAGCAATATCTTTCAACATAACTTTGCACCCACGACAGAAAAGAAAGACGATATGACCACAAATGCCAGAGTCGATCGGCTAAAGCGCGTTATTACAACAGTTCTCACGATGATGAAAAAATGTGCTTGGCGATTTTAACACCAGGATGCGCAAAGAAGTTACGTTTGGTACAACGGGCGGAAAATTCAGTCTTCATGACGAAACATCTCCAAATGAATTGACGCTGATGGATTTCGTAGCGGCCCGAAATATGGTTGTCTATAGTACTAGATTCTACTGGGCGGCCTCCGGATCAAAAAATTCCTAACCAGATCGGTCATGTTCTGTTAGATAGACGACACGTCTCCAGTGTCTTAGATGTGCGTATGCTGCAAGGACACCACTATCTTGTCGTAGCGAAGATACGCACCCGACCCTGTACAGCAAAGCACGACCGCCAACAAACACAGCGAAGCTACGACGTCGAGAAGCTACTATCACAACCGACAGCCAAACGGTTTTCTACTCGACTTGCACTCCTGGTCTCTGAGAGCACTCATCAGCAACTCGATATAAGAGAACTGTGTGACGGCATTTCAAGTTCATGCAAGCGAAAGCATTGCTTTTCGCAAACGTCGAAGTAACCGCTGGTACGATGAGGACTGTCAGGTCGCAGAGGAAAAAAAGTAGACACCTCGCAATGTTGCGGTCGACCACAACACGAGGGGGGTGGGATAGATACCGTGAGTTGAAGAGAGAAGCGACACGCATATGCAGACAAATGAGGAAGAGGCCGAAATACATAAGTATGAAGAGCTCGATAAGCTGGCCCACAGGGATAACAGAAAATTTTACGAGAAAATGAGGCGACTAACGAAGGTTTCAACACCGGAGCATATTCCTGTAGGACCCAAAGTCGTGATCCAGAGCTTACTGAAGCTATAGAAGGAACACTTCTCCAGCCTGCTGAACGGCAGTAAAAATCTAATATAAGGAAATGGCGAATTCGATACCCCAATCCATGGCGATGGAATAGATGTTCCATTGCCCAAATATGATGAGGTGAGAATGGCAATTATCCACCTGAAGGACAATGATACCACAGGGGCCAATGGATTACCAGCCGAGCTATTCAAATATAGCGGCGAAAAACTGACAAGGTGCATGCATCAGCTTCTTTGTAGAATATGAACAGATGAAAGCATTCCAACAACCTTCACTGAATCTATATATATTGAAAAAAACTTAAATTTCGGCTGATCACGCGTGAACAGCTGGACCAACTTTGCAACGAAGTTTGATTAGGCTTTCAATAAGACAATACTTATAAGGAAGTAAGAATTTTTGACAGTTTTTACTTGATTACATACTCAGTTTGCTTTGGCACTTCATAATGAATTTCCTTCCCTTACTTACGTATTTAATATTTTTTTGCTAAATTTATTTATATTCAACAGAATGGGAAAAAATAATAATAATCGCTATAATCACTCGAATCTGAAGAAGAATCCTCTGTTTTTGTGACAACGTTATTTATGACAAGTTGACGATTATCGATCGCATTAAGCAGAATGTTATTATTTATATTTGCATTTGTATTATCAGCTGCACACTCTTCCAGAATCAATTGATCCGATGGCTTTTCTGTTTGAACTCCAATTGGATTTGCTCTAACTGTTAACATACTCGTAAAGGCGGCAAAAAATATAGCTGAAACGAAGAAACATTATTTATTTGTTAGAATTATGTTAGTAATGAGAAGCTTTTGAGCTGCTTGTCCTTGACCACTGATTTATTTTTCGATCACTCAGCAGCAGCTTTTGTTCCGTAACTTAACTAAGACCCCAACAAAACTCGACATCAACACCACAAACACTTCTTATTAAATCTGGGACTCTAAATATCCAATGCTCTTTCGACAATCTATCTATCCCTCTTTTATTGAGTACTAACCAGCAGTTGTTTTAAGTAATATTTATCAACACGTCGAGGTTCTTCTTAAGGTAATGGTATCATAACGATAAATATTCGTACTCACCGCCAATCGTCAGACAAAAACTTTTGGGCCCCAGTGACATCTTATTGTTTAAATTTAGCAGAAACCACACTGGAGTTAGATAAGCCGTTAAGCACTTTTTTCAGTACGCTTATTGCGCTGATCTCAAGTAAACTGATTGTTGAAGGAAAGTAGACGCAGAAAGTCTTTAAATATTTAGTCGTCCAATTTCTAAAGCTCATAAATTAACAATACCAATTCATAAATGCTTCGCGTATATTGTTAACTCAAGAAACGTGTAGTCGCGTAAAACGTGATTTGACAGAGAAATTTTAAATGTCTAGTCATAAAATGATACAAAAGAAACCGGATCTGAATAGATCATAGCCAATAATTATTGCCGCATTTCCATTTGAAAGAGTAAAGAAATATCTTAAAGCCACATCTAGCTTAGCTCAAAAAGTCGATCGAGACAAACAGATCAATAGATTCTCTTGATCTATTTTGGGTAAAAGGCTACTGCGAAGCCCAGCTATATTGTACCAGGATACAAGAGGATACAGGAATACCGACCCGCTTCCATTCTAGCGGTTCTAGAGTGCCTTTTCTTGCTAACTCATCAGCATTGCAATTTCCTGCGATTCCACTATAGACAAGCACCCATACCAACCTTATCACAAAGACACTCGATGCTAGTGTTAGCGAGGATAGGCACTACTTGAGCAGCCCTGAACGCTATCTGATGATCACTTCTCTGAAGGAGGCTGCACTCCAGAGCAGTAAATCTACTACTTTCCTTAATGTCTACAACCTGGACCTGGAAAACACTGCAATACTCAGAAAGTCTGAAGTTGCTGATGATAGAGAACTCCTGACAGTAAATTAAGCTTTGACCCGCCCGTAAAGAAGATCATTGTCCCTTCTCCTACAACGGCTTCTTCCCTCCCACAACTCCCACGCCGGTATACGGGTAGAGAAGGAGCCACCAGCGTTCGATTAGGCGACTCCATGATCCAAGTGATTCGATATGAAATCAAAGTGAGTAAGGATTTCGTAGTCTTATAGCAACTTTCACATCCATACACCTTCACACGGTGTCTACGGGCAATATGTGAAAGATGGCGTTAAGTGGCATGGTTGGAGTGGACCTTAGTGCACCACACATGCTGCTGAGCATCGCACGTTGAACACACTCGAGTTGCTTTGCTGGTCTTTGCTAGAACCCTCCACCACATAAAGACTTCGTAGAACATAATGGGCTTGAAAATGATGTCGTAAAGCCAGCGGACCATTTTCGATGAGAAACCTCTCATTTTGCCAATGGCTCGTCAACAGTAGTACAAGGCAACCGATACCTTTTTAGCTCCCTCTTCGATATTCGGCTTACATGAAAGCTTCCTATCCGGCCAGGAGATCATTCGGAGTAACGGCCGCAGGTAATTTACCGTTATTCAATATACACCAACTTGAAGGCGACCAGCACTACATCACGACCAGTTGCTAAATGCTAGAGGAAATAATGTTAGAAACCCACATCTTTCACATCACCAGTTCTATGTCGTTTGTTATAGTGCCAAAATACCAATAAAATTAATTATATATATCAATATAAATCAATATTCATATATAATAACAATAATTTTTTTAGATAACACATATATTTAATTTAGTGTTTTTTATTTAATTATTGTGCTGTGGTACTAGATTTTTACAAAAATCACGCTCTTCAAAGTGTTCTCTGAGCTCTCAGAAATTTGTAATTCTGCGGCAACCTTCAAGCTTGAAATAAAACTATACACATGTTCATGCATCGCCTTCTTCTGATTCTGATACATCAGTTGTTGCAGCCATGCCACTATCCATTAGCGATGAATCACCATTTTCTGAAGACCCATCTAACACGATTCCATGCTTATCTACGAGTTTATGCGTAGTTTCGGAACAGTTTTCACAGGATGTTACAATCACAATGGCTCCATCCTGATTATGATAAAGCTGATCTTCTCTTTCTTGCATACTGTTTTCAAGAGGCTTTCCACTAATATTTGGAATTATGCTGGCAAAGAGTAGAACTGGAAACAGAGAATTCAGAAAATTTATCTATTAGAAGTGTAGTGGTAATGTCGTTTAACAACTGTTTTATGCCTAGTGCCCCCTAAGACGAGAAATAGGACTGCACTAATGACTAGTTGGAAAATTCGTTGTGGAGGGTTCTAAACATGAAAAACTGTTTTCGCTATTTTGCTTCGGGAACACCAGAACACCAGAACACAAATTAAGTGTTATATCTTCAGGCACTCATCTGTCCTATCAGTCGCCTTTTGAGGTAATAATTCATAACAGTAAATAATTGTACTCACCAGCTATAGTCAGGGCCAAAAATATTGATTCTCTTAACATCTTGTTTTCGTTTGTAGAATTTTCGGATCTCTAATTTTGACAAGTTGTCGGTCTTACGAACTCAACGGAACTGCTTCGTAAATATATAGATATATTTTAGACGGTTCTTAAGCTGTGTATCTCCGTACAATTCTAACAATACCAATTCAGAGCCGATCTGCGTCTATTTTAAGCACGAAAAGTTCGTATAGCGAACATAATTTTACAACTGGACCGAGGAATGTGATTTAACAACAAAAAAAAACAGTATTCCACGCGTTTCCTACGTACATAACTATCTGCCAACCAGTGGCGTAGCTAGGTAAAGCGCTCTGGTGCAGTTTAAAAATGGGGCCCCACTGCTATGTAAACTGATTACGTTTTATCGAATAGAAATATGAATAAATTAAAGTATCTAAAAATGCTAAGCGATTTAAGCTTTTTCTTTAAAAATATTAAACAGTAACAACATAAATTACAATTAATAAACCCCCTTATCTTGATGTTTTTTCGCTTAGTTGTAACATTTTGGCAAAAACGTAGTTTAACATAACTCGCGAACCACTTGTCCGATTTTGATGAAAAAAATTTAGAAAAATTAAGAATTACAATTTCTATTTATTTTTAAAGATTTATTATTTTAAAAAATTTAAAAGGTCATAAAAAAACTGACACATACGAACGCCAAACCATTTGAGGGTTTTACTATACTGACCTAGTACCATCACCCTAACTGGGAATTTCTCACCCCCCAGACAATAATCCTAAAAATGTTCCAAAATTTAAAAGGTCATAAAAAAAGCTGACACATACGAACGCCAAACCCTTTGAGGGTTTTACTATACTGACCTAGTACCATCACCCTGACTTGGAATTTCTCACGCCCCAGACAATAATGCTAAAAATGGTCCACAGTGTTTTATAAAGGTCTACCAACTGACTAAATAGCAATTTTATTTACAATGTTTTCCTAGCTTTAGTTTTCGCAAATATATCAATGACTTCGTTTAAATCCAAGTTTGATGCGGATTTATTTTCAGTTGCTTCTAGCGATAACTGACAGAGTCAAGTTTTAACCATATTATTTCTCCAATAATTTGTTACTACGTTTAATTCGCTAAATGACCCTTTAGCTGCTGCAGATGCGACAGGCATTGTAAAGAACAATAAACATTGCTGTAGATACTACTTCCGTTAGGTCGCATTCTAGCTCTCCATATTTGCCCATTATTTCCTAACATAATTGTTGAACAGTCCATGCTTGAGTTAATTGAGGTAAAACTAGGTGGTAAATAATAATGAATTGAAGTGAAAACCTAGGCCCTTTTATATCTGAATATTATCTGAATATTTCTGAATATTTCTTTTGGCATTCGTCACACTTTTGTCATAAAATTGCTTTATCAATATCTAATAAAAATGTAGGTGTCACATCAATGAAACGTGTATCTAATTGAGTTAATTACTGTGTCGAGTAGATTATTAAAAAATTCGATTTTAAATACATTTTCCCGGTTTGAAAATGGTTGATCAACAGCTAATTCATCAAATTGTTTTTTTTTTTAACATTTCCTTGCCTTTTTGCTCGAAAATGGCTATCAATACCTGAACTTCCTTTATTTCCATGTCAATTGGCTATTACTCGTACTGCATACCTCACAATAGTTCTTAGCTGACCTAGCTTCGGTATGTACTGTGTCGTATCCGTTATGATCGAAAACCGGTTACGTTCTACATTGTTCTATTAATAAGGTATCAAATTTGGTTCCCAAGTTCTCAATCATTTCATTTTGAATTGTTGAACTCATGTACCTTGTAAATCCTAAAACAATAAAAAAAACACAATTCCAAAAAAGTCCTGATATCAAACATTTAAAAATTATAAACAAAATGAAACTATAAAAAAAACTTACCTTAACTTTGGGAATATCCAAAACTTGCCGCAAACTATGATCATATCGGGCAACAAGCTCTACAAAAGACAGAAAATTTCAGTGGTATCCTTCGTGGAATAAGTCTTCTTAATGCCCTCCCAAAGCCAAAGAACTCTTTGCAAGTGTAAGTATGACATCGAAAACCTTTGAAGCAGGTCGACAAAAGGAAAAAGAAACACAATGAACCAACCGAGTTCTCATGATTTAAGTGGTGTTGTTCGAAAACTCGCAACGTCGACTCATCAGTTGCTGTCATCATCCAAGCCTCTGCGCCATCTAGCAGGACGGGGATAATGTGTGACTTATAGAGTTTGGCTTTTGTTCGTCGAGAGAGCACTTTATCCTTGTTTCGTTTGCTGTGGTCGTCATCAAAAGAGCCAGCAGTTGGTATCTTTTCATTGGGGGCGTTTTTTCGGTGGCGGGTCCCAAACCCAGCGCACAACCTTGTGTAGGGGATATTTTGCCTTCTAAAGTGTAGCTGGGCTACGAACGGTTGCTCTTAGGCTAGCCAGAGGATACTTGGTCTAAAACTGGAAGTCGTGAGCTGCTTGAGCCATATGTAGAAGATTCCTTTCTGGCCACTCCCAAGTGAATGGCGAGCAGAGAACTTTCCTCACTTTCGTGAACTGCTACACATAACTACATCCTCCAATTGTTTTACACTGCACAAAAAGTTAGAAGCTTTCCATGTTGTTTGTAACACCCAAAAAGAAATTTCGGAAACATTATATAGTATATACCAATAAAATATCAGCGCGACGAGCTGAGTCCATTTAACCACTTATCCACTTGTAATTAAAAAAAAATCGAAATTTAACAAAAAGCAAAAATGAACAAAAAAACACATTTTTTCGAACTTTCAAGTGGAATTTTTCCCTTAAGGCGTCCTATGTTACGGGTTTCAAGTATCGAATTTTTTATTTTCTTATTAAATTCTACGACATCTCTAGAATATTTCCGCTATTTTTAAGTTGCTCCGAGCTATAGCTACGTAGATACAGCCTTGAGAACTTGTGCGCTAGAGGCTAGCTAGACTTAGGCAGCGTTTTCAAACCTGTTTTTCGCGAAACTATGTTTTTGAAGTTGGCTGGCAAGATTTCTCAGGAATTACTCAACCGATCTTCATGAAATTTTACAGAGGTCTTTGAAATACAATTCTTGCAATTTTAATTTATTTTGTTTTAAATGTCTGCCAAACATCCAATTTTCAGATTTCATTTTCTTTCATTCAAGCTCTAAATTTTAAGATATTTTTCGAGTTTAAAATATTTTTTTTCCAAAACTTTCAGGATTTCTTTGTTAATAATGCATGTTTGTGGGTCATCTAACGTTTTAAATTTGAATATCTATATTTCGACATTGGAAACGTCAAATATCATTCGGAAAGTGACAGATAATCAGTAAAAAGTCTAAAATTTACGAAATGCGTCGCTATTCACTAGAAAAAAACTGAGAAATATTGAAAACTTTTTTCCAAAGTTCGTTTGACCGAGTATGGTCAATTTTACCGAAAAATCATCTTTTCGGACGAGGCTCATTTCCAACTCGATGGTTACGTCAACAAGCAGAATTGTCGCATTTGGGGCACAGAAAACCCGCACGTAATCGTCGAGAAGCCAATGCACCCAGCACGAATCATTGCAGGGTGCAGATTTTGGTCTGGTGGAATCAACGGCTCATTTTTCTTCGAAAATGAAGAAGGAACCGCCGTAACCACCAATGAGCGATATCGCGCAATGTTAACCGAATTTTTCTTCAAGCAAATTGAAGAGGAAGACTTGGACAACATTTGGGTCCAGCAGTAAGGCCCCCCGAGCCATACAGCAAGCTATACTCAATCTTTTACGCCCTATCTTCGAATTTAAAATTTTATATGGCCCAACCGTTATAAAATTTCAAATAAAATACTTCATTTTTTATATGAGAAAAATTATTTTTACTTTGGGAAACATTTATTTTAATCATCTTAATTACGTTCAATCATCAATCAATGCGGTTAAGCTTATTAAATATATTTAATTTGCTTAGTAACACGCTTTCTAAATAGCTTTTCTTTAAATAAAGCATTTTCGCAATACAACAAAAAATTAATTTCGCTTGAAACAAAGCATTTTCAGATAATAAGAGAAATAATTAGATATACATAACTTTGAATAATACATTAAGCTTTTCATTTTCTGCCATCATTACTTAATTTTTTGAGTCGCTTTTACTTAGACTCCAGCTATGTAATGAAGTACTTAAATCCCTAGAACTTCTGTAAGTCCAACTAAATTCACTAGAATCACTTTCAATTGCAGTTACTGAAAAGCTTTCAACTGATCTTAAAGATGGCTCGTCAAACAACTGTTTTGTCATAATTTCAATATTCTTCCGGTGCATACTATTCTCCGCTTGCGTAGAATCTCCATTTCCTCTATAGTTATTTATCACATGCTGAACTGTGTCATTATTTCCCTCTGCAGACAACTTTACATCATTTGTCTTTGAGAACAATTGTTCTGCACTCGCATCTGCTTCAAAAGGCTTTCCACTAATTCTTAGTATACTGCTGGCAAGTAGTAAAACTATAACGAAAAATTAGAAAAATGTATAAATTATAAGCGTTGTTATAATCATGAGTTGTTTTTTTTTTTTGGGTATTATCCCTAAAGTTTTTGTGGTTTCCGGAGCACGCTTGATAGTGGCGCTGCACTGGGTTTAACAACTGTAAGCCCAATTAACAGCGTTTGTCTGCGGTAACGTGTAATTCAAATATTCGTTAGCAGTTCCGCTTTTGTACCGATGCTCCATATGTTATGTTATTTAAGATGAGCCAGACAACTTAAAAAATATTTCACTAAACTACCAGTTGTCAAAGACAAGTATATAGGCCACGTTGACATCTTGTTTGTTAAATTTAGTAGAACTTTATACAAATGATTTAGCAAAATCAGTTAGTTAAGAAGCTGAGCACTGGATTGAGCAACGCTTTGTGGCAAACTTATATGGAGCAGCTTGACACTAGTCTATACAGTTTAAAATTATTTTGGAACTGAGTTCTTGTAGGAAATGCAACAAAAAGAGTTAAGCAATTTGCCAGGTACGAAATATTCGTGATTCCGCTATCAGTCTCTGAGCACGTGGTGTTTCAGGTTACAGCTATAAACCTTATACTCGTATTTCTTCGATTTACAGGCAGGCCGCTACCTTGTGTCATCGAAACCCTTCTGAGCAAGCTCCCTGTGTAAAACTGCAAAAATCATATGCAAAATGGTGGATCGGAAGTACACAAAATTTTTATTGGTACTCGATAGAAGAGACTGTAGTGTAGTAAGCGGAGTACTAACTGGTCACTGTCTGTTAGCAACACACGCGCGTAGAATAAAGCTTATTGTTGGAGAATTTGGAGAATATTGCGAAAATGTTCAAAGCAAGATACCAGGGAAACAGTGGAACAGCTCTTGCGCACTTGTCCCGCATTGACAAGACTATGCTGTAAGTATCTAGAGCCCCACGGCATGATATAATACATTCGAGGAGGTATCGATAGTGAGGTCACAGAGTCAGTAAGTATTCACGTCAAGCGCTGGCGTACTAAAGGATGACTACTCCTCATGGATATGGTAACTGAACTCCATCTGGTATCGCAAAGGACCAAAACTGGGATATGGCTTATTGCCCCACCAGATTCATCTAACTTAACTTGTGGCATTTTTAGCACTTGGGTT
>CM050322.1:2147302-2185248 GCA_027475135.1 Bactrocera correcta
AACTCCATCTGGTATCGCAAAGGACCAAAACTAGGATATGGCTTATTGCCCCACTAGATTCATCTAACTTAACCTGTGTCATCTTTACTCGTATCACTCGGGTTTCGGGCCCGAAGATTATTCTTGGCTGGCGGTTTATCCTGTATCTAATGCTTAGACTCGAACTAAACTATTATTGTGCATAATACAGGTACTTGAGTTTCATAGACCTGCTGGTATGACATACTAAACAGATAGCTGTGATTCCGACAAAAGAGCATTTTTTTTTATAATAAAATGGTTGTATGCAAAATTTCAGATCGCTATCTCAAAACTATATTCAGATGGACAGTTATACGGACATAAGAAACTAAACCACTCACGCTGCTCTGACATTTCCTCTTGAGGGTTACAGACTACGTGGTTCGTGGCAAGCTCAATATACCCTATTCATGCGCGGTACAAATTGAATTCAGAAACTCTGAAATGAAAAACAAGTTTCGGTGTTTCAGTGTAGGAGAAAAAATAGTATCTGACCCTATGATTTGCCTTCTTTATAAAATAGAGACTGGCGTGTTTTTGCATATCTCTCAGTTACTAGTGGAGACGTGACCAAACAATGAAACAAGAACGCTTATAAATACTAATCTTTATTGAATTATAACAGTTTACCAACCAGACTAAAGCTTTGTCTTCAAAATTTAAGCAACAAAAAGCCAAATACAAAGACTCTTATTTATATGCAAAGCAAGCATTCTGCCGATAGTAGACAGTTCCTACAACAGCGAACAGCGAACACTGTTCCTAATATGATAGTGTTGTGGCCAAGAAATGTGGTGTGTGTTGCTTAGAAAGGTGGGTAGATGTCGTTGAGTTCAGTACAGTTTCAGAAGTTTCCTAAAGCCTAACGGGTCTTAAATTATCCATTCAAAGCTAGATATACCGTAGTTTTTTTTTTTTATACAACGAACTGTGCAATCCAACGATTATTTGTTAATCATTAGTCTACCGGATACTCTCTTACTCTCTCTTAGGACCACTCGCAAGTGAGCGGCCTGAAACATCTGACGCTCCGATCCAGCCCGAGCATAATGAAAAACAACTTACATTGGCAGGTCCATATTTGCATCTTTCTTATACCGATTAACATCTCTACCTTACATCTCTTCAAGTTGCCAATTTCTTTGATGGCCTGCTTTATTAGATCTCATGTCAAAACAAGGACTTCCATGTTTATTTATCTTTATTTATTATCTTGATTACCTGCTTTATTAGATCTTATGACAAAACAAAGACTTCCATATTTATCTAACGGCCGCATTGTTATCTAAAAAACCCGCATTTTCTGGCGCACGATGGAATAGAGAATCAAGACAATTGAACAGTCTGCTGCAGACTTCGAGTATTTAAAATCCTGTGGTGAATATTCTTAAAACTTATAAAAATTCTAAAAGCTCTACATTCCACTTCGTCCATAATAGAAAAACTTCGTTACAATGTCCGAATGAATTTAGACTCAATAACTTTAGGCGCTTCAATTATTTTTATTCACTCTTCTCTTACACTTTCAATAGACTTACAATACTTGTGTGAAATAAAAAATGTATATTACCAACGGCATATTATCTTTGTATTCGATTTGTTTTCGCTTTTCGACTGTTGTAACTTGCATCCCTTTAAGTTCTTTGTAAGAGATTTCAAAAAATTCTCCAAATTTATTACCATTGACAAACGATTTTCTGATGATTCTTTTGTGTCCCGCGAACTATCTCCACCTTCGCTTCCATTCTTCTCTGCTGAGTTATCCGTAGACTTATTTTCGTCGGTCTTAACTCCACTTTCGCTTCCATTCTTCTCTGCTGAGTTATCCGTATTCTTGCCTTCGTCGGTCTTACCTCCACTTTCACTTCCATTTTTCTCTGCCGAGTTATCCGTATGCTTATTCTCATCGGTGTTACCTCCACTTTCATTTGTAATCTTCTTTGCCGAGTTATCCGATTCCTTATCTTCTTCGGTGTTACCTCCACTTCCGCTTCCATTCTTCTCTGCTGAGTTACCCGTATCCTTATCTTCATCGGTGTTAACTCCACTTTCACTTGTGTTCTTCTCTGCTGAGTTAGCCGTATCCTTATCTTCATCGGTCTTACCTCCACTTTCGCTTCCATTCTTCTCTGCTGAGTTAGCCGTATCCTTATTTTCTCGGTGTTACCTCCACTTTCACTTCAATCTTCTCTGCTGAGTTATCTGTATGCTTATTTTCGTCGGTGGCACCGGTTTCCTGCGAATTACTTTCTCTACTTTTGCTAGCATCTTTCCCTGGTAGATTGCTTACGACAATCATCTCTTCAATCATCTCTTCAATCAACTCTTCAATCATGTTAGGAGTGAGTCGTCCTTGCAGACCATCGTTAATGGAATTAATTATAATTCTTATAAAATCTAATAGTTCATTTTCTGCAAGACGTAACCACCCATGATTTAAACTCATACCGTGGACGCTTGGGATGTCAGCGACAAGAAGAATAGCTGCAAAGCATTTTAATATTATTATTCCTCTATAAATTAGTTCAACAGTTAAGAAAGAGCTTCTTTCGAACTTCTTAGTAGACTTCCAGCTACCAATGCTCTGTAGGAATCGCTTATACCTACCCACTATGAGGACGGATAAACACAGAGTTTGCCGCTTCATATTGTGTACAGTTCAAATGTTGGTGAATAACTGTCAAACGATAAGTTATTTGCCTTAAATACAGAATACAGTTTAATCAGTCTACAAATTGTAAATAATTTTTAACACAAGCACATTTTTTTTATTTACCGCAAATTAATAGGACTTGGAAAACTAAGGAAAATTCACATTAGTATATTAAGACTCTATGAGGGAATAGCATGGAAAATTCCATCAAAAAATATATATAAGACTCTATGAGAGAATAGCATAGAAAATTCCACCAAAAAATATATATCAGACTCTTGTGGGAATAGCATAGAAAATTCCACCAAAAAAAATATATAAGACTCTATGAGAGAATAGCATAGAAAATTCCACCAAAAAAAATATATAAGACTCTATGAGGAAATAGCATAGAAAATTTCACCAAAAAAAAATATATAAGACTCTATGAGGGAATAGCATAGAAAATTCCACCAAAAAAAAATATATAAGACTCTATGAGGGATTAGCATGGAAAATTCCACCAAAAAATATAAATAAGACTCTATGAGGGCATAGCATAGAAAATTCCACATAAGTTTTCTATTTTCGCAGTAATTTGAAGCACTGACACTATTTTTGGGACACTGCTTGAACTTTACCTGGTTACATAGGAGTTAAAAATTAAACTGAGTTTACGTTAACTTCAAATTTGTTGCCACAAGCTAAAGGGGTAAGCATAATTTTCAATCTCCACAATATATTTATGTTCATAGTGTAAATATTTATTCTGTACTGTCTTTTTATTCTGGTTTCCAATATAGATCTGCCATTTTATCAATACAAATATTAAGTCTGAACTTTATGTGAGCTAAACCCTTTTTACCCATCCCTTATATTTTCGCATGTAGCTGTCTAATTATTCTCAGTCCCACTCTTGCTCGGCCATTTTATGTCGTCAATGTAGATAGAGATCGCAAATACGCAAGTTTAAATTTTTGTGGAAATTAAACCAATGAAAAAGTCATAAATACTCAGAATCTTGGAAAAGTGTTATTGAACGCATTTTGGTATTTTTCCTGCACCTTCACTGGTTTTTTTCCCATTTCCATTGCTTCAGTTCGTAAATTTGGTTAAGTAGTGTCATTTAAACCAAACCAAATACGTAACTTGTTTTTTAATCGCCACAAAACGTGTTTGGGCATGCTAAGTTTGCTTGGAAACATAATAGAATTTTTCAACACGTTTAGATTTATTTGTTAATTCGGGTGATGTAAAATAATGTCTAGCAGCTGTCAGATGTCAAAAAATAAGCTTGCTTAAGGGAAGTTAAAATAAAGGTATCAAAAGGGCAGCGGTCTCTCATTCGCCTTCAAATCGAAGTTTTTTGACTACCCAGAAGATACTTGTTTTAAGAACAGAAGTCGTAAACTGCTTGAGCCTCGCTTGCGTGCTACACATGGCTTTATCCTCCGCACATTACGCAAGGAAAATCAATCATCAACATGACCACCTCAGACACAGTGGGCGCCCAAAAGATGTTGATTCCAACGAAAATATCAAAAAAGTCCAAAAAGCACTTTGGATGACTGGGACTTTTCAATTGACCCATTATCTCACAGTTAAGATGTAGGATATCTTAGAAATGTTGACCCAATCCCAACCTATACCCTTCTTGTTTTGATGAACGAAGTAACTTCTTGCAAAGTTGGAAGAGGGAAATCAAGGAAAAACTAGGAAGCAAAAATATTTGACTTTATGTTATGCTTGGGTACTCTGTTAATATTTTTGGGAACCCCATCGTTGTTATCTTTTTTAGACTGATCAGCGCACAACACTGCTGTGGATTTGAAAGGGGAGAAGGAGAACTGTAATGTGATTGTTAGATAAACCATCTCACAGATACTAGAAATATCATCAAACAACGCTCTGCAGATAATTGCAGTCGCTTTCGTATATAAAGCTTCGCAGTCGTATAGAAAATGTTCTATGGTTTCTACATCAGGAATATATCATTTATTGCTCTGATCACCGCTTGGAGGACACTGCAATGTTCTGATAGACGAAAGGTGATTCTGGTATATATCACATAATAAATAAATTTTCCTAGAGTTTCAGAGAGCACAAATTTTTAAACTGGGTATTATTAAAATCTTTTTCCATAAAAGCTGCGAGGATGTACGCTTTTATCTTCTGAAGCTTTTACTGAGCTTAGTGCGGCTGCTGCGGATTTTCCCTAGTGTACTTTGAAACTTCCAGTTTTCTGAGCTTAATTTGAACATAAGAAAATGTATACTTCTAATAGATTTTCCAACAATTTTATGAGGAATGTGGAAAAACTAATTGGTCTGAAATCTTTTGAGCCTGTATGTTAGCTTTTGCTTGCCTTTACTTCATATATTATTTTGATTTTCCTCCATAACGAGAGAATATAGTAGCGCCCATTTAAAAATGGTCGATGGTCAGGCTTTAATGTAGTTTTGTGACTAGTCAGTCACTGTAATGTAGACGGGCATAACCCGTCAAGTCCCGGCGATTTGAAGAGCTTGAAACTGCGTTTCGTCTAACATACTTACATTATTTTCTAACACTATAACTGCAGGAATGCAATTTATTACTAAGCCACACTTTTATGCATACATTGACTTAAGCAAATTAGCAGTGAATAGTTTCGTTTCCCTCGATTGGATTACTTCATACCTTACTTTGGTCCTTTCACATCACGATGACCTCAACAGTTCCGTGCTCTCAACGTGCCGAAACATACACAACAAATGTTCGATGCGAAGAACATGATGACTGCCTGCGATCCACGACTCACTCACTGTTGCTGCCATCTTCCATGGACGTACATATATCAATGAAGAAAGTTGACGAACAAATGCTAAATTTTATTTATTTATTAAAAGAAAAATAGTAATACAATTATTATCTTACAGAGTAAGAAGCACTAGCTGCCAGGGCTTACGGCTTACAAATGCTAAATATTCACAACAAGAACTGCTCATACTTCGTCAAATGTATAACCAAAATTGTTAAGACCGCATTTGCGATATTGCACAAAGAAGTTTGAAATTGTTGGCTGCATTTATGGCTAACTCGACAGCTAATCAGAAATTATTCAAGCGTATTTCGGGTCAGTGTACTGCTATGTTTCGTAGTAAAGCTTTCTTGCATTGGTACACAGGCAAAGGCATGGACAAGTTGGAGTTCACTAAGACTGAAATTGACATGAACGATTTTGTCTCCGAATACCAACAGTATCAAGAAGCAACTGCTGACGAAGATGCGGAATGTAAAGAAGAGCAAGAAGTCGATGATAATTAAATTTTCAAAATTTCACAAAATTAATGCTCAAACATTCGATGGACAACAAACGAATTGTGTTTTTATTTAATTGATTAAAGTCAGTTGGCTTAAAAAGTTCGAGAATTGCAAAAAAAAACAAAAAAAAAAAAAGATAATTAAAAATTAAAAAAACAAAGTAAATAAATAAATCTTGCATCTGCACCTGCCAGTTCATTCTCCTATAATTTCTCGCGGTGTCTACACTTTCCTCAATTCTACATTCATTCGGTGATCTATAAATTTACCTGATTATGCTATATTTTTACCTCTATAAATTCAAATTTTCTGGCAACAAAATTTTTAGATCTTAACTTTTTCATGTATTCACAAATAATTTAAAAAAAAAAAAAAAAAAAAAAAAAAAAAAAAAAAATGCCAGCCGAAAGCCTCCGATGCTAGTGCTGTGTTATTTATAGTTTATGTAATAATTTTATTGTTATGTAAACTTTTATAAAATAAAAAAAAAAAAATAAAAAAAATTGCGAATTCATTCTTAAAAATTCAACAATGGTGTCCAATATGTAATTGGCACATTACACTGGCCTACGCTCATTTTTTTGCCTAAGATTGTATACCTGATTTTGGATGCATTTTGTAAGTTGATACGAGAAAATAAGTCATATTTGCCATATCAGCTCTTGTTCATAAAAAAGAAGAAAAAAGCATTTAAAGAAAAAAGAAAAAAACATCTAAAAAAGAAGAAAAAAACATCTAAAGAAAGAAGAACAAACATCAACATACATTACTTAGTGTATGCCAGGGCGTATGAGTGATGCCCGTTGCGGTGGCTGTTAAGTGCTTGCAAACATAATATACGGGGAAATTAATATGAGAATTGTAGGTAAACCAGAGCTGCCAGCTGACAACTAGTAACGGGAATGTGGTGCATCCTACCTAATATACCGACTGCTGATGCGCACCAAGCTGCCAAAAAAAATTTTAATGATAGTCCCACTGTTATAGGAAAAACATTAATTTTTTGAAGATGTACTTCGTAGATATGTACCTGGGCAATAAAGGTACATGTCGGATAGACGAGCCAAGCACAGTTTAGCAGTGTGACGCATACTTCGGCGGCTTCTACGACTTCTTATTTTACATATTTAACCACATCGAAATGAATAAAGACTCAATAATTTACATTTATTTTTATTTACACTTCCCTTACACTTCCTTTGGACTTACAGTGCTTGTGTGAAGTAAGCATTATAATATTCGAAGAAATTTTTATATTACCAACGGCATTCTATATTTGAAGACGATTTTTCTTTGTTTTTTGTTTGTTTGAACTCGCATTTTTTTTAAGCCCTTTATGAGAGATTTCACAAAATTATCCAAATTTAATATTTTTCCTATTGATTATTGCTTTTCTGATGATTTTTCTGCTTCCTGTGAATTAGCTGACTTCTGTGTATTAGTCGTCTCCACAAAAACTTCGCCTTCTTTTCTTCCGCTTCCATTCTTTTCCACCGAGTTGTCTATCTACGTTTCTTCATCGGTTACAGCTGTTTTCTGGGAATTATCTGTTTCCTGCGGAATATCTCCATTTTGGCTGCCATTCTTCTCCGTTTCCGAGTTAGCCGTCATCTTATCATCGTTGGTGTTAACTGTTTCCACCGATTTATTCCTATTTTCGCTTTCATTATGCTTTGTTGAGCTTTCCGTCTCCTTATTTTCGTCGGAGGTATCTGGTTCCTGCAAATTATTTGTATCCACATACATTTGAATTTCTCTACTCTTCCTTCCATTTTTCTCTGCTTCTAGATTTTGCACCACAATTTGAATCGGCCGCATTGTGGAACGTTCTGGTGACAAAATACCGCTAACGCCAGCAGCTACACTTCTTACCAAAGTATTGAGTTCTTTTGCAGCAACTTCTAACAACTCGAAAGGTAAAAATATTCCATGAACTCTTGGCATTTCAGTGGCAAGTAGAAATGCTGAAAAAAAGTTAATAATTAATTTTAATAAATTATTCCTTTACAAATTAATGCATCGGTGGAGACACAGTTTCTAAAAAGCTGCCTAGTAGACATCCAGCTTCCATTGCTCTTCACGAATCTGTAATACCTACCCACTATGAGTACAGTTAAGCACAGAGATTTCCGCTTCATATTGTGTACAGTTCGACAGATGGAAAATAACTGTCAAACGCTATGCTATTTGTCTTGTATTTAAGACAGTATAACCAGTCCAATATAGTGTCATTTAAACAATAACTTGCAATTCAAATACTTATCTGATCTTTTAACCGACGCTAAACCTGTGAGTGCATTGAGTAGACAATGAGACTAATTCCGCTAAGCCTGTGAGTGCATTGAGTAGACAATGAAATTAAGTCAAAGCTCATAAACAGAGTATGGTTTTTGAAAAGCTTTAGGTGTTTTTGTTGTCAGTGGGAAGAGCGCAGCAGCGGAAAGGAAAATAATAATAGTATTTACAGTGTGATCAAAAAATAAGATGAGTTTGCTTAAAAAATTTACATTATTTTTATTCTTGTAAACCAATTTCATTCTCTTCAAAATAATCCCCAACCGATTAAACGCAATTTTGCCAATAGTATAGTCAAGACCATTTTCTATACGGATTTTGTCTCCACAATCGGGTCAAAACGAGGTACAAAAGTCGCCAGCAGCCTAATCAGGCGAATAAGTTGGTTGCGGAACAATATGCGTTGAGATTTTGCGAGAAAAAAAACCAATGACAGTATCGTTATAAAAAACCCAAGAGTTCTTCGTCCATGATATGCTCAAAGCGTTGGAAAGTATAAGTACACCACACCGCGATATATACTTTACTTTTGTGGTCACAAAGTATAATTCTAATCCCTTTGTTCTTGCGCTTCGGAAACTTCGATGACGTTTAGGATTCGCTGAAACCCTCTCCCAAACCCCACTATTATAAAGCGTCAACTAAATTATTCACAATATTTTTCCATAGCGCTAATGACCGTGTAATAAATTACGTGTTCCACTTTTGTTAAAAGCACGGCGAAGTTTTGACGCAACGCCAACTATTTCGACTGTAGAATCGTTATATAGTTCTTACTTCCTTAAGGTCAGGTTCCTCTAAACAATTTTGAAAAACCCTAAATTTTTTTTCATAAATTGCTACTGTAAACTCGTAGAAATAGTATAGAATTAGCCCCGAAGGTCAGCAAGACCGAGAAGCAGTTATAAAAGCCGGCCGCTCGAAAGCCTTCGGTAGCGGCCGCTACTGCGTGCCTTTGGTTTCAACTGATTTTTCTCTGAACCACGTTTCTTCGCATGGATAACACTCTCAATTCAAAACTATTGCACTTATCGATATGAACCAAACGGCATTTTACTCTTTAGATGTCTGACTATGGCTCGAAGCAGAACCACAAATATTCATTATTTAAAAAAAAAAATTATAAAAAATTAAAAGTGAAAAACGGTTTAAAAAAATTCCAAAGTCCGCCATTTTTTTTTTTTTTTTGTTTTTTTTTTTGAAAATGTTTCATTCTGCTTCAGGCCATAGCTAATTCTGATACAGAACATTAAACTGTTTTATTCTTTGCTTTCAATTAATTCTTTTCCAAGAAATAATGTCTATGATGTGTTCTATAAGATGTGATTAGGAATTAATGCATATAATATATATATTCTTTTAATTTCGCGTTTATTGTGAATTTCAAAGGTAGTCGAAAACACCAGCAATAATCTAGAAAACTACTATTACTATGAATCTGATTCGTGAATGCTAGTACCTGTAAGTTTTCGGAAAGAAGAATAACATGAAAATTAACAAGTTACTCTCACAAAGAGCGAAAAAAACAAAAAAGTAAAGAAACGGAAAACTGGCAGAAATTAGCAAGAATATATCAAAATTTTAATTTTCAGAATCTGAACATTTTAAAATGATTAAAATACCTTAAATTAATAAATCAGCTCTCACTGCTTCTCTCACACTCACCTGGTGCTCTCTTCTGTTAGTTTTTTGGATTAAAAACAAAAAAGGAGAAACAAGACGAAACGTGAACGTCGACAGCAACGAAGCTATAGTAGCCTTCACTGGTTTCACTCAACACAAAAAATTGAACAAAGGCCAGTTTGTTCAACAGTTATATTCCGATCCGTCCGATCCGATCAGTTCCGTCCGATCTAGGCAATATCTTTGGAGTTTGTATTATAGCCTTGAAGAATAATTCATGCAAAATTTCGTGAATATAAACAAATTGAATAGTTTTCCACACAAGAAACTGATTGTGGTCGAAGAATTACGGCCAAATGACGCCGTCGGCCCATAAACCGCACTAAACAATAATTTTTTTGGGATGTTACGAGTCTTATCGCTGAAGACGAAAATACGATGAAAATACGGATCATATTCAAGTTGTTGTTTAGCACAGTTCATGAGCATATCGGCTTCCGTTCTTACGTCGATTTGAGCTTGTAAGGATGTAGGCCAAGATCTTTTCCCAAAATTCACCACAACGACGTCTCAGGGTTGTCCAACGCTTGAAAACGACGTGCGAGAGATTGATTTGGATCTTCCTCAATTGATGCGCTAGCGACAGCATATTCTCGATAATGCGGGCACTTCTTTGTCTCACTGGTATGGGAACAATTTTTACTGAGCTTGTGGATTCAAATTTTTCCACTAGACGCTCAATTGTTGATCTGACAGGACGATTATTCGGACCATATAGTGCACGTAGCGCTCTTAAAGTTGAGGCCACTGACTCTGAATTTTATTAGTAAATTTTAAAAATTTCGACGCGTTGTTGGATCATATATCTTTCCATGATAAAATGACAAACCTTACTGAAGAGAAATGTTTAAAAGGAGCGGGAAAAATATGGAATCCTTTGTTGTCCCTATTGGTCTGGTCTGGTTTGTAGCGTCGCTATTGAAAAATCCGTTATAACTTTGTCATAGAACAAGGCCAGTAGTTTTCAAGGTAAACCGTTTTAGCGCATAAAAATTCCACCACGGCATTTCTTTTATTTTTCCTATTTTTCCGGCCTAAGATCGCCAGTGAATATTGTTTCCTTTAACTTTTATTTTTATAAATTTATATTTAAGTCAAAGAAACGAAGCATCCGATATATATGCACAGATATATATACACAGAAAGCTATCGTATTCAATTACATCGAGAATTAATGATAGTACTTTAGGTTATCATAAGGCGATTGTTGCTTTTTTCTAGGCTATGAGAATCCGCTCAGCGGTAAGCTTAGCCTACATTGCACGTAGCTATCTCTACTTCTTTCTTCTACTTCTTAATGCCGAATGACTTTCGTTAAAAGTTGTTTCAGAATATGGGTTCTCCTTGCGACCTTTTTAACTTGTTTTTGTTAAGCTGACAGTGTAATTGTTTCTTCGAAAAATTTTTGAGGCAACATACAAGAGGTTGGTACGCGCGGCCTTTACCACGTCTAAGCAGAGTATATTAAGTTCCTGCATTATTGCGACGGAATGCATTATATGTAACTACCATACCTGATATAGGATAATGAATTGAAGTAGAAGTGAATTGAAGTAGAAGTTCTTGGTTCCCATTATGTAGGCTGATCTGTCGTGGAAAAGGTGAGTTATTATTCAGAACCGCCTCGAAATATAAAGTAAACTGGCAATGCCATCGGAAAGAAAACCTGAAATACTTTCTTTTCCTTTTTTAGGTTCCACAGAAACTTCGTCAGGGTAACAACTTATATGTACATGTATGGGCTTATTGAAAATTGGTTCAAGATCACGTAAAATCGAAAAGTATGAAACAATTTAAATAAATTTATATATAGACCAGTGTAAGTAATTTTTGAAAGCAAAACGAAGAAAGTCTTGTTAAATAGTAAAAATTAATTAAAAATTAATTTACTGACGATCAGGGGTCGAGAAAGATAAGGCGAGGAGCGTGCTTGAATTTTTAAGGGTTAAAAATGGTTTATCACGATTCACGACAAAACTATCGAGTTTTCAAAAAATGTTATATTGGAATGTTGAGGTAAGGTAAAGATAAGAAATAACCTCAAAATTAATGTGAAAATTAAAAGAACAAAGATTTGGTTTTTTTATATTTATTTTTATTTTTTCCAACAAAAACTTATTTCAATAAATTTTGTAAAAATGTTTCTTTTCATATTGCATATATACATATTTTTTGTTCCAAACTTCAAAAACCAACAGAAGAGAAGATAAGTTAAGACCATAAGAAGCGTAGAGAGTGTCTAGTTTCTGCTTATAGTCACAGTACTTTTTTTTATTGATAACTTTCAAAACTATTGGGTGGCATTGTCGACTATTTTTCTAACTACCCAATTTTAGTAAAAAAAAATAATATGAACTAATTCCTAATCACATCTCAATTAACACTGCGCTGTTTCATTGGAATGCAACTACACGTTTTGGTCACAAACAATGAGAGATACTTACATATTTTCAAAGACCTTTGTGTAAATCGAACAATCAGTTCATAAATGATCAATACTCAATACTTGCAGACGACCTTACTATAAAAGCAACACAAGCAAGAGGTCTCAGAGACATTGTGAAAGTGTTCCCCGCAAGAATTCATTATAAACAAGAAAGGTTTTACAGCCTGCACAATTAGTCACGCAGGATGGCGTCGGAAAAGAACTGGGTATATGTATTAATTGGTGGCAAGTATATATTTTCTATAACTACTCTTTACAAGAGCATATAGCAGAAATATTAAAAAGGAGATTATTTAGAGCAGAGAGCATAAGAGCAACTCAATGCTGCAATCTTAAATTGTTTGTAGAATAATTCTCTAGATAAAATCTCAATTGCGACAAGAGTTCTTTCTTATAAATGAGTATTTTTCGCTTTCCACTGCAAAAGCTTATTCTTACATTTCAATTGCAGCTTGTCTCCTTTTAAGCCTAGTCGCTAATACATCTGGAAAATCGGCAACTGTTGTCAACCTGGCGCAAACCTCTATAAGAAAAGCAAGATCAGCACTGCCGCAAGATCCGAAGCAGTATCCACCGAATCATCTGCCAAAGTTTCCAAAGTATTCTCCAGGCGATGACGAAAAAATGCTGCATTACGATCCACCAAAAATCGACATAGTTTTAAATTCACAGCGTATAAATGTACACGAGGCGGCCGGTCAAAAACAACAACATATTACGGCCAATGTACCTTCGTACTAGCTGTAAATAAATGAACAGTGTTTTCGGCAACTTAATTTTGAAAGCACGACAAGCTGAATATCAAACAATGGAATTTCTGCAAAACCACAAGAAATTTATTAAAGCTTAATCATCTATGAATATTACATATATGTAATTTAACATGTAAATATATTTTGGGTGTTGGAAAAATTAATAAATCATAATATGTATGTTTATTCTCATTTCAACTTCATAAAAATTTGTAAGTAGTTTTAGTAGCTTTTTTACCTAACACGGTACACTTTCCTTGATAAATTGAGCTTTTGCAAGATTGCAACCCCATCACCCATCTTGAAACACAGCTTACCCTATTGGATAATATTCGACCGAATGAGCCACTTCCATCACGCAGGGAAGAAAATAAAGCAGCTGTAGCCGAGAGTGTATACGAAGACCGTACAGAGTCGTTTCGGCGCCGTGCCCAGCTACTCGGACTGACGTATGGTAAGACTTGGCACATTTCGCGTAGAGATCTTAAGTTCGAATTGTACAAAATACAGCTGTGCAACAACTGAAGCCGCTTCACTCTATGTGCTTTTGAAAAGTTCCAAAAAGATCCGACATTTTCATGGCAAATTTTGTACAGCTATGAGGCCTATTTTTGGCTCAATGGGTATGTGAAATAGCAAATTGCCGCATTTGAGACGAAGACTAAGCCGAAGGCATTCAAGAACGGCAATATTATCCAAAAAAAACAACGGTTTGGTGTGGTTGATGGGGCGGTGAAATAACCGGTTCATATTTTTTCATAAATGATGTCGCTGAGAAGGTAACCGTCAAAATACTATAACAGACTATTAGATGCCTTAAATTGAAGCTCGTGATCTTGGCAACATTTGGTTTCAACAAGAAGGCACCACCTCCCACATATGGCACCAATGAATGAATTTATTGAGAGAACATTTCGGTGAGCAGATAATTTCACGTTTTGCACAGGTCGATTGGCCACCAAGACCGTGTGATATCGCACCGTTAGACTTTTGTCTGTGGGGATATGTAAAGTCTTAAGTCTATGCGAAAATAAGGTCACCCGGAAGTTCGATTATTTTTATAATAAAGTATATGGGAGCCAAGCGAATTATTGGTCCTATTCAACCCATTTTTGACATACAGACATACCTTTGTAAGAGAAGGGTTCATGAATTTCAGTTATATATCTTAGACATTGACCGATATTTTCGAACAAAAGTCAACTTTAGATACTGGCCAGTGGTGTAGCTACCTAGAGGCTAAGCGGGGCAGTGCCCAAGCTCTTAAGTTCAGGGAGTCTTCGAATGCTTTCCAGATATCACGATCGAACAGAACTTTTGGAAATTTCTCTCACTTTCAAAATAAATATGACAGGTCGCAACCCCACCTTAATCATGACAACGCAGTTGAGAGAAATTTAAAAATTATGCCTAGAGAATTCTCCTAAATTTTTTCTATAGGATGGCAGTGTTGTATTTGACGGATAGTGATGTGTGTTAAACTTTGTCATTTTGATATTATCAAAGCATTATCAGAACTAGTTCTAAAGAGTTCTAGTAAGGATGAGCGTAGTAAAGCAAAGAGTATTAAAACAAAAATGCTAAATTTCGAGTTCTAGTTGTTCTCCTTCTCTACCTGTTCACCCGAACGGAGTGGAGGTCTTTCTCTCCCTCTGCTGCCACTGACGGATACTGAAACACAAACCTTCAAAGCTGGAAAGGCTTCTGCCACTGACGGATACTGAAACATAAACCTTCAAAGCTGGATTGTCCTCTTGCACCATGACAACATGACTTGGTCAGCGCAGAAGATTCAAACATTTCGAACATTTGTGTGGCTTTGTCTTTTCCTACTTACTTAACTAATAAGTAATTATTAGTAAATTGATTCTGCTTATACTTTTAACTGCTTTGCATACTGCTCATTATTTTATTTTTATCATTCCATGAACGCCCTCATTCTTCTGGCATCCAAGTTGGCTTGTGAAGTTTCTACAAATATATCTGATATATTTTCATTTATCGCAAGTTGGTCCTTTAGTTCTTCCAAAAGAATTTGAATTAATCCCTCAATTTGTTCACGATCTATATCCATTAATGGACACCTGCTTTCACTTTCAGGATTTTGCCTTTCCTCATCATCATGTGCCAACTCGGCCAGCAAATCGGTGATTAATGCTTTTATTGCATCGGTATTACTTGGATTAGCGATTTGGAATATCGGCAGAGATGATCCTACTGAAATTGGAGGAGCTTGCAGCGCATTGTCGCAACTCACAGATTGCGCATGAGTTCTTCTAAACAGGCTTATGACTATTAAAGCTACCAAGATATTGTAAGAATGGAATAAATGATAAGTTTTAGTGCTCTGAAACATCATTTGCTTTGTTTATGAAATATGGTCCCTACCTGCAACAATTTGATATACTCGTATGTAATTTGGCCACATCTTGTTTATTGCTTGAATAATGTGAAAAGCGCTTCCTGCAATGACAGCAGAAGTTTGTTTGAATAGTAAAAATATAATAGTCTAAATAACGCCTACATTCGCGAACTGAGTACTTTTAAATGCTTCAAGCTGTCAAGAAGCTGTTCATTGTTTACGAACAGAAGCGTGTAGTTGCATATCAACAAGCAAAAATTTTTCGCATGAAATGCATATATGCATTGACTCGATTAGTTTGATGCAAATTAGATATACCTATAATATTATATATTGTACACTCTTGAACACAGTTAGATAAAAGAGGGTCGTAAAATTATTTTTAAAATGCATTTGTCTGTTGCGGTATTTGATTTACCCTCTATCTCTATTTATAAAACGTAAATTCTGCATAATAGGTTGTCAATGTCGCCCTTCCACTTTAAGCAATGCTTTTTAAAAAATCTTAAAGTGATCGGATTTAGTTCAAATATGCGCTATTTCATGCCATAAACTGTTTCCATCTGGACGGCAACCTTACGAGTATAATACCCTCCTCGTAGAAGACCCCCGCCATATTTGCGAAGAACCCAGACAGCCACTTTTCACAAGCCTCTTTTGAGTTCAACTTTACACCAACAAGGGAGTTCGCCATATATGGTGAACGCGATAAAACCTCCCATCCGAGCTCCCATAGCTGCTGACGAGTCATCAACGAAGTGTGTAGTCTGGCGTTTTGCTGGGGGAACACTACACCCCTCCTGTTGACCAATTCTGGACGCTGCTGGTCGATCGCCTGCTTCAAGCGGTCCAGTTGTTCGCAGTAATTGATAGAGTTAAGCGTCTGGCCATATGGGAGCTGCTCATAGTGGATTGATTACCTTCCAATCGCACCAAACACACAGAAAAACTTTCTTGGCCATCAATCACGGCTTGGCCACAGTTTGAAACGATTTACCGGCTTTCGATCACGATCGTTTTCGCTTGATATTGTCGTATGTGATCCGTTTTTCGTCGCCAGTCAGCATCCACTTCAAAAATGGATCGAGTTCGTTCTGTTTCAGCAGCATATGGCAGACGTTGATTCGACCCAGAAGGTTTTTTATACCCTGAACAGGGTATATTAAGTTTGTCACAATGTTTGTAACACCCAGAAGGAAGCGTCGGAGACCCTATAAAGTATATATATAAATGATCAGTATATTGAGCTGAGTCGATTTAATCTTGCCCGTCTGTCTGTATATATAGGAACTAGTCCCTCAGTTTTCAAGATATCCTTTTGAAATTTTGCAAACGTCATTTTCTCTTCAAGAAGCTGCTCATTTGTCGGAACGGCCGATATCGGACCACTATAACATATAGCTGCCATACAAACTGAACGATCGGAATCAAGTTCTCATATGGAAAACTTTCGCATTTGACAATGTATCTTCACCAAAATTGGTATAGATTATTTTCTAGGGCAAAAATGGAATATCCGAGAAAATTGCTCAGATCGGTTAACTATAGCATATAGCTGCCATATAAACTGAACGATCGAAATCAAGTTCTTGTATGGACAACTTTCACATTTGACAAGATATATTCACGAAATTTGGTGTATATTGTTTTCTAAGGCAACAATGTAATCTCCGAGAAAATTGTTCAGATCGGTTAACTATAGCGCATAGCTACCATACAAACTGAGCGATCGGAATCAAGTTCTTGTATGGACAACTTTCACGTTTGACAAGATATATTCACGAAATTTGGTGTATATTATTTTCTAAGACAACAATGTAATCTCCGAGAAAATTGTTAGATCGGTTAACTATAGCATATAGCTACCATAGAAACTGAGCGATCGGAATCAAGTTCTTGTATGGACAACTTTCACATTTGACAAGATATATTCACGAAATTTGGTATATATTATTTTCAAAGGCAACAATGTAATCTCCAAAGAAATTGTTCAGATCGGTTAACTATAGCATATAGCTGCCATACAAACTGAGCGATCGGAATCAAGTTCTTGTATGGACAACTTTCACATTTGATAAGATATATTCACGAAATTTGGTATAGATTATTTTCTAAGGCAACAATGTAATCTCCGAAGAAATTGTTCAGATCGGTTAACTATAGCATATAGCTACCATACAAACTGAGCGACAGCTTGATACTACTCACGCGTGATTTATTAAAAAATTTGTTATAGAAAAAAGTACCTAAATTCGGCTCAGCCGTCAAAAATAATATCTTGCTCAATGTTATTATAGTTTCAAGGCTTTAAGGATAAAAAGCAAGGAAGAGCTAAGTTCGTGTGTAAGCGCACTATTTATACTCTTGCAACTTACAAGAATCAAAGTCCGAGAAGTTCAAGAAAATATGAGAGTTTCGGATAGTATTGATCGGATTTTAGCTATTTTTGTCAATACCACATACTATTAATATATCACATACTATTAATATGCCACATACTAAAAAAGTGTTCCCTTGGTTTCATAAAGTACCTCACATACCATCACCAATCCTATCACCAATTCTATTGAGTCTGAGCCGGATGTTCGAACCTGATACTGATGTTATTATCTCTTGATTAAGTCCAGCCAATTTTATCTACTCTATTTTGCGCACAACGATACATTGTTTATAATTTAAATAATTTTTTCTATAAAACCACTGCTTTAAAAGTTAAATTTATGTCACAAATTTACAGAATCTTCAAGCTGGTGCCTTCTAACATAAGTTCTGCGTTGCTCATTCGACATGGTGTACTGAAGAGAATTTCAATGTAAGCTTCTTTCTTTTCTGCATAATTTTTTTCACACTAAGAAACTACAGCAGTGCAGCGCTGCATTAGAGGCCTAAAGTGACCACTTGGTATAGATTGTGATTCAAGTTTAAGTCGAGAAAGAATATATAGGCTATTTTGCGAAGAATTATTAGAGCTTTAGACGTCTCCTTTGTCCAAACACGATAATAAGCAACTCTTGTCAGCGTTTGCTGAGGACAACTGCTGTGGATAGTCATATTTTGCTTTCACTGGTGCAAGCGAGAGTTCGACATTGCTTTTGAGGAGTACAGCTACTCCTGACAAACTTAAACTACCGAACTTAGCGCTCAACGAACTTAAATGCCTATGAGCAGCAAAACCTTTTCATTGTTTTATTTTTATAGTTTGAATTTCTCGCAAGTCTTACATATATAAATCTTATACAATTTGTGATTATCTGTCACATATGATCCTAGTGCAAATTTAAATGAGCTTTGTGTAAACCAAGGCAATGAATATGTACTAGCACGTTCTTCGCTTTCAACAATACCACATTGCAAATTAAATTTTTCTATTGTTGTCTTAATGGGTATTTCAGCTCCCGTATGGTACTATAAAAGAACGTGCGAAGTTGTGTCAATATTCAGTTTAAGCAAAGGTGTCTTCAAACGTCTACAAGTTCAGTTTACATTTTTGGAAGGATGTTGCAGAAAAAAACTTTAATTGTCATGCTCGTTGGTAAGCAAGCTTATATACACTTTTTCATCCTAACTCCATAAAATGTTTGTCCTTTACAGTGCTTCTAATCGCCAGCGAACTGCCAGGCAGCAGCGCTGCTGATCCACATTGTCATAACTCTGCAGAACATGATTCCCACGAGGGACACCACAGCGCACATGAAGGAGTTTCACATGATGAGAGTGTGCCACGGCATAGTCCAGGCATCCATGATTGAGGTGTGGGTAAAAGAAACACACCTCAGCAATTGCAAATTTAAAAATTATATTAAAATATGTCAATATGTGTATGTAAAATACCATAAAAACATTAAATAAAAATAAATACAAATAGCATGCAAAAAAAAACAAATTATTGGAATATAAATGAATTTAATCTCCTTTAAAACTGCTATTCAAACTCTGCATAATAGTTCATCTTAAATAATAGATGTAAAGCCTTAAGGAAAGCGAAAGCACGACTGGTTCCAAAACTACGCATTTTTTTTTGAAAATCAGCGTCGCGCTAATGTACTTAAAACATGCTTACCGACTACCGAGATATCATGAAAAAATGAGTGTAGGATTTATGCTTACAATCGGAAACAGACGATTAATACACCTAATGTTGTGGCAAAGGTGAGGCGAAAAAAACACGTCTAATTTTTTCGCCTTACCTTATTCACGACAGTGGGTGTATTAATCGTCTGTTTCCGGTCCAAAAATCAAGGTTATCTTCACAGTTTTTTTCAATTATCGAAACCAAAAATGAGCGCGATCTGTTAACAAGTTTGGTCACAACAGCTGTTCATGTCGGTGCACCACAGTAGTGCGTTGCGATTTTTAAAATGGATAAAAATATCGCACAAAAAATTTGTCTGACCAAGTTTCGTGTGCGGAATCTTAACGAATGTTGAAAAATATTTACTTTGATTCAGTTTTATCAAAAAACACAAGCCTACGAGTGGTACCGACCCTTCAAAGTGGTTCGAGAGATCGTTGAAGACATGACACGGTCTGGACAACCTCTTCAACTGCTGAAAATAATAAAAAAAGTGAAAGTTGTGGTGTTTAAAAATTATCAGGCAAGTGTTAGAGAGATAGCAGGAAAGCTCGACATCTCTTGCGAGTCCGTTTGATTGATTCTGGTGGATATATCGCATATGAAACGTTTCTTGCTCGACTCGTCTCAATAAAGCTGATTTTTTTTTTTTAATAAATGTAAATACCATCGATCAAACACCATATTCATCAGGTTTGGTTCTGTGTGATTTTGCGTAGTTTCCTAAACTGAAACTGTCGCTCCGCCGAATCCGTTTTCAGTCGATCGAGTTGATACTTGTAAAACAAAATTCGCTGCAGGAGCTGAAGGCCAACCCAAAAAGTGCTTATGAAAAGTGTTTCGAGGAGGACGGGAAAAATCGGTGACATCAGTGTACTATATCTGCTGGGGATTACTTTGAAGGCGACCATATAAATATTGATGAATAATGAAATATTTTGCGTTTTATTTACAATTTTCATGTGCCTTTTTGTCACAATCTATGTAAGAATTGCGTCCACATTTAATTGGGTTCCACTCAGTCATAATCAATAACTATTTAAATACGTACTATTCGCAACACCATCAGAGACTACACATTCATTATTGGATAATGTACGAGTGAATAGACCATGTCCAGCATGCCATAAAAAAAATATAGCAATCGTAGCTGAAAGTGTACACGAAGACCGTGGATGGTCGATTCGGCGCCCTACGCAGCAACTCGAACTCACATATGGAATGACTGGGCGCATTTTACGTCAAGATTTTAAAATTAAAATGAAGAAAATACACCTTGCGCCTTCACCGAAGCCGCTCGACATTTTCGAGCAAAATTTTGTTCCGCGGTGAGGCCGATTTCTGCCACAATGGGTGTAAATAGGAAAAAATTAAACATTCGGAACGAAAGGGAACCTGAAGAGATACAAAATCTGCCACTTCGTCCAGCAAAAACAATGGCTTAGTGTAGTTTATTTCTTCAAATATGACACCAATAAGAACATAGCCTTCAAGGACAACCGTTAATGCGCCATCATAACCGACTATTTGATGCCTGAAATTGAAGCTCGTGATCTCGGCGACATTTGGTTTCAACAAGACGCCGCTACTTCCCACACGTCGCGTCAATCAAAGAATTTATTGAGGGAAGACTTCGGTGATCAGTTAATTTCACGTTTCGGGCCAGTCGTTTGGCCGCCGAAATCAGACCGTTACAGTTTTGTCTGTGGGTTTATGTAAGGTCTGAAGTCTATGCAGCCAATCCCACTCCGATTCAGGTCTTGGTACAAAACATTACGCGTGTCCTTCGCCAGTTACCAGTCGAATTGCTCGAATGACTTCTCGAAAATTGAACTCAACGGATGGACCAACTGAAACTTAGTCGTGGCCAACATTTGAAAGCGATAATCTTCGAAACATAAATGCCAAAAAATGATTTTTTGTATGAAAATTAGCATTCCATTGGATTGACAACAAGACTAAGAAAACAAATTTGTTAAAACGAAAACAATTTTTTTCGATTTTGTTTTCGTTTTACATATAAATAAGAAACAAATTTTTTTTATTTTACATATAAATAAGAAACAAATATATAAGAAATATAATTTTAGTATTTGAAAATTAACTTTTTCTTATTTTTATTACTTTACATAATTGGATTATTTGAGACACTTATAACGGTACCAGAGCGACCGCATATCCATTCATCATTTGACTGTTCTGCATCATTTTTCAGGGACAGATGTTGGTGGGGGTTCTGAGACATCTGTTGACTTTTCTGCAACATTTGCGGTAGGAGTCGCGGTACTATCATTTTGTGCCATATTTCCAACGCCTATTTTTCGATCAAGTGGATAACCAGAGCTTGTTGACAATTGGTTCACAACCAGAAAAGCTAAAATAATTGAAAGCAAATTCGTTATTCGGCGGGACATACAGGTAGCGTGGATAACTGCTGTGTTGGGTTGCTCTTTTCATGATATATACTTATATCAAACACTATCTGGCTATGTGACGACGACAATTCGAAAATCGTGAACTGTTGTTTCCATATTGGAGTTTTCGTATTGGATATAAATTAATTATTAATGTCATGCAAAGAGAGCGTAGTGAGCAATATGCGGTAACGTTTTCATGGCGTTTCCTGAAATTTTGGAGCAACATATGCTTAAAATCAGCTATATTTACCAACGAGCATGAAAATTAAATAACTCTTGAGCAACATCCTTGAAGAAGTATATTAGCAATTCGAAAACGGCTGAAAACAACTTTGATTTCATTGAGGATTAATCAAATATAACACGTGCTTATATAGTAGCAACTGTGAGATTGCAACCTATCCATTAAGACAATAATGGAAGAACTTAATTTAAATTCAACTATTGTGCTTAGCGTAGAACGTGCAGTTACATGTTAAGGGTTTAAAATGAACAGAAACCAATCAATTCATGCAAATGAGGTTTTCAACAAATTCTCTCAGACTTTCTTTAATATTTTTATAAGCATTGATGGGAAATTATACACGCTTGTTCGAACACTAGCTTGATTTTGGAATTAAAATCAAATAGTAGAAATCACGAGCGCAAAAACTTTCCATCCTAAGAAGTCGATGCTCACAAGGACAGCGTGGAACGCCGATCTGTTGTTGCAACTAAAACTACATAACAGTTTACAAGATCCTCGAAATTGCGCTTTGAATCTATCACAAATTTGTTGAGATGAGTTGTTGCAACCTCAGTCTTACAAAGGCGGAACATTGGAGGCCTGGAGGCTACGATGTCGCAGCATGAACTTTTTGCTGAGTTCAAGTAGTTAAATAGATCCCTTGTTATAATCTAGATCAAAATGATGTTGCAGTCGCATAAGAGTTGGTCGTCGTCCGGTGATGAAGTAGCCTGATGCTATTTCTGTCGAGTACAGCTAATCCTTCATTAATTTCGAGCGCACAGCTTACGAGCTCAACGCGAATATTGCCACTCAGCAGTGGAAGCACGCACCACCCTAAAGTAGGCTGTTCTGCATAGAGTTGCATAGCCACTTCTGCTTTAAAAATACTAAAGTGGTTCGGTAGCCTAAAGCCAGTATTGTAGAAGAGCTCCTTATAGAAAACACCCCTTCTAAACTTCCATCCCGACTTCGAGCCATTAGCAAAAAAGTTCAGTGCGCCTCTTCTCTTCATGCTACACTAGGAACTCAATATGTTTTCTATACTATATGCATTGCTGATAGCTTTCAAGCAACTGTTAACCGGCAACTAAAAAGAATTGTTGTTGGCAACGAGTTTAGGCTCTCTCTCACTCTCGATGTGTTGAAACTCTATGTGACTTCCTACAATGAACTGACTATTTTTGAGAAAAGTTCTTTAGGAAGAGGTTTAACGAGTATCAGTGAACAACAATTAGTTGCGCTTCAGTGATCTTTATTAACGTTTCGTTGATTACCTTATATGTTAACAAAAATATTACAAAATATATTTTTAAATAATTTTATGTAACAATGTATTTCAAAGCTTTAATGTTTTATATTTTTAAATCATTTTATGTATCAATGTATTTCAAAGCTTTAATGTTTTATAGAAACATATTAAGAAATTTTTTTTAAATAATGTTACATATGTATATACGACATTTATTTATTTTCAGCTAATATTGCCAAGTTTGACTTTTCTAGTTTTAACCAGATAGTGCTCGGTCCATCCGGCATTTCTACCAATGTCGCTATTTCATCCAATACCTTTCTAAATACAAGCTTTTCACCGCTGGTGTCAGCTGCGCCCGTAGTATTTACGGCCTTGAACTCACTTGCTGTACTAGAATCATCGGAAAGGTCATCGTTGGCACTGCGTTGGGAAGTGAAGGCTTCATTTGGTATTTCGCAAACGATGAGGTAAACTAAAATATAGAAAAAGCAATATGCATAAACTTATTACCATATCACTTACTATAACTGGTGTTAGTAAAATAATAAGCAAATGTTTTTTGAGAGCTTGGCACAAAAGCGGCTTCTCTTCTTACTTAGACTTAAGAACTTTTTATTACCGTAGCAATCCACCAAAATAAGTTAGCAGCAACAGTTTTACTGCCTGTATAGAAAACTTTTAAACTTCAGCACTTACCAAGCAACAAATAACAGCCAGCATATTTCGGGAACATCCTTGATGTTGTACGGTAAAAAGTTGCTGAAATGGCAGGCTAGCTCCCAGAACATATGATTTATTATCACTAAAGCTCCATAAAACTGTAATACGGCTTATATAGTGCAATCTTGAAAACCTCAGTATCAATTATGGCAGACAATAGAAAATTTTAAATTAAAATCTCCCATTGTTCTAAGCGAAGAACGTGGCTTAACATACTAATTGAAAAGAAAGTAAGTAATCAAGCGCAGACGAAACTTATGCATAATACTCGTACTAATAACATTGTCTAAATATTCATCATCATCTTTCCTTTTTCTTATTTATTGGCGTAGACATCATCTTTCCTTCTTCTTATTTATTGACGTAGACATCATCTTTCCTTCTTCTTATTTATTGACGTAGACATCATCTTTCCTTCTTCTTATTTATTGACGTAGACATCGCTTACGTGTTTATAGCCGAGTTTAAAACAGCGCGCCAGTCTTTATGAGGAATTCACTGTTTGGTGCCAATTGGTGTAGTGGAGGTCTTTCTCTTCTTCTGCTTCCCTCGGCTGGTACTACGTCGAATACTCTCAGAGCTGTAGTGTTTTTATCCATTTGGACGACAACGAACGTCACGTACTGGTCCTTTCCGATCCTGACAAGGTTTTTGGCGTAGTTGGCGCAGATTGTGAGGTCTTCTTTGTATGGATTTAAATGCCAGTTAGTTTTTCGCCACCGTATTTGAATAGCTGGGCCGGTAATCTAACAGCTCTTGCCATTTTGTGGTTTTTTAGACGGGTAATTGCTATACGAACTTTTAAATGGTCGGACAATGGAACGCCCATTCCATCGTCATCGATTGCGAAATTGGGTTCATCATCTCCTGGTGTTATGCTTTCACTGCCATTCAAAAAGCTGGAGAAGTGTTCCCTTCCATAATTTCAGTATGCTGTGAGCGTCAATCACTAGTTGACCCCTGGAAGTATGCTCCGCTCTTGAAACCTTCTTTTAGTTCCTGCATTTTTTCGTAGAATTTTCGCGCATTACCCCTGTCGTCCAGCTTGTCAAGCTCTCCGTACTCACACATTTTGGCGTCTTCCTTTTTGTCTTCAAATGTCGCTTCCCTCTAACACTTCTATTTAATTCCAACAGTGTCGAATCGGTATGGTAAAAATACTACTTCATTGGAGAATAAATAAGTGTTTTAAGTAATAAGTTTTAACTATAAAAGTATGTATCCTCTTAAAGGTTGAGCTAAATCGCTTCAAAATAGACTTACATTTACGTGTTTATCTTCTACAGTGTGTGTTCTCTTAAGGCCTGGCAATAAGGAAAAGTTGGTGATCAGCACTTGTGTAGACCGGAAAAGCAGATGACAATTGGAACAATAGCATAAACCTAACCCCTTTTGTGAATGGCTCCGATATTTGAAGAATTCTCCGTAGTCTCACCAATCAAATACAATACAATTATCGGCTTTTCAAAAGCAGCAGAGCATTTACTTGCCCACCACTGGTGTCCTCCAGCCTTCCAAGCTCTTAATCGACCCCTTTCAATTCCGTGGTCTGATTTTGGGCACTTCCTATTCAAGGAGCAGTTCCAAAAAAAATTCCCTTTTAATTTCCCTGTGCTGTTTTGGGCACTTCCTATTCAAGGCGCTCTTCCAAAAATATTGTCTAATTAATGTTTATTAATTGTGGCTGCCTATCGCACTTTCTTGTTCATGATACGTAAATAAAGGCTAATTAAGACACACATAAAAGGAAACATGGACCAAGGTTGTTTGTTTGCTTCCACTCACTCATAAGGACTCATAAGAAGTTCAGTTTTTAAAACTTATTAAAGATCTTTAAACATTTTGACGGAAATTGTAATTAAATTTTTCGTAGGCTAATTAAGACACACATAAAAGGAAACATGGACCAAGGTTGTTTGTTTGCTTCCACTCACTCATAAGGACTCATAAGAAGTTCAGTTTTTAAAACTTATTAAAGATCTTTAAACATTTTGACGGAAATTGTAATTAAATTTTTCGTATTGAGGCGTTTGTGTGAGAACATCCGTCGAAAACGGCCGGAATTGTAGATGAAAAAATCATTGATTTTACTCGATAATTATGCACCATAGCACCGAGGCACAATTGTGACCAAATTTAAAGCCAACAACACAGTGAATACCATCGATGTACCACCGTTTTTAACATGTTTAGCTCCGAGTGAATTTTTTCTTATTCCCTAAACTGAACTTTCAACTCCATGGAACCCGTTTTCAGTCGTTCCAGGAGAGCTTATGAAAATTGCTTCGAGAACTGGAAAACTCTTTGACATAAGTGTATTACATCTGGTGGGATTACTTTGAACAAAATAAATTTTTGCGACAAAATAAGCATTGAGTGTTTCATTTACAATTTCTGGGTACTTTTTTGTCACAATTTAGTTACGTACGATCACCAAAATTAAAACAAACGAATAGACACTTTTTGCTTCACACATATATACATAATTTTTATTAAAAATTTTATTATCATTGCATAAACTCATGTTTCTTTTGGTGCACTCTTCTGTATTTTAAGCCATATATATTCTGGTCCACTTTCCTTTGCTATGTATTGGGCAAGCATAAGCAATATCCTCTTAAAGTTCGGTGTCGTCGAGTCACTCTCATCTTCCATTGTATCCGGATTAAAAAATTCTCTTACTATATCATCACTTGAAATTGCTTCACCGGCTATAATTCTATCTTCATCATGCAAAAATTCGACAGTATCGGCACACTGTGTTTCTTTAATGATTAGACAGGCTGAAATATATATATATTTTTATTTAAAAATTTAGGTTAAAACAAGCAAAACAATAAACTTCGGTTGCACCGAATAGACTTCAAGCTATAAGACACTTCACAAATAAAAAAATTAACTTGAATTCATACCTGACGGACGGACAGTATGCTAGATTAATTCAGTTCAGCAGACTTAACATTTATATATATTTTTGATTGTATTATTGGTTCGTGTAACTTTATCAATCTACGAGTATTGCTGGAGGAAATAATATGAGCTGCAGAGCTAACTAGAGGTGGTATAATCTTCTATAAGAGTATACAGCCTGTATCTCCTGTCGTCAAACAAACAGTCATCACACACGCGACTTGGCTCATACGTCATTGCTGACAGTCATAACTTCGATATCGTAGATAATTTCGTTTATTTTGAATGACAGCATTAACACCAAGCACAACGACAGCATTGAAATCGAATTTCGTCTCTCGACGAACAAAGACCAAATTCTACAAGTCCTTCACAGCACACCCGTCCTGCTTTATGATGCAGTGATGAACGATGAGCTATATGAGATATACGACGATATTCACATAGTTCAGCGAATGTAGAGACAGCGGCACGAAGGCTAGGAAATGTCGTCCGAACGGATGAAAACATTCCAGCGCTGAGAGTACCCGCCGCGGGAAGCAGAGAAAAAAGAAGGCCTCAACTCCATTGCAAAGACCAGTTGGAGAACGACCTGTCTGAACTTGAGATCTTCAATTAGCCGCAAACAGCGAAAAGAAAGAACGTTCGGGGCGCTGTTGTAAACTCGGCTATACTTACGTCGATAAAGAAGAGATGTTCACCAATCTTTCCTTCTGAGCGTTATAAATTTCGTAGCAAACTTAATATACCCTGTTGAGGGTACGAAAAATATTCGATTGTTGCTCCTAACATGGTAAATCTCTCAGCCTTATGTCCACTCCCTGCACTACAAGCTTTGTTTCTCTAGTGCTAAGTTTCTTACAAGACTTTAATAGTATTATATGTATTTTATAAGATTCTGTTATGTTAAGTTACATTATTCTATATTATATTATCTTATTATACACAATACCTTATTCTAGGTGACTTACCAAGTATTAACAGTGTTACGAAGATATTCTTTGTCAACATCCTGTATCTTCTATTTATTGCGGTGTAGATAACGTCGCTAGACCAGACTTAAATTGTTATAGTAAACCATAGCGCTATCAATAAGGTTTTATATAGCGTCCGTTTGATAATCTAAGACACATTATAAAATGAAACTCAATTAACCATTTGTTCTTGTAGACAAAAGTTGGTTATTTGCATTTAGATTGAGTAACGTGTTGAGACATAAAATTGAGAATCTTACACAGTTCGGAGCATGTATGTATGAAATTCCTAAAAAATACAAAATTCTCGGATCAGTTATACCGAAATCTGGTACTACTTTTCATGTAAGGTAGTTACATCTGCCAATCTGACAACATACTATCACTTTAGTAATCATACAGGAACCATTGAAAGATTAGGTAAAGTATTTTGAGATTCCACAAATTTGTTAAGACCACTGCGCTAATTTCACTAAAGGTTTGTCTACCGAGAAAAGGAAAGAGGAAGTAAGTCGGGCGACGTCGAGCCTAGCGATCTCGCTGACCAACGCTTGCCGAGCTCACAGCAGGTATCCTCCGTAAAATTTTTCTCTCGAAACCTCGTAACGCCTACTCATCAGCTGTTGCCATCGTTCATCCCTCTGTACCATATAGCAGGACAGAGATGATGAGTGACATATAGAGTTTGGGCTTTCTGTCACACTGTGGCATCGAATTTTTCTACTGCTACAATTGTATTATTCCAATATCAGCTATAATGCATTGGCATCTTTGCATAGTTGGTTGTGATCGAAAAAAAATCTACACAAGTTCTCAAGGCCGTATTTCCAAAACTGTTACTCGGATGAACTTGAAAATTTAGGACAATATTCTAGAAGTGTTGTAAAACTTAATAAGACAATAAAAAATCGATTTTTATAAAATCGTTGGTGCAAGAATTATCACGCTCTAAGGTCATGCGATCTAACAGCGTTGGACAATTTGTTGTGGGATAAGCTGGCGACGATTGAAGCCTTATGAGAGAATATTCGAATACCTGAGAGAATATTGACCAAAATAGAGCAGCTCAACTAAAATTTATTCAAGGCAGCAGCGTCGGTGCTTTGCCTGCAAGCATTTTTAAAATATATTGGCAAGCCCTTATTTTTGTAATAAAAAAACACCATTTATTAAGAGGTATGACAATTAAGTAATGATACTAATGCATAAAAACCGTATATTTGAAAATTATTCTACAACTCTGCCATCCTCTTCAAAGTAGTCCCCTTAGGCAGCTATACAGCAATTCCAGCGCGTTTTCCATGCTTCGTAACAATTCCGGAACGCTTCGACTGGGATATCCGCGAGTACCCTCGTCACGGCCGCCTGGATGTCCGTAATCGACTCAAAATGGGTTCCTCTGACCACCGATTTTGCTTTAGGAAACAAAAAATGTCACAGGGTGACATGTCGGACGAATAAGGCGGCTGTTGCAACACGGCGATCCCTTTAGAGGCCAAATACTGGCACGGCGCGTTGTCGTGATGAAGGATACAGTTACGAGTGATGCCTGGGCGCACCCTGTTGACTCGTTTTTGCAATGCTTCGAGTACTTGGCAATAGTTGACTTGATTCACAGTTTTCCCCGGTGGAACGAATTTTTTGTGGACGATTCCACGGCTATCAAAAAAGATAATAATCAACGTTTTTACCTACGACTTGCTCATGTGAGCCTTTTTCGGGCGGGGGGCCCACCATTGTGAGCCTAGGCGTTTGGTTTCCGAGTCTATGAGCACCATCAACATACACTCTTACAATTTTAGCGTACGTTTCCGAAGCTGTTTCTCCCAATGTGGCGCAAAATTTTATCGCGACGCGTTGCTCTTAATTTCGTTTTTCCATTTTGACGAGACGAGCAGTACAAAAACACGTCTACTCAACTTGACGCAGCAGGCGAACTAAACAAGCTAGAGCAATGGTTTATATATCAATAAAGAGGGTAGAAATGCCGGAAAAAGAAAAAGGGAATTTCAAGGTCACAAGTTTACCACAAGCACGGCAATAAAATCAGTCTCATTACTTAATTGTCAAACCTCGTATATTTAATTCTGCCCAACACGCATGCAACAGATATGCATACCGCTGCTACACAAATAATATTGATTTTTGTTAACTTAATATATAGTTAGCTAATGCATTAATTCACAACAAAAACATCGCAAACATCGAAAACATTTCAATTAGCACCCTCTTAAAAAAAAAGCGCCGAAATGTATGCAACGCACAGCTACCACACACAAATATTTATATGTTTAATGCGCGATTGTGGGAATTTTAAAGCGTAATAGCGACGATCTAAATGCCTGTCACCACACGCACACAATTACACATGCACATACACATACATATCTACAATATACATATATACATATATACAATATATATATACGCCGCAACGGCATGCATTGTGGCCATTGTGTTCAGCCAAACTATGCGTTTCTGTGCTTCCGACAATCAGCTGCACCTATGCTTATATCGTTGTTGTTGTATTGTTGCCTGTCATTTTGACATTTGTTGCATTATAATTACTATGCATGTTGCCGCCGCTGTCGAAATTGTCGCCATCCATAATTAATGTTATTTGCATTGTTGCCATACCGCATACCTGGGTGAGTACGCACATTTTTACACACTCAACTAAGTGTTTGTGCGTGAATGGATGAGTGTGTGTGCGTGAATGGATGAGTGTGTGTGCCTGCTTGTATGTACGACATTGCTTTGGCTTTTGTTATAGCTGTTGTTATTGTTGTTAGCCACACACCGCAAAGCGCTCAGCAATTGCATATAGATTACTTGCCGGCATGCAGACATGGACCCAGCAATTAAGGCCGAGTTGGAGTGCTTTTTCAGTAATGGAACTCAGAATGAACTCTAGTACTAAAATTCAGATCTCACTTTCAACAGTTCGGGATATCTTGACATAATGAATTGAGTGTAATCCACTCAGGTCGCTTATGAACGTTTAGTTCGAAACTTTCCCATAATTATTTATTTGTTAACTGCTTCTCAACAGTGCTTAGGAGGCAAGCTTGCCAGCTCTTGTAAACTAAAATCCATTACAGTACACACTTTAGTGAGATCCAGGATAGGAACCACGGGAAAATATATATATATATATATATATAGTGAGATCAACTTCAAACTGGTGATTTAAAGCTTTTCTGACAATCTGACTGATTAGAGATGAGCTCCAATACAATTCAGAAACAGCGCCCCCTGGTGGCGCCATCCATATGTCGACTGATGCATTGGAATCTGCTAGCTTTATCGTTTGTCCTGTGAGAATTTCATGACCTTTCATTGATTGGAAGTGAAGTTATTGCGTTTCAAGTGTCAGTATGTTTGTGTTATCGGTGCGAAAATGAGCTACGAACAAAGAGCCAACATTAAATTTTGTTCTAAAATTGGTAAAATTTTTACCGAAACGTTTCAATTGACGAAACAAGTTTATGGCAATGATTGCCTATCCCGTAGCAGGTAGCAAGATTGCTTTCAACGTTTTCAAAGTGATCGTAAGGACACAAATGACGATCAACATGTGAGCCAATCAAAATTCGTGATCACCGGAAATTCCATCGAAACTGTGCGTGAATTCATCAAAAATCAGCCGAAATCAACATGGAATTTCATGGAAAGGGAATTGGACATCTCCAAAACAACAATTTAACGCATTTTGACCGAACATTTGGGCTTAAGAAAGTGTCTGTGCATGGTTTGTACCGCACAAATTGACTGACGAAAATTGCTCAGAATCCATTTGACCAAAAATCACATTTTAACCATTAACTACTCGCCGTATGCAGCTGATATGGCACTGAGCTACTTCCTTCTTTTCGGAAAAATGCATTTGCCTATGAAAGGAAAACGTCATGCAGACGTAGAGGCCATTCAAAAGGTTTGCACCGGCATACTGGCGGCCATACCGTTCGTCATGCTTTTGGATCATGCAAAAAGCTGTATTGAAGCAGAAGGAGACTATTTTCAATAAAATAAACTGATTGATTTTGCCGAGAAAACCATTTGTTCTGCTTTACTTTACCAAACTCAAATTAGATTAAAGCAAATACTTGTTGGATTTTACACTTTTCTGTTCAGCTTACTATAGTGGAGGCTCTACACACAGCCAAACTTCCTCTTTTCTCTTCTCTAGCTCTTTTCTTTACTGTTATCAGACTCTATCTGAACTGCTGAGCTCAATTGCATCTACTTCAGTTGGCTGTGACTCTCATGGATGAATTAAGTTGACTGGACTTTTAGAGATTGCTTTTGACACAGCTTCATCAACAACCAGCTGTCAAATAATACAATAACTTCATAAGTAAACTTGCCACTGCCTAATTCCCTGCTGGGTTAATTTATATTTTGTACATAGTTCTTCTAATGACCCCACATAGGCAATAGAGAAAATGCGCAAATTTTAATTGCATACATTTGGATAGTTCGCTTAAAATTGTTAGCTACAGTCAGCGCTTGGAAATTAGGAAGCCGAAAATACAGCCAAAACTCAAGACTAGAGGCGTCTAGAGACAGTGAAGGAAATGGCGAGGAGAACGCTTACAAATCCTCACAGGCACGGGGTCCTCAGTGGTCCCCTTGGTCTATAAAAATGTTTAACAGATTTATTTCTACAACAATTTACAGCAATCATTCTAGGCAGTGCTTAGAGATATTAGTTTTTTCGTTGCCTCAAAAAGCACCGACTTCAACTCAACTCATTACTATTCGTTCCTGTTTTCATGGAAGTCTATATGGTAGTCTATATGGAAGTAGCATATCACAGCTCGTTTTATACAACACTTGAATACTATTGAACCACTACCACTGTATAATTTTAGGCGTCAATTACACATTGTGGCAGCGCGCCTACACGTCGACGATTACAGCAAGTGTAAAAGCCGCCAAATCAAACGCACACTCGCCAACAAACGGCCAAATGAAATGCTGCTATTTCTGCAACGCTTTCATTAATTACCGTTGGAATTTCCAAATGTTAAATTCATGCGATTTTTTGCAGCGAATTTTCATTAGCATTTATTTGGCGCATTCTAATCAAACGCGTAACAATTTATTTGCGCCGGTAAGCACACTACACCTCACACCCTGTCGCACTCTGTCTCACTCATACACCTTCTCTCTCTCTCTTTCTCCTTATCTGTATGCATTTGTTGTGTTAGTGTGTGGCTTAGTGTGTTTGGTTTTGTGTAAATCTGTAAACATTTCTGCTTAGTGGCGGCGGTGAGGCTAAAAAGTTTGCACATTTTCGGTTGCACTCGAACATACCGCAAAAACACATCCGCAAATATGCATACAAGCACTCATAGACATACACACTCATATATTTATATATATAATATATATTAACATGGAAATATTTATTTCACTGCTGCTGTGTGGTAAATTGTAGCATAGCTTAGGGCGTTATTAACTAAATGCGAATTATTTTAATTAGCTGCTGCTACTGCGTAATGTAAATCAACTTGTAGTTTCATTTACGTATATTTGTGATGTACATAAATATATACAGTTAGTTTAGACATTTTAATGTGAAATCTTGGGTGATATTTTAGCGCTTTTCGCAATAAAATAAATCATTGATGCGCGTTGCGCCCGAGAGCCAAAGCAATTATTTGTTAGTTTTTAATAATAAGGGAAACGTGGCTTGGGATCGCAAAGGAGAAGAAGATATGCTGAAAAATTGGAAAAAAAAAATTGAAATTTCAAGGTAAGATATACAAAATTCCGTTGCATTTTCATAACGGCTATAAGTCGCTAGGGGTAGGGTATAAGCACGAAAAAATGAGAATTTTCAGTATTTTTTTTTTTGCTATTAAATCTTTTTATTTTACAAAAGTAGTAATATGGCATTGTTATAGAATGTGTTGACTTGAAGTCACGAAAATTTCAAAAAAAAAAAATAATTTCCAAAGTTATAGTTGTTTGTGTTGACGCTGTACCAAAAAAAATGTACTTGCGGTAACAACCATAAGTCCTTGGAGACTCATCTAAAATCAATCAAAAAATTAGTTTTATAAATAGATAAACTCGGGCCTAATCGAAGGATTTGTTTTTTTTTTTCAAAAATTAACGCAATGACGGCCTCAGGGAATTTTTGTCTAAATTTTTGGGGAAAAATCAACAGTTAATTGGTATTGAAAAATGGAAATTTAAAAAAAAATTCTTCAATCAGGCTCGAGTTTATTACGTATTCTCAAAGCTGTATGAATTTCATTAAAATCGACTGAGCGGTTTTCGAGTTACAGTTGTCACCATTTCAAAAAACATAGTCTTGAGAAAAACACGTTTAAACTTTCACACTAGTGCTTTGTAGTGCCCGAGCTCTCTTTGGTATTTGTCGAATAACTCAAAAACTAATTACCGGAAATTTTCAGAGATTATTTTTAAGATATTAAAGATGACTTTAAGTCCTTCTATACCTCTCTTCTTCTTTAGTTTTATCTCCACAGTGATCATGGAGCTTTTGTACAGTAAAAGATCTAAGTTTTCCTCAAGATCTTTTTGTGACAAATAAGTGAGCAGTTCAGCCATTAATACGTGTGCACAGTTAAAGATAAATTACTCTCTTTCGAACCGTTTTTACTTCGTTATTGTAAATTTTAGGGGATATTCTACTTTAGAGCAGTACCTAGCCCGGTAGGTAGGTAGACTCACTTTTTTAAACACGTTTTTCTCGAAACTACTTTTTTCCACACGGTACCGGCATTATCTCAAGTTCTATACAACCGATTTACTTGAAATTTTGTGTGAACCTTCTTTATATAATCCTTTATCGTTCCTACCAGCATCATATCAATATTTTTTTTTTTAATATTTTAAAAAAATTCAGGAATTTCAAAAAAAAAACGTTAAAAATTATTTTTATTTTCAGGCAGTCGCCATTTTTCAAAAAAAAAAAAATTTCTTCTTTCCTGAGGTAGGGACTATAACAACAACCTTACTGATTTACTGATTAAGAATTTTTTTTGATTTTGTTTTCTTCGGTTCACCAGGAGAGTCAGGATCAATGTCACAAGGATGCGCCATTTTTTTTACACCTGTCTCGATGCCCGTCCAATTATTTTAATTTTTTATATTTTTTTCTAAAATTTTTTTTCTGTATTCTTAAGATATCAATAAAAAAAACACCATAAAAAAAATTGATAGTAAAAAAAAGTTTTTAAATCGTAAAAAAAATTTTAAATTAAAAAAAAAAAAAATTTTTAAATTTTTTTTTAAATAAAATTCAAAAAACTGCCCAAAATTTGATTTCTAGACTAGAATACCCCCTTAAGCTTAATGTCAGTTTAAGCCAATTTTCCCAAGCTTTTTATACATCAAATTTATGAGATATTCGATCTTCTTAATGAATATACGATCAAATATAACATACTCTTCTCTCTCTCTCTCTCTCTATTTTCACTTCACATCACTGTTATAGATTTGCAGCACTGTTTTCACTTCACTGTTATAGATTTCCAATTGAATATACGGTCAAATATAACATACTCTTCTCTCTCTCTCTCTCTCTCTCTTTTCACTTCACATCACTGTTATAGATTTACAGCAAACATGCAGCTGTCGGTCATAAATAGCGATAACGGCTTGAGCTTTTCTCAAGCTTTTTCTCTTACAAATGTGCGAATGGTTCAATCTTACTGATGAGTAACAGTAAATGATAAAATAATTTGTGTTTTTTTTCGAACCCATACAAAGGCTCTCCTCACTTCTCTGTTTTAGATTTATAGCGGTTATGAAAAGCGATAACGGGTTCAACTTTTCTTAAACTTTTTCTATGGCAAATATGCGAGTAGTTCAAACTTTCTAATGAATACACAGTAATAGACAAAATGCTCTCTTTCTAATACTCTTTACTTGATTGTTTAAGGCTTACTGTGTCTAGGCTGTGACAGTTTAAGTTTCACTCAAGATTTTCCTTTGACAAAGAATTGAAATATTTAATCCACTAACACTCTTTACTCTTTACAAACTTACGGCTGAACACCAGAATTGACACCGAAGGATCTTTTGATAATGCGTCCCACGCAAGCGTCATCAAGGCACAGGAAAAAAGGAATGTGACGGATCCAGTATACAGATAGATAGAGGCTGTACTATGTACTAGAATAGCTGAAACACTGTGGGGGAGCGAAAGGTTCGTCTGGGCACTACGAGGGGCTGCGCACAGGGTGGAGTTCTATTCCCCCTGCTATGAAATCTAAGAGTAAATGGGCTCATTGAGTTGCTCACAAACAATGGGATTCGGTGCCAGGGGTATGGCGAAGACATTGTCATAACAACACGAGATAAATTTAAGAATATTCTCTCTTCTCAAAACACAAGTCCATGGAGTGGTATAAAGCTTTCAAAGAGAGTCTAGAGATCGTTAAAGCCACGTTCTGGATGATCTTCGACATCATTAACTGATGAAAATATTAAAAAAGTGAAGGATAAGGTATTTGAAAATCGTCAGGGAATTGTCAGAGAGATGGCAAGAGAGCTCGACATCTCTCACTAATGCGTTTGAATGATTTTTGTGGATATTTTAGGTACGAAACGCGTTCTTGCACGACTCGTTCCGATAAAGCTGAATTTTTTTTTTTTCAAAAAGAGTACCTTAAACAGGTCTTTTTATACATGCTTTTTCGTACGAATTTCCATCCCACATTCGTGGAGAGCCTTCTAACTGCCGATGCGACATGGATTTCGTGGTTTGAATGAATTTTTTTTCGGAGACAAAAACGGTAAAAAAGAAGTTGTGAAGGAACTATTTATGGATTTTACACGATGATAATGCAACATCGCATCGAGCCAGGAATATGAATAGCAACAACCACCGTATCAACAGATTCAGCTCCGTGTGATTTTTTCTTGTTCCCCAAACTGAAATTGTGTCTCCGTGGAACACGTTTTCAGTCGGTCGGAGAGATTAAAAATGATATTCGCTGAAGCAGCTGAAGGCCATCCCAAAAGTGCTGATGAGAAGTGTTTCGAGGACTGGAAAAATCGTAGGCATAAGTGTATTACATCTGGTGGGGACTACTTTGAGGGCGACAAAATAAATATTGTTGAATAAATCTCAATATACATACATATGTATATCGAAATTCATGGGTTTGTAAAGAAAAATAGTTCTCTGGAAATGTTTTTATTCTCTGCCCGAAAAATGAAGGTCATCTAAAATTTAAACCTGTTAAGACACCGAAAATTCTGAAATTATTATATGTGACCTGGTCTACGAAAAGGGGGCTTAGGTGTCAAAAAATCAATTTTTTTTTATTTATTTATTTTTTTTTTTTATTTATTTATTTATTTATTTTTTTTTTTTTGATACCTAAGCCCCCTTTTCGTAGACCAGGTCACATATATGTATTCCTAATCGGCCAATCATGGCTTGCCTTTCAAAGGGAATGTCAAATAGTTTTCCCAACCCACCGCACACACTCACCTTTGAAGACATCATCCACGATATTTATAAACAGCTAAACATGTGTACATTAAACTAAATGGCCGGCGAGTGCGCCCGCAGCTGCAACACCAATCCAACCGCCATCACAATGACCTCAGCTTGCCAACGACACAACGCGTCTGTTGCTCACTTTGGCGAGATTTCGTGCAGCGCATAACTGTTTATGTCATAATTTTACTAAACCATGTGTTTGTGCTGTTGTTAGTGTTGTTGCTTAGTTGTAACGTGCGCCATTTAATAATATGTACGACACCCGGTAGTGCAACTTATTCAGTTAAACATGGATCCAGTTGGATTACCGAACAGCACCAGCACCGCCAACAGCAGCGCCGCAGCTTAAGCCACAACGACAAGTGCAACAGCAATAGCTACATGA
>CM050322.1:2186248-2211248 GCA_027475135.1 Bactrocera correcta
TGCTATTGTTGCTGTGTGGTACCCGGGTTAACTGTGGCCATTGTTAAGCAGTTGGGAGTAACCAGCGCGTTGGCGCCGCCTCAAAACTGCGTGTGGTACTTGTGGCGGTTCGCATATGTTTTTGGGTGATTTATCTCCAGCAGCGAGGCAAAGAATCCATGCAACAAATTAGCTGTGTTGAGAAAAAAAAAGCTGAGACAGTTGGTTTATATATTTATATATTTGGTCTTGTATATATTTTTTAAAATAATTTCGTACAAAAATTTGTTAAAATCTTAAACGTACGTAAATATCTTCTTAAAAAATTAGAGTAAGCATTACCATGTTCTGAATACTAAAACTAGGCTATACTCCTATTTACGAGTATATAAAATTCTCTTAAGTTTCCCGAGATTCCGTCGGTTGTCACGCAATTCCTACTGGTCTTAAGTAAGATCATATGGAGGCTCAGTTTAATTGGAGCTGTAACATTCGTCATACAAGTCGTCAATGGTTTTTTCCGAACTCTAAGAGCGACTTGATATCTAATTTTGAGACATCACTTTATCGCTTGAGCTGGGAAGCTCTTAGATACTTTTCTACATTTTCAGAAAGTATCGTTTTTATCCATGCCGATCTGGCTGAAGGTAGCGCCAGTCCTCTAGCCCTTTTGAGAGCGTTTGCATAAAATGAATGCGCGTTTTTCTTCGGAGCTTTTGCACAAGATCTTGGCAATTCTGTTCTGGGTGCTACAATTAATCAATTAAGCTAACCTAGTGAGATCGCTGTTAGGACTTAAACCAAAGTTCAGTTTGCCGGCTCCACATAAGAATTATTGGCTTCTCTATAATATATATAAGAGCAGCTGTTGTTCCACAATAATTTGACTAAAACCTGTTCCTACTCAGTAACCAATAACTTTGATTGAATTAAATATATAATAACTGTATAATGCATACGCTTATGTCTTTTAATTAAGAAAATCGGTACAAGTTCATAGCCAAAGGATGCATTTAATTGCTAAGTACCGTTAAGTGGCCGCACGAGTTGCCGTATATAAGTTGAGCTGGTCAAGTGTGCGAAGAAGTAAATGAGACAATGCAAATCTCAACGAAATGAAATGAGAAAAGCAGCATTTTAAGAGCATGCCTGCGGTGTTTATGCGAATTTGCGGCGTTGAATGCTCGTGCCACTTAAGCAACGCGGTAACTTCAATTCGCAACCGCGAAACCGCGCGCGCGCCAGCCAAAGCGTGTAACCCAGAGCAACCGTAACCGCTACGCTTTCAATTGCCTTCGGCATTTGCATTTTATTTGCCAATCTGCCGTAGCGGATTGGCACAGCGGTGGCTAGAAGTATGCAACTATGAATATTTATATTATAAATGTGGTAGTGTTGGGTGGCGTAGTGTTTACATATTTAACCAAATAAATAAATGCGCAAATAAAACAAAACGTAAAGTGCCACATGCCACAGTTCGTGCGACAAATCTACATACTTCACTCTATATGTAGTGGCAATTAAACGGCAGCGTTGTAGCAAATAACACGCAACACAGCAACGCCTAGCAAAGTTCTGTCCAACAACAGCCAAGCTCCAAGTCCAAGAGCGCCTCGTAATGCCATCATTATCTACGGCTAGTGGAAAGTTCAAAGTGCCGGCGGATACACTGCTAAATGATCGCCTAGTTGCTACTTACGGCGCCATTTTTGTTGTTATTGTAGCAAATTTAATTAGTCTCCGTTAGTCTGAACTGGTATGCCCACCAGAAATCCACTGTGGCTGGATATACATAAATAAGCGCTGGCGTGACTAAGCGGTGGCAGGTGTAATAATGTAGCACTCGCAGGCAATGAAGAAACAGCCCTGTAGGAAAAATGTGGTATAAATAGTTGTAAGCGATAGAGAGTAACATAGAATTACAGAAAAGCTTGCAGTTCCCAACTGTTCCGTAATGATAATGGAAACTACTGCGGACTCATGTTTCATGTGGAATCACTATCTGCAAGTATTAGTGTGAGTTGCCGAGTGAGTAACTCTACACTAATTTGTGATTTTGTGAACTTAAAACCGATATTTATTATTTGTGACCTGGTCTACGAAAAGGGGGCTTAGGTGTCAAAAAAAAAAAAATAAAAAAAAAATTGAAAAAAAAAAAAATTGAAAAAAAAAATTTAAAACAACAAAAAAAAAAAAAAAAAAAATTAAAAAAAAAAATTAAAAAAAAAAATTAAAATTAAAAAAAAAAATTAAAAAAAAAAGATTAAAGAAAAAAAAAAAAATTAAAAAAAAATTATTTTTTGACACCTAAGCCCCCTTTTCGTAGATTTTATCATTTGCGCGTAATAAGATACTTTGAGTAAAGAAAATGTATATCCTCACTCTATAATTTTTCGGAGATTCTATTGTTTCCTACAGGGACAGGGTGACACCTATTTAGAATTTACCATATTTTGCGAAGGTTTGTTAAAATGTATCATGATTTGAATATCTTCTGCATTCACTGCTATCTTAAACCCTCAAACCTACAACAACTTTCCTAGACTCTTGCTAGATATGACTGGCAAAACAGCTCTAATTTTGGTTGAACTAAATCGGTTAAGTAATTTGCATCTCCTAAAAAAGTCATATGTATTAGGTAATGCCTTGTTGAAACTGTGATCTTGTTGTTAAGAATTAATAGATTATCTTCCTAAGAATTTAATTGATAGCTTCTTACTCGGCGCCCGATCAAAGCCAAGTTAAGTCAAAATTAATCATATCGTCAGTGCACTCCTCTCCACACACCGAAAAAATTCCAAGGATCCAAAACCGGGTTTCGAAAATTTCCACGTTCGCCATCGAAGAGGCCAAAAACATACCGTCCAATATGTATGCAACGACAGTGGCGTATATTTCACTAGACAACTCGGTTCTAAACCCGGCAGTTCAACTTTAGGAGCTATCAGAAGCTTTGTTGAAATTGTAAAAGTCGCACAGCGTAGATGCCATAAATACAAACAAATAGTTTTACTGGCGAACTTAGACGTCCGAAATGCCTTCAATAGCACTATGGTGGATATGATCGACATACCAGCAGAAAGTTTTAGAAACCCCGACTAACGCAATGCTGTGCGCACAAGCGTTCATTTTAGGCTTGGAACTGTGACGATATTTAAAACTTGAAACTCGCTACGCGGACGACATTGCAGTCATCATAGCACGAAAAAAGCTAAATCTTGGTTAAAAGCATCATTACTCAGACGCAGACATGGCTTGACTCACACAATCCTATGTTCGTTATGGAAAAAAACAGAACTACTGCTGCTAACAAATGAGTTCGAAGTAATTATGCGGACTTAATAAGGACTCACAGAGAGGAAACTACCTAAGACTGAACTCCAGTTTAACTTTCTGGGTAAAAATCCAGCACGCCATGGTGGAGACAGTGAAAATCATCTTCACATTAGCTAACTATTTCTCAACACAAGAAAAGGTCTACAAAGGCGGCAATGAAGATGGGAAACGCGAGTCGCGGCAGATGGGCAGTTAGATTTATAAGAAATTTCAACTTATGCCTAAGTTGTAATTTTGGAGAAGGCAACTGTTATACAAGTATGATGTTAAAGGAGTTTCTCACGAAAATTTCGCACTGTCTCGGTACACCACACTATTTCGAAAGCTTCCTTAAGCTGCCATAGGTTTTTTATTGTTAAAAATGGTGGAATACTTTACAAAGTCTAAATATTTAAGTCTTTGATTTATTATGTCTTGTTCTCTTGTCAGTGTCTACTTTAGAAAGTTCATAAAGGCCTCCAAAAGTTTGTTATGGTGAAGTAACATAATTGACACAGACCACTTGTAGTTAATCACATTATTCGAATTATTAAAACTCACAAATTGTGGGATAAATCACATATTTCTTCGTTTGAGCTTATGTACTTAGAATTCGTTAGATTTTGAACGAAAGATTTGTTGAAGCTAAGCTGTTTTTAACTCGAATACTCGTATAGAACCGTTGATATGAGTACCAAAAAGATTTGACTTTGGATTCAATGAAGTTTTACTAGCTGACATACTATATAAATATAATTTAAGAGTTTTGTTATTACAATATGTAATTTCCGTAATTAGTTTTTGAATGGCATTCGGTAAATGATGAAATTCTGTGATACATTAAAAAATTCAAAAATTAAAAAAACAAAATTGAGAAAGTGTATAGTGCTTGAAAACTTTATAACCTATCCTCGTATGGCGCAAACACCTAACAACGCTAAATAAGCCAAATTTCGTACTCGTAAAATATGGAAATGGCTATTAGCTATGTTGTAAGGTAATTAAAGCGGTTTAATGTTTCACAAATCATTTCTAAATTAGGGTCTGCGTTGGTAGACTCATGCGAATACTACAGAGTAGCACAAATGTTTAGTATAATATAATATATATATATATGTATATATATATAAGATGTATATAAGATGTATAATATATTTATACGAGTATAATTGAAATTGTCTGACACTTAAAGTGGATGTTAAGCAAATAATATTATTATTACACAGAAATATTCGTAAAAGTATTAAGGGAAGTTTTAAATATTCCATCTGTTATTTCAAATTGCTTCTGAGAAAAAGTTGGCAGAGCAAATTTAAGCATTTTCGTCTTTTTATTCTAATCAGCGGATTAAAAAATTTCCGCTTCCTTTACAAAGACTAGAAAACAAATTTCCGTGGTGACGGATATTCAATATAATAAAATTTATGTCTCAGAAACTTATATGTGACCTGGTCTACGAAACCAAAAAAAAAAAAAACAAAAAAAAAAAAAATTAAAAAAAAAAAAAAAATGATTTTTTGTCACCTAAGCCCCTTTTTCGTAGACCAGGTCACATATGGTGAACTAGCCATTTTGTCTGAGAAAAATGTTTGGCTGTGAAGAAATTATTTTCATCTAACATTGGAGAAAGTATACGGACCTGACTCAGACCATATATTTTGCTTTCATTATGTTAATGAAGAAGCTAGTTAGGAAAACTGGATGATGAAAGTGCTGATAAACAACAATAATTACTCACAACTTATCTAATTTATCTTTCGAGTTCAATTACAATAGTTTACAGTCATTTTGCAACTGTGATTTTCGAGGCTGTTTCTTGCTAATTTTATTTATTTATTTAAGTCTATGATCATTAATTCTTACAGACTATAGGAGAATGAAATTAAGTTACAGTTGCATAGGTAGATAGCTTAAACTAAAAAACAGAATTGAGGGTATTAATGAAGGATACCCTGGAGTGAGAAAAATCTAGAAGAACTTTCTCGGAAATCGAATTAAACTCCCGCATAGCACGCTTGAGAGGAGCATATCCAGCAAAATTAGTACTTTCCTTTTTATAATAAAATGGGGAAACATATCTGAGATAACGCTGAGGAGTATTGAAGTTAATGGGCTGCATAAACCGAAAATTATAGTAAAAATTTCCTAACACGAATGATTGTAGACAAAAATGCCAAAAATAGCTTTACGTGATAGAAAATTTTTGCGCCCAAATTCCAAATCACCGCTCAAATATCCCACAGACCTCTTAGCATATCAGCCGACAATTTTTTTTTTAGATTTTTTGAAGTGTTATTAATTCTTATTTGTAACAGCATTACTCAGAGTAAAAGTAAAGTTCTCTCCCGACTTAGTGCATCTATGATAATGATGTTGGTAAAAATCTAATATCCTTCTCAGTGTCGAAGAGAAATGGGTTTCAGATGACTCTTAAGGATGTCCATTGTGAAATGAGAAATAGAGTGCGAGGGTTTATTTAGCTCTATTAGGCATCAATTAGTAACAAACATACTATTTTATATATATATGATTTGTGTGTCATTCTGCAGCTCTGATCATGGGTCTTGTAATTCTAGCAACAAACATTCAAAAAAAAAAAAAATAATGTTAAGGAAAAAAATATTCCATACAAAGTGAACCATCAGGATAAAGTGCTTGTATGGGAAATTTTAATATTTGACGACATATCTTCAGGAAATTTGGCATGGATTATTATCAGTGAAGTTTTCGTAAGTAGCACGTAGCTGTTTTACAAACTGACCGATCAATCAAGTTCTTAACTATCTTCACGACATTTGCATAGATTATTGTATAAGTTAAAGGCACAACATTCGAAAAAAATTGCAGATCGTTTCACTTTAGCAAATAGATGCCATACAAACTGACCGATTAAAGTCAAGTTATTATATAGAAGTAGTTGTGGCAATAAAATGGAGTTTTCTTACGTCAAATTTAATTAAAATAGTGTATAAATGTCGTTGGGAATGAAAGCTGGAATACCGTAGTTTAGAGATTATAATGTATCACATGCTCTTCAATATTTTCTGGGATTTGTAAACAGAAAGTTAGCTTTCTCTTACCTTTTTTGATTACTCGAAAGATATTTTGTAGTTTGTAAGTCATTTTGTTTCAGAAACCGCTTTATTGCGTGCTCAGATTTGTTTTGGGTAACAGTAACTTGGTTTTCTCGTTACATATCACTGTGCCTCTAAGCACCTTTCTTTATATGTGACCTGGTCTACGAAAAGGGGGCTTAGGTGTCAAAAAAAATAAATAAATAAAAAAAAATAAAAAAAATAAAAAAAAAAAAACAAAAAATAAAAAAATAAAAAAAATAAAAATGAAAAAAAAAAATAAAACATAAAAAATAAAAAAAAAAATGAAAAAAAAATACAAAAAAAAAATAAAAAAAATAAAAAAAAAAAAAATAAAAAAAATTGAAAAAAAAAAAAATTTTAAAAATTGATTTTTTGACACATAAGCCCCCTTTTCGTAGACCAGGTCACATATAATTAAACAGCAAATTTCTTAGCTGCAAATTTTCGAATTGCGAAAGCCAAATCAAATTATTGCTTTAACAAAAAATCCTTACTTATCAACAACTTGTGTGCCGTAAATCTTTGCAAGACTTAATAGTAACTTAATTACATGCTTCACTAAGCTTAAGCGAAGACACACACCTACTATGCAAGTATGTATGCAGATTTATTTGCTTGCTGCTGCTTTAAGGGGGTATTCTACACTAGAATTTTGAAAAATTCAATTTTTTTTTCATATATTTCTAAACTATTAAGAACATATCCTTCAAAGGATTTTAAAAAATTAAAATTATTTTAAGAGCTACGGTTACTTTAGTGACGCAGTACCTAGCCCGGTGGGTAGGTAGATTCACTTTTTTAAAGGAGGGTTAAGGCTTGACAACTTTTTTTTTAAATTTTTTTTTATTCTTTTCTGAATCATCAACATCTCAAGAATATTGTGTTCAAGTTTTAGATCATTCGGAGAAAAACTAACGTAGTTACAGCAGGTTTATTAACGGTAGCTCTAACTTAGGTCGATTTATTTGAAATTTTGAGTGAACTTGCTTTATATGATGCTTTATCGTTTATCGTTTGTTTTTAATATTTAAAAAAATTTCTGGAATTTCAAAAAAAAAAAGCGTAAAAAATGATTTTTATTTTCAGGCAGTCGCCATTTTTCACAAAAAAAAAAAAAAAATTTCATGTTCCCTGAGGTAGGAACTACTAGAACAGCATCTTTACTGATTAAAAATTTCTTTTGATTTTTTTTTCGGACCACCAGCAGAGTCAGGATCAATATCACCAAGATGCGCCATTTTTTTACACCTGTCTCTCCCCTCCTCTAATTATTTTAATTTTTAATATTTTTTTGTAAATTTTTTTGTAAAAATTTTTTTTTTTTAATTTTTTTGTAAATTTTTTTTTTTTTAATTATTTTTCTGTATTCTTAAGATATCAATAAAAACTCCATAAAAAAATTGATACTAAAAATATTTTGTGGTTTTTTTTTTTAATAAAATTCAAAAAACTGCCCAAAATTTCATTTCTAGACTAGAATACCCCCTTAAATAGTGTGTACCCTTTACAAAGCCTATAAAACAACTATGCAGATTGTTCAGCTTTACCGTTTAACAAATTTGATTTCATAGATTTTCATCGCAACAATTCTGTGGAGATATGCTCCATGCAAATATTGTAGCTGTGCGCCTAATTGTATGCAATTTGTAAACAAAATAAACTTAATAGTGTGCCTTAAATGTACTTAGTTGCATAGATAATACATTTTATAATGCAAAATTAGTTACACTTTACAAAATATTTTGCCTGAATACTTGTGTTGTGAGCTTTTAGGCGCATAATGTGTGTAATGACATTACGCAATACTTGGGGATTGCAGAGAGTTCGACAATTTAATTATTGCTTTGTACTGAAATGCTGCTTAGTCTCAAATAAAATTTACATAAATAAATTTCGCATAAAGTGCTGCTCATAAAATCGCTGTGTGTTATACTTCAGCAACTGTTTGTTGACAAATATTTACTATGTGTGAGTCATGCAAGGGTTAAATTAGTTAATTGATTATAAATAGAATAGTATACGATATAATTATACTGGTAAAGCAAGAAAATACAGATATTACTATTATAATTAATGTGTAAATGTGAAATATTATTTAGTTTATTAAATGTGTTTAACAACATGTTTAAGTGCAATTCTTGGTTACGGATAATATCCAATTTCATGGAAAAAGTTGCAGATCATCATGATGAATAAACCTGTTAAGCCTGAACACAACCGTCTTCCTACAGACCAATAAGTCGCTTACCTTATATTTCTAAAATATTTGAAAAAAATTTATTATCAAATATGAATCCTTTCCTCCACGAATATAATAAAATACCAACGCACCAATTCGGTTTTCATACTAAGCATGGCACTGTAGAGCAAGTAAATGGAATTACCAATGAAGTCAGGAAAGCAATCGAGCACAGAGAGTACAGTTCAGCTAATTTTCTAGATGTAGCTCAGGCGTTCGATAAGGTTTGGCATGAAAGCCTTTTAAGAAAAATCCAAAATGTTTTATCTGACGAACTGCAGTCATATTTAATTGGAGTCATATTTAAGAAACAGGAAATTTACGGTTAAAGTAGCAGACTTCATATAAGAGGTACGAGCAATAAGGGCTTTTGTACCTCAGTGTAGCGTGCTAGGCACAACTCTGTACATAAAATATACAGCTGTCATGCCAACAGCTACTAACGTATTGACATCCACTTTCGCGGATGACACAGCTCTAGTAAGCCGTAACAAATGCCCCATCAGAGTATCAAGAATATTAGAGCAGCACTTAACTTTTGTCAAAGAATGGCTAGCAAACTGATATATAAAAATCAGAGAGAACCTGAAACTTGTCAGACAGTTAAAATAAACAATGTCCTAGTATCCCAAGCGAATGCAGTAACTTATCTTTTTGGGTTCACCTGGATCGAAGGCTCACGCAGCAAAGCATAATATATATATCTAGTAAAATAATTAGCATGAAGTTAAGAGCATCAAATCTAAATTGGCTTTTAAACAAAAATTCTAAACTTATCCTAGACAACAATGCATACATAAAACCGATTTGGATGTATGACATTCAACTGTGTGGTACGACCTGTGCAACCAACATTGATATAATACGAAGATTACAATCCAAAATGCTTAGAACAAGCACGTGTTCAGCATGGTACATGCGTTATGAAAGCATTCATAAGGATCTTGATATTCATGCGGTAAAGAAGAGGATAGCAGAATGAGACATACTTCTTTCTAAACTTCGCGAATATCCAAACCCATTGGCTAACGCCATGGTATATTTCTGCAATCAAACACGTTTAGAAATCTACCAGCCTGCTATTGAGCAACGTACTACCAAAAAAAAGTGCAACAACAGTTTCACAAAAGTTCTTGAGCTTCTTTAGATTTACATAGATTTAAGATTTGAATACTAATTGTTAGGCTATACCAAGCAGATCCAATAAATAAACAAAAAATGGTAAAAAAAGAAACAAATTCGGCTGAAGTTGTTTTTATATTAAAGTAATGAAGAAGAACTCTCCACAAAAAAAATAAAAAAAAAAAAATAAAAAAAAAATAAAATAAAATAAAATAAAAAAGAAATCATATTTCGTCATACTTGAAAGAAAAAAAATTTTTAGTTTACGCTTCATACGAATAATATGAACAGACGAAGACGCCCCAGCACAGTAGCTTTCCTAAGCACTTTCGGATTATTATATCAATGGAATTATAATATTTCAAACACGAAAAATTTCTATTCCGAAGTCTATTTTTCTAAAAGTAGGCTTGAAATCAGGAATCATTGAAAGACATTGTGAAACCTTGTCTATAATATGCTGTAAAAAACACAAAACGTTTAAGGGGGGGTAAGGTCAAACAGCACGAAAAAAGGCATGTTTTTGTGATTTTTTTTCTAACGACACAGTTAGACACAGTTAAAATATATTTATTTAACGAAAAGTACATTAAAGTATGACATTTGAGGAATGTCTCATCAAATTTTTATTAAGAAATATTGAAAACTATGGCAATGGTAGCAATTGTTCGGACGTGTCTCGCAAAAAAGTTGAATTGCGGTGCCCCTTATAACTCGGTGCTGGATCATCTGAAATCAAAAAACCCAAGTTCATTCGTTAGATAATAGTTTGCTCCAGGCAACGCTGTCGAGTTTCTTTTTTTAATTTCAATTTTTGAATTTTTTCGAAGACTCTGAAGTGAAAAACACAATTTTTTGAGAAAAAATCGGCTAATTTGTCATTGTAAAATCAAAATTATAAACAAAAAAAAAACAAAAAAACTCGACAGCGTTACCTCGTAAAATATGTACAGAAATAGTTTTTAAAATTTCAAAAGGATTGGTGCAGTAGTTTTGAAGTTATGAGGGGCACCGACTTTAAAAACGTGAGTTGTGGGAAAAACGCTTTGCATACCGAGTAACAATAGCGCGCTCGGGTCGGGTCAGGTATGTGTACGAAAATCGGGCAGGTATACAAATGCTCATAACTTCGTCAATTTTGCTTTAAGTGACTTGAAATTTTAACAAAATATTCTTCAGATATCATACATTCAATTTAAAAAATAAAAAAAGTGAAACAAAAAAAAAATTAAATACCTTAACCCCCCCTCCCTTAAATATACTAAAATTTGGTTGAAAACTTTACTAATATCAACGGTTTAGAGGGTTTGAAACTTGGCTTTTTATATTAAAAGTTGATTGACTTTGATTTGTGGAACAATTGGCTTGACAAATATTGTTTCAGATGAACTAAAGAAGCGGATATGGAATATGTTATGGTTAAAATGAAGAACCTTAAAGCATAAGAAGTATTTCATTTGAGCATTTGTACCTATTTTTTAACGACGTTGATAACCAAAAATTAACATTGCTTTTGAATTTTGTTGACTAATTTTTAAGTATTAAAATAAACTAATATAATATCTTCAAACTCAAAAAAGTTCACATTTTGATAAAACCCCACACAATAAACCATTAAACATTTTCATTAAAAGTTGCATCTACACTATTTCATAAATTATTAAAGCGCTTAGGAAGAGTGTCACAAACTTTTTACTCCACCTCCTTTAACGACCGCTTGTTGGTAATAAAATATGCGAATTGGCAAGCTGTTAACTGCTGGCTGACCCCGCAACCAACTTGGCCGCTTTCATGCGTACAAAACTTAGCAGCATACTTGTAGGCGTAGTTTTGAAATTAAGATTTATATTGTCCATGGCTACCAAAGTGGCTAAGTGACAATAAGCCAAAAGCATTTCTATTAATACTCACAACGCGAGCTAAAGTTTTAATAGCTTTAAAAACCATTGGCTATTGAGGTCATCTGTGGGTGGAGTAGAAACTTTGACGCCCTAATGATTAGAAATGACAAATGAATGGCAATGCGTGGCAACAATGGCTTATTCATAGCCATCATGTATATTTGTCGGCGTAGTTGTTGCTTCATAGCAGCTGTGCTATGGCTGGTATTGTCTGTTTAGATTTATGTGTGTATGAGCCTGAATGTAGGCTATAGACTATACAAGCTGTACATATGCAAACTAGTACCTCAATTTTTGCTGTTTTGCTGTCACTATGAATTTGATCAAGCGACTATAGTATACAGTTAGTATAGCTGCCATACAAACTAAATTGATCAGACACGTAGAGCAATAACGCAATTTCCGAAGAAATTATTCAGATCGGGTAATTGCATATGGCTACCATACAAACTGAAGGATCAAAATCAACTTTTTTTTCTAAAGTATCTTCCGAAATTTGGCACCGATTATGGTTTATTATTAATATTATTAATCGATTTATTTTCTCCTAAAAATAAATAATAATGATATCACTTTTGAATTGATGCACTGGTCAAAAAATTAATTATTTTGATTTTCAACATAAAGTATTAATGAAAAGATTTATCGATAAATAAAAATCATAATCGATAAATAAAATAAATCCGATTATTTACGATTTGCAAACTTAGCTTTAGATAAAATTATTATCGATAAATAAAATAAATCCAATATTTTACTATTTGGAAAATTTGCTTCAGATAAAATGGTTATCGATAAGTAAATTAAATCGATATTTTTTTCTATTTGCAAAATGAGCTTCTACGGTTAAATTCTATAATCTAATAACAATTAAACCGTTACTTTATTATCGATACTAAAAAATTTAATCGATAAAAAGATAAACCAATATTTTGTATATTAGCAAAATTAGTTTGATATAAAATCGATATAAAATTTATCAATATAAAATTATCGATAAATATAATAAATTAAATTAATACTTTCGTGCTTTGCGAAAAATTAGCTTCAACGAATAAATCGGAAAATATTTTAATCGATAAAAACAAAATAAATCGATATTTTGTTTCTATACGCAAAATCGTTTAAACTCATTTTGTTGAATTCTATTATCTAATAACAATTAAACAAGTATCTTATTATCAATAGAAAAATTGTTATCGATAACCAAAAAATCGATATTTTGTGGCTATTTGCGAAATTAGCTTAGATGAAAAGTTATCGATATGAGGTGAATAGTAATATCTAAGAAAATCAAGTTCTTGTATTGGGAAATTTTGTATTTGACAGGGCATATTCACCAAATTTGGCATACAAGTATAATTATTATTTAAAGCAACGCTACAAGTTCAAAAGAAATATCGAGTTTTTTAGCGATAATAAAATTCTTGTGAAGCGTATTATAGCTGCTAAGCCACCGACCGTTTTTTTATGTTTTATTTTATATTTGAAAAATATTTATAATTTTTATAGGCTTCTTTAAGCATAAAAAAAAGAATTAAAAAAATTATACAACCAAAATTTATTTAAAATTTATTTTTAAAACAAAAGTAAGTTTAATTTATTTGCATATTTTTTATTAAATTTTTATTTATTCAACGCACATAACATTGTTTTGTCAGACAAACGCACCGGGGCGTATACGCAACTTGTATTATGCCCGTATCTTTTTCGCAAAATCAAAAGCAATTACAACAAAAATACGCCGAATGTTTGCAAAAATAATGAATAAATATAGATTTAATGCAAAGCACGCTGTCACAACAGAGCTGAGCTGTAAGTAATATGAAGCGGCGCGCTAAATCATTATTAGTACGAACGTGCCACTGGGCGTATACGTGATGTTAAGTGCATGCAGCAGAGTTTGCTGGGATTTACACATTAAAATTAGTCAAATTTAGGCGCGAGCGTTTGAAGGCGTGGAAATCAGTTAAAATTAGAGAGAGCAGAGTTCGAATGAATTAGGTTTTCTGTGAAACATTTTATTGAATTTTTTTTTAAATAATTTTGGTGTGGAAAATTTAAAGAAAATTAACGAAGTCAAAATTAGTGGCACTGTGGTTTGTTTTAGTAGGAAAACTAGCTAAAATTTAGTAATGAAATCAATTGAAATTCGAAATCTATTATGCGAACAAATTTTTCATGAAATTTTTAAAAATAATTTTGATGTGAAAAATGTAACGAAAATTAACGAAATTAAAATTAGCGACACTGTGGTGGGTTTTAGCAGTAAAAATAGGTAAAATTTAATAATTGAAATGATGCTGTTCGCATGAGTTTTAAGGCAATTTTTTTTTTAATTTGATGTGAAAAATGTAACGAAAATTAACGAAATTAAATACAGCCTAACTGTGGTGGATTTGATGATGTTGAAATCACTTGTTTAGCCAAAGGCACAGTGAGAGCTTTTTAATAATTTTTTTTTCTTTTTTTTACTAAACTAATAATGTTTTTTTACGAAAAGAATATCGGATTTAAGTTGTTTATGAAATAACATTTTGGTGAAAATTTTTGTTGAAATTTTATGAGAAATTTGACTTACAGCTACTTTTTTTTTATTTTTTGCTTTTATGCACGTTTTAACACACTGTAGCCACATTAAATTCTAAACTAATAATTGTAGTGGGGTTTACTAGGAAAAATAGGTAAAATTTATAAAAAAAAATGAAGCAAATTTTTTTTTAACAATTTTAGTTTGCAGAGTTTTGTAATAAAAAATTTTTATCTTTTTTTAATAAAATAATATTTGATTTAAGTTGTAAATAAATTTTTGGTTGAATTTTTTAGAGAAACTTGACTTACATAAAATTTTTGTTGCTTTCATGCACATTTCAACACACTGTGGCCACAAGAAGTTCTCAACTATTAATTTTCTATTTCTGTTTTTAATAAAATTTGTTAAAGCTGGGCTACAAATAATTGAAAGTTTACACTTAAATGTGAAATTTATACATTTTCAGCTTTCCACTGCTTACTGCAATACATACATACATACATACATACATATATATTTTCAATCTTTGACATATGTATATGTAAGTATATCTCCATGGCTTTACTCATCACGTGCGCATTCAATTTAACACATCTTAGCCAAAAGCACTGTAATTGTTTGTTCGTATGCTTGAATTCCAAGTGAAAGAACAACATCAAAGCAACAACTATTTTATAATAACAAAATACCACATATTCTTAATAGAACAATAGTATTTGTGGATGTGGCATAAATGCACTTATTTGTGGGCGATTTTTCGTATATGAGCAGACAATGCTATGAGCTCCAGTATTTAAGTTAGGTTAGGTTATGTGTATATGTTTGTGTTTTTTCAAATCGTGCCTGCACTGCATGTATGTATGTATGTCTGTAAATATACATTCAAGTAGAAGGTACGTTTGTGCACCTGCAACTGGGTTAAGCTAATGCCGGATGTAGGCACAACAGCTGCAATTTCTGTTGTCGAAGTGCAGTTGCAGGCGTTGCCAGGTTCATTTACATATGCAGCACTGCTTTGCTGCATATATAAATGTATAAATGCACTTACAGTGTATGAGAATGTGAAATAATTGCTTTGAAGTGAAATTAATATGAGCAATGTCACAAAATCGACCTGCTGCAACGAAATGATGTTGCGCAACAAATTTGCGTCACGCTTGTAAACTTATAGATTGTCATCTTTTTGGCGGATAAATATTTTTGAATAATTTTTTTTATTTATTTCAAGCGATAAGCGTATGATTTACAAACGATATCAAAGTTGCCACAGTGTCTGAAATTTTAATAAAATCAAATTTTATAAAAAATCATTAAAAGTGCAAGGATACGGCTGCCAAACGTTTTAATTACAGTTAAAACAACTTTTTTTTTTACAAACGGTGTCAAAGTTGCCACATGTCTGAAATTTTAATAAAATCAAATTTTATAAAAAATCATTAAAAGTGCAAGGATACGGCTGCCAAACGTTTTAATTACAGTTAAAACAACTTTTTTTTTACAAACGGTATCAAAGTTGCCACATGTCTGAAATTTTAATAAAATCAAATTTTATAAAAAATCATTAAAAATGCCAAGATATGGCTATTAAACTGTTAACTTACAGTTAAAACTATTTTTTTTACAAACGGTACAAGGTTGCCACATGTTTGAAATTTTAATAAAAACGAATTTTATAAAAAATCATTAAAAGTGCAAGGATACGGCTGCCAAACGGTTAAATTACAGTTAAAACAACTTTTTTTTTACAAACGGTAGCAAGGTTGCCACATGTTTGAAATTTAATAAAAACGAATTTTATAAAAAATCATTAAAAATGCCAAGATATGGCTATTAAACTGTTAACTTACAGTTAAAACAATTTTTTTTACAAATGGTAGCAGGGTTGCCACATGTTTAAAATTTTCATAAAAACGAATTTTATGAAAAATCATTAAAAGTGCAAGGATACGGCTGCCAAACGGTTAAATTACAGTTAAAACAACTTTTTTTTACAAACGGTAGCAAGGTTGCCACATGTTTGAAATTATAATAAAAGGGAATTTATTACAAAAAATCATCAAAAATGCACGAATATGACTGGTAGAATGTTAACTAACAGTTAAATTTTTTTTTGCGAAAGTTGCCACCTGTAAAAAAAAAAATTCAAACATATTGAGTTATAAGCCTAGGTACAATATTGGTATTAAACTTTAGCCATATTTAAAGAATTCTTAAATTTTTTAATATAAAAATTTTATTCTTGCAATTTTTATATTAAAAAATTTAAAAATTCTTTAAATATGGCTACTTTGATTTTTTTTATTTATTATAATATGGCTACTTTGAAATTTTTTTTTAATTTATTATAATTATTATAATTAATTTAAATTTATTATAATAAAAAAATAAAAAAAAATATAAAAAATATAAAAAAAAATAATTATTTTAAACCAATATGTTTATTTTTAAAATTTTCAGATTTTAAATACTTAAAAAAATATTTTGGTGAAAAAAATAAGTAGACTATCTAAATAGAAGCAGCTTGTAAGCTTAAAAATTAGATTATCCCTCAAAGAGTTGCAAAGTAGAGATAAATATTTGAGAATATTTACTGCTGTGATCGAATTGAAAGGTGAATTTTGTCCATTTCATCTCCTTCAAAGTATTCTCCTCCCGCTTCAAGACATTTATGCCAATGAATTTTTCAGTCATCATAGCACTTGTAAAAATCTTCCAATCTCGCCTTCTTCGATTCAGTTTTTATATCCTCAATTGAGCCAAAATGATGTCCTCGACTTGGTCAAGTGAATTTGCTGAATAGTCAGAAGTTACACGTAGGTAAACCAGGCGAATGCAGTGGTTGCGAAACGATATTAATTGAAAATTTGGCGAAATGATCACGAATAATATATGAAATGGTCCATTATCGCACTTCTGTGTTCAATAAATTCAGTATAAATCGAAGAAATCACTTTTAGAGCCTCCCAAACCAACGCGCTTCACAAATACTAATAAATATTTTGACGTGAAATTTAGCATAGATGTCATTAACTGTACTACCAACTTACAGAAAAAAATTACCGATTCGAAAAACACGCGAAGTATTCGTTTAAAAATTCACCTTTCAATTGGATCACAGTAGTATATTACTCACTATTAATTTAAGCTTCCTTTATTGCACTTTAATTGTGCAAAATTATTTGACACACTGTAGGCGAACTGCTTTTTGGTGTGTCTAACTGTAAATTATACAGCAAGTAATGTTTGGTTTTGGCTCTGTGAGCGCATTGTGTCCAACAGTTGTATTATCCTGTAAGACAAGCACAATTAGTGAAAGCTACGTGTTGCATGCACGCTGTGAAGTACAGAGAAAGCCAGAGCATGTAAGGCCATATTATGTAGCCACCAACCGTACTAATATATATGTTTTTTTATGTGTGTATAAGCAGAAGTGGAAAATATACATTTTGAAGCGAGCTCGGATAACCATGCAACAGGCTTTACATATATGTAGGCTCGAATGTATATATGTATATATACCAAAAATTCATTTCAATTTACACCGAAATAACAAGGAAACACTTCAATTCCACCGTAGCTGTGTTAAAGGCAAGTGCAAAGTTGCAAAGAGCACATTTTCGAGCATTTACAAGCGTGTATAATTAAGATACTTGAGCATATAAACACGTCGCGCAATGTATATACATATGTAGATACAAGTAAGTCATGACTATAAAACGCAGTTTTTTTTTTACAAAAATGTACAACGCGTGGATATTAGAAGAAGTGTTCTCTGCCCGGGTCTCCAAAAACTAAAAAACGACCTTAAGCACCTTCATCTTATCGACCTTTGTAAATAAATTTCTATTGGCACTCGTTATTGGCGCATTAGTCCGTACAATAGAATAGACTTAAAGGTCTCTTTCTTTCCCATGAAGTAATACCTAATCCGGTAGTTACGTGGGAGAGATATGAGTTGGGAGTACGTCAGGTTCATATACCGGCTTTTCTTCCTTTTGTTCTTTACTTCGTCGTATAACTCGTGCAGCTCATCTTTCCATCGAACGTGATGCATTCCGGCTTTTACTATAAAAAAAACCACGAGAATAAAGAGTGATCCTTTTCGAGGTTCTCCACTTTTTTTTAAAGAAAAAACACAGAAAATTTAAATTTAATATGGAATAATTTTTTCTGGCATTTCCTTTTTGGAGAATATCCCTCTCAAATGTTAGCCACGACTAAGTTTCAGATGGTCCATGCGTTGAGTCAAATTTTGGACCACTCGTTCGAACATTTCGACTGGTATCTAGAGAATGGCAAGCGTGATGTTTTGCACCAAGACCTGAAATGACGCAGAATTGTCCGCTTACAATTAACACTTTACAATTCCCCTTAGGAAAAAGTCTAATGTTGTGATATCACACGATCTTTGTGGCCAATTAACCGACCTCAAACGTGAAATTACTAGTTCAAAGATGTGTTTTCTTCATAAATCCATTGAATGTGTGAAAAGTAGCGTCGCTTTTTGAAACCAAATGTCGTTGAGATCACAAGCTTCAATTTCAGGCAACAAATAGTCGATTATCATGCCCACAAACCATATCAAACCGGTAGTTTTTTTCTGGATGAAATGGAAACTCTTCACTTTGCTCTTCGTCTCAAATGCTGAAAGTTTGCTTGTTACAGACCCAATAAGCCAGAAATCGGCCTCATAACTGAACAAAATTTGGCGCGAAAACGTCGGATCTTCTTGGAACTTTTCAAGAGCCGCATAGAGCGAAGCAATGTTGTTTGGAAAAGTCTACCGGTTTTATTTCTTGGGCAAGCTGTATTTTTTAGGCTTGCAATTTAAGATGTTGACGTAAAAGTCGTTCCATATATAGTATAAGAAAAGAAAAGCAATCGAAAGAAGTACCTCTAGTTGAATATCCCGTTAAGTTTTGCAGCTTGACTTTACATGCTTATATAACAGTCAATATGTGGTGTAATTTAAGGCATTGAGCGTATATGACTTTTTATACTTAAAGGCTATATATGTGCATAGGCATAGATTAAAACCATACGTATTGTACCGCAAATTGAAATTCTCTTTCACAAATATTAAAAAAAAAGAATTGACTTTTCACCACTTTTTCCACTACATGTAAAGAAAAAATCAAAATACACAAAAAACTCAATTTCGTTGCATTCGGTTTCAATGCAATTCATTGATTGATTTTTATCCGCCAAACAATGGCAATCGAATAGGACGAGGCAATTTATCAAGTATTTTCATGCAAAGGCACACATGCACCCAGGCATCTGCACATGCACACACTGCCAACGCATGCATTTGTTACTCGCCTATCGCCGAACGGCACAGTGTTGACATTGAGCGTGGCTCAAACTCATCAGTGCTGCACTCGGTGCGGGGACTTTTGGGTTTCTATAACAATTTTAGTTTATTTACTTAGTCGGTAGATATAATACAGAGTTTACGGTTGGCTTTGGACTTGTGTTTTTCAAATTGGCCGAAATTGCCTTGTATTCGTTTTTTTGACTGGTACTCAAACTCTACATACTCTGGAGGAAAGGGTGTATTTGATGGCCTTTCTGTGTGTGTTGTGTCTTTGAGTGCTATGCAATTTTCCAACAGTTTTTTGGTCACTACACTTCCACCATTTGCCTGCGTCTATTATAATGAATTCAAAACCAAACTGTATTGAGTAAGTATTGTGTGGTGAAAATTGAAAATTTCAATGAATGATGGGACAATAATCAAGCGTACGATATGTATATGTATTAGGGTGTTTTTTTTTATTGAACTGTTAAATTTTTCCCGTACCGTCTCGAAATTTCCTTGGAAATACCCTAAAAAAATTCGCTGAAAATTTTAGCTCTTAATATTAACATTAAGAACTGGACCAAGGTCTGTAAAAATTTCCCATAGAACACATACACTACAATCGTGAGTTTTTATCTTTAAATTCCTACAGATCAGAGGTATTTCATGGCATCGCTTTGACTTTAGACGCATATTTCTCAGAATTGTTCACTCTACAAAAGTGCCCAGTGCAACAAAATCGTAACTCACACTGGCGAGGTGGTACGAGGTTCTAAACCCCATTTTTCCAAGAATTTTGCGTTTTTTTGCATATATCTCGTAAATGACAGGAGCTATAGAAAAAATTTTCATGACAAATTTGTAGGAAATTTTATTTGCTATAAAAAAGATTCGAGGTTAAAATCGCTATCAGTAATACTTCTCGAGTTATTCAGCTTTTTAAGTAAGACTGTATGAATTTTCATAGATTTTTTAATACATACCATCTATAAAAATTCTATAAACAACTTCTATCATCGCAGTCGAAAATTGATTGTAATCTTTCGTAAAGATATTTAAAAAAAATCCTTACAAAGATTTAAGTTTCAGCATAAATTTTGCATCGGCTATACTAAAGTTCAGTTCAAACTGAGCAATTCCTTAGAAGTGGGGATTTGCGGCAGAAAAACTTAATGAAGGTTTTACTACAGATCGCTTCTTTAGAGTTGTACCTGTTTTCAAGTAACAATTTAAATCTTAAAGTGGTCCAAATCATTATACTCTCCACTTTCGATTTTAGTTCTCACACACTTATTCCCTCTCATTTTCTTGTATACTAGAAAACTGAAAGACACTCTAAACAAAAGGAAAGCCACTTGAAGGCAACAGTTAATTCTCGATCTCTGTTTGAAGAACTGACTTCCATTGATAAGACAATGTTTGTGAAAAAAGTCTGCTCTTACATCCGCCTCACATTAGGCTCAATCTTACGTTGGAATATTCACGTGGAATTTAAACTGTTCAGAGCACTCATGATATGTAGAGGCCTAGCCAGAAAATATAATACTGAGACTCCAAGCCAGGTATAATCAGGTGGCTGTATACTATTATCGTAAGTCCTATTGTCGCTTATAGAGCGGTTGCTTGGGCATCGAAGGCAAAGCAGTCTTCAGGCAACGCAGTCTTCAGGCCTTCAACTATCGAAGCTGCAAAGACTTGCCTGCGTCTGTGCTTTAAGGGCAATGTGCACTTGACCAACCGCAGTACTTGACGTCATGCTGGAGCTCACACCGCTGGATCTAGAGATCAGACAAGCAGCGAAAAATACCACGCTGCTCATAACAGTAGAGGATTTTGGCAAAGGGAAGATAATGTCGTCTCAACAAATGGAGACCTTAGGGGAAAACACACCACTGGCCCTTCTACCAATAGACGGCGTTACGAAGAGGGTAAACTTTATAAAGACGCTTAGAGTTACTCCCGGCAGTAAGGAACGTTTTCCGAGCATCTTTCCAGCAGAACTCTCTGAAAGAAGAAAGTAATAGGACTGATTTTTTTACGCCGCGACTGTACTTCGGAGCGTGCATGCACCAACTGGATTCGGTAGAGGACGTTCCTAGATATCAAACGAGCGGCTGGTCAGTTGTCTCCGAGCACCTGGAGAGTTGGGAAAAACATTTTCGTGCGACGTGTTTCTATAAGTGGTGCTAGCAGAAAATGCAGTGTGTTTGTTAGAGTAAAGGTACGGAATTAAATTCTACGATAAAGACGTTTAATATGATCAAGCAGGCTTACCGAGATGTTGCTTAGCAAGAAGTAGCGTGTTTTGGTGACACCAGGTCTTTTTGGAGGGCCGAGCCGAGGTTGTTGATGAAGACCGTGCTGGAAGACCTGCGATTTCGACAAACACCGACAATGTGACTCGTGGGCGTAAAGTTTAGAACTCAAATCGTCGACTAAGTATTCGTTTGACTGCCAAGATTTTAAATTTATCAAAATCTCTATTTTACGATATTGTGACGAGGCACTTTAACATGCAAAAGGTATGCGCGAAGATGGTTCCAAAAGTGCTCACTGACGACCAGAAATTGCGGGGAGTGGTAGTGTGCCTAGAAAATTGAAAATGTGTGAAAGTGGCGCCAATTTTTGAATACCGCAGTCACAGGTGACCAGTCATAGATCTTGGAGTATGATCCCGAGACAAAGAGCCAATCTTCCAAGTGGCACAATCGGCATCTCCTCGCCATGCAGCATACATTTCAGCTCTCAAGCCTATTCCGGAGAATGCCTTCGTGACGCCTTCAATGCTTGGAAATCGCAGCGCTCCATCGACGCAGAGGGAGCCTATTTTTAAAGTTTTTAAATAGAGAATAGAGAGAGAATGGCGCTGGCAGCAGGCAGCAGAAATGCCCCGCGCCGAGCTACTATTAGGAGGTAAAATCTGGTAAGGTTAGGAGATATGATCAACCCAACGAGATAAATTCCGTCTCCTTGTCGCGCCCTGTACAAGGCACAGCAGGCTCAGGAAGTAATTGTCCAACATGGGCATATTCTCTTGCGAAAACTACCTTATTCTAGATTGCACCACAATTTCTAGAAGCATGCTCAAGGCCCGAGGATCCATTTATGTGGACAGGGATGACATCACCTCAGTCGCGCCCAACAAGATCCTGGAATTATTCAGAGTGCTAGACCTTTGTGAGCATATGTGAAATTTGAGAGGTTACAATAGACCATTCTATCTATCAATCTACATCCGCTTTGAGTTTTGACTCATCGATCTAAATATCAACAGCCACTTTGTTACTATAATCACAGATCCACCCATAGAAATAGTTCAATGATCTTAGTTCGTACGCAGCCGCTTAGAATTTTAGACAGCTTGCTATTTGACTGGGATAATAAATATAAGAAGTGATTAAAAAGTGTTTAAAATTTTCAACACGAAAATCCAACCAGCTTATTAAGCAGAGTTTTTGCTCCAAAGAAACTGGAGCAAGTAAATGTCTGGCACTACGAAAATATTGTTTCAACAAACAAACCATTACTCCATTACGTGCTTGTTTGACAGGCAAAAATTTGGAAATCTTTAATCAAAATCACAGGTCTTTACAAACAAGGCATACAACTTGTAAGCCGCTCTACTTAAAAGAGCAGCTGTGAAACTTACACAGATGACAGCGAAAATTTAATCAAACACATCTACTATTATTAATTTTAAAGCATCCCAATTGTATACGTGAATGTTGCTAGCAACATGCGGCAGTGAGCTCGCTGCGCCTTTTCTCCGAATAGTACTGCGAACGTCAACACAGAGAAAGGACTATGAAGCATAATGTTTCGCAATTTCTCTCACGTCAAAATAAATTCCATTGCTGCTGCACGAATAATTTCTATTGTTGCCCAACACTAGGCGCAAACAGCGCAACATTTCGAATTTCCAGCATCGCTTTGAGAGTGTACTAAGAGTCCTTGCCGTTTAAAGAGCATTTGCCTTGTTAAAAGAGTACCTCTCGCATTAAAGCAAGAGAGTATGTCAGTTGTTCGAAGTTGTTCGCGCGACTGCCGGCTCATTGCTGAAATACGTCCACATGTTGTTGTAGCACTTTCACTTGGCTTTTGTAAACAAGTCAGTACGTCAGCATTCAGCATTGACGTGCTCGTTGCCGCCTAAAGTAATGCGCCGTGGGAATGACTTGGGAGAATTTAGCAGTGATGAGGTCATTGGTTGATGTACTGTTGTGGTATTTTAAGCGATTTAAAAATGTTTTGGTAGAGTCTCAACATTTTTTAGTACGGCACATATACAAATTAGGGGTTGTGGCCGGGTTCATAGCTTAGTTTATTTGAACGCTGTATAAGTAATTTAACGGGTGATTTTTTTGAGGTTAGGATTTTCATGCAGTAGTATTTGACAGATCACGTGGGATGTCAGACATGGTGTCAAAGAGAAAGATGCTCAGTATGCTTTGACATTTCATCATGAATAGACTTACTAACGAGCAACGCTTGCAAATCATTGAATTTTATTACCAAAATCAGTGTTCGGTTCGAAATGTGTTTCGCGTCCGTGTCCGATGAGCGATGAGGCTCATTTCTGGTTGAATGGCTACGTAAATAAGCAAAATTGCCGCATTTGGGGTGAAGAGCAACCAGAAGCCGTTCAAGAACTGCCCATGCATCCCGAAAAATGCACTGTTTGGTGTGGTTTGTACGCTGGTGGAATCATTGGACCGTATTTTTTCAAAGATGCTGTTGGACGCAACGTTACGGTGAATGGCGATCGCTATCGTTCGATGCTAACAAACTTTTTGTTGCCAAAAATGGAAGAACTGAACTTGGTTGACATGTGGTTTCAACAAGATGGCGCTACATGCCACACAGCTCGCGATTCTATGGCCATTTTGAGGGAAAAACTTCGGACAACAATTCATCTCAAGAAATGGACCCGTAAGTTGGCCACCAAGATCATGCGATTTAACGCCTTTAGACTATTTTTTGTGGGGCTACGTCAAGTCTAAAGTCTACAGAAATAAGCCAGCAACTATTCCAGCTTTGGAAGACAACATTTCCGAAGAAATTCGGGCTATTCCGGCCCGAAATGCTCGAAAAAGTTGCCCAAAAATTGGACTTTCCGAATGGACCACCTAAGACGCAGCCGCGGTCAACATTTAAATGAAATTATCTTCAAAAAGTAAATGTCATGAACCAATCTAACGTTTCAAATAAAGAACCGATGAGATTTTGCAAATTTTATGCGTTTTTTTTTTTTTTAAAAAGTTATCAAGCTCTTAAAAAATCACCCGTTATTCAAAGTCCGACCGAGGTAGTTCCAGAAAATAATATCATAGATTATTGGTAGCGGTCGTCATAGGCTGAAAAGTCTGGAGAGTCAGCATGCACGATTCATATTACCCGCTAAAGATACACCTCTTTCGGGATCACGCTCAATTAGTATTATCTAACTTGACTGGACTTACGTAGCAGTACGCCTACGTACTAAACCCTTAACTCCAGCAAACAGCATATAAC
>CM050322.1:2212248-2237248 GCA_027475135.1 Bactrocera correcta
GAAGTATTCCGCGTTTATTTCTTTGCGCAATTTCATAATTTTATCACATAATTCATTTTGTTATTTCATAATGGTATTTAAAAACTTTGTAGTAGCCCGCTGTATAAAGAATCGGCATTTGCACGTAACTAATGTCTGCAATTAAACATCATCTTAAATAATTAAATCAGTAAACAAGATTTAGACATAGCTATATTCATAGCCAACTGCTTCAGTAGGTAATAAATATTTTAAGTGTGCAATGTTGAAACTTTGAAACATAACCGATTTACCAACTATTAAAATTTTATTTCTGTTAAAAGTTCAGTTAAAATTCAACCCATTTCCGGCCGCACTTAGATCCACTGCTTTGATTTCCTTCAAACTTTATATTCTGCTTAGTATGAAAAAAAAACTCAATGCTTTACATTTTTTGATATTTTTACATTAAGCGGCTTAGCCACTGGAATGTGGTCGAAAAATCGACCATGTGCCGACAACGATACTTGCCAAAGTGAAACAATGTTTTATTAGAGTTTATCATTCAAAACGTTTATTTTGTGCAGTTTTTCAATTTCACATTACATTTTTTTACAATAAAAAAGATACACATCATAATTATGTAAGTTGTGAAAAACTTTTCTTGAAAGTTCAATGTCTTATCTTCATATTTGATGCAATTGTTTGAAGCACAAAACATGTAGAGCTATGTTGCATTTTTTGCATTTATAAGACGAATCTCACTGGAACTTGTCTCTCTACTTGCCCGGAAGGCATTTTTATAATCGTGATTCTGGAAGCTTCTGGAAAATTCTATTTTATAAATACTCGTATCTGGAAAGAAAACTCTTGAATGTTCCATAAAGTGGAACAAGTATTTATTCGATTTTTTCATTTCCTGCATGTTTTCCATTATGACACTACAGCGTTTGTGAAAGAACTCAGTAATCAACAATTAAACAAAATAATTTTCTGTCCCACTACCAACAACATACACTTCTCTCTTCATACTTTCTTTTCTGATCTTACCTATCCTCTCATATCTCTGTTTTTCATTTGATAATTTCCATACTTGTTAATTGATCTATCCTTTAGTCTTTAATTCCAATAAATTCTCTATTTCTCTTTAATAATAATAGCAACAACAAAAAACATTTACACTCATTAGTTTTAAGCTCGGATGAATTATGTTGACTTCCTAGATGTAAGGACACAAAACTAGTGAAGTGGAAATATTTGTCGTATCGTTTTCGGCCGCTGGTCGATTTATCAACCAGTTAATTTTGCGCATTCCTGACCATTCAATACTACAACCGATCTGCTGAAAACTACAGTCTGCGTCAAGTATGTGACTAACACTACAATATATAGGAAAGCTTATTTTTTTCAACAATTTTCTCTACTTTTTCCGAATTTTTTTTTAAATTTAAATTTTCTTTTTTTATTTTTTTTGTTAATTTTTTTTCCGAATTTTAAAAAATTTTTTTTTTTTTTAAATTTGGAAAAAATGGGTCTTTCGAAAATCCGTTAAAATTAAAAAAAAAATTAATTAATTAGTAAAAGAAAATTTTTGTCAAGATCAGAAAGAGCCAATATAACATACAATTATTGCCTTCATGACATATCTCGATAATTTTTTTACAATATATAGGAAAGCTTATTTTTTTCAAAAATTTTCTCTATTTTTTCGGATTTTAAAAAAAATTTTTTTTTTAATTTTTTTTGTTTTAATTTTTTTTTTTTAATTTGGAAAAAATGGGTCTTTCGAAAATGCGTTAAAATTAAAAAAAAATTAATTAATTAGTAAAAGAAAATTTTTGTCAAGATCAGAAAGAGCCAATATAACATACAATTATTGCCTTCATGACATATCTCGATAATTTTTTTTAAAAATATAGGAAAGCTTATTTTTTTCAAAAATTTTCTCTATTTTTCCGATTTTTTTTTTTAATTTTTTTTTCCGAATTTTAAATTTTTTTTTTTTTTTAAATTTGGAAAAAATGGGTCTTTCGAAAATCCGTTAAAATTAAAAAAAAAATTAATTAATGAGTAGAAGAAAATTTTTGTCAATCGGAAAGAGCCAAGATAACATACAATTATTGCGTTCATGGCATATGTATCTTGATAATTTTCGACTCGGCGATTTTTCAAAGTTGCTGGTTGAAAAATCGAACATTGGCTGTAAATGGGTTAAGCTAAAAATTTTAAATGGGTTTCAGTTAAAATTTCAGTTGAAATTTCAGTTAAAATTTCACTTAAAATTTCACTTAAAATTTCAGTTAAAATTTAAGCTAAAATTTCAGTGTTAGCTTCATTTCTGCGGTTATAATTGTTTAATTAGATATTTTCAGTACAATGCAGACTTCTCAAAATTAGAAATTAATTTTTTATTTTATTTATTTTTTTTAATTGTTTTAATTGAGTTGAATCGTAGACTCGTGTGCATTTGAAACCTTTGCAGAAAACGAACGTGAGTACAGAGTACATAGTTCATGTGAAACAGGAATAATTAGAGGAGGTAAACACGGATAAGCAAGCTTATTAAGCACAAATATTTTACAACCACACATACACACACATAAATTCGCACTTGAGCACAGCACACCACGCTAAAATGTCGCGTGAAGTTTGGGTTCGAAGGTTCGTGCCTCTAAAATAAACCAAAGCTGAACGCATTAGCAAGTTGTCGAAGCGGGCAAATTTAAATATTTACTAAATGCTCGCATACAAAATAGCTGCGACACATGCAAGTCAATTAGTCAATTCATTTAAGGTGCGTTGCATTTTGACTGTTGCACATATTGTATTTGTAAATGATACCGCTCATAAAAGTCCAGGAATATAGTTATTAGTCACACTATTTAATTTATAACTGCGTATATATTTAACTAATGCAATTCAAATCACTTCTTTGCAACCGCAAGATTGCGTCCGCACAAGCAAACGAACATAGATGTAACTCCTGCACTCAAACTAACAGTTCTCAGCGTATAATTTGCGCTGTTTACTCTTATGCTCATATGCTTTCGGAAATGTACAAGTGTATTTATTATAACTTAAATGCAACAAACTTACACGATCAACGTTCCACGCGAATGGCGAATTGCAGTCTGAATTCGAAGCGCAAGCATTCGTTGAATTTAACAACAATTGGTTGGCGCGATCAGCTGTGCTGAAAGCTTCATCGTTGACACACGCGAAAGCTCGCTGTTGGGGGCCACATAATCAGTTACGTGCGCCAATGGTAGTGTCGGTAAGTGTTTACGTAGTTTACGATTGATTTTGAGCTTTTGATCGCTTGATCTGGCGAATTTTTCGAGGATTGCGTGTGTTTTGCCGGCAGGTAGTTCACACAATCATACACAACTATTTAGTTGCATTTGCATTTTAAATATACCTTGATACATTTGTATGGATGTCAGCGTTTCGAGTAATAAACATTTTCAGTTTAATCTATTTATCTAATGCACTTAGTGGAGCTGAAGTGCTTAGGTGGTAAATAGTTCATAAAGTTCAAGTAGCCAGTGGCAGCGCGCACATATTAATGCCTTATATAAAACAAGTAAGGAAGTGCTAAGTTCGGGTGCAACCGGAGATTTTATATTCATGAAACTTGCGAGCATTAAAATTAGGGAAATACCTTAAGATATAAAATGATAATCGGAGGCATGGAACCTAAACAGTTTTATACCATGTTCAGTCCAAAAAATTAAAAGATTAAATTACATTTAATCATTTTATAACCCATCAGTGTTCTCACTGCTGTCAGAAAGATCAAAACACAGCTGTTATTGTCATTAATGAAGTCATATCGCTTAATATTTATCAAAAGAAAAGATTGTCCTATAGTATTTTGAAATAAAAGCCGTCTTTTTTCAAATATTTTCCATATAATAGAAATAGTGGATGCATTTCTTCATTTGTTAAGTCGATTTTCAGGTGAAATAAGATTCATTGCTTTAAAAAAAATTTGTTTGTTCACATGTTTTTCTCTTTGTAGTGTCTAAATCAGCTGTGTAACAGATTTCCAATGCTGACAAGTAGATGGCGCAAAATCAGAGTCGCACAGAGAGATTTTGCTTGGATCAGTTTCAAATCATTTCAATGAAGTGATTTGGAATTGTAATTTTTGTATTGCGAAATCTTGATACATTTATGAGATTAATGGGATAAACCACTCAATAGCCGAAATCGTGAAATTAAGTGTCGGTCTGAACATGGTATTATATGGATAACTCATTTACTGCGATGTATTTGGCACAGGGTTTGTTAGAAAATCGAAAATCACCACCGCTGGTGGCGCAATCTATACGTCGACTGGTGCGTTAGAATCTGCTGTGTATCTATCGATTGTCCAGTGAAAATATTATGACATTTCATTGATTGGAAGTGAATTTTTTGCGTTTTAAGTGTCAGTTTATTTGTGTTATCGGTGCGAAAATGAGCTTCGAATAAAGAGCCAACATTAAATTTTGTTTTAAAATTGGTACAGCTTTTACCGAAACGTTTCAATTAATGAAACAAATTTATGGTGATGTTTGCCTATCCCGTAGCAGAGTGCGCGAGTGGTTTCAACGTTTTCAAAGTGGTCGTGAGGACATAAATGACAATCAACATGTGGGCCAAACAAAATCCGTGATCACCGGAAATTCCATGGCCAATATATGCCATATAAAGTCACTCGGAAGTTCGAAAACCTTTATATTAGTTGTATGAGGGCTCAGCAAAGTAATGACCCGATTCAACCCACTTTTAAAGTGTGACATTTGATGACCAAAAATTTCCCAAATCCAACCAAAACTTTTGAAGTCCCTAGGTACCGAATATGTGGACCCCAGTATCCATAGTTGACTTTTTATCGAACATATTGGACAATGTTTGGAATATACAACTGAAATTCAAAGAGAATCTATTGCGGACAAAAGTAATTATATATATTCAAGGAATTATTAGTGTAAAGTTTTCCCCCGTAAAATCAATTACTTCCTGATTTGTGTACTGGGAAGTGAAAGCATCAAATGGAGATTAAAATTGTGTTATATTGGAAGTGGACGTTGTAGTAGTACATCTTCGCACTGTGACATCGAAATATGTGAAGCATGCCAGGCAATAAGTTTAGTCGAAATCTTTCGGTGCCACGCACATCGTCCCATCTCTTACATAAAGCCCTTTTATACCATCTTGGAGATAAAATTTAATGTCTTTGTCATATTCAGTTATTGACTTATTGTAACTCGTTTTTTTTTTTTTGCCAAGGAGCATGTGTACTCGTACCAAGTTTCATCAATATCTTAATTTTTACTCAAATTTACAGCTGCTTGAGAGACAGACAGTCACCTATATTTCAACTTTTCTCGCCATTCTGATCCTACTGAGGTGGACTGACATAAACAGCTGCTGTTTTTGGCATCGTGATTTAGAACAGTTGTATAAACCTAGAAAAAAATTTACCTGTCTTCCATATAAAATTGAAATGAAGAATTATACTTTCTGGACAGGGGTTTTATTACTGTGCCCAAAAAAAAAGGTGACATTGTATTTATTTTGAAAATTCTTTATTTATTCTTTCAAATCAATTTCATCCTCTTCAAAGTAATCCCCTCCCGATGCAATGCACTTATGCCAACGGTTTTCCAATCTTCGAAACACTGGTTGTAGTCACTTTTCGGTATGACCTTCAGTTCTTGAATCTCCTCTATCGTATAAAAACGGTGTCCCCGGAGCGGTCTTTTGAGCTTGGTGAACAGCCAGAAGTTGCACGGCGCCAGATCAGGTGATGTGAAACGATATGGGTTGAGTTTTTGGCGAAATGATCACGAATTACGAGGGCAGTATGGGATGGTGCATTATCGTGGTGTAAAAACCAAGAGTTGTCTTTCCACAATTCCGGCCTTTTTAGGCGAATAGCGTTACGCAAACGACGCATAACGTTCAAATAATATTCCTTGATGACTGTTTGACCGGTTGAAAGGAGTTCATAATGCACAACACCATTATAATCGAAGAAAACAGTCAACATGATCTTGATTTTTGAGCGACTTTGGAGGGATTTTTTTTGGCCTCGGCTCTCTTTTGGCACGATATTCGCTCGATTGAAGGGTTGTTTCGGGGTCGTAAGCATAGATCCAAGTCTCATCGCCAGTTATAATGCGTTTCATGACACCCTGATAGTCGGAAAGCATCGTTTCACACACTTCAACGCGACGCCTTTTTTTCAAAAAATTCAATGTTTTCGGTACCAGTCGAGATTTGACGCGCTTGAGGCCCAAAACATCCTTCAAACTGGTATTGGCTGAGCCTTTCGATATGCCAACTTCATCAGCAAGGTCTCTTATTGTTAATCGGTGGGTTTTCAACACCAAATCTTTGATACGTATCTCAAATACTAATGAATATTTTGACATGAAATTTTACACAAATGTGACTGACATAAAAAAAAAAAATTCTCCAAATCCTTCAACGCGCGCAGTTTAAATTCAAATGTCACCTTATTTTTTGGGCACAGTAGTATAACCCTATATCTATCTCGCTTAGTTTTAGGTGATGCATATAACTGTTAGGAGAACAAAACTATTATACTCCGCAGCAACAGGAGTCAAGGGTATAAAAAGTTAGAGTAGCTTGTATGTGACATCGCTGCTGATTGCGCACAGCATAACCTTGTAATGTGTTAAATCTAAAATTAAACAAATTTCTTATGACGAAAATATATTTTCTGTACATATAAAATATATACAGAATTAACCCAAAGGTTAATATACAATATATTGTAATGACTCAAAATAAAATTTAAATGCCATTAGAGATCGACTACACTGAAACTATGATACCTTTCAGAGGTGCATTTTTTATAAAAAAAAAATATTTGGTAAAAAATATCTTTTTCATGATTTTGATCAGTCAGTTTGTAGCTAATGCTAAAGTGATTTGAGCTATTTGCTTGAATATTGTAGTGTTAATTTGTATAAAAATCTTTACCGAATTTCGGTAGGATAACGAAATGTTTTGCCTACAAAAATTAGATTTTGAGAGGTCAGTTTGTGTGGCAGCTAAATGCTATAGTGCTCCGATATCGTCGATTCCTACAAATGAGTCACTTTTTGAGGAGAAAAAAATGTGTGCGAAATTTCACATCTATGTAACCAAAACTCAGCTCGTCACCCAAATCATTTGTATACATATATTATACTCTGTAGAGTCTTCAACGTTTCCTTCTGGCCAAAAACTTCTTGACAACCTTATCCTGTCTGGAAGTATTGAAATGATTAAATTGTATAAAAATGAGTTAGAGGAACGTATGGACGGATGTGATAAATTTTTGGACACAAACTGCATTATGCGTAATATAACATCTTCATTTAATGTTATTTCTCAAAATCATAGAAGTTAAGAACGAAATTATTGTGCTATACACTCTATTTGGTATATTGGAGCGATTTTATAGAAATACTCAAAACCCAAATTACATGTAGGCGTTAATATAGTGGGTATTTCTAGAAAATATAAATTCTCCCAAGTGGAGATGTTTGAAAATATATCAGTATCCAAACTTGTCTACGGTTAACAAACCCATCTTACAACATGCCGCATTGTCTTCAAAGGGTTGCGTATACCTGAAAGAGAATTTCCCCAAACTCAGCGAGGCAGAAAATAAGAGAGAATATTTGGAGACTCACCTAAAAATGTTTTGTGAACCTTGTAAAAAAATTCTCTTCTTTATTGACACAATAAACCTTCTGGACCGAATCAACACCTGCGATATGCTGATGAAACGGAACGAACTTGACCGATTTTTGAAGCGTATGGTGACTGGCGGTTATAAAAGTATCACATACGACAATATCAAGCGAAAACTGTCGTGGTCGGAGGCCGGTGATTCGTTCCAAACAGTGGCCAAGCCGCTATTGACAGCCACGAAGGTTTTGCTGTGTGTTTGGTGGGATTGGAAGGGAACCATGTACTATGAGCTGCTCCCATATGGCCAGAGGCTTAATTCTACTATCTACTGCGAACAACTGGAGCGCTTGAAGCAGACAATCGACTAGAAGCGTCCAGAATTGGCCAACAAAAGGGGAGTAATGTTCCATCAGGACAACGCCAGATCACACACTTCGTTGTTGACTTGTCAGAAGCTACGAGAGCTCTGATGGGAGGTTTTATCGCATCCACCATACAGCCCGGATATAGCGACAGGTTGTTACCAGCTGTTCCTGTACATGGCGAACGCCCTTGTTGGTGTAGAGTTGAACTCAGAAAAGGCTTGTGAAAAGTGGCTGTACCAGTCTTTCGAAAATAAGGAGGGCGGTTCTACGAGGAGGGTATTTTGAGGTTGACGCCACACTTTTCATAAATCATTGAATAAAGAGCAAAAAGGCGGAAAGGAGATATTTGACAACCTAATATTTCAAGTGTAGCTTGGTCCTTATCCACCTGATCTTTCCAATGTAGTGGAGGTCTTGCTCTACGAGCTGATGTTGTTGTTGATGTAAATTTTCTAGGAAACCATAAATCGGAAAGTTACAAAGACTTAATAACTGAACTTATAACGTCATACAAAGCTATGTCATGTAATAAGTTCTTAAAAATATTTATGCAGGGTATCATCTGGATTTACATATTTCTGGCAAATTTGGTTGCTGTGGGTGACGAACAAGGCGACACGATACGTCGGGCATTTCCTTAATGGAGAAGCGCTATCAAGGGAAATGGAGCGCAGAAATACTATCAGATTATTGTTGGAGAGCATTTTTTTATATTAAGCAATAATTTTTATAAATGTAGCTAAAGTTAATGTTTTGTTGTCACAAGAAATCTAGACGTCTCAGTTTTTTATATTCACATTAATGTTTAGTGACAGTACATTCGAAATCTCAGAAAAATTTTCAGGTGTTAAAAGATAGCTAAAACTTTGCTGGTTAAGATTATCAATGTAATTTTTAGTTACTCATGCTCAACTCGTTTTGATGCTGTTAAGAGGGTATTCTACTCTGGAAATCAAATTTTGGGCAGTTTTTTGAATTTTATTAAAAAAAAAAACCAAAAATATTTTTACTATCCATTTTTTTATGGTATTTTTATTGATATCTTAAGAATACAGAAAAAAATTTTACAAAAAAATATTAAAAATTAAAATAATTAGAGGGGAGAGACAGGTGTAAAAAAAAAATTGCTGCATCCTGGTGACATTGATCCTGACTCTCCTGGTGGTCTGAAAAAAACATCAAAAGAAATTCTTAATCAGTAAGGATGCTGTTATAGTCCGGGAATACGAAAAAATTTTTTTTTTTTGAAAAATGGCGACTGCTGAAAATAAAAATTATTTTTTACGCTTTTTTTTTGAAATTCCTGATTTTTTTTTTAAATATTAAAAATAAAAATTTTGACACCATGCTGGTAGGAACGATAAAAGAATATATAAAAAAGGTTCACACAAAATTTCAAGTAAATCGGTTGTATAGAACTTGAGATAATGCCGGTACCGTGTGGAAAAAAGCAGTTTCGAGAAAAACGCGTTTAAGGTTTAGGAGACAATTCTAGTGAACACAGACGCCACCTCACAAAATCGGCGAAATCTCCGAAAATAAGTCGGAGTTTGAAAAATCCTTCCAAGGTCATAATTTTGAAAGTCTAAACTTTAAATATATGAAAAAAATCGAATTTTTCAAAATTCTAGAGTAGAATACCTCCTTAAATAATAGCAGATTCAGCGCTAGAACTTCCTATACAACGCTTAAAATAACTTTCACTAATATTATAATTAGCAACTTAAACTTTTATTTTATTTTACATGCACATTTATTCACAAATTAACATATTACATGGAAATCAAATTTAACGATATTTATAAATTAATATGAATAGTCTTCAGCAGAGCGAAATCTAATTATAATATATGAAACGTTTAAGCGTAAATGGGTGCGTATTTCTCGTAAACCTGGACGTAGGCCTCTTCGGCCTCAGCCTTTGACAGACCCTTGCGTGAGTTCCATGCGTCCCACATGGCTTTCCTCTTCAAGTCCAAAGCTCCTGGTTTCTCAATGTTCACATCACCAACAGTAGCCTGCTTGTAGAGACCGTAGAATTCCAAGAATTCGGCGTCGGTGGGCTTCTTTGAGAAGTTCTTTGCTTTTTCGGTTGCTTCTGCGAACTAAAGTGCGGAAAAAATTAATACGAAAACATATCAATTGTAAGGTAAGGTCCACTTACAGACACCATTTTGTAGCTGCTGTTGGTTGTTCACGTAACTGTTGTAGAAATCAACTAACTCTAAAATAGTCTCGGGAGCATTTTTATACTCCGAAAATTACGAATATATCACAGCTTTCTTAGTTAATGCTACTAATCGCTAGATTACGCTATCTTTAATTTATCGTTGCGAAAATGAGCTTCGAGTAAAGAGCCAACATTAAATTTTGTTTTAAAATTGGTACAGCTTTTACCGAAACGTTTCAATTAATGAAACAAATTTATGGTGATGTTTGCCTATCCCGTAGCAGAGTGCGCGAGTGGTTTCAACGTTTTCAAAGTGGTCGTGAGGACATAAATGACAATCAACATGTGGGCCAAACAAAATCCGTGATCACCGGAAATTCCATGGCCAATATATGCCATATAAAGTCACTCGGAAGTTCGAAAACCTTTATATTAGTTGTATGAGGGCTCAGCAAAGTAATGACCCGATTCAACCCACTTTTAAAGTGTGACATTTGATGACCAAAAATTTCCCAAATCCAACCAAAACTTTTGAAGTCCCTAGGTACCGAATATGTGGACCCCAGTATCCATAGTTGACTTTTTATCGAACATATTGGACAATGTTTGGAATATACAACTGAAATTCAAAGAGAGTCTATTGCGGACAAAAGTAATTATATATATTCAAGGAATTATTAGTGTAAAGTTTTCCCCCGTAAAATCAATTACTTCCTGATTTGTGTACTGGGAAGTGAAAGCATCAAATGGAGATTAAAATTGTGTTATATTGGAAGTGGACGTTGTAGTAGTACATCTTCGCACTGTGACATCGAAATATGTGAAGCATGCCAGGCAATAAGTTTAGTCGAAATCTTTCGGTGCCACGCACATCGTCCCATCTCTTACATAAAGCCCTTTTATACCATCTTGGAGATAAAATTTAATGTCTTTGTCATATTCAGTTATTGACTTATTGTAACTCGTTTTTTTTTTTTTGCCAAGGAGCATGTGTACTCGTACCAAGTTTCATCAATATCTTAATTTTTACTCAAATTTACAGCTGCTTGAGAGACAGACAGTCACCTATATTTCAACTTTTCTCGCCATTCTGATCCTACTGAGGTGGACTGACATAAACAGCTGCTGTTTTTGGCATCGTGATTTAGAACAGTTGTATAAACCTAGAAAAAAATTTACCTGTCTTCCATATAAAATTGAAATGAAGAATTATACTTTCTGGACAGGGGTTTTATTACTGTGCCCAAAAAAAAAGGTGACATTGTATTTATTTTGAAAATTCTTTATTTATTCTTTCAAATCAATTTCATCCTCTTCAAAGTAATCCCCTCCCGATGCAATGCACTTATGCCAACGGTTTTCCAATCTTCGAAACACTGGTTGTAGTCACTTTTCGGTATGACCTTCAGTTCTTGAATCTCCTCTATCGTATAAAAACGGTGTCCCCGGAGCGGTCTTTTGAGCTTGGTGAACAGCCAGAAGTTGCACGGCGCCAGATCAGGTGATGTGAAACGATATGGGTTGAGTTTTTGGCGAAATGATCACGAATTACGAGGGCAGTATGGGATGGTGCATTATCGTGGTGTAAAAACCAAGAGTTGTCTTTCCACAATTCCGGCCTTTTTAGGCGAATAGCGTTACGCAAACGACGCATAACGTTCAAATAATATTCCTTGATGACTGTTTGACCGGTTGAAAGGAGTTCATAATGCACAACACCATTATAATCGAAGAAAACAGTCAACATGATCTTGATTTTTGAGCGACTTTGGAGGGATTTTTTTTGGCCTCGGCTCTCTTTTGGCACGATATTCGCTCGATTGAAGGGTTGTTTCGGGGTCGTAAGCATAGATCCAAGTCTCATCGCCAGTTATAATGCGTTTCATGACACCCTGATAGTCGGAAAGCATCGTTTCACACACTTCAACGCGACGCCTTTTTTTCAAAAAATTCAATGTTTTCGGTACCAGTCGAGATTTGACGCGCTTGAGGCCCAAAACATCCTTCAAACTGGTATTGGCTGAGCCTTTCGATATGCCAACTTCATCAGCAAGGTCTCTTATTGTTAATCGGTGGGTTTTCAACACCAAATCTTTGATACGTATCTCAAATACTAATGAATATTTTGACATGAAATTTTACACAAATGTGACTGACATAAAAAAAAAAAATTCTCCAAATCCTTCAACGCGCGCAGTTTAAATTCAAATGTCACCTTATTTTTTGGGCACAGTAGTATAACCCTATATCTATCTCGCTTAGTTTTAGGTGATGCATATAACTGTTAGGAGAACAAAACTATTATACTCCGCAGCAACAGGAGTCAAGGGTATAAAAAGTTAGAGTAGCTTGTATGTGACATCGCTGCTGATTGCGCACAGCATAACCTTGTAATGTGTTAAATCTAAAATTAAACAAATTTCTTATGACGAAAATATATTTTCTGTACATATAAAATATATACAGAATTAACCCAAAGGTTAATATACAATATATTGTAATGACTCAAAATAAAATTTAAATGCCATTAGAGATCGACTACACTGAAACTATGATACCTTTCAGAGGTGCATTTTTTATAAAAAAAAAATATTTGGTAAAAAATATCTTTTTCATGATTTTGATCAGTCAGTTTGTAGCTAATGCTAAAGTGATTTGAGCTATTTGCTTGAATATTGTAGTGTTAATTTGTATAAAAATCTTTACCGAATTTCGGTAGGATAACGAAATGTTTTGCCTACAAAAATTAGATTTTGAGAGGTCAGTTTGTGTGGCAGCTAAATGCTATAGTGCTCCGATATCGTCGATTCCTACAAATGAGTCACTTTTTGAGGAGAAAAAAATGTGTGCGAAATTTCACATCTATGTAACCAAAACTCAGCTCGTCACCCAAATCATTTGTATACATATATTATACTCTGTAGAGTCTTCAACGTTTCCTTCTGGCCAAAAACTTCTTGACAACCTTATCCTGTCTGGAAGTATTGAAATGATTAAATTGTATAAAAATGAGTTAGAGGAACGTATGGACGGATGTGATAAATTTTTGGACACAAACTGCATTATGCGTAATATAACATCTTCATTTAATGTTATTTCTCAAAATCATAGAAGTTAAGAACGAAATTATTGTGCTATACACTCTATTTGGTATATTGGAGCGATTTTATAGAAATACTCAAAACCCAAATTACATGTAGGCGTTAATATAGTGGGTATTTCTAGAAAATATAAATTCTCCCAAGTGGAGATGTTTGAAAATATATCAGTATCCAAACTTGTCTACGGTTAACAAACCCATCTTACAACATGCCGCATTGTCTTCAAAGGGTTGCGTATACCTGAAAGAGAATTTCCCCAAACTCAGCGAGGCAGAAAATAAGAGAGAATATTTGGAGACTCACCTAAAAATGTTTTGTGAACCTTGTAAAAAAATTCTCTTCTTTATTGACACAATAAACCTTCTGGACCGAATCAACACCTGCGATATGCTGATGAAACGGAACGAACTTGACCGATTTTTGAAGCGTATGGTGACTGGCGGTTATAAAAGTATCACATACGACAATATCAAGCGAAAACTGTCGTGGTCGGAGGCCGGTGATTCGTTCCAAACAGTGGCCAAGCCGCTATTGACAGCCACGAAGGTTTTGCTGTGTGTTTGGTGGGATTGGAAGGGAACCATGTACTATGAGCTGCTCCCATATGGCCAGAGGCTTAATTCTACTATCTACTGCGAACAACTGGAGCGCTTGAAGCAGACAATCGACTAGAAGCGTCCAGAATTGGCCAACAAAAGGGGAGTAATGTTCCATCAGGACAACGCCAGATCACACACTTCGTTGTTGACTTGTCAGAAGCTACGAGAGCTCTGATGGGAGGTTTTATCGCATCCACCATACAGCCCGGATATAGCGACAGGTTGTTACCAGCTGTTCCTGTACATGGCGAACGCCCTTGTTGGTGTAGAGTTGAACTCAGAAAAGGCTTGTGAAAAGTGGCTGTACCAGTCTTTCGAAAATAAGGAGGGCGGTTCTACGAGGAGGGTATTTTGAGGTTGACGCCACACTTTTCATAAATCATTGAATAAAGAGCAAAAAGGCGGAAAGGAGATATTTGACAACCTAATATTTCAAGTGTAGCTTGGTCCTTATCCACCTGATCTTTCCAATGTAGTGGAGGTCTTGCTCTACGAGCTGATGTTGTTGTTGATGTAAATTTTCTAGGAAACCATAAATCGGAAAGTTACAAAGACTTAATAACTGAACTTATAACGTCATACAAAGCTATGTCATGTAATAAGTTCTTAAAAATATTTATGCAGGGTATCATCTGGATTTACATATTTCTGGCAAATTTGGTTGCTGTGGGTGACGAACAAGGCGACACGATACGTCGGGCATTTCCTTAATGGAGAAGCGCTATCAAGGGAAATGGAGCGCAGAAATACTATCAGATTATTGTTGGAGAGCATTTTTTTATATTAAGCAATAATTTTTATAAATGTAGCTAAAGTTAATGTTTTGTTGTCACAAGAAATCTAGACGTCTCAGTTTTTTATATTCACATTAATGTTTAGTGACAGTACATTCGAAATCTCAGAAAAATTTTCAGGTGTTAAAAGATAGCTAAAACTTTGCTGGTTAAGATTATCAATGTAATTTTTAGTTACTCATGCTCAACTCGTTTTGATGCTGTTAAGAGGGTATTCTACTCTGGAAATCAAATTTTGGGCAGTTTTTTGAATTTTATTAAAAAAAAAACCAAAAATATTTTTACTATCCATTTTTTTATGGTATTTTTATTGATATCTTAAGAATACAGAAAAAAATTTTACAAAAAAATATTAAAAATTAAAATAATTAGAGGGGAGAGACAGGTGTAAAAAAAAAATTGCTGCATCCTGGTGACATTGATCCTGACTCTCCTGGTGGTCTGAAAAAAACATCAAAAGAAATTCTTAATCAGTAAGGATGCTGTTATAGTCCGGGAATACGAAAAAATTTTTTTTTTTTGAAAAATGGCGACTGCTGAAAATAAAAATTATTTTTTACGCTTTTTTTTTGAAATTCCTGATTTTTTTTTTAAATATTAAAAATAAAAATTTTGACACCATGCTGGTAGGAACGATAAAAGAATATATAAAAAAGGTTCACACAAAATTTCAAGTAAATCGGTTGTATAGAACTTGAGATAATGCCGGTACCGTGTGGAAAAAAGCAGTTTCGAGAAAAACGCATTGAAAGTTTAGGAGACAATTCTAGTGAACACAGACGCCACCTCACAAAATCGGCGAAATCTCCGAAAATAAGTCGGAGTTTGAAAAATCCTTCCAAGGTCATAATTTTGAAAGTCTAAACTTTAAATATATGAAAAAAATCGAATTTTTCAAAATTCTAGAGTAGAATACCTCCTTAAATAATAGCAGATTCAGCGCTAGAACTTCCTATACAACGCTTAAAATAACTTTCACTAATATTATAATTAGCAACTTAAACTTTTATTTTATTTTACATGCACATTTATTCACAAATTAACATATTACATGGAAATCAAATTTAACGATATTTATAAATTAATATGAATAGTCTTCAGCAGAGCGAAATCTAATTATAATATATGAAACGTTTAAGCGTAAATGGGTGCGTATTTCTCGTAAACCTGGACGTAGGCCTCTTCGGCCTCAGCCTTTGACAGACCCTTGCGTGAGTTCCATGCGTCCCACATGGCTTTCCTCTTCAAGTCCAAAGCTCCTGGCTTCTCAATGTTCACATCACCAACAGTAGCCTGCTTGTAGAGACCGTAGAATTCCAAGAATTCGGCGTCGGTGGGCTTCTTTGAGAAGTTCTTTGCTTTTTCGGTTGCTTCTGCGAACTAAAGTGCGGAAAAAATTAATACGAAAACATATCAATCGTAAGGTAAGGTCCACTTACAGACACCATTTTGTAGCTGCTGTTGGTTGTTTACGTAACTGTTGTAGAAATCAACTAACTTTAAAATAGTCTCGCAAGCATTTTTATACTCCGAAAATTACGAATATATCATAGCTTTCTTAGTTAATGCTACTAATCGCTAGATTACGCTATCTTAAATTAAAAATAAATAAAATAACAATGAACAAGCATAAAATGAAGATATATGACAGTCTGCGGCAAAATCTGTGGAAATTGATTAGATGACGTCGAGAAAGTCAATACTATTTTATGGTAAAAAGATTTCGGGGAGTTTGGTGTTAACTCTTAATCTAGCCCGGGAAGGAATTTCGACTGATATGAATTACATATGTGTGGTTAGGGAAATCCTAACAGTTTTAAGTGGTGTGGTAAATCACTACCGTGCACGGCGTTAAAATAATGACGTGCTTTATTTATATATAATCAGATAAATTATATTATGATGAATACACATTCATGTGTTGCATACAATTAGGCGTCAGCAAAAAATTACCACAGTTTGATTGTGTTACAATTTTACACTTGAGCTGACGCTTAGTTTTACGTAATAGTTAACTATTTACCCTCATCTGCACGATGCTAGTGATTTATTTTGGCTTCAGTTGCAAAGAGGTCTTAGAAGTTTCCTTGATGCTCCAAAGGAAGTAAAAGATTGGAGGGAATTATTTTAAATGTTTGTAAAACGTTATATGAAACAACTAAAGAAGGGCTAAGTTCATTTGTAATTGAACATTTTATAGTCTTGCAGCTTGCACACCTCTGACATCACACATTTTGACCAAATATACAGAAAAGTGAGATGGATTTTAAAATTGTGTTATATGGATAATAGGCGTGATCTATTCCTAATCCGCCCCTTTTCGCAGAGTGACATGGGAATGTAAAGATAATAAGATTTCTGTAGAATTTGGTTGCAATTGGTGGAGTAGATCCAGAGACAAGTAATTTCTCCTAAAGGTGCCCATAATCCAATTTTAGCACTGATTCCTACAAAGTCCCCTTGCACCATCCCGAAAGTAAAATTTAATGTCTATGTCGCATTTAGTTATTGATTTATCGCACTTTTAGTTTGATTTTAACATCCAATTTCACCTATTTTCTCATTTTGGTATGAATTGTCAAAGGGATTTGTCCTGCGCAAATTTGGATGATAAAGCTTGAATAGTTTGGGTGATAAATATTGGTTTGTCAAAACAGTCTTGCGGTATTTTTATTGAATCAATTCGTGTGGCACCCATACATCGAGCTTCTTAGTGACTTCAAGCTTCTTCAAATGGTTTAAAACGGTTTGATGACTACTATGCCGGTGTCTTTCGACCAATTCAGCGATTTTATCGCAATTTTCGACGACAGGTCTTCCGGAAAATGGCGCATCTTCGACCACCTCTACACCAGAACGAAAACGGTGAAACCATCGTTGTGCGGTGGAAATGGAAACCGCATCGGGTCCATAAACTGCACAAATTTTATTGGCGGCTTGAGATCCATTTTTGCCTTTATCGTAGTAGTACTGTAAAATATGCCGTATTTTCTCTTTATTTCGCTCCATGTTTGCGACGCTATAAATCACGAACGACTTAAAAGAAACGGCAATCAGCGCGTGAGCGCGTGAAATGAGCTTTCCAAAAAGATATAGCATGCCCTGATGCGACGAATAAAACTAGAACTACGCGCTTTCAGCGCCAGCTAGAGAATATACCGCAAGACTTTTTTGACAACCTAATATATACATTAAAATATAAGGAGGATGGCCACGCCCAATTATTAACTATTTTTTAAACCAAAGGCGCTCTTCATTAATGCGATTTGTTTACGAAATGACAGTTTTGTATCTTAATTTGTGGCTTAGTTATAGCAATTTATAGGTTTTCGAATATTGGCATTTTCTGGGTCCGATTAAGGGAAATATCAAACTTCTTATGACATCTAGAAACATGTCTTTCAAGTTTCATTTAGATATCAAATTTTTACGCACTGAGGGTCGGACGTACAAATAGATAGTCCACCGTTCTTCAACTCGTCTCGTCATCCTGATGATTAACATATATACTATAAAATATATAAACTCTATATATCGATTATTTTTAGGTGACGTAAGTAATGGTGATACGAGCGTAATGCCAACAGGATTATTTTATGTAAATATCTAAATTAGGTATAACTGCTGATCAAATTAGCTGCAAAAAAAAAAAAATAAGATTCTTAAGAATTTTAATACAAACTTTTAATAATTAAGTATAAATTTTTATTCAATTTAAATTTGGGTCTTTTGTTTTTTTTCTGCTACATTTATAGCGACTCCGTAGATAAAGCTTCACACAAATATAAAAAATTATATAAGCAAAACTAGAGGACCCGTCCACGCTTCACTGTGGCTGTAGGTGCCTCGCAGGTTCATAATCCAACAAAAAAACGATTAACTGATTCTGAGAAGTGTTTGGGTGCTCTTTAATCGTAATAAATCCGAATATTTACGTCGGTGTGTGACAATAGAAACATAGCTCCATAATTTCCCACTGGAGACCAATCGACAGTCATTCTAGTGGACATGATGAACCGGTTCTCAAGCAAGGTGAAAACGAAAAAGTAGGCTGGAAAGGTTATGACATCAGTCTTTCGGGATGCTCGTCAACGACTGATTACTGAGCCAGTTATAATCTATTTCACTGTGTATTTGGTTGCAGTTCTTTTCTACTATTCCAAATACTTAGTAATTGTATTACTTTTGAGGAAGAATCTGTTAAAAATTGTACACATATATTCAAATGATTTCTACAAACATGAATTTTGTACAAATGCTTATGATTTGAAATATAATTTTTGTATTTATTAGTTGTATAGTATGAATATATGCGTACAATTTTTAACAGATTCTGACATAAAGAGATAAAAGGTATCCTATGTCCTTACCCTAGTTCTAAGCTACCTCCGCACCAATTTTCAGCCAAATCGGTTCATCCGTTATTGAGTTATAAATGGTGTAACTAACACAACTTTCTCTTATATATGTATATAGATATGATCTGCGAATTTCAATGAGATATCTCACAAATTGACCGATCATAGGCAATGTTCAGATTGAACTACAAGACCACAGTAACATACATACAAACGGATCAATTAAATCATGTTCATGTATGGAAACTTAAATTTTTTTCTTGTTTTGATTCAAGTTAGTGCTTGCACGGAGGATCGGATGGATATATACACATTCTAAATACAACTCGTCTTGTCATCTTTATATCTATAGCTGCATGTGTTGGTTCAACATTGGCCTATGTTTTCGATAAAAAGTTCTTCATATGCGGTATATGATTGAGAGTGATTAAGAGTGAATGTATCCTTTTCCTTCTACTTCCACTGGCAGGTACTGAATCAAAAACTGTTAAAACTGGAATTTCTCTTCTATCCGGACAACATGACCTAGCCTGCAAATATGTCAAAGTCGGCGTATTTCTCGTACAGCTCATTGTTTCAACAAGTGCGGTACTCGCCGTTCCAATCCATTTTTTTATTTTGTTATTAGTTATTTGTTAATTTTACAAGAGTAGAGAAAAAAATTTAAAACTAAAAAAAGTAAAAAATTTCAAAAATTATGAGCTGACGAAGTGGGGGGTCTCTAAAAATTTCCACGTGACCATACCCTAGTTATCTGAAACCAAAAAAAAAGGTTATTAATCTGGAATAATGTCGAATAATGTCGCAATGGCCGGAACTACGGAAAAGTGGGTAAAAAAAAATTTCACAAAATGGCGACTGCCTAAAAAAAAGTTTTTTTTGGATCACTTTTTCTGATTATTTCGAATTTTTTAAAAATAATAAAAATTTGGGGATGGAGCCAATCATCCAATCATAGACAAGCCTATATCGGTCCAGTAGAACCTGAGAAATCGTGGGTATCGTTCCAAGAAAGTCAGTTTTGAGAAAAACGCGTTTAAAGTTTCGCGTTCCGGCCGAACCAGTTTGGATGCCGGGTCAGAAAAATGCCTATATCTCCGAAAATAATTTGAATTTGGAAAAATCCTCCCGTACTTATATTCTTAAATAGTTAAACTTTGAAAATATAAAAAAAAATCGATTTTTTTTTTTTAATTTCTTGGTTAGAATACTCCCTTAAAGTTATGACTGTCAACAGTGAGGTGAAAGTCGGGAAGAAAACGATGATACATGCACCTTCTCAGTTGTATTTGGATAGATCGGCAGGCAATCCATTCGATCCTGCCAATGTTTTGTTCTTCAGGCGAGCAATTGATATTCGAACCTCCTCATAATGGGGCAATGGAACTTCTATTCGATCGTCATCGATTAGAAAATCGGGTTCGTCATCTCAAGATGTTACAATTTCACTACCGTTCAGCAGGCAGGAGCAGGAGGGTTCCCACCACAACTTCATTATACTCTGCACATTAGCTACTAGATCACCTTTGGGGGTCCTACAAGAGTATGATCCGGTCTTGAAACTTTTCGTTAGTCGCCGAATATTTTCGTAGAATTTCGAGCATTACCCCTGTCGACCAGCTTCTAAAGCTTTTCATGTTTACGCATTTTGGACTCTTTCTTCTTTATTTGCAAATGCGTCTCGATTCCCTCTTCAGCTCTCGGTATATCATCCTGTACGTGTTGTAGTCGATTTTGACCAAAGGTTTCGCTTGTTGCTGTACGTAAGGAGCTTGAAATGCCGTCTCATTCTACGGAAGGATATTGTTATGAAGAATTTCTGTTATAAATTCTATAACTACGTAAGCTCATTAACAGATTTGTACATATGTATATTATTATTAAACAAAATGTCTACTCTAAAATTGATTTGACTAGTAGGGATTGGTATAATCGTCATATGGAAACATATCGTTATCAACTTTGATTTCATATGGTAAGCGAAAATCTCTCGATATATATGTATTATATAAGGTAATAATTGATTCGAGTGTCAGAAATGTTTTAAAAGTTTGTAAGGGGATTCTCGAACTGGCTATGATTATATGGTTAGTAATTGTTCATAAGAAAGTTCATGTCCGATTGAGATATGTAATGCATATATTGAATTTATATAAAATAATGCTTTATAAAATTTCAGTTCCTACAAATTGCGAGAATATTTATTGTTGTGTTGCGCCCGACCCCAGTGTTTCCCTATTTGTTATTTTTATACTTTATTGCATATCATAATTCAGATTAATCTTTAGGTGCAAGAATTGTGCATTTGCCGTCGGTACAATAAATTCATACAAAATAATGATAAAAATCGGCTTATCAATCGCTGATAACAATTTAGATTTGATTAATCGATGGAGTTTATTCATGCAGCTGGGCAAAATAGCTAGAAATTTGGCGGTGGTCGCTCACTAATCACGTCAACACACTTCCGCAGGTTATAGTTTTTATGGTACAATAATCTAACATTTCTGGTTTCAAACATGAACGTATTTAATAGTTGTTGCATTTATACATAACTAGCAGCCCATCCCGGCATCGCACGGGGTAGACAATTATTTATTTTTGGAAATTTGGATATAAAACACTTTTTTTCACAAATATTTTTATTTGTATTAAAAAAATCCCACAGTTATATTTATATGTAAGTCTATTTATGTTCAATTTCTTTGATGGTTTATAATATTAGTATAGATTAAAATGAAAAAAGTTGTTGTAGTGACATAACTACAATAGTTGGACATATGCTACCGGGGAGTTTTTTGTAGACATTATGATGTTCTTCAATATTGTTGTACATTATTTTGTTTTATGCTAATAGTTTCGGCAGTGCATTCGACGAAAGACATTTTAAGACTCATTTTTCTACTCCTTCGGTTACATTGCTTAAATTTTACCAAGAATCCCTAATTTTTTCAAAATTAAATGTAGCCTATGTCAAATTGGAAGAATGCACTATTGAATTGGTGAAAGAATTTTTTAAATCGGCTCAGTACTTTTTGAGCCTATTTATTACAAACATACAAAAATAGTTACAAATCTTTCCTCTTTATAATATTAGTACAGACATATAATTTATAAACCTAAAATATATGTATATAAATACATTTTATAGAAGTTTAAATATAACGGGTGATTTTTTTGAGGTTAGGATTTTCATGCAGTAGTATTTGACAGATCACGTGGGATGTCAGACATGGTGTCAAAGAGAAAGATGCTCAGTATGCTTTGACATTTCATCATGAATAGACTTACTAACGAGCAACGCTTGCAAATCATTGAATTTTATTACCAAAATCAGTGTTCGGTTCGAAATGTGTTTCGCGTCCGTGTCCGATGAGCGATGAGGCTCATTTCTGGTTGAATGGCTACGTAAATAAGCAAAATTTCCGCATTTGGGGTGAAGAGCAACCAGAAGCCGTTCAAGAACTGCCCATGCATCCCGAAAAATGCACTGTTTGGTGTGGTTTGTACGCTGGTGGAATCATTGGACCGTATTTTTTCAAAGATGCTGTTGGACGCAACGTTACGGTGAATGGCGATCGCTATCGTTCGATGCTAACAAACTTTTTGTTGCCAAAAATGGAAGAACTGAACTTGGTTGACATGTGGTTTCAACAAGATGGCGCTACATGCCACACAGCTCGCGATTCTATGGCCATTTTGAGGGAAAACTTCGGACAACAATTCATCTCAAGAAATGGACCCGTAAGTTGGCCACCAAGATCATGCGATTTAACGCCTTTAGACTATTTTTTGTGGGGCTACGTCAAGTCTAAAGTCTACAGAAATAAGCCAGCAACTATTCCAGCTTTGGAAGACAACATTTCCGAAGAAATTCGGGCTATTCCGGCCGAAATGCTCGAAAAAGTTGCCCAAAATTGGACTTTCCGAATGGACCACCTAAGACGCAGCCGCGGTCAACATTTAAATGAAATTATCTTCAAAAAGTAAATGTCATGAACCAATCTAACGTTTCAAATAAAGAACCGATGAGATTTTGCAAATTTTATGCGTTTTTTTTTTTAAAAAAGTTATCAAGCTCTTAAAAAATCACCCGTTAGAAGGAGTATTGGGGAAATATTCTACGTATCATCCAGAAGTATAAGAGATGTGGGTCTAAACCCGGTTTCGAGATACCTATTTAAAAAATCTAAATAATCGATTGTCTGTGCGAGTGTTAAGATGAGCAAACATTGAGATATCGTCTTGAAATTTTGCACTCGGTGCCTTGGTACAAAAGAGACGTTGGTGTTGTAGATGGACGAAATAGGAATATTACATGGCTCAAAAAATTAAACTGAAAAACTATAAAGTACTATAATAAAGCAGAAAATTAAGATAAAATATAGAAAATAATTGAGAAACAATTTAAGATACAAAACGGTAATTTCCACTAGGACAGTAGAGAGCAACATCTGTGGTTTGAAAATTTTTAAAAGCGGGTGTAATCTTTTTTTACAAATCATATCGCCCCTTCTCTGACGGTGATAATTATTGGTAAATTGAATAGTTAACAATAGTAACAATAGTATAACGGTTGCGTTGAAAACTACAGCATGCGCAAGTCCTCCACAAATAAATATGCCTGAAGTATAAAATGTCAGCAATAAGATGGTACGAAGTAACTTTATAGGTGCCAGTGTAAAAATTGGGCAACCGCCCGCTTTAGGTGAAATCCTATACCTACAGAAAAACTGGACCAGTTTTAACTAAGTTCGTTATATAATATTTGAAGCTTCATCTGATTCTTTCACTTTACAGTAAAGAAATTAAGCACTAAAAAATATATTGGGATATGACTCTGCACAAAGAGTACGCTCAAGATATAACTCACACGTCTTAAAATAGACGAATTCGGACAATAACTTATCAGTTCACCTAGATACTGCATATGTACTTGAGTTCCTTGGTTTTTTTTTACCAAACTAGAGGACAGTATGTGAGATATTACATTGAAACTTATACAACGCATTTTTCTGATAAGAATATGCCTTGTTGCCAAAAAAGGGTGGGTTAGTATTTTCTACAGACCTCACGTATTCAATATAAGTTGTGTGTTAAGGAAACTTAAAGATTATGATACATCTGTCCTAGTGTCAAAGATAGAAAAGCTCAGTCAATACTAACCGAATTGACTTTATACCGTATATTTCAGTCAATATATAGGATATCTAAGTGGACAACTTATTAAATTTGGTCCACTCCAACACGTAGCTTGCCTTTTATATTATAATATTTTGGGATTCGAGAACAAACTCAAATTTTAATAATCGAAAAAGCTTAATTATTACGGGTGGGGCATATAAAATTTTAAATTTAAAAAGTCAATAAAAAAACGGCTTGATATTTTTCAAAGGTCTAACATTTATTTAAAAGGTTATTTTATGAAATTTATTTATGGAAAACAATTTCGGACAAATGACCACCACGGCTGAGTTTACAGTAACTTACCCGATACACCCAATTTTAGAGTACTTTCTCGATAGTTTCTGGCCTTATGGCAGCTACAGCAGCTTGAATCTTGTACTTTAGATCTTGAATTATTTCTGAATGGTTAGCGTAACATTTATCTTTACGAGCTCCCCACAGAAAATAGTCCAACGGAGTTAAATCGCAGCTTCTGGGAGGACAATTCACATCACCTCTTTTGTTGATTATGCGATTTTCGAAGATAGGGCGCAAAAAGATTGAGTGTAGCGTTTGCTGTATGGCACGTAGCCCCGTCCTGCTGGAACCAAATGTTGTCCAAGTCTTCCTCTTCAATTTGCTTGAAGAAAAATTCGGTTAACATTGCGCGATATCGCTCACCATTAATGATTACGGCGGTTCCTTCTTCATTTTCGAAGAAAAATGGCCGATGATTCCACCAGACCAAAATCCGCACAATACAGTGATTCGTGCTGGGTGCATTGGCTTCT
>CM050322.1:2238248-2263248 GCA_027475135.1 Bactrocera correcta
AAAACTTATTTTAAATCAGCTCTCTATATAACTGTCTCGATATTTAAGGATTCTGCGTGAGTATCGACCTGATTTACATTATCTATTAATCGGAAAATTCACCTCAGTCCACATTACTCTCACTTACCTTTCATATAGAGTGTGATGTATGTATGAATGATTTTAATAGTGACTTGATTAAAGTGATATATACGTCTGTAACCTTTGAATGAATAGCCCTATAAATAAATGAGGAAAGAGTAATTACATAAATACAAGTATATCCAAAAAGAATAAATCGTATAAAAATTATATGTAAAAAGTAAAATATTTGTTATCAGTTTCCCAAAATTTGCATAACTTTTTTATACAACATGATAGATAATAACATAAGCTTTTTTGACTTAACCCATCTTAAAATCACTTCGTGATATATTAGAGAGTCAATTGCAATATCTCTTTCGCTCGTTGAGCAGACATTTAATATGATTTAGCAAAAAAATGCATCACTAAAAGATCGTCCGATTAGCGATTTCCTGTAATGGTTTCTTGGTTAGGTTAGATCGTAGTGTCCAAAATCGTTGGATCTCACGATCTCACTTGAAAAGATACTTATCCTTAGTGTTACCCAAATCTCCTTAAACCGCATCACCTCATACATCGTCGAATCGATCATTTTGTGCTTACAACAAATATATTAAAGCGGCTAATGGTGATTCACTAACTTCTCCAAAGCAGTATTTAGCGACATATTTCAATCTCAGTCTGGTAAAAGCAGAGCAAAACGTGAAATTATCTGCTCAACGAAGTATTCTCTCAAAATAAATCCATTGATTGATGCAATGTGTGGCAAGTGGAGCCGAGCTTTAAATTCAGGCATCAAATAGTTGATTATCAAGGCACGATAACGGTCGCCATTGACGGTTATGGTTTGAATAAATGTAGACCAGTGATTCCACCGGCCCAAAGACTACATCAAACTCTTGTTTTTTTTTTCTTTTTTTTTGATGAAATGGTCGCTCTTGAATCTCTTCAGTTAGCTCTTTATCCGAAAAGTTTTAATTTGGGTCTCCCCACTGAACAAAAACAGCAAACGTCGGCTCTTCTTGGAACTTCTCAAGAGCTCATAGGACGAAGCGATGTCGCTTAGGAAAGCTTAGTGACTTCAGTTCTTGCATTAGCAGTATTTTGTATGATTTCAATTTAAGATCTCGAAGTAAAAGGCGCAAGCCGTTCCATACGTCAGTCCAAGCTGCTGCAAACGGCGCCGAATCGACACTCCATGGACTTTGTGAACATTCCTATACGCTAAGATCAGGAACGCTTCGACCTAAAGCGACATTATACTTTTTATCATTGTGGAAACCAAGGCTCCAACTATCTATTTGTTCACAGAATTTTTTTTTTTTTTTTCGTTGAAAAATTGCAAAAAACTCCCAGAATTCGGAAATACTACTAAATCGAGTTAAATTGAGAAAGCACAGCTGTCCAAATATTGGATAGTCGAAAAAATCTTTTCGTATTTTGTTAATAGATGTCGTTGCAGTCGTACATCTCCAGTGCTACCAATCACATTGTGTCATACCATAGAGTGTTGGAAAAGTGAAATTTTAAGCTTCATTTAAACAAAACAGCTTACATTTTATTTTGAAAAAAATTTTTTTTTTGTTGGGATAAAATTTCTTCAACTTCTAAATTGCTTCATCTATTAAAAAACTATTAAAATTTAAAATAAATTGAATTCAATTTACAATGCCTTAGCAATGAAATACTAACTGTATAAGATAGATTGAGATCATTACTAAATATTAAGGACAATTTTTAGCTAACATCAAAATTTACTCATCCATTAAATATTATTTAAATGTAGGTTAAATTGAGTGTAATTTACACATACAATATGATAAATTTAGTTCAATTTACGTCTTAATTGCCTCAGTTTCTAAATAGCAGATTTTAGTTAAATGTAGTTCATTATACCCTGAACAGGGTATATTAATTTTGTCACGATGTTTGTAAAACCCAGAAGGAAGTGTCGGAGACCCTATAAAGTATATATATAAATGATCACTATGTTCAGCTGAATCGATTTAGTCATGTCAGTCTGTCTATCCGCTCGTCTGTCTGTCTGTCAGTTTTTAAGATATCCTTTTGAAATCTTGAAAACGTCATTTTCTCTTCAAGAAGCTGCTCATTTGTCGGAACGGCCGATATCGGACCACTACAACATATAGCTGCCATATAAACTGAACGATCGGAATCAAGTTCTTGTATGGAAAACTTTCACATTTGACAATGTATCTTCACCAGATTTGGTATAGATTATTTTCTAGGGCAACAATGTAATTTCCAAAAAAATTGTTCAGATCGGATTACTATAGCATATAGCTGCCATACAGACTGAACGATCGGAATCAAGTTCTGGTATGGAAAACTTTCACATTTGACAATGTATCTTCACCAGATTTGGTATAGATAGTTTTCTAGAGCAACAATGTAATCTCCGAAGAAAATGTTGAGATCGGCTCACTATAGCATATGGCTGCCATACAAACCGAACGATCGGAATCAAGCTCTTGTATGGAAAACTTTTACATTTGACAATGTATCTTCACCAGATTTGGTATAGATTATTTTCTAGGGCAACAATGTAATCACCGAAGAAATTGTTGAGATCGGCTCTCTATAGCATATGGCTGCCATACAAACCGAACGATCGGAATCAAGTTCTTGTATGGAAAACTTTCACATTTGGCAATGTATCTTCACCAGATTTATTATAGATTATTTTCTAGAGCAACAATGTAATCTCCGAAAAAATTGTTGAGATCGGCTCTCTATAGCATATAGCTGCCATACAGACTGAACGATCGGAATCAAGTTCTGGTATGGAAAACTTTCACATTTGACAATGTATCTTCACCAGATTTGGTATAGATAGTTTTCTAGAGCAACAATGTAATCTCCGAAGAAAATGTTGAGATCGGCTCACTATAGCATATGGCTGCCATACAAACCGAACGATCGGAATCAAGCTCTTGTATGGAAAACTTTTACATTTGACAATGTATCTTCACCAGATTTGGTATAGATTATTTTCTAGGGCAACAATGTAATCACCGAAGAAATTGTTGAGATCGGCTCTCTATAGCATATGGCTGCCATACAAACCGAACGATCGGAATCAAGTTCTTGTATGGAAAACTTTCACATTTGGCAATGTATCTTCAGCAGATTTAGTATAGATTGTTTTCTAGAGCAACAATGTAATCTCCGAAAAAGTTGTTCAGATCGGATTACTATAGCATATAGCTGCCATATTAACTGAACGATCTGAGTCAAGTTCTTGTATGGAAAACTTTCACATTTGACAATGTATCTTCACCAGATTTGGTATAGATTGTTTTCTAGAGCAACAATGTAATCTCCGAAGAAATTGTTGAGATCGGCTCACTATAGCATATGGCTGCCATACAAACCGAACGATCGGAATCAAGTTCTTGTATGAAAAACTTTCACATTTGGCAATGTATCTTCACCAGATTTATTATAGATTATTTTCTAAGGCAACAATGTAATCTCCGAAGAAATTGTTGATATCGGCTCACTATAGCATATGGCTGCCATACAAACCGAACGATCGGAATCAAGTTCTTGTATGGAAAACTTTCACATTTGACAGTGTATCTTCACCAGATTTGGTATAGATTATTTTTTAGAGCAACAATGTAATCTCCGAAGAAATTGTTGAGATCGGCTCACTATAGCATATGGCTGCCAAACCGAACGATCGGAATCAAGTTCTTGTATGGAAAACTTTCACATTTGACAATGTATCTTCACCAGATTTGGTACAGATTATTTTCTAGAGCAATAATGTAATCTCCGAGAAAATTGTTCAGATCGGATTACTATAGCATGTAGCTGCCATACAAACTGAACGATCGGAATCAAGTTCTTGTATGGACAACTTTCACATTTGACAAGATATATTCACAAAATTTGGTAGAGATTATTTTCTAAAGCAACAATGTAATCTCCGAAAAAATTGTTCAGATCGGTTTACTATATCATATAGCTTCCATACAAACAGAACACATAGTTACTTAAAGAAACGCACCTGTTAAGGGTATATTAGCTTCGGTGTAGCCGAAGTTAACGTTTTTTCTTGTTTTAGGCTCTTATAGCCTCAGCTGTTAAATAATAACAAAGACAACAACTTTACTCCTTAATTTCCAACTAATTAAGCTGTGCGAATACGGCGTTGGCAAAGTATTTGAAAATCTTACCGATTAAATACAAATAAAATTTCTATTAATTGTATAATTTATTTTTAATATATAAATACATAGTTATTAACAATAAATGTGAAAAATGAGTATATAAGTAATGTAATGAATATTAATTATTTGAGTTTAGTAATATTTCAAAATACATTTTGAAGTTTTTAAAATTTACTATTATCTAAAAGTGATTAAAAATAAATGATGTCAACATTTAATATCAATTTGCATAACTTAATTCGTTGATATTTATCGATATTTGGTTTTCAATTTCATTAATTTAGCGCTTGAGTCGACTTCTGCGCTACAAAGAGACAAATTGAATGAAAATTTATGCATTACAACTATTACATATGTATATAAAAATTTTCAATATTTTTGGATAAACTAACCTCCAAAAATTATGCACCAATATGTTACAACAGTGTTCTCCTCATTTTTAGAGTATATAAACCACCTCACCGCATTTTCCCCCCTCTGCATACAACGCCCAGCCAACGCAAGTTATCACTTAGTACTACTTTTCAACACCTTCACTTCTTTATATCCACCGCATTCAGCGTGTGCTCAGGTATTTGCTCCCACAGCTCCTTCAATTTATTGCCGATATTCGCCGGATTCTTCTTCAATACCGTATCTTTTGCGAGCAGCGTGTCAGCAGCGAAACTCTCCTCGAAATCCTCCACCGAATTGCTTGCGACCGACGACTCCGCCTCAAGTGATTCAATAGCGTGCTGTTTGTGTTAAAAATAACTAAATTAAATATGCGCATTTATAATGAAATATTTGCGTATTTATTGCACAATTTTTTATTATTTTTCATATTTTAATTTTTGCGCGCCATAAAAACACGACCTTTCGAGTACTCACCGCGGACCTTGGCACACTGGCTATGGAGTAGGCGCATATCGCTAGTAAGAACATCATATGTACTAAGGCGAAGCGGGGGAGACGGCGTGTAGAACGGTTTTGCGTAGTAAACATTTTTAGCACTTTTTATAATATTATTATGAAACTTTTTTAATTTATATATAATTTTTTTTTTATATTTATTTTAGCTATTTAATTTCAATTTTTCTTTAATTTTTTATTTTTTACCTAAAATTTTTATTGCATATTTATTATAATTATTTTTAACTATTTTTATTAATTAATTTTTTTTATTAATTTTTTAAAATTTTGCTAAATTTATTTTAATTTTTACAAATTTTATTTTTTAATTTCTGACAATTATTCTATTCCGCTAAATTTTTCTGCTAAATTTACAACGCAAATTATACGGTTTTCCACTAAAACGCCAACAATTGCAATAAAATTGTATAATCAACGTTTTTGCACGATTTCGAAATTATTCCAAAAATTCGAGAAATTCTAATAGCACATTGAGCGCTCTTCAACAATTACACCAGCGCTGTGTTTTTGTGCGCTTCGCTCCAACACTTTCAACGTAATGCTCAATCAAATTGTCCGTCCGGCTTTGGCCGCCAGTTCACGTTTAATAAACTAGCATTGAACGCCGGCGTCGCGCACATTAAACGCTTACGACGCGTTCTCCATATAAAGTAAGCAGTCACAGCACACATGCACACACACACACACATACATATGTGTAGGCACTGCAAATTTACAACTGTGCAAATCAAAAATAAATTTTTTAGCCAACCAAATAATAATAATAATGAGGCATACGTAACTCTTGACTCCACAAAGGCACTCACTCTTGCTTTTTCACACGTAAACAACTTTTGCACTCATATTTTTTAACATTTGTGGTGTTAGTAACACACAGTGGCGCTGTTTAACAGTAGCTCAGACTCTCTTCAGGCTCACCGCATTACTCTCGGTAGCAATTACTTGGTGCTGCCATTTTTACTGAGCTTCTAAAATTATATTGCTAGTGTGTATTAATTTCCGATTACATGACAATCTCAAATTGCCCAACACCCTGTAGGAAAATTTGCTTGAATTTGTACAATTTTCGACAATATTGAATATAAAGAATGCTATATTCATTTTCATAGAAAATTGCATTATTTCTTATAATTCATATACACACACCCTGTAGGAAATATTTGGTTGAACTTTTAAACTTGTTGGCAATCTTAAAAATATTATTTAAAAGTAAATTTAATTTCATAAAAAAGTTGTTTTTCATATATTTTACCTACATACCCTGTAGGAAAAATGTAATTGAATTTCTTAAATTCTTGTCAATTTAATAATATTTATTTAAAAGCATATTCAATTTCATAAAAAGTTTTGTTATTCTTATGATTTACCTACACACCCTGTAGGAAAAATTTGGTTGAACTTCTAAACTTGTTGACAATCTTAAAACTATTATTTAAAAGTAAATTTAATTTCATAAAAAAAGTTGTTTTTCATATATTTTACCTACATACCCTGTAGGAAAAATGTAATTGAATTTCTAAAATTCTTGTTAATTTAATAATATTTATTTAAAAGTATATTCAATTTCATAAAAAGTTATTCATATGTTTTACTTACACACCCTGTAAGAAAAATTTGTTTGAACTTGTAAAATTTTTAATAATAATAGTTAAAAGTACATAAAGTTAATTTCATATAACATTTTTTATTCTTTCATATGTTTATCTGTTGGAAAAATTTTGTTGAACTCTGCATAATAAATATAAAATTGAATAGTATATTTATTCTCATCATAAAATTCATTATTCTTATGTTCACCAACGTACCCTGTGAGAACCCATGAAGTAATACTTAAACAGATTGTTCCTTGGGAATATCTGGAGTTGGGAGCAGGTTAAGCTTAACGGATTAAAGTTCCACACTCCGGCTTTTGATGCTTTCCACCACTAAAAAAAATACCCTGTAGGGATTTTTTAACAAACTTGTAACCTTTTAATAATCTAGTGTAAATATAGTCAATTTTGTTTACAGCGTCCTTCTGATTAAATTTGTATTACTAGCATGTTTGCCTACATACCCTGCGAGAAAAATTTAATTGAGTGCATAAATTTTATGATGAAATAAAATTTTAAATACTTTACGTTGCTCAGATTTAATTAACCTTATTAAATTTTTTTTTTTATTAAATTTAAGCATTTGTGTTATTGCCGAAAAAACCTAGCCGGAAAGTTTGAATTGAGCTGCTAAATTTATTTTCATAAAATTATATAAATTTTACATATGAATATACTTAAATTATGTTTAAAAAAATAAAATTTAAAATTTATTTATTAAATTTTTCTTATTGGCATATTTTCCTACATACCCTGCAGTGAATTTAAACATATTTGCCTACAGACCTTATAAGAAAAATTAGAACAAATTTTAATATTTTTTTTTTACATATTGTCAATTTTATATATTGCAATCTTGTTTTTCTTATCTCTTATTATTATATTACTATTTTACATAAATACCCTGCTGGGAAATGTTATTGAAACCAGTATTTTTTGTTTCGAAATAATTTCTAATTAAGGGGGTATTCTGGTCTAGAAATTTAAAAAAATCGAAATTTTTTTTTATATTATATTATTCAAGAAATTTTTGCAGAGTCTTCTTTATAGGCTTGTCTATGGTTGGAACTAGCCCCATACCCAAATTTTAATTTTTATTATTTTAAAAAAATTTGAAATATTCAGAAAAAGTGATACAAAAAAACTTTTTTTCAGGCAGTCGCCATTTTGTAAAAAAATTTTTTCCCCACATTTCCGTAGTTCCGGCCATTGCGACATTATTGTAGATTAATTTTCTTTTTTTTATGGTTTCAGATAACTAGGAGGGTTGAAATCATGGGTATGGTCACGTGGAAATTTTTAGTGACCCCCCACTTCGTCAGCTCATAATTTTTGAAATTTTTTTACTATTTTTAGTTTTTAATTTTTTTTTTTGTACTCTTCTAAAATTAACAAATAACTAAAAAAAATGGATAGTAAAAATATTAATTGCCTTTTTTTACGATACTTTAAAAATTACCGGAAATTCATGCTTCTAGACCAGAATACCCCCTTAAATCTATTTCATCTATTTTTTTCCTTCTCACACAATTTATTTATAGATATTTTAACGCGGACACCTGTAGGAAAAATCGCCCTTATTAAATTTCAAATATTTCTACTTTCAAATGTTTTTTTTTGCAATTAATTTTTTGTTTTGTTTTTGTATATGTGACCTGTTTTACGAAAAAGGGGCTTAGGTGTCAAAAAATCAATTTTTTTTTATTTTTATTTTTTCAATTTTTTTATTTTTATTTTTGACACCTAAGCCTCTTTTTCGTAGACCAGGTCACATATTATATTCAAATTTTTATAACGAATTAAAATTTTCATTTTTTTTAAAAAAAAATCTTCCCTTCTTTGTACGTTTTATTATTAATAAGTCACCCTGCCGGAAAAAATAGTTAAATAAACTGCTCGTTAATTATTTGAACTTCATTTATATATTAGTTTCAGAATTCTCAATAAATTTCCTACAGGGCATTGCATAAATATTAGATTTTCGCATATGTCCGGCGAGCAATAATAAACCGCAAGAGCGTTAGTTTTATTATTATACTAATTATTGTGCACATAAAATTGCAAAGTGCTGAGAGTAGAGAAGTGTAGTCAATTATTTGCGCTACTACTCGATTCATTGGGAGACAGTATACATACTATATATACATACTATATATACACATATATGTATGTATGTTATACGCTCATAAGCGGTCAGTGGGGCAAACATGCATAGAATGTAGCGTAATGAGCAGGTGTTTCTATAAATAATCAGTAGTAGATTTGCCGGTAAGCAGTGACGTTGGGTATATTTTTCATAATATGACCTGGTCTACGAAAAGGGGGCTTAGGTGTCAAAAAAACTAAAAAAAAAAAAAATGAAAAAAAATTGATGTTTTGACACCTAAGCCCCCTTTTCGTTGACCAGGTCACTTATATTATACTTAGGTTGCAAGGAATCTGTATGAATCGCTCTATCATTTAATAAAATTTCAAGAAAAATTAAACAAGGGCTATACGAAATATTTATTTTTTAAACAAAATTGAAATAATTTTTACTGAATTGAAGTGGAATTGTTCGCATGGACTTTAGACTTTACATAACCCCACAGGAAAAATGTCGAACGGTCTGAATCACCAAAGCCAATCATTATTTTTTCCGACAAATGCAAATATAATTTGCAACGGAATTGCCACAGTGCGTCGTAGGAATAAAAGCGTTTTTTTGATGGCTGTGCCTATAACCAAGCTTTTCATTTTTAAAGGATCTGAGTTTGAGCATTCATAATGATTTTTTGCATTGAGTTTTAAAATTCATAAGAAATAAAAAAATTTCCCAAAAATAAGCAAACTTTAACTATTAAAATTTTTTAAACGGTTGGGTTTACTAAAAAATCATAGACCTTTTTTTAGGGCATTCAATTGCCTACAAAATCTAAGAAACAAGATATCTTTTCAAGTAGTTGGAAGCGAGATATAAATTTTTCTAACTGATAATAAGAAAAAAAAGAAAACTGTATGTTGAAGGAGCTTCCCGTTACAATTAAAAACTCATACATATATGCAGAGGCTTTCTTAGAGGTGTCTAGAAACTTATTTTTACGAGTACCAATCGAAAAAATTAAATTTTTTTGAACCACCCTAATGTCCATACGAATAGCCGAGATTATTAAGGGGAAGTGGTGTTCTCACCTTGTAATTTTTTTTCTTGTTTATTTTACCAAATTTATTTTTCCGAGCACCAATCGAAAAAAAAATTTTTTTTGAACCACCCTAATACCTATACGAATTATTATTATTAAGGCGAAGTGGTGTTCTCATCTTGTATTTTTTTTTTTATTTTTTTTTCTTTTTCATTTTATCAAAACTATTTCAGTACTCAACACTGCGGCATACTGATTACTAGAAGTTTACAAGCAACTTAAGCTGGTAAATTCCTCATAAACAATACACTCAAACCCTCTCGTTCCTAGCGCCACTGCTTTGAGCTCACTTCGCACGAAAATGAAATTATTCATGAATTCAAATTGATTACTACACGCTCTCGCCGGCTGAGTCAGTTGGCGCATTATCAAAAACACAAAAAATGCATTTGCGTATGCCACAAACACACAACCGGCATACAAGTGCATATAAAATATAAATGTAAATATGTATGCATATAAAATATGTATATAAATATGTATGCTTGTGTATGTTTGTTTATCATAAATATGCGCACAATAAAAAGCATTATGACTGTTGTTCCACAATACAATATAACAATCTAAACGTTGTGTAAGTAAAACTAATCGGTAAATTATATTTAATCTTTGTGCAACATAAACAAAAACGGTCGGCGCACGTTAAATACACTGCGAAAAAAATTAGCGACATAATTAGTGTGAGACTATTAACTTTTATTGCTGTGCGATCACCTGTAAGGCGCATGTGTGCTTATATTCACATACATCCATATAGGTACATATGCGAGCATATATGTATATATGCACATAAATACATTACAAAACAAAAAATTGTTTTCGGTTTTTCTTTCGTTTATGACTCACTGGAAAATCCCATAATATTATATTGTATAAAAGTGTCGAACAAATTGTGCTTACGGAAATGTTACGCCAGCTCAAATTAGCGATTTTGTATTCAAGCGGCATGCAGTGGGTATAACAACAAAAATGTGTATGTATATATACATATAATATGTGTTTGAGCTGCTCTTCGTGTTTATTTATAAATAGTTTTTGAACTACCGTGAATCCGTAAATGTAGAACTAGAGCAAGTGTCTACTGTAAGCCCGTGATAAATGGCACTGCAAATGTATATACTCATTTTTTAATAAAAACATTTCAGAATTTTGTCAATCTCTGAACAACGATAAAAAGAAGAAGTGAGTATGTTCAAGTACAATGATTTTACCAGGAAGTTTTTAACACACAGAGGGAAATATCGAGAACCTATAATATTTGCAAATGTATATACTACTGTGATCAAATTGAAACAAGAATTTTGTTCATTTCATCTCCTTCAAAGTAATCTCCTTCATAGTAATCCTCTCCCGCTGCAATACATTTAAGCCAACGAATTTTTCAGTCTTCATAGCACTTAGAAAAATTCTCCGTCGTGATGGCCATCAGAGTCTTCTTCGTTTCAGCTTTTATATCCTCAATTGATTAAGGGCGTATTCTACTCTAGAATTTTGAAAAATTCGATTTTTTTTTTCATATATTTAAAGTTTAGACCCTTATTCTACTCTAGAATTTTGAAAATTCGATTTTTTTCATACATTTAAAGTTTACACCCTTAAGAATATATCCTACAAAGGATTTTTAAAAATTAAAATTATTTTAAGAGCTACAGTTACTTTAGTGACGCAGTACCTAGCCCGGTACGTAGGTAGACTCACTTTTTTAAACGAGTTTTTCCCGAAACTACTGTTTTCCACATGGTACCAGCATTATCTCAAGTTCTATACAACCGATTTACTTGAAATTTGTGTACACCTTCTTTATTTAATCCTTTATCGTTCCTACCAGCGTCGTGTCAAAATTTTTGTTACTAATTTAAAAAAAAAAATCAGGAATTTCAAACAAAAAGCGTAAAAAATGATTTTTATTTTCAGGCAGTCGCCATTTTTCAAAAAGTTTTTTTTCGTGTTCCCTGGGGTAGGGACTATAACAGCATCCTTACTGATTAAGAACTTCTTTTGAAAAACTGCCCAAAATTTGATTTCTAGACTAGAATACCCCCCTAAAACCGGTGTACGATACTCGGAGTGTTCATGTGAATTTGCTGAATAGCCAGAAGTTACACGAATTCCGATTCGAAAAATATGGGAAATTTAAATTAAAAATTCACCTTTCAATTTAATCAGTAGTAAATGATCAGAATATTGAGCTAGATTGATGTAGCCACGTCTCTATACATTAAAGAGAACCAGTTTTCTAGATATCGATCTGCAATTAAACACGTATTTTTCTACCATAGAAGCTGAGGAGGCAATTGGGAAGTAAAGTCTTCTCTCGAAAAAAGTCAAAAATCTAAAAATCACCCCGTCCTGTTATATGGTGTAGAGGCATGTACAATGACATCAACTGCTGAGTCGGCCTTAGGAGTATTCGAGGAAAGGTTTTTCTGCAGATTTATGGTCCATTGTAAATATGACAGACAATGGAACGATGAGCTGTACGAGATATACGAAGACATTGACAAGGTTCAGCGAATGAAAAGATAACGGCTTCGCTGGCTAGGTCATGTCGTTCCAATGGATGAAAACACTCCACCTGTGAAAGTACTCGAGACAATACTCGCCGGGAGAATAAGAGAAAGAGGAAGACCTCCACTTCATTAGAAATATTATATGGAGAAAGACCTGGCTATAACCAATAAAGAAGAATGCTCAGTAAGTGTCCGCTATGACAATAAAGAAGAAAAATTTCACACATCATGCGAACCCTTGGCAACGTTTCTGGAGTGCACATTACGGCGCCAGTTGGAGATTGAATTTTTCGCCAGGGCTGCATTCACTTGATCCTTACATCTGGGTTTGGATCGTCGGCGACACCTAGTCGTACTAGTCGTACGTTTGCTAGAGTGTTTTCTTCGATTTGGGCAACATGACCTAGCTAGAGCAGCCAATGTCTTTTTATGGTCCGAACTATCTCTATAACGCCGAAGAGCTCACATAGCTTTTATTCCACTGTATTCTCATTCGCCCACTCACAGAAGGCCAAAAATACTTGCAGAACTTTTCTCTCCAATATTGCGCACACTTCCTCACCATATAGTTGTACGGGTTTTATAATTGACTTACGGTGCGTTAGTTTGGTTTTTCAAGAGTGTGAGTTCCTTGTTCATAATTATAAGTTTTAGAAAGACGAATTTTTTCACCTCCTAGAACTAGCAACGGTAGCCTGTTTTCCGAATCTTTGAGTTCCTTCAATTTATGTTAAGACATATCATGTCTTGCCCTCGTTCACTGCTGGATCCATATTTTTCGCAACTGTTTCTAAGCTTGAGAATTCTACGTCAATGTTGGCGTAAGTGACTCTGGTGACTGGTGACTCTTACAAAATATAGTGCCATTACGGTTAAGGTCTGCAGCACAGAATGTCAAGTATTAGATTGAAGAAATCACTAGATAAGGGGTGTCATTTATATTCTTGGGTATCGAAGAGGAGAGACTTAGAAAGCTTAGAAAATTTTCCTTTTCCTTTGGTATTTCTTTTCATATACTTACTATATACACATTTTTCTTCATTTATAAAAATATTTTGCTGATCATATGAAATACTACCAAGCACATCTATAACAACATCTATCTGCTTAACGCTGTCCTATTTGAAAAGCTTAATCCATAGGTTGTCAAGAGAACACTCTCAGCAGTTGCTTCGAGCAGACATTCCATAGACTCAGCAGTTCTTTCAGTGAGGCAGTGCTTCTCGTGTCGCGCATAACTATTGGACGAAGTGCAGAGAAACCATTTGAGCCAACTTATCACATTGAGGAGGACAAATTCCTTCTTAAAAAGGCGTTCGTATAATATCTTTCATTTATAAAAATCGAAATTTTATGTGATGTCAGAACCCAGTGGTTTTCTTAAATTAATGAGAATCAGTGTTAATTCTAGCGTTTCTGTATTGTGGATAATGTTCCATTCAAAAACGTATTTAATATCGCTTTGACAAAAAAAAATATTTGAAATAAATATTTGCTTAAAGATAGATCTCAGACTCAACGATTATTATCTGTTCATGACACTAAGTTTCTTTCCCTCAATCTTATTTTTTGAGAACTGCGAATATTTTTTCTGAGACGAAAATCGCATCCGAAGAAGACGGTGAATGCGGAAATAATTTAGGCTGCCTTTTTAGATTGTGAGCTCGCGCCGTACTACTTTTGTGAAGATCTTTCGGTTTCCCCATTAATCATGAACGGCATTTCTAATATCCGCCCCGACATATTTAAAGTTTTAGTTAATTCCATCGACCTGGTCATACAAAATAGTTTTTGCAATTGTTTTAAGTTTCTGACAGAAACTTAACCACGTGTCTTCAGAAGTGTGGGTCTAACTGCCAGGCTTTTGAACTCAACTTCCCATTCTTCAAAGTTATACGAATTATTCAGATAATCTGGTTCTACATACGCATATACGAGGTTTGACAATTAAGTAATGAGACTGATTTTATTGCCGCGCTTATGGTAAACCTGTGACCTTGAAATTCCCTCCCTCTTTTTCCGGCATCCCTCCCCTCTCCATTGATATATATACAATATTTAGTTCGCCTGCTGCGTCAAGTTGAGTAGACGTGTGTTTGCAGTGCTCGTCACGAAAATGGAAAACCGAAATCAAGAGCAACGGGTCGCGATACAATTTTGCGTCAGATTGGGCGAAACAGCTTCAGAAACGTACGATAAAATTGTAGGAGTGTATGGTGATAGTGCTATTAGACCCGGAAACCAAACGCCAAAGCTCACAATGGTTGTCTCCGCACGCCCCCCGCCCGAAAAAAAGCTCGCATGAGCAAGTCGTAGGTGAAAACGATGATTATTGCCTTTTCTGATAGCCGTGGAATCGTCCACGAAGAATTCGTTCCACAGGGTAAAACTGTGAATGAAGTCTACTGTTGCCAAGTACTCGAAAGACTGCGAAAACGAGTCAACAGGGTGCGCCCAGACATCACTCGTAACTGTATCCTTCATTACGACAACGCGCCGTGCCACACCGCCCTCAGCGTGTCCCAGTATTTGGTCTCTAAACCGATCGCCGTGTTGCAACAGCCGCCTTATTCGCCCGACATGCCACCCTGTGACTTTTTTTTGTTTCCGAAAACAAGACCGGTGTTCAAAAGAACCCATTTTGAGTCGATTATGGACATCCAGGCGGTCGTGACGAGCTAACATCCCAGTCGAAGCGTTCCAGAAATGTTATGAAGCATGGAAAACGCGCTGGAATCGCTGTATAGCTGCCCAAGGAGACTACTTTGAAGGGAATTTCAGAGTTGTAAAATAATTTTCAAATATACGGTTTTTATGGAATCAGTCTCATTACTTAATTGTCATACCTCGTCTGCTGTCGAGTGAAACCGTAAGCAGACAATTCTTTCATGGATGTAGTAGAGCTAGAAGTGTTAAGACTCCTCCGATTGAACCATGGATTTCGAAAAAAATTTTTTCATAGCATATAAATTCGTATTGCCGAGCAGTTATAGCTGCTAATCTTGTTTGGAGGTTAAGTTCGAGTCCAGTAATAGTACTGGCTACTACATAACGGTATGTAATTAACGGATTTTACTCTCGATGATGTATAAAATCTAAATGGCTGTACTTAATGGCTCATTCATTACGCCCTTAAAACTCAATGAAATGCAAATATTTAGCTCATTGAAAAATGTTTTTTTGTGTTTTTACTTTTTGTCTTTTGGACTCATCAAAGCAGACACCAACAACAACATGCAAATATACCAAAATATCTACCAACACCAGCTAGCGCTCCAGCGCGCATGAGAGTGTGGTAGCTGAAACGGCAAGTGGCGGCATCACTACCAAACCACCGTTCCAACTGTGGACCAGTGTGCCAACAACAACTATGTCAAGCATAGCGCCAAGCCGTGGCAACAACAAAATGTGAAGCACTGCGCCCAGCCGAGGCATCAACAGCAGCCGTTGCTAAAAGCACTGACAAAAAGCAGTAGCTTAACGGTAAAGGCTTCGCATGGGCGCGTGCTTTTTGATTGAATGTGTGTGTGAATGTGCCGGTGTATGTGTATGTCATACATACTCATTTGCGTCCCGCATAAATCAATTGCACTTGTCATCAACTCAATTAATTTTTGGCAAACAAAAGTGTAGTAAATCAATTGCGCTGGCAGCGTATAACGGGAATACAAAGAAACACTGGTGTGTTTGTGCACACATATGTACATATGTGAGTGGCTGTGTGGCTGTTTTGCGCACAATAAGGCCTCTGGGCATGCTAGACCCCACTCAACTATAGATAACCATACACTCACTCGCTCTCCCCCGCTCGGCGCGCAACTCTTCAGCCACTGCATGTCCTTTTCGTGCCCTTGCGCTCTACACACACACACGCACACACACCCATGTGTGGCATTTGCATTGCCATTATTGCATTTTTTTGCTAATTTATTTTGCATTTTCTGCCGCTTGAATGTGCAGCATATTTGTTGTTGTAATTTTTTTGGTGTCTCCTACCGCCAATTTTGGCATTTTTTCTATCGCCACTCATCAACCGCCCATACATTTTGCAACTGACGATACTCGCTTCGTAGCCGGCGCTTTGCATGCATGTGTCAGCCGCTGGTGTATGTGGCATGCGGCATGTGGCATGCAAATATGCGATGAATGCGTCGCTTTGGCAATGTTTCGGTCATCAAATAGGGTTAAAATGCGATTAAATTGGGTTTGGCCATGTCAACATCGTATTTTATAGCCACAGATATCCAGATATCCATTGAGGACAGTCAACAAATTTTTAATACACACACATACACACATATGCAAGCATTTTGTAATGCAATACAGTTTTTTTTTCCTCGCTGTCGTTGAACTTCAGTATTTTCTACTTTGACAGGCGTGAAAGCCTATAATTTTTGCGCTGAAGCTTGTTGTTGTTGCTTTTGTTTGCATTGCAAATTGTCAAGTCGATATTCGAGTGGATAATGTAATGTTAATAAAGCAAATGGAACGAATATTTGTGTAAAAACAATAAAAAAGAGGTGAAAACAGGAGCACCAAGAGTCGATAGTTGACTATAAAACGACGTATTTGTGGAGTGACTGTTACCTTTGGTATCTTACAATAAATAAATATGCCAAACTAGTTGTAAATTATTAGATATTCGATATATTATCGGTTATAGCGCTGAAGAAAACAAGCAGGTAGAGTTAGAAAACCCTTTGGTTTTCATAATATGGAAGTTAGGAAGGAATATGGACTGATTTCTAAAAAAAATTTTGTCCTAATTATTTGAAATTATCGTACTATGAAATCATATACTAATCTTTAAGGGGCTATTCTACTCTAGAATTTTGAAAAATTCGATTTTTTTTTTCATATATTTAAAGTTTAGACTTTCAAAAATATGACCTTGGAAGGATTTTTCAAAATTGGACTTATTTTCGGAGATATAGCCGATTTTGTGAGGTGGCATCCGTGTTCACTAGAATTGTCTCCTAAACTTTGAACGCGTTTTTCTCGAAACAACTTTTTTCCACACGGTACTGGCGTTATCTCAAGTTCTCTACAACCGATTTACTTGAAATTTTGTGTGAACCTTCTTTATATAATCCTTTATCGTTCCTACCAGCAACGTGTCAAAATTTTTGTTTTTAATATTTTAAAAAAATTCACAAATTTCAAAAAAAACGTAAAAATGAATTTTATTTTCAAGCAGTCGCCATTTTTCAAAAAAAAAAAAAAAAAAGTTTTCGTGTTCCTGGACTATAACAGCATCCTTACTGATTAAGAATTTCTTTTGATTTTTGTTTTTTTTCAGACCACCAGGAGAGTCAGGATCAATGTCACCAGGATGTGCCATTTTTTTTACACCTGTCTCTCCTCCTCCCTCTAATTATTTTAATTTTTAATACTTTTTTGTAAAATTCCTTTTCTGTATTTTTAAGTTATTAATAAAAACACCATAAAAAAATGGATGGTAAAAATATTTTTGGATTTTTTTTTTTAAATAAAATTCAAAAAACTGCCCAAAATTTGATTTCTAGAGTAGAATACGCCCTTAAATGAGGATTCCCACACTGCTGACCCATATAAGATATGAAATCAAGCAAATAACTGACATTATTATATACAACTGCTGAGTGAATATGCAAACAGTTCTTTAGAAAAGAAAATGTCAGTGAACCGTTAAGCCAGTATTGCCTCTAAGCTAGGAGTGGCGTAAGCGTAACCTACTCGTACAAAAAATATTCCAAAGACGCAAAACTGTTTTTCCAAAGACATTATCCACCCGAATATCAACAGCTGATGTAATGGTTAGATAGAGAATCTCCTATAAAGGCGTAATACCTTTTAATTTCTGGAAAAAATGAGGTTCAAAATGGGTATGAAGTGTACCAGCAGAATGTTTTAGAAGACATGGTAAGGTATGTAAGTAAGTCATACTCTTTACGATAGAGAACGTTGGGTATTCCAGCAAGCTTCTGCCTCAACACACAAAACAAAAATCAACCAAAAGTTGATGATTGACCTTCTAGTAGTCCCGAATTGCCACCAATGCACTACAGTTTGTGAGCAGAGTTGGAGAACACCGTCTGTCAGAAATATAGAGAGTCTCAAAAGATTTTTCGTTCGAGCTATGATATCAATACCAATAGAAACTATATGAGCTTACGAGTTGTTCTTTGGATTAGCAGAAAAAAACACCTACAATAGCAAAATACAATTTTTTGTCAAAACTCGTTGTTTTTATTCGACATTGTTCCTTTATGACGACCCACCAACTTTTCGATACCATTTCGAGTACGATTTGTACTTTGCTTCAAAATAGACCTAAGTTTCGATGATCATCTTCAATCTACATTCGACAAAAATTGTTTCCAGCGACCATTCTGAGATCTGAAAGCAGAAAATAGTCAATGGGGATCCGATATGGAGCATAGGGTGGATGCGGAAGCAATTCCATACACGGATTTTTTGTTTTTTCCCCCTGGTACATATCTATACAAAATTATTGCAAACGCACGCAATATACAGACACCATAAACTTGCCAGCTCAGTAATTTACTCCAGGCTAACTAACCGTTAGTTGTGGAATGCAATCTCGAGACTTCCTCAACCACCAGAGAGGGTTTCCATAACCTGTACGATATTGACGTCGGGCAATGGATTCGATGGCATGTGTTCGAAGTTAAACAGCTACCTCTCCGACCTTTCTCGTTTCCTCACTGCACGGAACCTAACACTCTCCCCCACCAAATCCACAGCGACCATATTTACGAACTGGACAAAGGAGTATAGACTTGAACTTAATATTGCAGTCGACGGCGTCAAAATTCCGACTGTCAATCACCCGAAGATTTTAGGTGTAACCCTTGATAGTCTATGCTCCTTCTCTCCGCACACGACCGCGATTATCGCCAAAGTACAAAGCCGCAACAAAATCCTCAAGTCGCTAGCCGGCAGCACATAGGGACAAGACAAAGAAACGTTGTTGGCAACATACAAGGCAATCGGCCGGCCGATCCTAAATTACGCAGCACCCATATGGTCGCCTGGATGCAGTGGCACGCAGATGAGGAAACTATAGACCTGTCAAAATACTGCACTCCAGACCGCAACGGGATGCCTTTTGATGTCTCCCATCGAATATCTAGACAGTGAGAGGCTTATGCTCCCTAACTGGGAGCATAATGAACTCCTCTCCAGGCAGTTCCTACTGGGATGTTTTCGCAGAAACCACTCCTGCAGCCACCTGCTTGGAGCGGAACCGCCTCCTAGGAGCATCAAAAAGTCCTTCCTGGACTACGTCGACGACATCGCACAGTACGCCGACCGGACTTCGGACGCAACGGACTTTCGACAGGCACTATCCGCCATTCACAGTGGAGCCATTAACACCTTCACCGACTCCCTTCCCGTGAATGGCGTTCTTGGAGTTAAACCACTACCTATAGCAGACGAAGAGCTCCAGCTGCCGCGAGAAACGCGAGTGACCCTTGCGCAACTTCGTTCTGGATACTGTAGCAGGTTAAACTCCTACCTAACCAGGATAGACCCTGACATACCTAATGTATGTCCTGCATGCAACGAGTCTCCGCATGACACTGACCACCTCTTTGCATGCCCTACAAACCCTACACATCTAACACCCCCCTTCCTCTGGTCCGACTCCGTCGAAACAGTGAGTTTCCTGGGCCTACCGTTAGATGACGTCGACGACAACACAAATGACACTTAACACCCTAACGGGGATTAGTATCCCGTTAAAACAACAACAACATGTGTGAGGGCAGTGGAAAGCCTGCAGTAGGCAAGCTTCTGGCAAACATCAAGACAAGCTTTTGCTTATCAGTTTTTTTATAGACGACAGGCTAGACAGCTATCTTCCGAAACGACTTGCGTACCTTATTTCGAAAATGTCCAAGGAGTTGAGAACCCTAAAAATTGTGAAAGCATGCCTTTTACGATTTTTAAATTCTCTTTTTATAACCCTACATTAGTTTCATTTTCCCTACCGTTTATAATTCGAACTAGCATCGAATTGGATTGAAATAATTTAGTCCACATACCATGTCTGAGGCAGGAGAATTCAATTCAATCAGTACTGAAATAAAAACGGCAAGCAAATATTATTTGAAATACATTTCTCTCGAAACCCCCATGAAAATATCACAAATTCAGTGTGTCAACAGCATTGTAATTCCGGTATCCGGTCAATTAAACGGCTTACCAAAGCACAACAACCACACTTCCCGCAAGGATAAGCCGAAATCAGCGACGAGCGCACGAGAAAATAAAAAGCGAACGTGAAAATTGTTCAGCAGGTGTAAACCAGCAAACATGAAATATAGGCGGGTGCGACGGAATCGGCAAGCAGACCAAGCATGCACACACATGCACAACGACGGAGTGCAAATGATGAAACGGATGTAACCGCCAAACGGATGGCAGGCAACGACGCAAATGATTCATTTCCGATGAGTGACAAAATGCAAACAAAACAGCAGAGGTGTCTAAAACGGGAGCAGAAGACTAAATACACACACACTACATACCATATTTGCATATGTGCGCAGAAATAAAATTTGTAAATAAGCGAGGTGATGAGTGCCAGTGCAGGAAGTCGAAGCGGTGTTGCACAGAGTGTTGCCCACATTTTTCTATTTGCATCGAACAGCAGGTGAGTAGTGACGCTTGGAATGGTGTGCGGTGAACGTGGCAAGCAACGGCGCTAAAATCGCTACCAATATTTGCGACACTTGCTTGCCACACCTTGTGAGTGAATGGCGCTGCTGTTGTCAGCAGGCGGGGTACGTTGTCCTATCGATATGCTGACACCAAAGTCCCAACTACGCTTGACATACGATGGTAACACCGCTTCGCAGACCTTCGTTTTTCATTTGCTTATTTTGGCATTTGAGTTATGCGGAAGTGGTCAGCGGCCATTCGATGGCATTGGCCGGTCTGACTTTGACATGTGTGCGGCAATGAAAGTTGGTGTGAGTACAAAATAAAAAAAAAAAAGCAATAAGCATTTTCAGCAGTCAGTACATGCCAAACCATGCTCTTTTGCCTTTACTAACCCTTCACTATTGGTTACAGTAGTCGCACTGCCGCTCAGTTGTAGCCTCCCGCCAAGGCGTATGAGTGACATGGCGACATATTGGAAATCAGCTATGCTGACACATGCCACTTACATGAATTATGAAATGCTGACTGGTTTGGTTGGTATGTATGAGTGTAAATATTTTGAGGTACGAAATACAGTACTTGCAGTGAGCTGGTGTTTGATATAGTTCAGTGATCGAATATTTTGTTGTAAAAAGACGCAACGCATAATGTCAAATGATAGAATTGCGCACAGAGAGAGACGGAGAATGCTTGAAAACTCTTCGAAATTCGCAACCTTTACTAACCAAATTTTTCTACTTAAGCTTTCTTTTTTACCAGAACATATTTTGCATGAGCCCAATTGCTTTTCCGACTACGGCTAAACAGCTTTGAGCTTATAAGCTCATAGGATCAACACTCCAAACACTTAAGTCCAAATTTATCCGACTTGATTTTTTTGATTTTCGATGAGGTTACTAGCTTGATTGCTGCTTGGCTGTCTAAGTAGATGTTGAATTTCGAACTCTCTGCACTAGAGGCCAGCCCCGCGGCTTTCGCAATAGCAAAGACTTCAGCTTGAAATATCCTGCAGTGGTGCAACAGGCTGTTTTATGCGGAACTCTGAACAGTATATCCCCGCATCAATTCCAGCTTTCATTTTCGAGCCACCCGTACGTATAAATGTATAAATGGTTAGAGTATTATGCGCAGCTGACATCTTTAAGCCAACCAATATTTTTCTATGCATACTTCGAACCTTCTTTGCCAGATGAAAAGTGGGGTAATGTAATCGGTGCTTGCAAACTGCAATTACCCATCAAAGGCGAAAAGGTCTGTAGGTAGAAAGTTTTTTACCAGTTCAAAAACAGCTGTTGGAGCTGTTATGCACAGCGCTGCGATCCTCTGAACCCTTTACATTGGCTTCCGGTAGGTGAATTTCTGTACGCCCGTCCACCTTAGTACACCGTAAGAAAAATTAGTCTAACAAAAACTGTGTAGCAAGAGTTCATGAGAGCGGGAGAGCGTCCGCAGGCTTTTCTTCACGTTGTGCTTCCATAGCAGTTTGCTTACCAAGTCTACGCCGAGGTAGTTTGTGCTGTCGTTGAAAGAGAGTTAGTATTTAATTTATCGAAGGTAACTTCCATAGAGGCATTTTTTGCTTTCATGTCAACACAAGCAGATCCGATTTCTGCTGGTTTATTCCCAGACCCACTTGCGATGCTTAATTCTGGACTGTCTTAAGAATGGTGGTCATAATACTGCTAATGGTCTACGAGGTGTGTTCCTTATTGACCGTTCTTCCCTGTGGCAAGAACTCATGATGCACCACGCCTTTGCAATCGAAGAAAACTGTCAGTTACGATTCGCGATACTTTTTGAACACACTCACCTATCCGTTATTATGATGGCAATGTCGTTCGTGTAACAGTTCATTCAACACTAATGTCCATAGAAACGGAGATAGCACTCTAACTTGAGAAATACCTTTATAAACTTCTTTGGTCATTCTAGCGTCGTTCTATGCTGTTCTTATCGTTCCAGAGGCCAAAAGGCTTCTGATCCAACGTAGTATAGCAGCATCAACACCTATTGACTGGATTCTATTCAATAAAGATTCCGTGGAGACGTTGTTGAACGCTTCGGAACTGTCCAGGAATGCTCCAAGAGTGTTTTCCTTATATTGAAGAGCCCTTTCGATACTAAATACTAGCGTATGAAGTGCAGTCTATTTGACTTTCGTATATGCGTGCTGCACCTTGTACAAGCTTCGAAGAGACGCTGCGGCCCTAATATGCACGTCCAAGATTTAAAACCTTATCTAACCTGTTGATCTATGGTCGAATTGCTTAAAGGCCCTCAAGAAAGCAAATGGTGACCATTTCCAATAAAATTTGTTTCCTCGTTTGCTTAATGTACAAGGTCTGTCGCAAAAGAAACAGGGCTGTTAAAAAAGCAACAAAAAATTAATATTTTTCAAAAATTATATTTTTTTATTCAAAGTAGTTTCCTTGTGCTTCGATACAGCGTTAAGACCGGTCAATTAGCATTTCAAATAAGTGTTTAAGGCCATTTTTCGGAATGCTCTTGAGAATATTGGTCGCCGCCTTTTGGACAGATTAGGTGAGTAGGGTGAGAGATTAATGGTTAATATGGAGTTTTTTTTTTTCAAAAAATCAGTGACAAACGTCGACCGATGACACGGCGCATTATCGTGCAACAGGCGCCAAGACCCTGCCTCACGGTATTGTGGACGAGCACGACGAATGCGTGACAAAAGACGCTTCATAACACCAAGATAAAATACAACATTAATCGTTTGGCCAGGTGGGACGAACTCTCGGTGAACAATACCCTTGGAATCGTAAAACTACGTGACTTCTGATCGTCTCAGAGGTCCTCACGACCTTCTTGGAATCGCTTAAACCACTCAAGCACATTATTACGGGATAGGCACTGATTACCGTAAACTTTTTTCATCATTCGAAATGTTTCAATAAATATTTTCCCAATTTCAAACAAAATTTAATATGTGCTCTTTTCAAAATGCATTTTACGGCCGATGACCAAAAGCTGCTGTCCCTTTTTGATCGATAACATCGATTGTAGTTATTCAGTTGTCTTAAAATTTTGACGAAATGTCAACAAGAGATCAAAATTTTTATTTCATATACCCACCAATAGGTGGCGCCACCAGAAACAGTTATATTCAATAAGTTCTGATTCTTTTGCGACAGACTTTGTATGTTTTCTTTTAAATAAAAAATTTATTAAACAGAAATTTATTTTAGTTCCATTATTATAATGGCACGAACTTGTAACAGAACCTATGAGAGAACTAAGTATAATTTACTTTCAATAAAAAGTCAGTATTAAATTTGTTGTTTATCATCTTTTTTCAAAAGATATTCAAAACAAAGATTGTGAAAACTCCTTGCTGCTACAAAATATGAGCTTTTAAAGCGCTTAGCAAATATATGTGATGGATTTTGTTTTAGAAATATATTTCTTTAGAAACCAGTAGAGCTTTTAGTAGTCCTCTCTAAGTATTCTCAGGCATGTTAGAGCTATTATTATACCACATACTCAATTTTGGGGACAATCAGTATACAATTTTGAAATCCAACTTTGGAATTTCACAGTAATAAAAGGGAAAAGTGAAAGCACACACAAATACATACACACATTGCAACCAATATTACGCCACTAAATAGTAAACGACAGACACAGAAACTAAACTGAAAAGTATAAATTTTGCGCCTTATCGCCATTGTTGCGAACGCGCCGAAAATTTGCCGAAAATGAAGTCATCGAATGAGCAGTTAATTGAAATAAAAATAAATTGCCGAGCATATTATATGATGGGTTGGGTATCTCCACCCCATAGGGGGTATTTTCGTTTGTTTGCTGAAATCGATTAGAAGAATCAGTGGCAGGGTGGGTCAACTATA
>CM050322.1:2264248-2291228 GCA_027475135.1 Bactrocera correcta
CACCTGTTGGCAAGAGTTATCCTACGTTGGATTTCTAGGCTGACATTGTTGGTGGTGTTTACGCTGGTTCCAAGATAGACGAAATTATCTACAACTTCAAAGTTATGACTGTCAACAGTGACGTGAGTGCCAAGTCGCGAGTGCGACGACTGTTTGTTTGATGACAGGAGATATTTCGTCTTGCCCTCGTTCACTGCCAGACCCATTTTTTTTGCTTCCTTGTCCAGTCTGGAGAAAGCAGAACTAACGGCGCGGGTGTTGAGGCCGATGATATCAATATCATCGGCATACGCCAGCAGTTGTACACTCTTATAAAAGATGGTACCTTCTCTGTTAAGTTCTATCTATGATATCAATATCATCGGCATACGCCAGCAGTTGTACACTCTTATAAAAGATGGTACCTTCTCTGTTAAGTTCTGCAGCTCGAACTATTTTCTCCAGAAGCAGGTTGAAAAAGTCGCACGATAGGGAATCGCCTTGTCTGAAACCTCGTTTGGTATCGAACGGCTCGGAGAGGTCCTTCCCGATTCTGACGGAGCTTTTTGTGTTGCTCAACGTCAGTTTACACAGCCGTATTAGTTTTGCGGGGATACCAAATTCAGACATCGCGGCATAAAGGCAGCTCCTTTTCGTGCTGTCGAAAGCAGCTTTGAAATCGACGAAGAGGTGGTGTGTGTCGATTCTCCTTTCACGGGTCTTTTCCAAGATTTGGCGCATCGTGAATATCTGGTCGGTTGTTGATTTACCAGGTCTAAAGCCACACTGATAAGGTCCAATCAGTTTGTTGACGGTGGGCTTTAATCTTTCACACAATACGCTCGACAGAACCTTATATGCGATATTGAGGAGGCTAATCCCACGGTAGTTGGCGCAGATTGTGGGGTCTCCTTTTTTGTGGATTGGGCATAGCACACTTAAATTCCAATCGTTGGGCATACTTTCGTCCGACCATATTTTGCAAAGAAGCTGATGCATGCACCTTATCAGCTCTTCGCCGCCGTGTTTGAATAGCTCGGCCGGCAATCCATCGGCCCCTGCCGCTTTGTTGTTTTTCAGGCGGGCAATTGCTATTCGAACTTCTTCATGGTCGGGCAATGGAACGTCTGCTCCATCGTCATCGATTGAGGTATCGGGTTCGCTTTCTCCTGGTGTTGTGCGTTCACTGCCATTCAGCAGGCTGGAGAAGTGTTCCCTCCATAATTTAAGTATGCTCTGGGCATCGGTAACTAGATCACCTTTGGGGGTTCTACAAGAGTATGCTCCGGTCTTGAAACCTTCTGTAAGCCGCCGCATCTTTTCGTAGAATTTTCGAGCATTACCCCTGTCGGCCAGCTTATCAAGCTCTTCGTACTCACGCATTTCGGCCTCTTTCTTTTTCTGTCTACAAATGCGTCTCGCTTCCCTCTTCAACTCTCGGTATCTATCCCATCCCGCACGTGTTGTGGTCAATCGTAACGTTGCGAGGTAGGCAGCCTGTTTTCTCTCCGCTGCGACACGGCACTCCTCGTCGTACCAGCTGTTCTTCTGCACTTTCCGAAAACCAATGGTTTCGGTTGCAGCTGTACGTAAGGAGTTTGAAATGCCGTCCCACAGTTCCCTTATACCGAGTTGTTGACGAGTGCTCTCAGAGAGCAGGAGTGCAAGCCGAGTAGAAAAACGTTCGGCTGTCTGTTGTGATTGCAGCTTCTCGACGTCGAACCATCCATGTGTTTGTTGGCGTGCGTTTTTTGCTGCACAGAGGCGGGTGCGTATTTTGGCTGCAACAATATAGTGGTCCGAGTCGATGTTAGGACCTCGGAGCGCACGCACATCTAAAACACTGGAGATGTGTCTTCCGTCTATCACAACATGATCGATCTGGTTGGTGGTTTTTCGATCTGGAGACAGCCAGGTAGCTTGATGTATCTTCCTATGCTGGAATCTAGTGCTACAGATAACCATATTTCGGGCCCCGGCGAAGTCGATCAGCCTCTGCCCATTTGGGGATGTTTCCGCGTGGAGGCTGAATTTACCGACCGTAGTGCCAAAGATACCTTCTTTGCCCACCCTGGCATTGAAGTCGCCAAGCACGATTTTGACATCGTGGCGGGGGCATCTCTCATAAATGCGCTCCAAGCACTCATAAAAGGCATCTTTGGTCACATCGTCCTTCTCTTCCGTCGGGGCGTGGGCGCAAATCAGCGATATGTTGAAGAACCTCGCTTTGATGCGGATTGTGGCTAGACGTTCATTCTCCGGAGTGAATGATAGTACTCGGCGACGGAGTCTCTCTCCCACCACGAATCCAACACCAAACTTGCGCTCCTTTATATGGCCACTGTAGTAAATGTCACAAGGACCTACTCGTCTTTGTCCTTGTCCCGTCCATCGCATTTCTTGGACGGCGGTGATGTCAGCCTTTATCTTTACGAGGACATCTACCAGCTGGGCAGCGGCACCTTCCCAATTAAGGGACCGGACATTCCAGGTGCATGCCCTCAAATCATAGTCCTTATTTCGTTTGCCATGGTCGTCATCAAAAGGGGGGGCTCTCATCCGAGGCTGTTTTTTTCCTTTCATTGGGGGTGTTTTTTTACGTGGCGGGTCCCAAACCCAGCGCACAACCCTATGCAGGGGTGTTTCGCCTTCTCACTTTAGCTCGCCTTCAAACGGATATTCTTAGGCTACCCAGAGGATACTTGGTCAAAGACCGGAAGTCGTGAGCTGCTTGAGTCATATGTAAAAGAATCGTTTCTGGCCACTCCCAAGTGAATGGCGATCAGAGAACTTTCCTCACTTGCGTGAACTTCTACACATGACTCCATCCTCCAAATATGCCGAATACTTTTCGTAAAACTCTTTATAAAGTCTATTTCCGGCAAACAGTTTATTGATGTACCCACTTTAAATTTCTGCTGATAGGTGGCAACTCCATTCCAAATAAATTTTTTATAAAAAAACACTGTACTTTCAGAAAACTTTCTTAAAGTCATTGTAGTTAGCGCAACTGTTATGATACAAATGTTTAAACTTTCAAAAGGTGGCAACTCTGTCAGTATTTTTTTAATAAAGGACTGTATACTTTTAATACTCAATATTTTTTGCAAGAATTGCTTGGTTTTTAAATTAATGAAGTTTTGATAAGTGGCAACTCTAGTTCGAATTTTCGAAAAATGGCAACTCTGATATTTTTTAATCAAGGCCATTAATGTTTTTTATATTCTTTTAAAACGTCAAATTTTGGAAAAATTGCATGGTTTTTAAACTTATTGGTTAGTGGAAAGTGGCAACGCTATTTAACAACATATCCAGATTAAAGGCACCTGAAATTTTCAAGGATGGCTTACTAAAAGTTATTATATTATATTTAGCACTAAAAGCACTTAAAAGGTATATTAAAAGTGACCATTTTTTTTTTAATTTTCAGTGGCAGCTCTTTTCCCCAAATAGGTTAGCATTGCAAACAGCAATACTTTTATATAAGCCTTCAAAACTCGAACGAAATCTCTTGGCATTAACTTTTTTGTATTTAATTCACTAAATATTTTTTGGTGGCAACTCTCTTTTAAAATGTATTAAATATATTGAAAACTACACACAAGTTACTCCTAAGTTTGTCTTAAAAGCCGCATGCTTAGTGTTCTTTTTTCTTATACCTGCTTTATTTTTCTATGTCTGGCAACTCTATTCAAACATGTGCGTACTCTAAATACTAATAAGTTGAATAATTAGGTTATTTAGAAATTTTAAAAACTCCCAAATAAATCTTTTTGCATATATTTTGTGTGATTTTGTTTTGGTTAAGTTCTTTTCGATAGGTGGCAACTCCATTTTGTACATTTTCCAAGTTGCCATCCAACCAACTTTTTTTCTGAACGCTTTTTTGAGACTGGTGTATTTGATTATCTCGTAAAACATATATAATATCCTTTTTAGTCCACTTATTTTTCGATGAGTGGCAACACTGCTCGCAAAGCATGTTTACATATAATATAAATCACTTACTTTTGAAAAATTTAAAAACTACAGCTTTCTCTGCCCATACATTTTTGTTGTATTTTGTCAGGTTAAGTTTTTCGATAGGTGGCAACTCTATTTTGTACAATTTCCAAGTTGCAATCTAACCAACTTTTTTTCGGAAGGTCTTCTGAGAAATCTTATACTATCCCACCTTTTATAATATATAAATGTGATGCAAAGTGTGTTGTTATAAATAAACTCGATGTGTGGCAACTCCATTAGTCTGAATTAAAGATCTTCTTAGGTAAAATATGTATACTAATCTATATCTATATCTATATCTATATCTATATCTATATCTATATCTATATCTATATCTATATCTATATCTATATCTATATCTATATCTATATCTATATCTATATCTATATCTATATCTATATCTATATCTATATCTATATCTATATCTATATCTATATCTATATCTATATCTATATCTATATCTATATCTATATCTATATCTATATCTATATCTATATCTATATCTATATCTATATCTATATCTATATCTATATCTATATCTATATCTATATCTATATCTATATCTATATCTATATCTATATCTATATCTATATCTATATCTATATCTATATCTATATCTATATCTATATCTATATCTATATCTATATCTATATCTATATCTATATCTATATCTATATCTATATCTATATCTATATCTATACTATATCTATATCTATATCTATATCTATATCTATATCTATATCTATATCTATATCTATATCTATATCTATATCTATATCTATATCTATATCTATACTATATCTTATTATATTAACATTCTAATTATATTAACAATTATATTAATCTAACAATCATATCTTTCTATATCATACCATTCATATTTTTATACATATCTATACATTCAATCTATTCTAATCTTATTATCCCTTTAATCAGCTCGAGCATTTGGTGCACTTCTAGTATTGTTATACAATCTTTTATCATCGCACGACATTGCGGTAAATGAAATCTCATATCGAACAGCGCCCACAGTCGTAGTCAGTGTGTTCTGTTGTGCATTAGAAGAGAGTACTATGTGTAAGCGGTTATAAGAACGCTCAACCCGTTGAATAATTATATATATGTAAGTTGACCAAATAAATAAACATATAAGGAATCTTTGAGTGCTTCTTGTTTGTGATAAATCGTGAATTTAAGTTGGGGTGTTCCAAAAAGTGTGTAAATTACAAAGCAATTGTGTTCCAAAGAATTATTGAAAATTTGCAAAATGGAGCATAAAGCAATACAGTGTGTCTTTACTAGACCTCAAGTATCGCTGCAATCGACTGCAGCGCCACTTCAGCTCTGAGTGTTATGAGTGATTGTGAAACAACCTTTCGATTCATCAATTCGCATCGATCCCTCTCAAGAGTTTTAAAGACAAAGAAATCTTTGTTAGAAGCGTTGATATTCCCTTTTGGCACCGTTATTGTTACAGTGACAGCAAAAAAATATTCCACAAAATAATTTAAAGAATCTCGCCGACTTTAGTGATTTAAACGCCATAACGTTTTGATTACGGAGACGCGAAAGTCTTGGGTGCAGCTTTCAGGCGGTTGTTCTTTTAACGGTTATCTAGTACCCGTTTGAATGGTAAGGTTCAGATAAATTGTCATCGATGTCATTCCACGGAAGACCCAGAAAACGTGTTGTTTGGACGAGGTCGAACCCCAGGAAGAGGGGTGTCAGATGTGTAGGGTTAGTTGGGCATGCAAAGAGGTGGTTAGTCTCATGCGGAGATTTATTACACGCTGGAGATGTATTTGATATGTCCGGGTAAATTCTGGGTAGTAAGAGTTTAACCTACTACTGGATACTGTACAGAACGAAGCTACGCAAGATTCATTCCCGATTATCGTGCCAACTCGAGCTCGTCGTCTGCAGTGTGTGGGGGTTTGACTCCAAGTAAGCCATTCACTTCATTTACCGACGCCCTCTTGGTAAAGATGTTTATATGGTGCAATCTACTCTCGTTTGGATCGATAAGTTTTAGTTTTAGTTTTCAGGCTGTCGCTAATATTGGTCTTTTCAAGCCAAAATTTAAGTGTGTACAATGCTACCGACTTGAAAATCTATAATGGGAGGTATACGCGAAACCATTTCTTTTTCTTCAGTTTCCAAGATCGGAACGGAACGATACTAGAACCAGCGCTTTAGAGTTTTCTGTACGAATGGATTCTGTTGCCTTGCATATCAAAAATGCTCTCATTATCTTTCAACTCAGTATATTTTTAGTTCTTTGGCAGCGTTACTCAGCTAGTACTGGCTCATATAGCTTTAATTAAGAGCTGTAAAAACCCTTCATATAGTTTTTCTGACTCATGCCGGAACAACTCGGTGAAACGGTTGCGTCATTTGATTTTTATATTTTGGCAGCGCGTTAAATCTTGAAGTTGGCTGCTGACGCTAATGTAAAAACAAAAGGCTGTATATATAGCTGAGAAAGATGTATAATATATTTACTGACATATATTTACATATACTGAAATTCCTTAGCTCTTAACCACTGAGCTCCATAAAAAGTGTATTTCAAGTATTTCGGGAAATTTTCGTGCTAAGTGCGGTTAATTCTTCTGTTTTCCTTGCGTTGTCATTCTTGCCTCCTTATCTCTTGTTTAGCTATACCTAACCACGCTCTCACTCTGAGCTAGACCTCCTTCGATTGGATCATGTAAAGCACGATATTCTCCGGCGTCACTCGATCGTTTGTGAGGTTATCCATTTTAAATCTCTCTTTTTCATACTTTGGACAGAAAAGAAGTTATAACTACAAGGCATTTTCTGGGATAGGTTCATATCTTTAGTTTTCAAGGCAAACAAGTTTGGTTGAAGAAAATCTCTCAACAGTTTATTGATGGCCTCAGGGCCTGTTGTAGATATTAGAGATATTTTGGTGCATCCTTAGACTGCTACTTTCAGTACTTAAAGAGCCGATGTTTAACTGTTCTGCCTCTGATGCAAAATCTAACTTTCACCTATTTAAAGAACATTATCTGTCTGCTTTCATTACATTTTCATTTATTTCTGGTAACATGCCATACTTTGAGAAGATGTTCCTGAACACAAATATACCATAATGAAAACACTTTCGCTTGTAATAACTAGGCATATTCCTTAAGGCTTAATTCAAGCATCCATGTTTTTGGCTTTAAGTTTTTAAATCCAGAATTATGACGGCTTGGAATGAGAATTGGTCTCTTGCGCTAAAAATCAACATTTGTGACCTGGTCTACGAAAAGGGCTTAGGTGTCAAAAAATCAATTTTTTTTAAATTTTTTTTTCAATTTTTTTTTTGTTTTTTTTTTTTTATATTTTTTTTATTTATTATTTTTTGTTTTTGACACCTAAGCCCTCTTTTCGTAGACCAGGTCACATTTGTTGGCACTGTTTAAACTTTTCAAAAAACTTGTGTCAGAATTTGAATTGATAGAGTTGAACTTCAAAGACTTCGTAGGAGCCATAACGTTGGCTGCTTAAGAAAATGAAGTATGTATATATATAATAAAAAGTTCCGTTGTAGCACCCTGTACTCTTCACTGAATTACTCTTGTGTGGTTTTATGACAACATTTTCAATCAGTCAACAGAAAAAATGCGTGCTTTATATTAGCGGAAGTTTAAAAAATTCCATAAGTGGCCTGCTTTGTGCCAAGATTTGTATTTAGTTCCGAATCGAAATCATAACTGTAAAGTACGCAATAGGCGCTATGTAATTAAATAACGCGCTAAAGCCATGTATTTAAATTTGCAAGTGTTAATAAGCTGAGATAGCAAGGGTTGCTTTAAGCTAAATCTTAACTTCTATAAGCGCATGCACCACACAAATAATGGTATTAAAAAAAGTAAAAAAATTTCTGAAAATGAAGGCACAAATGATGGTATTAAAAACAGGAAAAAAAATTCTGAAAATGATGCCACCAAAATACCACACATACCGCGGTCTCGCACTCGTTTTCCAACAACTTGCGCTTATAATAATATACAGCACGTTATCACGGGCAAATCTACCACCAACCGCAAGTGCGGCGGCACAAATCATAAAAACAATAAAACCCACTATAAGCGCACAACAACAAATCGTTCACACTTGCCACGACGTGCGCTGTCAATGCAGCGGTTTTGTGCTGAAGTGTGTTATGAAAGGTGTTACTATACTCATTGACAGCGGCGCGCCAGTGACAGGCAACGCGCGCCTCACAATAAGTTGTGCGGCGAATACAACTGCTGAGCAAATAAAGAAAGCGCAGTTCGCTTACAGTTTTCGGCAACACAACGTCAAATTTAATTTGGAGAATTGCGCAGTACTACCGGATATATTGAAGCGCGCACAAATCAACTACACAGGTACTATCAAATTCAGTGACGCTTTGCCAGTGCCTGCGCACTTTTACACCAAGCAAGAGGCTTGCAGCGCTTGCGCTTTGATGTGACAATTAACAGCAGCGCTGCAGATATTTTGCCTGCCGAACTCTTTCACAATCAAAGCGCTTTGAAGGAGCTTAGATTATTACTGTTATGCAAACCGGATGAAGTGGCGCTACCCACGCAAATATTCCACAGGCTCTATGGGCTGGAAGCGCTATTAGTGCGCGTTGTACAAACTGATCTCGATGGCATTACAAATACGGTGCTGCGCAATTTAACATCTTTACATTTTCGTGATATGCCGAATTTGCGTAAACTTAATTTGGATGGCAATTATATGCAAACATTGTCAGCTGAACTCTTTGTCACGTTACCCGAGTTAAACGAATTGACTTTGTGCTTGAACCAATTGGCGGCGCTGCCAAACGGTTTGCTGCGCGCGCAAGGTAAACTAATAAAGCTTAATCTGGCGGGCAATATGTTGCAGACACTACCGCCTGGTATCTTCGATACGACGCCGCACTTATGGGAACTTGACTTGAATGATAATCAACTTTCTAACCCACAAATATTATTAGCGCGGTCAAGCCGCTGCGTTTTCTTTATCGGCTCAACTTGAGTTACAATAATTTTTCGTGCATTGAGGGCGTTGATGAGTATGCAAACCGCACACTACTCACCCGCCAGAATATTAGAAAAATTAGTGACGCACCGCCTTATTTTCAACAATATTTGGCGCAGCTGTCGACCAAACGATTTGCGCCGCCATACAATATGACTATTATCAACCTGAGTCATAATCGTATTGAAACATTTCATTTACATAGCATCAGCGCTGCTACGCTGCAATGTCCCTATGAGCTTGATTTCACAAATAATCAAATAAAGCATATCTACGCGCTAAGTTATCCAGAGCGCAGTCACAGCGACTGTACGCGTAAGTTGCTAATGCAGTTCAATCCACTGCAGTGCGACTGTGCCTTAGCTTGGATTTACAGCATGAATTTCTCGATTGCTACTAACTGGGAGTGTGTTAGGCGTGATGGCAGCAATTATATGTATTTACATGGCCAGCGAGCTATGTGCACCTGGGCGCCGAGATTTTGTCCCAGCGCTTGCAACTGCCGCTATGACGCGCAAGTACTAGATATCAATTGCACACATGCCTTGTTGAATAGCTTGACACAGCTGCCGCGCCCAGCGCAGGTCTCTTTGGCACAGACTACGTTGGATATTACGCACAACCGCTTTTTTGAATTGCCATCGAATTTAACTTTCGGTTATGCTAATGTGACGCGCCTGCATGCAGCTCATAATCGCCTAGAAAATATACAAAGCGCGCACCTGCCGCCGCATTTGCAATTCTTGGATGTGCGGAATAATCGTTTAGCGCGCTTAAGCAACAGTTTCATTTTGCACTACCTCAATGAAAGCGCAACTTTACAGCAGCTTTATCTCTCCGAGAATCCTTGGCTTTGCGACTGTGAGGCTGAGCAATTGTTAAACGCTGTGCGCGCGCATCGTAAGCGCATACCCGATGTGGCGCTCATAGCTTGCGCGAATCTGCAGAATACCAGCTTGCTACAAGCGCGGTACACAGAAGTTTGTGTGCCAGCAACAGCGCGGCGTTTGCGGTTGTTGTGGTTACTTTTCAGCATGTCGCTAGCAGCTATTGTGTTAATTAGTGTTGTGGCGCTTTACTATAAATATAATTTGGAGCTACACGTGTGGCTATACGCGCACGATATGTTTCTCTGTTGCATACGCGAATATGACTTGGATAAGGAAAAAGCATTTGATGCATTCATATCGTATGCGCATCAGGACGCGTCTTTTGTAAATGACATACTCTTGCCTGGTCTAGAGCAAGGTGAGCCACGATTTCGCGTGTGCACGCATGAACGCAATTGGCTTGCGGGCGCTTACATACCCGAACAAATTATTGAGTCCGTCGCTCAATCGCGGCGCACAATCATTGTGCTCTCGCAGCATTTTATCGCATCGGATTGGGCGCGCATGGAATTTCGCACGGCACACCAGTGCGCTTTGAATGAACGACGCGCGCGCTTAATTATCATAAAGTATGGCGAGCTTACCGATCTTACGATGATTGATAAAGAGTTGCGCGCCTATTTGGATATGAACACTTATTTGAAGTGGGAAGAGCATCCATGGTTTTGGAGTAAGCTGCGTTATGCTATGCCACATCGTAAGGGAGAAGTGCGCGATGCCGGCATGCTTGAGTTAGATGAACGTCAGAGAGTTTATGTCATTGGCGATGTGGAGATGAATCGGCTGCGCGGACAAGATGGATAGCATAAAAACGTTTGTTGAGGGTAGGCTCATACAAATTGTACAGAACTATTTTCAAAGCTTAGTATCTACAATATTTTGTGTTGAGAGATTGAACAAAATAATAGTCAATATAGTTCAAATACAAGTTTAAGTTCATGATTTTTGTTTTCTTCTTCGCGGGTGAGCGGTTAGAAAATGTTGTCGTCACAGCAACGGTATGTACCTTTTGCAGGTAACTAAAAAACTTTCCTCTAGGTAACCGTTACCCACGCTGAACCGCGTTTAAGCATGACGGCTCTTCGACTTTACTCATTCTATGAAGGTACTTTCTGAGATATTCGTGACCGGATAGCAGCTGTGTAAAAGTCGACTTCTGACGTGCTGCACTCTGGCCAAGACCTTACGGCAGATTTGACCAAATCTCTGCTCCGTGTTGTAAGACGCTGGTGGTTGTTGCCATTAAGAGCTTTCTCTTTTATTGTGCGAAGGTAGGTGGTGATTTACGTTGCCTTACCTGCGGCGTGGGGAATTTTTACTCAGAAAGTTAACTTGGGGTCGGGTCCTACGCCTGGATAATTAACAGCCTTTTGTTTCCTTAGTATATACTTAGTCGTTTTCATGCTCATTACAAGAAGTTGTTCGTCAGCAACAGTAGCTATTTTTTTCTGTAGCAAGCTGGAGGTTATGTGAGTCAAGCTATGTTTGCGTCCGAACCATTAGCTGATTTAGCTTGCTTCGGCTTCCACTGTGTCTGGGGCTGTGATTACTTCTGCCTTGTCGGCCACGTAGACGATTAAATATGAATCGTCTGGTATTTCTAGTTTTAGTATTCGTTCAATAGTTAAACACACAGAGGTCTGGGTCTAAAATGGACCTTGTGCTGTTCCTGACGTAACTCAATTTGTCTTTAGTTTGCTGCTACTAAATTAGCTGCGCACCACATCATTGAGGTAATCGGGATTCTGAAATTTTTTTCTAAAGCGCTCGCTCTAGTGAAGGCGTGTCGAACGTCTAAAGTCGCTGATCGCTGACAGAGCTACTCGCTTATATGTATTTGGGGCATCAACGCTGTGCGAATTTTATACTTTCAATAACGCTTCGGATAGTGCCTAGATATTAATGCCGATTCATACTTTCCTTAGCCCACAACTAACATATATGAGTCTTCGCATTTGTGGTTGACCTTATAGAGATTATATCGGTTAGTAAGGATCAAGTCAAACTTCACGCAACTTTTTTTGACCTCCCCTCCAGTTTCGACTCCTCAACTTTTAAAAAGTTGTTTTAAGGTTCAAACTGAAGAAAAAAATATATCTTAATAGTCGTATAACGAACTTTTACAACCGGCTTAGTATTCCTCGCCTATAACCGCCACCCTGTTAGCAACCGTGAGCCCACAAATATCACGTATCAAATCACTTAACTTATGTCCTGTTGTTTTCCCAGCATCAATTTCCGTAAAATGATAACAACAATAACAATGGTAAACCACAAAAAGCGGACAGAAAACAAAACAAAGGCAGCGGAGGCGGTCAATAAAAGCATACAAAACCAGGCGCTGAGCACAATGACCAAAAGTGGAGTGGAGTGAAGCACGTGAGGTTACAGCAGCCAACTGCTAGTATGATGACCCAACATGCAGCAGCCCAGTGCGTACAAATCAATTGTCTGCGTTTGGCTGATTTGCCAAGGAGAAGCGATAAAAAATGGCTATTGAAAAATTGTGGAAACAAAAATCAAAGGAAATGAATTGAAGGGTGTACAGCAACCCACAAAAATGGGAAGTGGGGAGAGAACAATGCGCCGCACGAAGAGCTGCCCACTGGCGGCATGCGGCGCCAAGCAGTAGCGCGCAACATGCGCACACACAGACGCGTGCGCGCGCACACACTCACACATAGAAACAACTTGCCTTCACTAAGGTCTACTTTCAGGCAGCGACGCGCTCGTACTCGCATATACAATTGCTGTGGTCAATCGCTTGTATTCAATAATGTTGCACGTGCTTCAAATTTTGAATACGCTGTTATTTTTTTGCGCTTACACTCAGCTAACGGTACTTGCTGCCGCGCGCTATTCATTTGCTATGGCCAATTCTGTTTTATGCTTATTTTTTTTTGTATTTATTATTTCACTTTTTCGCTTTGTTTGCGCATTTTTCATGCTACAATTTGTTGCTATCTACTTGCGGCTTGCCTGCGCTGTGTCTGGTGTGCGTGTGTTTCATTATCATATCATTTGTTATCATTTTTATGCGGCGCTAGCCTCGCAGTTCGATGTCGAATGTCATTTGTAAATGGCATGTTATCAATTTTCAAGATGATTGAATTGACCTTTTTTACCCAAATCACCAGGGGAGGCATACATTGTAAGCGTGGATGTGGCAGGGTATAGTTGTTAATAAAAATGGGAGCATTTAATAAGCGGCAATAAATTTATCTTACAAAAATTTTGTTAAGCGGAGCGTCATAAATATCAAACTAAGAGGTTTAAGATATAAGAATTATTTTAGAAAAATATTTTTTTATAAGCAATACATAAATATAAAAAAAAAATAAAAAATAAAATAAAAAAAAAAAAAAAATTAAAAAAAAAAAAATAAAAAAATGATTTTTTGACACCTAAGCTCTTTTCGTATACCAGGTCACATATACAGAAAAACTGTCCCGGCTTATCTAAAACACGGATTAGATATCTTAGGACTACGGAGTTTAAGGTATTAAGTGAAGCAAAACACATATTAAGTGCTTTTCTCTCAGGTCTAATTGAATTATACATATATCTGGCATTAATAAGGACCAGTAGGTCTTTATGTTGCTTGACAGCCGGCCAGTATAACCAAACATAACTTATTATACACCTAACTACTATCTCAAGCATTTTTCATTTACGCTCATATTCGAGTGTGAACCAACATTCACTTATATGGTCTTCTTCAATAGTACCGATTGGTTATCTTGTATTCGTATATAGCGTAGACAAACTGTTATATTTGGAGGAGGGAGCCAGTGTAGAAGTTACCGCAAGTGAGGAAAATTTTCTGACACTCTTCGGATCGAAAAACCACCAACCAGACCGATCATGTTGTGATAGACGAAAGACACACCTGCAGTATTTTACTTTGGAGCGTATGCTCCCAGGTCACAACATCGGTTCAGACCACTATTTTTTTTAGCCAAGATACGCACCCGCCTCTTTGCGGCAAAAAATTCACGTCAACAAAAACAATGAAGGTGCAACGTCGAGAAGCTGCAATCAAAACAGATAGGCGAACGATTTTTCACTCGACTTGCCTTTTTCACTCGACTTGCCCTCCTGCTCTCTGAGAGCACTCGCCAGCAACTTGGAACTCGAATAACTGTGGAACGTCATTTCAAGCTCCTTACGTACAGCTGCAAACGAAACCATTTGTTTTCGGAAAAGCTAAATATGAATTGATACGGTGAGGAGTGCCGTGTCGCAGTAGAGATAAAGCAGACTGCCCACCTTGCAACGTTACGATCGACCACAACACGGGATAGATACCAAGAGAATTGAAGAATTGAGACGCATTTGCAGGCAAACAAAGAGAGATGCCAAAATGGGTGAGTATGAAGACCTTGACAAGCTGGCCGATAGGGCTAATCTCGAAAATTTTAAGAAAAGATGTGGCGACTAACAGAAAGTTACAAGACAGGAGCACCGGAACACTTCTCCAGAGCCTGCTGAATGCCAGTGAAAGCATAACAGCAGGAGAAGTCGAACCCGAATTTCCAATCGTTGACGATAGCGCAAACGTTCCATTGTCGAACCATAAAGACATTAATTAAACAATTATCCGTCTAAAGTACAACAAAGCTGCGGGGACCGACGGATTGCCGGCCGAGCTATACAAACACGGCGGTGAAGCTCAAAATCGTGGAAAAACGGCTGTATTTGAAGAAAAAAAAAGTGCTGTTTCACCCAGGCAGTGCACTGTGTCACAAGTCAGTTAAAACGATGGCAAAAACCCATGAGTTGGACTTCAAATTCCTCCTCCATCCGCCGTATCCTCCAGACCTGTTCCCCATTGACTATCATCTGTTTCCAGATCTCAAAAAAAATGCTCGCTGGGAAGAAATTTTCGTCGAATAAAGAGGTGAACGCCGTTACTGGGTATATTTTGCAGCAAAAGACAAATCGTACTAAACATAAATGATGTCCAAGAATTGGAGCGATATAGCGACCATATGAATGTGTCGCCCTTCAAAAGAACTATATTGAATAATATTATCAAAAACGAATTTTTCCAAAAGAGTGTGTTTTACTATGGTAAGCGGAGTATTTTTCAAATGACCTGTAACTTATATGACTTTGAATATTTTAAAAGTAGTTAATTGGTGTTGACTTTATGATTTTTTAAGCTCCAAAGCCGATTAAAGCTGATAGAAAGCTCTCAAAGCGAGATATACTTTTCTTATTAATTTTTAACTAGTTTTAATAATCAAAAGTAAGCTAAACCTTAATATTAAAAGCAATATAAACTTTTCCGTGCATGGTACATGTCTACGCTAAACGTGGCGCTGATAAGCGTCGCAATTGTCGTTTACCAATTAGAGGACTCTGTAGTAAAATTTCAGAATTTATTATGAATTTATTGACATTTTTATGAATTACTCGGTGAGAGAAGAAATTATGTATATCTGAATTATATACACACATTGTTTAAAACTAAGCTATACATAGTCAAGACTTCAACTATAGGTAGTTGTCAACACTAAATCTAGTCTTGTTTACTGACAGTAATAACCAAACAAGAGATGAAGTTTAGCCCAGAGTTTCAGTAATTAGTTTTAAAATATTTTTTGTGAAAAACTACATGGTAAAAATGATTTCGGAAGCTTGACTCTTGCTTCAGATTTTTAATAATTTAATTTTTTAATTTTAGAACTTACTTCAGCCGAATTTGAACCCATGAAAAACTAAACTATTTAGTTTTTAGGTACTGTGGTTGTAGTCTTTAGGTTGTCAAGCAGTTACAACCTGGTTTAGTCTGACAATGGAAGACCGAAAATAAACTATATCACGACAACGGAAATGTTATATTCATTCAAGAACGGTCAAATCGTCCAATGCTCGAAAAAGTCTTTCAAATTATTTTCTTTACTTTCAGTAACAACCGCTTTGGGTGTCCACTACGTTCACCGTCTTCGATGCTACCTTCACCACGTCTTAAACTCAACATACAAGTACTTGATGCTTGATTTTCTTCTCTTTAAATACCAATATTTCATTAACATTCGAAACACCTTTTAACCATATTTTTTCACAATAACAAAAAACTGCTTCACTCAAAATTATATAATAAACAAAGTAGTGATCCGACACTATATACATGCGCCTTTTGGAGTTTAGTGATTCAACACCAATAGCGCTCTTCAAATTGTCCTGTTATTTTGCCCAGTAGCAATTTATGTATTTTTTTCTAATGTCTCTTTGAAAAATATCTACATTTTCTTGCATTCTAATCATATTCCTGTAACTCTTTCTAGACAAAAGCCATAATGCCCGGCGTTCATAAACGTGTAATCATTTTTTATATAACGCTGCTCTTCTTTCATCAAACGCAATCACTTACAAAAACAGCCAACTCGAAAACCAATAATGGAAGGGATCTCAATACATATTGCGATATTGGAGGGTGTGCGTGCAATGCAACAGCTGTGACGTGTCAGCTTAAGGATTGTAACGCTAGTGGTCTACAATTCGTAGGCGTACGTCGCATAGAATATGCAGCGCCTTCAAATCACTGTACATTAAAAACACGCACAAAATACAACAACATGTTCGTGCCACGCATAATTGTACCAGTGATTAAAAGTTATGTTAAAGAAGCTGAGTTTACAATGGAAAACTGTCTGCAAACGCCGGAAGCGCTGCGACAGAAGAAACTCAGCTATTACGGCACAGTAGTGCACGATAAACTTAGTGCTGCTAACAGTGGAGAAGATATATATTTTCAAAATTCGCACAATTTATGGGAACTGAATCATATAAGCGAAAATGCTAGCAGTGGTGAACTGATCGCGCAGCTATTACTCGATTTGGATCAACTTAAGGAACTGGACTTGACCGTTGATTGTACAGGTGGCGCCAATGTAATTCCCGACGACTTGCTGCACACATTAGACACGTTAGAGACGCTGCGCTTGCGCATCAGCGGCGCAACGCCCCAATTGACATCAACGCATTTCCGCGATTTAAAGAAACTGAAAATATTGCGCTTGGATGATAATCGCTTGGGCAGGCTTGATGCAGATATTTTTCGGCCAGTATACAGTTTAGAGCATTTAAACTTATCGCTGAATGCGCTGGAGACGCTACCCGCTAATTTGTTCTCGGCGCAATATAAATTAAAGTCGTTAGATTTGAGTTACAATAAACTAAAATCGCTGCCGCACAACTTTTTTAAGAGGCAAGAGAATTTAGAGGTATTACTGTTGGCACACAATGAATTCAGCGTGCCCAATAATGTTATAGAACATTCTGTGAATTTTTTCAATATGCGCGAATTCGATTTGAGCTACAATCAATTGAGCACGCTGCGCGGTACAGGTTTGTATGAAAATAAAACGATTTTAACGCGTTCGATTCACACGCGTTTTAGCTACTATTCCGCTTTAAACTTACATGTTAATTTAAGTCACAATAACATCAGCGTGCTCAGCTTGGATTGGTTTGAATACATTCATTTGTGCTACTACACTTACGATTTGTCGCATAACAACATCAAGCATGTAACGTTTTTGAAGCATCCGGGTGTAAATATGGTGCGCTGCTGGCGAAAATGGCTTCTCGCCAATAATCCGTTACATTGTGACTGTCAGTTGGCTTGGTTAATAAATAACGGTTATCAATTTGATACACATGATTGGCGCTGCACATACCCTGAACACTTGTCCATGCGTGCGCTAAAAGCGCTGAATATCAGCGCGTTCTGCAATTGGTCACCTGCCACATGTCCAGAGAAGTGCGCTTGTAGTTATGATGCTAACGCGCTCTTAGTTAATTGTACTAAAGCACGACTTTCGCAATTACCAAGCATACCGCGCCCAGAACAGGTGGAGCGCAGTAGTACAACGTTAAACATCAACAATAATACATTATACGAGCTGCCGTTGAACACAAGTTTTGGCTACGCACAAGTAACGCGCTTGTATGCCGCTTATAATAAGCTGACCAGCATACATTCAAAGCGGCTGCCGCCTAACTTGACTGTACTGGATGTGCGCGGTAATAAACTGGAGCGCTTGAGCAATAATTTTTTACTAAGATATGTAGCAGCAAGTGAAACTTTAGAAGAACTCTATATTTCAAGCAATCCTTGGATTTGCGATTGTGGCGCTGAGCTGCTCTTGCGCGTCGTGCGCGCGCAACGCAAGCGCATACCCGACGCCGATGCAGCGCTTTGCGCCAACCTACCAAATGTTACACTTACAGACGTCATTTTTACCGATATTTGCCACGTGAACAAGTCGCATGCGAAGATTTTTCAGTTAGCGTTAGTGCTTACACTTGTTATCACTATGCTCATTAGCGCCATTGCGTTTTACTACAAATATAAATTACAAATAAAGATCTGGCTATATGCGCATCACATATGTCAGTGTTGTATTACAGTAGAGACACTGGATAGTGATAAAACTTTTGATGCTTTTATATCGTACTCGCATCAACAACAACACTATGTCAATCACATATTGCTGCCGGAGCTTGAGCAGGGCGATCCATCATATCGCATTTGCACACACGAACGCAACTGGTTAGCTGGCGCTTTTATACCCGAGCAGATTATTAGGAGGATGGGGTCATGTGTAGAAGTTCACGCAAGTGAGGAAAGTTCTCTGATCGCCATTCACTTGGGAGTGGCCAGAAACGATTCTTTTACATATGACTCAAGCAGCTCACGACTTCCGGTCTTTGACCAAGTATCCTCTGGGTAGCCTAAGAACATCCGTTTGAAGGCGAGCTAAAGTGAGAAGGCGAAACACCCCTGCATAGGTTGTGCGCTGGGTTTGGGACCCGCCACGTAAAAAAACACCCCCAATGAAAAACCATAAACAGCCTCGGATGAGAGCCCCCCCTTTTGATGACGACCATGGCAAACGAAATAAGGACTATGATTTGAGGGCATGCACCTGGAATGTCCGGTCCCTTAATTGGGAAGGTGCCGCTGCCCAGCTGGTAGATGTCCTTGTAAAGATAAAGGCTGACATCACCGCCGTCCAAGAAATGCGATGGACGGGACAAGGACAGAGACAAGTAGGTCCTTGTGGCATTTACTACAGTGGCCATATAAAGGAGCGCAAGTTTGGTGTTGGATTCGTGGTGGGAGAGAGACTCCGTCGCCGAGTACTATCATTCACTCCTATGAATGAACGTCTAGCCACAATTCGCATCAAAGCGAGGTTCTTCAACATATCGCTGATTTGCGCCCACGCCCCGACGGAAGAGAAGGACGATGTGACCAAAGATGCCTTTTATGAGTGCTTGGAGCGCACTTATGAGAGATGCCCCCGCCACGATGTCAAAATCGTGCTTGGCGACTTTAACGCCAGGGTGGGCAAGGAAGGTATCTTTGGCACTACGGTCGGTAAATTCAGCCTCCACGAGGAAACATCCCCAAATGGGTTGAGGCTGATCGACTTCGCCGGGGCCCGAAATATGGTTATCTGTAGTACTAGATTCCAGCATAAGAAGATTCATCAAGCTACCTGGCAGTCTCCGGATCGAAAACCACCAACCAGATCGATCATGTTGTGATAGACGGAAGACACGTCTCCAGTGTTTTAGATGTGCGTGCGCTCCGAGGTCCTAACATCGACTCGGACCACTATATTGTTGCAGCCAAAATTCGCACCCGCCTCTGTGCAGCAAAAACCGCACACCAACAAACACAAGGAAGGTTCGACGTCGAGAAGCTGCAATCACAACAGACAGCCGAACGATTTTCTACTCGGCTTGCACTCCTGCTCTCTGAGAGCACTCGTCAACAACTCGGTATAAGGGAACTGTGGGATGGCATCTCAAACTCCTTACGTACAGCTGCAACCGAAACCATTGGTTTTCGGAAAGTGCAAAAGAACAGCTGGTACGACGAGGAGTGCCGTGTCGCAGCGGAGAGAAAACAGGCTGCCTACCTCGCAACGTTACGATCGACCACAACACGTGCGGGATGGGATAGATACCGAGAGTTGAAGAGGGAAGCAAGACGCATTTGTAGACAGAAAAAGAAAGAGGCCGAAATGCGTGAGTACGAAGAGCTTGATAAGCTGGCCGACAGGGGTAATGCTCGAAAATTCTACGAAAAGATGCGGCGACTTACAGAAGGTTTCAAGACCGGAGCATACTCTTGTAGAACCCCCAAAGGTGATCTAGTCACCGATGCCCAAAGCATACTTAAATTATGGAGGGAACACTTCTCCAGCCTGCTGAATGGCAGTGAACGTACAACGCCAGGAGAAGGCGAACCCGATTCCCCAATCGATGACGATGGAGCAGACGTTCCATTGCCCGACCATGAAGAGGTTCGAATAGCAATTGCCCGCCTGAAGAACAACAAAGCGGCAGGGGCCGACGGATTGCCGCCGAGCTATTCAAACACGGCGGCGAAGAACTGGTAAGGAGCATGCATCAGCTTCTTTGTAAAAATATGGACGGACGAAAGCATGCCCAACGATTGGAATTTAAGTGTGCTATGCCCAATACATAAAAAAGGAGACCCCACAATCTGCGCCAACTACCGTGGGATTAGCCTCCTCAACATCGCATATAAGGTTCTGTCGAGCGTATTGTGTGAAAGATTAAAGCCCACCGTCAACAAACTGATTGGACCTTATCAGTGTGGCTTTAGACCTGGCAAATCAACAACCGACCAGATATTCACGATGCGCCAAATCTTGGAAAAGACCCGTGAAAGGAGAATCGACACACACCACCTCTTCGTCGATTTCAAAGCTGCTTTCGACAGCACGAAAAGGAGCTGCCTCTATGCCGCGATGTCTGAATTTGGTATCCCCGCAAAACTAATTCGGCTGTGTAAACTGACGCTGAGCAAAACTCAAAGCTCCGTCAGGATCGGGAAGGACCTCTCCGAGCCGTTCGATACCAAACGAGGTTTCAGACAAGGCGACTCCCTATCGTGCGACTTTTTCAATCTTCTTCTGGAGAAAATTATTCGAGCTGCAGAACTGAATCGAGCAGGTACAATCTTCTATAAGAGTGTACAGCTACTAGCGTATGCCGATGATATTGATATAATCGGCCTCAACACCCGCGCTGTTAGTTCTGCTTTCTCCAGACTTAACAAGGAAGCAACACAAGTGGGTCTGGCAGTGAACGAGGGCAAGACGAAATATCTCCTGTCATCAAACAAACAGTCGTCGCACTCGCGACTTGGCTCCCACGTCACTGTTGACAGTCATAACTTCGAAGTTGTAGATAATTTCGTCTATCTTGGAACCAGCTTAAACACCACCAACAATGTCAGCCTGGAAATCCAACGCAGGATTACTCTTGCCAACAGGTGCTACTTCGGACTGAGTAGGCAATTGAAAAGTAAAGTCCTCTCTCGACGAACAAAAACTAAACTCTATAAGTCGCTCATAATTCCCGTCCTGCTATACGGTGCAGAGGCCTGGACGATGACAACAACCGATGAGTCGAACCTAAGAGTTTTCGAGAGAAAGGTTCTGCGAAAGATTTATGGTCCTTTGCGCGTTGGCCACGGCGAATATCGCATTCGATGGAACGATGAGCTGTACGAGATATACGACGACATTGACATAGTTCAGCGAATTAAAAGACAGCGGCTACGCTGGCTAGGTCATGTTGTCCGGATGGATGAAAACACGCCAGCTCTGAAAGTATTCGACGCAGTACCCGCCGCAGGAAGCAGAGGAAGAGGAAGACCTCCACTCCGTTGGAAGGACCAAGTGGAGAAGGACCTGGCTTCGCTTGGAATATCCAATTGGCGCCACGTAGCGAGGAGAAGAAACGAGTGGCGCGCTGTTATTGACTCGGCTATAATCGCGTAAGCGGTGCCTACGCCAGTAAAGAAGAAGAAGAGATTATTGAATCTGTGGAGCAGTCGCGCCGTACAATCATTGTGCTGTCAGATGATTTCATCGCATCGGATTGGGCGCGCATGGAGTTTCGCATGGCGCATCAGAGCGCTTTAAATGAGCGACGCGCGCGCATAATCATCATAAAATATGGCGAGCTTACGAATGTAACGCAATTGGATAAGGAGCTGCAGGCCTATTTGAAAATGAACACGTATCTGGACTTTAATGATTCGCGTTTTTGGCAAAAGCTGCGCTATGCATTGCCGCATAAAATCGCTATTGGTAGTAAATCGGATCAGCAGGAAGGACAGAAGCCTATTAACTTCATTGGGCAAGATAAGCTAATTCTACGATGATAATTATAATAATCAAGAGCAAATGTTTCCATTCAAGTAGATTTGATACTTATTATATATAAATAAATAAATAAAATTAATATTTTTCTGAGTCCAGATAGGAGTAAATTTTATCTGTGAGCTTGATCATTTTGAGAGTATGTGCTTATTTGAACCAGTTGTATAATATCAAGTATCAGGTGTCAAATTCATATGGAGAGTAAGATGGCTGCTCGCCTTGAGTGTATGGAGAGCTTAAGTGCAGCCTTGGTTCATTCATACCTTTTCGAACAATAACTAAGATATTAATTTGACGACATTTGGAGTTTGAACTGCTAGTATTAAAATAGAAAAAATAAGTTTATTTGATTACATCTGATTCTTTTGTAGCCATAAATGATCCAAAGCAAAAAAATGTTTAGAGAAAGGCAAAGAAGATTGTAGGAAATTCGCAAAAGAATAGTCAAAAGAGGAGACGACAGTTAAATTCAGAAAAGGGTACTAAATATGATTAGACGATTTTATTAAACGGCCTTGGAAAAGGGTTTCTTTCACAAAGAGACATAACGTTAAAAGGAGCTTTGAACGAATTCAAGAGAATAAGATTCCTGATTAAGATAACTTGTTAAAAGAGTGCTCCTAAAAGGCGACTAAAATTCTAAACTATTATTCTCTTAAGAAAAAATGCCAGAAAAGAAAACAGAAAATTAAAATGAGAAATTAGACGGTTTGATTAAACGATCATCGAAAAGGTTTTCATCTGAAAGGAGGAATAACAATAAAGGGAACTTTGAAGTCCCTGAGTGAAAAAATTTTTCTTAAGAAAAGGTTTTCATCTGAAAGGAGGAATAACAATAAAGGAAACTTTGCAGTCTTCGAGTGATCTTAGAAAAAATTTTTCTTAAGAACTATCTTAAGATCCCATAGTTTTCAACGAGTACCGCGAAGAAAAGAATAAACTTCGATAAGAGGTCTCTTCAAAAGAAACTTTCTTTGCAAAGCGCTCTATCCAAGAGAATTTTTCTAAGGAATGATGCCATTGTTTTGAGTGGGTACCGCGAAGTAAAGAAGTAATGAATGAGAGTACTTCGATAAGGGATCTTTTCAAAGGAGATCAGATTAAAGTCTTTGCAAAGCGGTTTGTTTAAAAGAAAATATCATAATAAGGGAAACTTAGAAACGAGCTTTTCTTATACGCTACGATGAAGAGATATTCAAGAATTGGCTGCTCTGAGGCGTAAACATAACTAAAGGAGCTTCAAATTTCCTATGATTTTATGTCTGCTTGATTTCCACATAAGTACTTTCTAGGAAACCATGAGATCGCAAGTCAAAGGTAATATGAAGCTGAAAACGCAAGTTGTTAGTAATAGTTTACAGGAAAAAAGTCAGCGTAAGAACATTTTACGTTCTGCTTCTAAGTGAGCTGTTTAGGTGGCTCATGATATTAATTTGTGGAAAAAAGCACAAATTCCCGTGAGGACACAGAATTGTCGACAATTTTTCTCTAAAAATATTTATTATTCAGTTTTCTTCCAAAAACATTGCATTCTCCCCGTGCTTCGTGATGATTTGGTCTCAAATGCTTTATATTTGTGTCCAATACTCACCTCCTTCAAAAGCATAAATTCATATAAAAATATTAAATGGCATTAAGTACCGTTAACACAAATCATTACTCGAGCGAAAACATAAAATTCCATTTATGCTTGATCATACTTTAGTGTACCTATCATACTAATTGCAAACTATTGGCCTCAAATGCCCTTCAAGTTACGCCGCTTGCCAGGAGTGGGTGCAGCAATAATAATCATAGAAATTATTAGAAATTATGGCAATCATATTTACTTTTGGCAATTTGCGCTTCCTGCTAGTTTGACATAAAGTAGCGAAAAAAGAAAGAGAAGAAAAACCGAAAATATCATGTAACGGCGCAGCGAGCATAAGCGACGCTGATTGCTAACAAATAAAAATGTTCGCCAAATCCTCGAATTTATAGATTTCTGCAATAGGCCGGTAATGGACAGCCTCAGAGCAAGCCAATGGCGCACAAACACAAACACAGAAGTAGCAGAGCCGACCAAGCACGAGCATAAACAGTAATCAAAAGGCACGAGGAAAATGTTAGCTTGACAGTAGCTGGTTACGCGGAAGACAGCAAACAAGTACAGAACATTGTAGTTACTGGACCACTTATGCATTTGTATGTAATTCTCATGTGCGCCTGCATGTATGCTACATAAATTGTCATAATTGCGCGGGAGTGGTTACTTGTTCTGAAATGTAAGCAAAGCCAACTATATTTATATGTGTAGCGGTAAAGGTACGTATGTCAGTTGTACGCAGGTACTTCAGGTCAGCTCTTCCAAAAACTAAAAGAGGAGCTTCATTTGTGTTCCAATTCCAATATGTGCCATTTTTCATAAACTATTTCAAACCGTAAATTTTCTCTCTGAATTTTATTTGACATCAAGTTTTATGGTCCACGTTCCAATTCCAAATCGTTCCTAATTACAATAAAAAATTATAAAATATTAATAAATATCCTTATTTATGAATTTAACTTGAGTTTTTTTAATCGTTGCAATTCTGTTTCAATTTCAAATTGTTCCTAATTACAAAAAAAATATATAAAATATTAAGAAATATCCTTATTTATTAATTTAACTTGAGTTTTTTTAATCGTTGCAATTCTGTTCCAATTTCAAATCGTTCCTATTTCTCATTTCTCATTTTTCTATTCACAATTAATTACTTTTTTATGCTATGAACTATTTAAAACCGTAAATTTTTTCAAAGACATTGAGTTTTATTAAAGTTTCGTGTTCCATGTTCCAATTCCAAATCATTTCTAATTACAAGAAAATGTAGACAAATATTAAAAAAATAAAAAATATCCATATTTATTAATTTAAATTGATTTGTTATTAATTTTCATATATCATAATGTTTATACATGTGTATATTTGGACTCCAATGAGTTATATATGAATATTTTGTTGAAATTCCAATTCTTTCCAATATTTTATATACTTTATATACTTTATTTGCTTTGTAATGTAGAAGTTTTCATTAAGTTAACAGTGATAAGACTTAAATTGGTTGCAAAACTGTTCCAGTACCACTTCAGTTTTTTTTTTTTAATTTGCCAAGTTCTATTTCATTCCTTACAATAATATATATTTTCTTCAAATTTGAAATTGACAATCATCATCTTTCTTGCTTTATATTCAACGATATTTTCATTTTATATGTTCCAATTCCATTTCGTTCCTCTCATGTATTCTACACCCAATTCCAAAGTTTTGGCTTTTCTATACTAATCAGGTTTTGCTTCACTTGAGTTTCGTTTCGATTCCATTTCGTTCCTTATAATAAGCAATATTATATTTTTAACAAAACATAATATTTTAGCTTTTTATCAGCAAATTTCATATCTTTTGATGATATTATATTTCAATGTTTCACATTTCATTTCGTTCCTTGTGATATTTGAATTATTTGAATTCCATTTCGTTTCATAATGTAATATTTCAATGTTTCATTGTCTTTTGTTTTTAGCAGAGTCTTAAAAAGTCACTATTTTCTTGAATTAAGTTTTCTGCATCAATGTTTCACACTTGTCGCTTTGTTGTACATTTTTATTGCCCTCCCCCATACTGCTGCCACATTAGGCGAGTGAACTGCCTCGAAGTCAAATAAAAAAGAAATAAAAGTGTCGAGTGCATTATTGCCGAATTGCTGCGCGACATTGGCGCTGATGACTTCGCAATATACGCGCACACACGCTCATACGCTTTCGGACTTTCATTGGCGCTAACATAGCAATATATACATGTGGTATGTATGTGAGTATATATGTATGTATGTATATATATATTTACAAGATCTTCACCACATTGTCGTATACTGATTTCCTTTACTTACTTTTACTACCAAATACCCATACTTTACCGTTAAAATCCTGCTAGTTTTATTATTGTCACATGTACTCATATAATTTTTGTTTTTTTTTTTTCCTGTGCGCCGCTTGCCATACGTGTCCTTTGTGCTTGACGCTATTATTTTGCACTTACACTAACATGTTCATAAATATTTTTCTATGGTATTTTATTGATACTCCGACCAAACAATGTTTTTCTGCCAGCACTACACACACATATACGCATACATACGTGTTACATCATTACACAGATTCAATATAGTCGTGTGTGTTGTAATTATTTGTTGTTTTTGCGCTGCTTTGGGACATTTAACGTTCGCAGCTGTTGGCAGTTTTATGCAGGCACTGGTCGCTTGAGTTGCTCAACGTCTTCAAATGGTCGACGCTAAAGTCACGCACACAATCACAAACGCATCTATTTATGTGTGTGCGTGTGGCTTGTTGTAAGTTTTTATTGTCCTTTGCGTTTATTGTAGGCACGCACACGTTGGTGTGGGCAGTCATAATTGTCTGCCTGGCCAGCTGTTTCGCCAGCCTGTTTCTCCGTATATTTCTTGACAATTTCTGTGGTTGTTATTGTTTTTTGTTTTCTGGTTTTGTTGCGCTGTCAAAAAGCAATAATCATCAATTCTGATTTTTTCTCTTTAGTATCGTGAATGATTTTCTCTACTTAAGAGCTTTTCGCTGCTGTCTTTTTCCGCCATTCGATGGCCTTGCTGAGTGCCATTGTATTTTGCGTGCATTTATTTGATTTCAATTTGATGAGTATTTATTGTGAGCGCAATGTGCGTTGCATTTTTATACAACCATATATTAATGCATACATTATTACCAGAATCGCTGCAGACCCGATTAGTGAGGCAAACCAAGTTAGCACGTTCCGGGATTTTATATATGCCTTAAACCATAATTTTCGACACTCAACCTTCATAAGAT
>CM050322.1:2292228-2366071 GCA_027475135.1 Bactrocera correcta
GATTTTCGACACTCAACCTTCAGAAGATGTTGAAGTTGATCTAAATACCCAGTAATTCTCTTGGATACAGAGAACCTTTGAATTTCTGTGATCCACGTAGCGTTGTGTACGTCAGTAAAGAAAGTCAAGAAAGCAACTCCTTCAGACCCAGAAATGAGTTCTATGAGACTTAATACGACAAGATAGTTGATAGTGCCTCTCTCCTCATTAGGAGTTTCACGTCAGCAACCTATTGATAAGGTGGAATACTTAAGGCTTATTCTTGAAAGTAGCCTTTCATAGAGGCTAAATTTCGAGGAGAAAGTAAAGAAGGCATCGGTTAACTTATATTGCTGTGGAGGAGCTTCATGGTCAAAATAATAGCGGTGAGCACGCTAAGCACAGTTAGTCAAGCTATCAGATTCGTTTAGAGGACTGGAAAAAGTGGAATCGCTAGTAACAGCAAAGCCTGAGAGCTAGCCGCAGATGGCCCTCCTACCCCACTGACAGCGGAATGGGATCTAATTGGATCTCCATTGGCGTCTTATGTTGTATCGGTGTATCAATGGACCACGCATGAGTTTTCCAAGTGTTAGACGGCGACGTTTTAAGTTCTTCAAGTAAGATCTCTGTTAGTAAAACCACTAATATCCAAAAACACTGAACCTCCATACTCATATCTCGAAGCTGGATGGTAATTCCAGAAGTGCAGTTTAAAAAAAAAAAGATCTACTTTCACTTAAATCCAAGGAGTCTTAGAAGAATATTAGTACATATATATATGTGACCTGGTCTACCAAAAGGGGGCTTAGGTGTCAAAAAATCATTTTTTTTTATTTTTTATTTTTTTTCTTTTTTTCTGACACCTAAGCCCCCTTTTCGTAGACCAGATCACATATATTAATCAAAGTCGCTTATTGTGAAGGATAGCTAAACATATGTCTTTACCGTAGGCTTTAACATATTATAATGGCGATATTATGGGACTCTAAACAGGAAGATTCAAACTAATAAATAAAAAACTTTTTGGACTGATTCTTAATAAAACAACTCAATGAACATCTTTTTCTCTCTGACCACGAGTCTACAAAACCGCGAGTCGAGTCAATACTCCAGCCAATATTGAGGTAAAAGAGATAAAAGTTGTTTATGTATTCCCTTCCAAGGAATCATGACCGATGAGGTGTAATATTCAATATCATTAAAACACCAATTGTACTGCGTAAGCCACAGAAAAAGAAAGACTTGTTGCAAGAAGAAAGTGAGTTTATCTTTCCCCAGGTTTGAGGTCGAAAAGCCGATCCCACTACAGGTTCTCAGGCCGAAGACATGGGTGCTTCTAAAGAAAACTTCTTTTATTTCTATCGACGTGAATTAATAACTTTCCAAATAAGAAACAGACTTACTTTGGAACAACGTTAAGTGAACAACACGAGATGAACGAGACGTTTAACGATGAAGCTCACTTTTGGTTGTGGATACGTATATAAACAAAACTAGCGTATTTGGAGTGATGATAGTTCACAAGCCATTATCTACATGCCATTGCAACTTTAAGAAGTCCCAGTTTACTGTACTCGTTGGGCAGGGGGAATCATCGTCCCATACTTCTTCAAAAAGGATGTCGGCTATAATACAACAATCAATGAAGAACGCTAAAAGCCATTATTATTGACTTTTTCGTAACTGAAACGGACGATGTTGATGTGATCAATCTTTGATTCCAATAAGACGGCACTACAGCCTTATAACCAACGAAACAATCAATTGATCGAAGGAAACTTTTGGTGAGCGTATTAGCTCACACGGTGCTGGCGTGGCCTTCAAAATTGTGAGATTTAACACCGCTCTACAAATTTTTTTGTATGGTTATGTGAAAACGACGCCTTGGAAAATAATATTCAATGCCTTGTTGCTGATATAAGACCTCAATAGTTTACAAACTGCAAGTTTTTTTTTACCCATAATGCAAAAAAGAAAGTATAAAAATATTAGGAAGACTTACTGGGCTAAGAGCTACAGCCAACGTAATAATAAGACAACGTACGTAGCCTTACGGCAAATGTGAAGGAAATGTTTTAATGACTGTCAATTCAGCTGCTCATTAACATCTGCGCGCTTCTCGAACGCGCTAATATTATTTTGTATATATTTACTATGCTTTAACCACCTAAAACCACCTCAAAGCGACTCAGCCAGACCACCCAGCCCACCAGTAAACACACTACACCCACAACGCACAACTTAAGAAGGCAAATGAAAATGTATTTGTGTGTGTTTTTAAAATCATCAACGCTGCGCAGAGAAAACCAACTCGATTGTGTTCATAATCAATTTGCCTGCAGGACAAACAATTTCATTTCGTTGCGCATTAACATTTTTCACTGAAAAAAATAAAAAATAATTTTTGATTTTTTTTTCTCACTTTTAATGCCAGCAAAAATGAAATAAAATAAAAGTAAAAATGCTGGAAAATATGACGAAAAATTTTTCATTTCCTTTTGAAAAACGTGAAAAAAACGACATAACAACATTTCCTTTACAACAACAACACACAATGATATTACAAAGGTACTACCGCCTTAGGAAATATTGTGGAAAAATCCCCAAACAGCGCATAAATGCAATTCCCTATGGACATTTCTTCTTATCGAAAAGGAAAAAAGTGGAAAATTACAAAAAACAAGAAAAAAAGTTGGAAAAAATCGCTGTAAATGCCCGCGCAGCAGCGCAAGCCCGCAATGAAGCAGTAAATGAAGCATACTTAGAGGCGACCTTTGCTGCGCGCTTGTCCCATTGGTATTCATCAATGTGCATTTACATATTTTAGGCGTAAAAATTAATCACTAATTTTAATGTGCGCACAAACACACGCACACACCCGCAAACAGAAATGTGCGTTTAAGTGTGGGCGCAACAAGAGCGGACCATCCCCACCGGCAACGCTCACTCTATAGGTTAAGTGCGTAATGCTAATGTAGCAATTTTTAAATTGATGGCCAGCGTCAGTGAGCGCGCAAGAAGTTGTGGAAAAAATTGAAAGAATTGACGTAAACACAAACAGTCGCTCGAACGCCTGTAAGTATGCAATGTTTTATGGCTGTGTAGCAGCAAATGTAAGGTAAACGAATTGCGCGATGAGGCGTTGTCATTTATATTCGGACACAACTTTCCACCATTTTTCCTTTTTTTCTTCTTCTTTTTTTTGAGTATAAAGTAAGTAGTTGGGATGAAGATTTGCTGAAGACACTTGTATGCCATATACTATATATGCTTATTTACAAGCAATCTTCCGCACTGCCGCTTTGCTTGCTGTGTATTAATATTTCCATTACGATTTGCTTTGCTATTGGTTGGCGAGAAAGTTGTAAGAAACCTGAGTTCAAGGACCTGCTGGACATTTACATACATATATACAAGTAAGAAAATAAATGATAGCAAAAGCTTTGAAATTCGTCGGAAATAAAATATAGCAAATATAATGGCACAGAAATACACTGAGCAGTAAATTTACAGCTTGGAAATATCAGATTGTGGACACTTGAAATATCAAGTATCTCCTTCCGTGGGAAAAACAAATAGATGAAGGCATGCCATTAGTTGGGCTCATCAAGTTGATAACCACTACCTTCAGAAACTTGCAGAGAGAGTAGAATATCAAAGCTTCTGGTTTGTTTTCTCAAAGTAAATTTAGTACTTCAGTCCATCATTCTAGATTCAGCACCTTCACTGGATGTATTCTGAGGTTCTGGAACTTTAACACCAAGTTCCCTGACTACATACTATATTTAAACGCTATGAAGTTAGTTATTTTCAATCCCATACTTGAACGAACGGGGCAAATTTCAAGCAAATATGGTCATAATAATACGGAGAGAAATCTAAGAAGTGCGATTCGGGCCTTAAAAGTTACATATATACGTATTTATAAAATACTTTTCTTACGTTTAGCGCTCTAGAAAATCAGTGAGATATTGCTGAATAGCGATTTTAAGGTCTATTAAAGTGATTGGGTTTCTTTAAGCTATACTAGATCCTTCAACTCCTTCAAGCGCGTTTCTTAATGTGTAAGATCTGTTAGATCGACATTACAAGGAACACCAACCATTTAGGGTACAAAACCCAGTACTTTGGTATGAATAGATGATAGACGAAAAGGCTTTTACTTTCAAAATAGAAAAGTAAGGCGCATTTTACGACTAAAATATTACCTTCATAAGTCTAGTAAAGTGGAATCTGCTGAATACAAAGTTCGCTAGAACATTTTTGTTTTGTGTAGTCTTCAGTTTTTGTAGAAAGAATATATTTATATAAAATATTTTTCTACTCTAAACTCAGGGAAGATGTTTGTCACTGAGTTTTATATTCGAACTTCGACTTCATTGAACCCCCAAACCATACAACTTTCTTCTGCGGATGCGAGTCGAAGAGTTCATTTGGTAAGTTCTTTAAACACTCCACAAGCATCTGAACTAAAATTGAGCGCTTGAATATCAATACGAATATATAAAAATTTGAACTAAAAGAAAAAAGTATGGATATTTTTACTCGAAAAGTAAGTTCTGCTACCACAATAAATATATTGAGAGGTTGAAAGTGGAAGGATTTTAAACATAGCGCCATCCTGAATCAGCTTAACTTAAGTAAATCAGACCACGTTCTCTTAAGATTTCAGAAGTCACTTTATGATTAGTTTACTCTATAGACTTCAATGAAGAAGCGATTTGGTAGGGGAGGACGATACAAGCTCTATCTCTACTCAAGCTGCCCAAATGCACTATGGAGTAGGCGCGAGTGTATTCTTAAATCGTTTTGATATCTCACTCTTTATCCGGCTACGAAACTCAACTAGCATCTTCCAAGTGGAAGTACTAGGTATAGAAAAGGTCTGTAGAAATCTATAAAATAACTAAGAGAGTATACTGAAGTAACCACAGAGTAACTTCAGTGTAGTTAACAATGAGAGGAAGGCTGTAATTTGGGTTACCGGCCAAAAGAAACATTTTTGGCTGCGAAAAAGCAGATGAGTTGGGTCTCCCCGCTGCTGTTTATTTTATATAGTTTGAAACTCCACCGGAAGGAATTTTTAACCCTCTTACGCAGGTGATTTTACAATATTGATGTCAGGCAATAGACTCGATGTACTAGGAATTTAACAACTATGGAATGTGTTAGGAATTTAACAACTATCTCTCCAAATTCTCTCGCTTTTTTGTCTTTCCATATTCAATATCTGGATGAAGGAGTGCAGACTGGGTTTAATGTCGCAATCGGTGGCGTTAAAATTCTGACTGTCAACAACCTTAAGATTTTAGTTATTACACTCCTCCATAGCCTATGCTCCTTTACTCCTTATACTCCCTTATTGCCATATGACTACTGTACATAAACGTAACAAAATCCTCAAGTCACTAGTTGACAGCTCCTTAAGAAAGAACATATAAACGTTTTTGCCACCATGCAAGACAGTCGGCCGGTCTAACATAAACTACGCTGCACTTATATAGTCGCCTGCATCTGGTGAAACGTACGCGAAGAAGTTTCAGACGTGTCAGATTAATGCACTCGATTACAAGACGCCGCTTGATGTCTCCAGTCGAACACTTACATAGTGAAGCCCGCATGCTTACGCTCATGAAAGCTAAAGAACTTCACTGCAAACAGTTTTTGCTGGAATATTTTCGGTGAAACCAACCCAGCGATCTTCTGCTTAAAGCGCAGCCGCCTCCTTGGAACATAAAGACGTCCTTGCTAGATTTTGTCGGGGATTTCGAACAGTAAACTAACCAGTTTTCTAGTTGGAGCTATCAACATCTTCGCTAATTGTCTCCCACTGAATGGCGAACTTGGTGTTAAAATACCATCTGACTACTCTTTTAGGTTAAAGAATAAGCAATTCACTTGGCTCCCGCATTACTATAATCGCCTTTGTGCATACTCAGCAAACCCCACTTATATCGCTATGGTCTGTTTATAAAGGGTAATCTATTTCGAAGTACCCTACTTTTTTAAAGAAAAAAATATAAACATCAAATTTAATGAAATTTTTTTTTTTATCATTCGAAAGAACACTTTGTTGACTGTTTACATAGCCGTTGTGGCTCGAAAAAATCGGATCTTTTCAATATACCTTAGAATGAAGCGATGTCGCTTAGGAAGGTCGAACTGCCTCAGTTCTTGTGTTTTCTACGTTTTCTATTTCAAATATTGACGTAAAATGCGCCAAGTAGTTGCACACATAAGTCCGAGTTGCTGCGAACGACGCCGAATCGACTCTCCACGGTCTTCGTGGTTACTCTCAGCTGCGACTGCTATATTTTCTTCACTGTATGGTGGGCGTGGTCCATTCGGTCGAATATTAGCCAATAATGAATAATGGGTTTCAAGATGGGTGAGGGGTGTTGCAACTAGTACACTCGATGGGCCGATTATGTTGACCATAAGTTAAGCGAAGCGCACGAAACACCTTATTTACAGAACCCGATTTTTTGTTATGAAGTTGAACGATTTGTAAATGTTGTTCAGCGATGAGTATTTCCATGATGAAATGCCAAAAATGCTGAACAAAAATAGCATGCTTTGACACGACTCACGCATGATCTGTCAAAAAAAGGCTATTGAAAAACGTACGCCATCATCATGTATCTGGAGGTGATCTATCTATATCTTTTCCTGACGATTTCTTGCGCTTGCAGTTGTATTTCTACCTTCACCTTTTATCTGAGAAATTTATCTTAATATGTAACTTTATCCATATCTTCATAGATTATCTGAAAGTGTATCTGCATGATTGCTTCCAAAGGTAGTTTATTTACATATCCACAAAATAGACTATATCCTGTATCGACATTTACTATTATAAATTTGTCATTACTCATATCTTGGCTCTATAGTGTTGTCTCTCTCCCTGTCTCTCCTTTTTGCTACTTCTTTGACAGTAAGTATTTATCTCTATTACCCACACATCGTGAGCGTGTTATAATTCAGCGCACAGCACCTAAGCTACTGAAGTCAACGAGTTCGCCACAAATCTATGTCAGCAGCAAAATTGCTAAAAATCGCCTGTCGCGAACAAACGACAACCGGTTAGCGCTGCGGGTATCAGCAGTCGAGCGGGAAACTGTGAAAAATATGAAAAATCACAGCAATCAACGCGTAGGTAAGCACGAAGGCGCTGCAAAGTGCATATGTGTGGCTACTGGTAAATGGTGGAGTAAGAGTTTTTTATTTTTTTTTTTTAAATTTTTAAGTATGAAATGTGACAAAAGTACAAAGTGGCATTTTTCAACGCGCACACATAGACACACATAGCGTTTTCGTTAAAATTTTTTTCTGCAAAAAAATAAATTGTTAAATTGCGCGGCGGTACGTGTGCGCATTAAAGTGAGTATGCAATTGTGGTGCGCTAACTGTGGCTCTGATTGTTGTATGTTTGTGTGAAAGTGGGTTTTTTTGTTTTTTTGAGTGGGAGTGTATGCGGCATACATACGTATATCTTATTGCCGCTGTGCATGTGTGTGCCTGCCTGGCATTCTTATGATTTATGTTAATTTAAATAAGAGTGTGCGCTCGTTTGATTTGTTGTATTCACGTTTCTTTTGCTTTCTGCGCTTACTCACACCCCGCACACGCGCCTCGCCTTACAAATGCCGCGTAAGCTGGCGCTGCCAGCTACAGGCTCAACAGTGGCACCTTTGCACATTTTTCTTAAACACTTGCTCAGCAACCAGCAACAACAAGTACAGAAAAGTACAACAACAATAACAAGCAGAAAAATACAACAACAATTACAAAAAACTACAACAACAGCAGCTACCAGTAGTAATAGCTACCGCAGCCGCTGCGCTGCCGTTCTTTAAATCTTTTGATAAAGTGCAAATAGTTTGTTTGAAAGCTAGCTAACGGTAAGCGAGCGCAGTGTTGGACGTGTATGCAAAAATGGCGAAAAAATTGTGGAATAAAATGTTGCAAAGCGGAAATCAGCATTTCGCCATTTTAACAATTCAGCATTTTAAGCGATTTCCGCACAACCAAGCGCACTTGCAGGCCAGCAGCAACGCACACACATACACGCATGGCGCACTCACGCCACTGGTTGGAGAAATGCTCACTCAATCTGCTGCAATCAACGGCGCACACTGACACAAAGTTATGCACATGACAATGTGTCCTTTATATACACATCCGCCCATACATATGCATACGTGTATACATATATATGCTTGTGTGCGCATATAACCACACAGTGACACAAATTTATGGCATATGTGTGCGCATTTGTTCTGCCAACGCACATTAACAACTCGTGTTTGTCGCTAACACCTTTTTTCGCGCAGCTTTTCGCAATTGTATATAAGTATATATGTATATACACTTGCGTATATATATCTTTTTGTATTTGTGCGCTGAAAAGCTTGAAAAATTACGCCTTTTTAAAAACTCATTTCTTCTTACTGCTTTTCACACGTTCGTGCGCTCAAAGCTTTTTGTCATCATATATTTTGGCTTAGAAATGTCATCTGCCTGCTCGCCGTTTTATTTCTGCCAATTTCTGCAATTGTTGCGACTTATTCTTCCACATATATTTTGCATTTGTATAAATATCAAGCAATTTAGCTCATCCATTACAATTATTATAATTTTCGTTGCACGTAGCCTATGGCAATTTGCAGTTATTTCAAAATATAATGTGCCCAAAAAATAAGGTGACATTGTATTTACTTTGAAAATTCTTCATTTATTCCTCAAATCAATTTCATCCCCTTCAAAGTAATCCCCTCCCGATACAATGCACTTATGCCAACGGATTTTCCAATCTTTGAAACACTGGTTGTAGCCACTTTCCGCGATGGCTTTCAGTTCCGCCTACGCTGCGGCTTGAATCTCCTCTATCGTATAAAAACGATGACCCCGGAGCGGTCTTTTGAACTTTGTGAACAGCCAGAAGTCACATGGCGCCAGCTCAGGTGAAAACGGTGGTTGCGGAACGATATGGGTTGAGTTTTTGGTGAAATGATCACAAATTACGAGGGCAGTATGGGATGGTGCATTATCGTGGTGTAAAAACCAAGAATTGTCTTTCTACAATTTCGGCCTTTTTAGGCGGATAGCGTTACGCAAACGACGCATAACGTTCAAATAATATTCCTTGTTGACTGTTTGACCGGTTGGAAGGAATTCATAATGCACAACACCACAGTAAACGAAGAAATAGTCAACATGACCTTGATTTTTGAGCGACTTTGGCGCGATTTTTTTGGTGTCGGCTCCCTTTTGGCACAATATTCGCTCGATTGATCGGTTGTTTCGGGATCGTAAGCATAGATCCAAGATCGCCAGTTATAATGCATTTCATGACACCCTGGTAGTCGGAAAACATCATTTCACACACTTCAACGCGACCCCTTTTTTTCCCAAAAAAATTCAATGTTTTCGGTACCAGTCGAGATTTCACGCGCTTGAGGCCCAAAACATCCTTCAAAATGGTATTGGCTGCGCCTTTCGATATGCCAACTTCATCAGCAAGGTCTCTAATTTTTAATCGACGGTTTTTCAACACCAAATCTCTGATTTATTGAACGTGAGCTTCGTCGGTTGAGGTTGATGGTCGCCCTGGACGCTCTTCGTCTTCGCTACGTTCACCGCCGGCTTGGAAGTGTATGGTGAACTTGTAAACAATTTTTTTAGACATAGCCTCATCATCAAAAGCTTTCTGCACCATCTTCAACGTATCCGCAGCAGAAAATTGATTCCTTAAAGAAAATTTAATGCAAATTCTTTGCTCAACAAATTTCGACATCGCAAAAAACGAAAAGCTCACTTTTAGCAGCTCACAAAACGACACGTATCTCAAACACTAAAAAATATTTGACATAAATGTGACTGACAGTACTATGAACCTAAAAAAAAAAAATAGTTCTCCAAATCGACGCGCGCAGTTTAAATTCAAATGTCACCTAATTTTTTGGGCACAAATAAGAAACAACGTTAACTTGGGCTGATTTGAAGCTACTATGTAAGTACCCTTCACAAATATAGAAGATTCCTTATAGAATATGAATTTGATCTGTCAGTTTGTACGGCAGCTAAATGCTCTAGTACTTCGATAGGAACATTTTATTCGGAGACTACATCGTTCTCTGGGATAATATCGCATTCCAAATTTCTCGAAGATAGAGTCCTGTGTAGAAGTTCACGGAAGTGAGAAATGATCTCTGAACACCATTCACTTGGGAGTGAATAGAAATTATTTTATATATGGATCAAGCTCCTCGCGACTTTCGGTCTTAAACCAAGTATCCTCCAAGTAGCCAAAAACCATTCGTTTGAAGGCAAGCTTAAATGAGAAGGCGAAACATTCCTCTCCAGGGTGGGAGTTGGGTTTAGGACCCGCTACCAAAAAACAAAAAAACATAACAGCCTCGGATGAGAAACCGGCTTTTGATGACGACCACTGCATGCACTTGGAATGTCCGGTCCCTTAATTGGGAAGGTGATGCTGCCCAGCAGGTTGATTGCGGTGGAGAAGGCAAGGACTGAGACGAGTACGTCCTTGTGACATTAACTGTAGGGGTGGACATAGAAAGTATCACACCAAATAGATTGAGACTGATCGACTTCTCTGGGGCCCGAAATATAGTTATCTGTAGTACTACATTCCAAAAAAAGATAATTCATCAAATTATTGGACTCTTTTCGGATCGAAAAGCCATCAACCGCATCGAACATGTTGAGATAGATGGAAGACACGTCTCCAGTGGTTTAGATGTGCGTACGCTCCGAGGTGCTAATATCGACTCAGGCCATCATCTTGTTGCAGCCAACATAAGCGCTCGCCTCTGTGCATCAAAAAACGTACTTCTAAAACACAATGAAGATTCGACGTCGAGAAACTACATCAAAACAAACAACCGAATGACTTTCTACTCGACTTGCACTCCTGTCCTCTGAGAGCACTCAACAGCAACAGCAAGGGAACTGTGGGACGACATTTCAAGCTCCTTACGTACAGCTGCAAACGAAACCATTGGATTTTGGAAAAGCCAAAAGAACGGTTAGAAGTATGACGGGGAGTGCCGTGTCGCAGTGGAAAGAAGTCAGACTGCCTAGATAGATAACTAAAGGGAAGCGAGGCGAATTTGAACGAAAAAAAACGGAAGAGACGAAAATGCGCCAATACAAGGAGCTAGATTTGGGTCTTATCAATGCGGATTTAGGTTCGGAAAATCAACAACTGACCAGATATACACCATGCGCCGAACCTTAGAAAAGAAATGTATGAATTTGGTATCCCCGAAAAACTAATACGGCTGTGTAAACTGTCGTTGAGCAACACCGAAACTCTATCAGGATTGGGAATGACCTCTCCGAGCCGTTTGATAATAAACGATGTTTAAACAAAGCTACTCTCTATCTTCCGACTTCTTTAATCTCGTCTTGGAGAGATGGCGTACGCCGATCATATTTATATCATTCATTCCTATAACCAGGCCATAAGTTCTGCTTTCCCCAGAATGGTTAAGGCAGCGAAGCAAATGAGTCTAGTGGTGAACGAAGACAAGACGAAATAATTCCTCTCATCAAATAAACAGTCGTCGTTGACAGTCATAACTTTGAAGTCATAGATAACTTCGCCTATCTTGGAACTAGCATCAACAAAAACAACAACGTCAGCCTCGAAATCCAACGCAGAATATCTCTTGCCAAACAGGTGCAACTTTGGACTGATTAGACAACTTAGAAATAAAGTTTTGACGAACGAAGACCGTCCTGTTCTGTAGTTTTTATGCCATGCAGTTTGTAATACACCAATGGATACGGTGGAGAACCTGTTAAATACATACATACATACATGATTTGTCCGGAAAATAAAAGGACTGATTTTCTTCCACCGCGACTGTACTTCGGCGCGGACCGACTGGATTCGGTAGAAGGTGTTCCTAGCTTACGACCGAACGACTGGTCAGTTGAAATCAGTCAAATCAGTCCAAAATATCGGGTTTTTATAATTGTGCTTTATTTTGCTTTTATACTTGCAATTTTCACTCTTCAATAGACTACATCAATTCAAGTATTTACTCTGCCCGCCAGTCACTTTGCAACCAAAATAAACATTTCCATCCATTTCTTCCGTATTGCATTCATCAAATTGCATTTTTCATTTCGCGCATTCCAAACTAATAAAGTAGTGCAATTTCTATGTTTTCGTCCTTTTTTTGATATTTACTATTTGCTTCTGCACTTTTTACTCGACAAATATTTATTTTGGCTATCCGCCTAGCAATTTGTTCAATCACCAGCGCTGCCAATGGTCAGACGGAGAGCAACAATTTCTGCGTTCCCGTTCGAGCAACATATGTACAACTAGACGTGCCATGCGCTACGTAGGTATACATGACGCTATATACATAAATGCCAGCAATTTCGCTTTCAACTCCTTTCGTTTCCGCACAACATCACCTCGCTCTCCTATATGCCATTTGGTCGCATTTTCGCTCGGTCCATTCTTGCTGCAACGTTTTGGCAATATCCACTTTTAGTTAAAATTCCATGCATTTTATATGAACTCTCCAACTTCCAAGTGTTCAGCGCCAATTCGTATGGCCAAAGCAACAGCGTGGCGGCAAGGCGAAGAGAGACGAGGCGAGTAAAGCTTCAAACTCCGCCCTTTTTGATGATTGCTCGTTAGTTTTGTTTTACTTTCATTCACTCACAAATGGCAATAAAATTGAATTTATTCTTTTTTTGCGCCACTCTCTCAAACTCCCGCACTCTTAACGGCAGTTAGTAGTTTTTGAGCAAACATTTGGAAAAAAATACGCAGGAAGAGTGAAAGCAAATACAATTAACGACCGACTATAGTCAAAGTTTGACTAAGAAGACCGATAATTAAAAATGCACAAAAGTATGCAATTGGGTTGAGCAACCCGGCAGGAATGTTGCACTAGATGTCCGAAGAGTGGTCGCCGTGGTGCGTTAAGTAGCACTGCTGTCTTATGTTTCCATATAAGCAGCCGACGAATTTAACTACATCCGAACTAGTAACTTATGTGCTAGTAGGAGGTAATGTAATATGGGAGAGGATATAGTAATAGTAGAAAACACCATTAGGCCTGATTTATATTTGATATTCAAGTCAAAATAATTTTAAAATTTTGATTTCAGTTCAAAATTGTCTTTATAAGATATTATTGCTTATAACTATTCCAATATTACACCTAAAAGCTCCAAATTTGTACACCCAATTTAAAAATATATAAGCTCGTTGCACTAATGTATTGTTGCTCACGCTTTCCTTTCTACATATTTTGTCCTTCTCTTTCTCATTAGCCTTATTTCGTTTCATCTTACTAGCTCGATTTAAATTACTCACTTTCCCTCTTTATCCCTCTTTATCTCTCTTCATCCCTCTTTCACTTTACCTATATCTACTCTAACACTCGTTCTCTTTGTCTCTCTCTTAACATCGAAGTATAGATCGCCGAGGAAATATGGGTAAGCGAAGTAAAAATAATTCAGCAAATTAACTTTGCAATTTCGGAAATAATACTGAATCACAATTTCTATATAGAATTTATATTTTCTTCAAAGTAGCATCAGAGGTAATATAATCAATAGAAATCCTAAAAACCGACTTTGCCAGTACGCAGGTTTTCTTCTTCTTATTCATTGCCATTAAAAATGTATAAACTATTTAAAGCGAGACCGCATCATTACTATTCATCGGTTCTGTCTTCTTTTTCACTTCCTCTCCTTCTAATGTCGACAAGACTTTATTTTCTATTGTCATATACCAGACAGGCTTGCAACAGAATTGTAATTATCGGAAGTTGAAATGAACAGTCGGAATTTTTTTAAAGCTTTCCTATACGTCATTTGCGGGTTTCGACATCTACAATAGTTAAATGTGAAAATACTTTCGGTAGACTCTTACTTTCAGAGAGAGGACTAATATAGACATAATATTTTATTATATATATATATATTTTCTCGTAGTTCCACCTAGGAAACATACATTATTATAGATATGTTAACAAAAGTCCAGTTTTGAAAATACGAGCATAAGTTTACGGTAAAAGTGTGTCCCTCCAAATCCAATGTATTGACAGAAAATCGACCAATGTCAATAACACCTTTCTAAAGTTGGTTACTGCTTTATATTTCTATTCGAGCTGTAAAAGCCTTGAAAGAGTTTCAGCTGTAAAGAACTGTTAATGTTCGTCATAAGAACTGTCACCAGTCAGGAATTCTAAGAATAATAATTTCTATCTTCCATAATTGTTCGAAGTATAATTATATTTCATTTATCCAAAAGATACTCCCCCACATAAAAGAGAATTAAGTGATAAGAGAGAATAAATGCGAGTATTTAAGGATGAGATACCAAACTCTATATTGGAACCCTTTATTTATAGCCTATAGGTCAAGCCATCTTCGATCGACGATCTCGAGTACATGAGTTACTTTTGTAGTCATCGTTTTGGATGCACTTATGTTGGATTTGGACTACATTTAAGCCTTAGTTTGCTGTGACATAGTAAGACTATGCTGAGTGTAAGTACACTCATGTATCTAACGGAAGTAGGCCGCGAAGAAGTAGCAAGGAAATGCCCTGAACTTTTATGTGGAAGAGCTTAGAACAATTTCCTGTCCGAAGATTTACGGAGGAAATGACTGTGGAGGGCAACGAATACTAAGAAGGCTTCCAATGGCTAAGCAAATTATAACATAATTACCTAAAATATGGCATGTATGTTTCAACTAAATCTGACTCGTGTGACTGAGTATCGGTTTTGCCTGGAAGTGAGAGATGTTCCAAATATAAGACTCTCATTAGTACATTATTCAATGAATCTGCTAGAGTTAATTTTATTTTGTAAGATGATAGTAACTAGATATCATTATCTATAATAGTAAACATGGCATGCAGTCGTTTGAAGAGCTTGTACGTTCACAGTCTCTACGTAGGTAACGGGTTTTTCAATAAGTGTGCTACAAAAGCAAGTTTTAAGTGAACTAAAACGGTATCGGATATCAATGAAATTTTGATTGGTAGCGATTCTCATTTACACTAACGAGCCGGTTTTGATTATCATGGAAGAAGAACAGTGCAATGACGCCGCCGACCTATAATCCGCCCCAAACCGTAATTTTTTCGGGTTGAAATGGTGAATCATGGGCAACGTGTGGATTGCTGCCTGCCCAATAAGGCATAAGTATATTGCATATTGACGCAGCCATTCAGCCAGAAATGAGTCGCATCGCTGAAATTGATTTTTCAATGAAAATCCGGATCACTTTCAAGTTGCTACTCAGCCCAATTCACGAACATTCGACGTTTCTGATGGTTAAACGGTTACGATTCTTGCATCAATTTGATCTTGTTACGATTTAGACCAAGATATTTTTCTATGTACGGTCATACAATCGGCTTTAGTCACTAACTCTTGTTGCTGTTTGAGAAAAAATATATAAGAGCTAACTTTTTGGAGCTGATAATAGTGCTGCTTCTATTTGTAAAATACATCTTGAAGTATGTATGAAGTGGATATGTTATGTTTCCCACGATGTTTTTAACACTCTAAAGGAAACATCAAGGACCCGTGTAAAAATAAATAGTAGATTTATCGTTATCCGCCTCTAAATCTGTTTTTATATACGCGAACTAATCTTAATTTTTGAGACATCGATCCAAAATTATATATACTTCTTTTTTCATCAAGAAGCTGCTCATTTGTCGATATAGGCATCTATAATATATACGACTGCGTCTAAAAAAAGGTGGCATTTGAATTTAAACTGCGCGCGTCGAAGGATTTGGGGAATTATTTTTTTTTTTTGGGTTGGTAGTACTATAAGTCACATATATAAGTCAGTACTATAAGTCACATTTATGTCAAATTTCGTGTCAAAATATTCGTTAGTGTTTGAGATACGTGTCTTTTTGTGAGCTGCTAAAAGTGAGTTGTTCGTTTTTTGCGATATCGAAATTTGCTGAGCAAAGAATTTGCATTAAATTTTGTTTACGGAATCAATTTTCTGCTGCGGATACGTTGAGGATGGTGCAGAAAGCCTTTGGTGATGAGGCTAAGTCTAAAAAAAATGTTTACAAGTGGTATAGTGAGTTCCAAGCCGGCCGTGAACGTGTCGAAGACGAAGAACGTCCAGGGCGACCATCATCCTCAACCGACGAAGCTTACGTTCAACAAAGCAAAAATTTGGAGTTGAAAAACCGTCGATTATTAGTTAGAGACCTTGCTGATGAAGTTGGCATATCGAAAGGCTCAGCTAATACCAGTTTGAAGGATGTTTTGGGCCTCAAGCGCGTCAAATCTCGACTGGTACCGAAAACATTGAATTTTTAGGAAAAAAGGCGTGGCGTTGAAGTGTGTGAAACGATGCTTTCCGACTTAAAAGGTGTCATGAAACGCATTACAGATGGCGATGAGACTTGGATTCATGCTTACGATCCCGAAACAACCGATCAATCGTGCGAATATCGTGCCAAAAGAGAGCCGAGACCAAAAAAATCGCGCCAAAGTCGCTCAAAAATCAAGGTCATGTTGACTGTTTTCTTTGATTATCGTGGTGTTGTGCATTACGAATTCCTTCCAACCGGTCAAACAGTCAACAAGGAATATTATTTGAACGTTATGCCTCGTTTGCGTAACGCTATCCGCCTAAAAAGGCCGGAATTGTGGAAAGACAATTCTTGGTTTTTACACCACGATAATGCACCATCCCATACTGCCCTCGCAATTCGTGATCACTTCGCCAAAAACTCAACCCATATCGTTCCGCAACCACCGTGTTCGCCGTGCGACTACTAACTGTTCACCAAGCTCAAAAGACCGCTCGGGGGACACCATTTTTATACGATAGAGGAGATTCGAGCCGCAGCGAAGACGGAACTGAAGGTCATCCCGGAAAGTGACTACAACCAGTGTTTCGAAGATTGAAAAATCCGTTGGCATAAGTGCATTGCATCGGGCGGCGATTACTCTGAAGGGGTTGAAATTGATTTGGAAGACTAAATAAAGAATTTTCAAAATAAATGCAATGTCGCAGTAGTAGTGCCCATACAAACTGACCGAACAAACTCAAGTCTTTGTATAAAAAACTTTTTCATAAGACATTGCTGCAATCTACGAACATATTGTGCAGATTCGAGCTTTGTAGCTTGCAATTGCAACTCAACAAACTGATCAAAATCAAAATAAAGAACTTGTTATACCCTTTTATGTTATAAAAATGCACCTGTAAAGGGTGTTATAACTTCCGCGCAGCCAAAGTTAACATTTTTTTTTTGTTTTGAGTTCACACATACCATATATACACACACACTACTGCGCATACTTACATATATTCATATCAGACAAGAATGAATACGAGCTCATTACTTCAACCGCGCCTTGCGAAAACCGATAAAAACGCAATAATAGAAATAATTTTCTCTCCCACTCGAGTTGATAAGCGAACAAAAAGCCATACAAACATATGCATGCACAAATAAGTTATTAACAAAAAAATTTAAACACAAATAAACGCGATGTTAGCACGACCGACGACAGCGCGACACTGCAACGCGGGAGGGGGTGAGTGATTGGTGTATGGATTACAAAGAGGTCGTGGCATTGTAAGCGAGATTGAGCTGCAAAAACAAGAACAAAAAGTTTGCCAAAAAAAAAAAAGCGAAAGTGAAAATGCCTAGCAGCTGACAATGAGCAAGCGCGCACAAGGCGGGCAAATCGGCAATATTTTTTGCTGCGCCGCGCGTTGTGAGTGCGCGCAGGACGGGTGGGGGAGTTGACTTGACAACGCAATTTTGTAAATTTCGCAAATTTCGCGTAACATATGCAAAATACTTTAAACCGCGGCGTAAAACCGCGGAGGCGGGCGCAACAAACCAACGACAGGCGAGTGAAGAGAAGAACGCACACGCACACACACATAAAGCGAGCTACACATACACATGCGCGTAAAGGAATATGCAAATTTTCTTCTTTCAGTTCAAAGTGGTGTGGGTAAATGCTTCAAGTTGAAGTAATAGTGACGTATGTGTGTTTCCTTAAGCGTATGGTGGTTGTTGGTGGGGTTGCGCGCCGCAAGGTATGCTTCAAATATCTGTATAAATCCCAATGGTGCAGTTTTCGAAGGTGCGTGCGTACTTAGACGTAAACATCTATCAGAAATAACAGAAAAAAATTCTTTCATTGATACAGCATCGCACATACACTCGCGTATCTCAGGGCAAATAAGTTAATGTGCGCTTTTGTTGTGTCACTTGCGCTTACCATCGCGCGTCTGTGAAGAGCACTTAACATATCTGCCAGCATTCCTTGTTCCTTTTATGATGACGCTACAGCGATGTGTGGCATTTTTGTTGTATTTTTATTTCAAGTGTCTTTTTCAGCTGGCAAGCGCTTGCTTATGTGGAAATTAGTTAAATAGGCAATCAAGAATTTTTGTAGTCGCATTTAATACAATGAATTTGAAACGAATAAAAGAACGCTTAAGGCAGTAGGGTGAAAAGTTTATGTTTTGGTATAGAAAAGTTTTGAATATTTCAAGCTTTTTTTCTATTTTGGCTAGGAATTTGTTTTATAACTCTCTTTAAGTAATTAAAAAATATTCTGGTATTAACGAAATATATAATGGAATAAAAATAAAAAAAAATATATATTTGAAATAAAAAATATTAACTTGCCTAACATTTTCATTATCACTAATTGATAATTATCAATTTTGAACTGATATAAAAATTTAAATTTTGTGGATCCTATGAAAGCTCCTAAATTGGAAACAGTTTTGGCCGCAAAGGTTTGCAAACATTGTTTACTTGAAAGAATGTAAAAAACATAAAAACTGGCACATACTTGTTGCACTAGTGATAGTTTTTTATAAAAACATGTATTTCTTTAGTTGTCATTTAGATAAAAACTTTGTTTTTGCAACATTTTTTTCATGTGAAAATTATGAAATTTGCGCTGCGGTGAAGAAAAATAACTTAAAATCTTTAAAAGAGTTAGAACTTAAAGAAAATGTGAACCAGTGCTGCCACCACTAATAAATTATTTATGTGAATATTGCTGAGAGAATTCAAGAGACACAAAGTAGACATACAAAAGTATAAAGAAAAATATAATTTCTTTAGAGTTGCCACTTATAACTTATTTTTTTAAATATAATTATGCAAACAAAATATCGATAAAGTGAATGAAGAAATTTTAAACCTTTTGAAAGGCTAGAGTTTAAATAAAAATAGGACCGGTGTTGGCACCATTAATAAAATTGTATATTAAAAATTAATCTGGAAATTAAAGAAATACAAAATTAGCATGAATTTAGATTTACAGGGTTACTGGTTGATCGAAACTTATTTTTCTTCTTTATTGGTGTAGACACTGTTTATACGGTTATTGCCGATTTTACAACAGCAAAGGCTGTTTTCTATTTGCAAGGGGGGTGGTTTTAACGTGGCGGGTTCCAAACCTAGCATTGAACCCTATAGAGGGATCTTTCGCTTTCTCAGATCGCCTTCAATGTGTTTGAGTTGCTTGCACCATAAAAAAAAAATTATTTTTGGCCGCCCTCAAGTGAAAGGCGCTCAGAGAACTTTCCATACTTCTGCATATGACTCCATCGTCTATTGAGTTAGGCGAAACATAAATGGAAAACGAACAATAACGAGAATTACAATAAAAACTGTTTTCAAATAGGAATTTCCGTAAAAGGTTGAAAGGGTTGGGCAACGAAAGAAGCCTTTTAGAAATATTTAACCAAACAGAGAATGATAAAATAATGCCTATGCGATTTTTTTGAAATTTTATCAGCTAATTGAACAAGAAAAAGTAATTTTAAACTCTTCAAATGGAAATTTTATGTTTAATACTTTTATTTTATGGATTTTATGTATAGCGATAAGATTTTCTAAACGAAAGATTTTCAATTAACACTAAGAAACTTGGAATTTTGAGAAAAAAATGATTATAAAGACGGCAAGAGCAAATTTATGAAATAAAAATAAGGCAGTTCGCATGGCATTGTGACCTTTGTGCAGTTCTATGTGTGGTGGTTTATCTATTAAACCCATTAGGTGATATAAATAGGTCTTCATCATCATAAAAAATTAATTAGATAATTTCATGCCATTTATTTACGAAAGATGTCGGTCGGACGGCACCCACAACCCCGTTTGCATATCTGCAGTTATCTTGGCGACCATTTGATTGGGGCATTTCTCGAAATTAGTGCGTCGCACAGTGGCATTTCGGCGGAAAAAATAAAATTTTTTCACTTTCCAATTTCAAAACTTCAATGATTTTGTTTTGAAAAGAAATATTTGGATAAGAAAAAGTCAATAAGGTTTTTTATAAAAAGTGAAATTTTATAGTTAAAAAAACTAATAGAAGTCGACGGAAAGTTATTCAATAAAATCAGATTAAAATTATTGTCCAAATAAAGAATTTTTTTTTATGTGTAAGTTTATAGCTATTGCTTTCCTTTTATTTTCTAGTGAAAATATAGCACCTACTTGTTTATAAAAAAAAAAAAAAATTTATTGAAATTGGCAAAGTAAGCTAATTTTTATAATTTTTCAAAAATTATACTAAAAAATATCAACTTTTCATTTTTTGATGGAAAAAAACTTTATGTGCTTTGCCTTGCTTAGCCCTCTTACTATAAAAAAATGAAAGTTCCGAGTCTGTACTTTAAATTTAAAAAAAAAAAAAAACAACTGCCAATTACCGTCCCTTTTAGTAACATCGATTTTAATTTCAAAAGTCTCTTCCAATATTCATAACTTCGGATCCTTACATAAGTAGCTTAAGGCGTCATTCGAACAAAATTTCCTCAGAACTAGATACCATTGTTAAAGATATGGTGCTTTTTATCAAGGTAAAGGTATAAATAACGTCACTTTGCGTTTAAGTTTAATTTTTTTTAATCAGGAGAACTCAATTAAGAAGTGTCCCGAATTTCAAGTCCCTAGGTCCAAAAATAAAAATTTTGGCAATTGCAGTTATATGGGAGGTGGGTGTGGCAGTGGGCGGTTTTCCAAGATTTTTTCAAAATTTCTTAATTTAGTCCAGAGAAGTGTTTCTGCAAAGTTTCATTGTTATACGACCACTCCTTCTATTTTTTCCAAGAAATGTATGGAGCCGTGCCACTGGGCGTCGCCAAACCCTACAGGACTAGTGTCCATGTTTAGACGTGAAACGTGAAACGACGCAGCTTCTTGGTAAAAATAGAGATCGTCTACATCGATTTCATCAAATTCCGAACAAAAGGTCGTTCAGCATCGTGTCATAATCCTTGCTATTGATGAGCGTTTGCCATTTTGAAATATTTCCAGTTATGCTCCATACAACAATTCGAAGCAAATGATAAATTTTTTGGGGAAATGCAATTCGGTTTCCTGTCTGATTCAGTCTCGTTTTAACCCACTAGCGACAAGCTTGTTTGTTGGCGAAGCCATTAAGCCAGAAAAGCCAGAGTTCTCAGAAGAACGCCAACTCTATTGGTAGTCACTATATTTATAAAACATTCAAAATTACAACAAAATGATTTCGATGTTTTGGACTTATAATTTCAAAAGCAGTATGGCTTCAGAAGATTTGTACATTATTTTGGCTTTATAAACATATTCTGCATTATTTTGTGCTGCATCAGAATATCAGATATACACTGTATTCGTCCGATCTGAACAATATTTTTGAAGATTGTAACGTAACTCCAGATAATTAATTAAACCAACTTTCTTGACGATAACTTGCCGAATCAGAATGTTTTCCATAAAAAGATCTTAGTTTGATCGGTCAGTTTGTAGAACAGCTAAATAGTTACTGTAATTGTTCAAGCCAAAAAAATTTCTTGGGAGATTGCAAGAAAGCATTGAGTAATAATCCATTCAAATTTTCCATAAAAAGATCTTACAATGCCTTGACAAATAAAAGAGTTTTTCTTGTAAGGATTTGGATTGAGTATTAATAATCTTTCAGCAAAAGAGCTTTTTGTTTTTTAAAGGACTGTAGAATACTTAAAATGGGAAAATTAAAAAAAAAAAAATAAAAAAAAAAAAAAAAAAAAAAAAATAGGAAAACCCTCATAAAGTGCAATGCTGTGTCCGCAAACATGTATGCTACAAAGTTTACTCAGTGAAAAAAAAATGAAATATATAAAAAGATTGCAACAAAATCTTACTATAATAAAGATTGCACCAAAACCAAAAAATGTAAAGGAGAAATAAGTAAGATAAGACTATGTACAAAGGAAAAAATATTACTTTCTCTATCAAGCACATAAGGCTAATATGCCGCAGGCAATGCGATGAACGCGTGTCCTTCGTACAAATACATACAACACATATATATGTATTACTTCTTCAAACATGAGCACATTAATAAATTCCCACACACATGTATACTTATAAGGCCCCAAAATATTTAACTATCGCTCGACGTTCGCTTACAAATTGACCGTCTCGCTGAATTAGAGCGGATATCTGATTTGTTTACGGCTACCAAGCGAGTTAAGCAGTCAAGTCAAACAGTCCGTCACACGGCAGCTACACATGCAAATACTCATGCGTATATACATATATGCCTATCAAACTTGCTATACTTCAACCACTGCTATTGCACACATGTGTGCCCACATGCATACATTTAGGCGCATCCCTTTTCCCTGCACTTTTTCGGACGCGTGAGCGAGGAAAATTCTTTGATTTTTTCTCTAACTTTGTTTGAGGTTTTCTTTTTTATTTTGTGGGTTACGTGCGTACTTATTTGGTATGCTGTTGAGTGTTAAAAAGGATTATGCTTGATTTGTTTGCATAAACAAATTTATGTATCCACCCAGCAGGCCAGGAATCAGGAAAAAAACGATTTATTTAAATAGTAAGCGTGTGCATTGATAGCAGAAACTTTTGTGGGGGTCTATTTGCATACATGTGCGCAAATACCACGTACACATGTGTATATTAGATAAACAGATATACCCAAATATACTTTTATATGTTCATATGTATGTTTGTGCTGCTATGTTTTATACTTTTACAGTTTTTATAAGCACTTACTTATGTTCGAGGCTGGTCTGTTGTGGTCACATACTGATAGACAACCCTATTTTCTGTAACTAGCTCAGCTTTGGATGTGTGTCAAGGCATTACATCAATTTTATTTGCTTACAGTGTGAGAAATAATTCTCAAATGCTTTTGTCTGCTATATAGACTGACTTCGCTTTTCTCTAACAATACATTTGTGTACTAAGTTACTGTCTTTAGCTGTCAAGTAGTCAAATTGAACTGAATATTTGTCAAAAAAAATGTGATAGGTACATTAATAAGTTGAAAAATGGCCTTCATCACACCAAATTGAAGCCTTAAGCTTGAAAGAATTATCTGAAAGCAATAGACCTCTGATCTCAGTCTCACTTAGAACATGAAACTAGAGGCATTACTAGCATTATTTTAGACCTGAGTAAACTCTTAAAGGAATAGAGGAAGAGGAACACCTCCCTCCGTTGGAAGGACCAAGTGGAGAAGGCCCTGGCTTCGCTTGGAATTTCCAATTGGCGCCACGTAGGGAAGAGAAGAAACGACTGGCGCGCTGTTGTTGACTCGGCTATAATCTCGTAAGTGGTGTCTACGACAGTAAAGAAGAAGAAGAAACTCTTGAGGGTCCATATACAACTTTAAATTATTCACCGAAAATCAAAAAAAAAACTGTACGAGAAACACTTAGACGATCCTTAAACATATGAGCAAATACTACTTGAAAACATTTAAGAGACAAACAAACAAATGAAAGATTCCATAAACATTTAAAATAATTCACAGAAAATCGGAAAGAACTCTTCAGTACCCATTTAGAAGCCACTCGTGCAACCTAGAAATACAAATTTACTGAAAATCGTTACAGTTCTTGAATACCAGTTTTTAAATACCTTATGTAAGCATGCTTAAACCAAACAATATATTCCGATAGTCGATAATGTTGTTCAAGAATAACTTGAGAGTTCTTGATAAGACCTACGAAGTGCTTGTTGAGATTTAGCAAGCATTACTTACAGATTATCAAGTACTGCAGCAAATATTTTGTTATCTAGGGTTCCAAGCTCTTCAAAAACAACTTGGGCATCCCATATAAAACCTGAAACTATTCGCAACAATTTGATAAAACACTTCAAAAATTACTTGAAATCTGCCAGCAGTGAATAGTATATGCAAGAGCTAACTAGAACCGTTATATATTATATAAGAAATATAAGGCCTCACAGTTCAGACAGACGTCACAAATCCTTGACCTTCTTATGAAGTATGGTAACTGATATCGATGTCAGAAAACACCTTAGTAAGAGACGAAACAATAAGAAAACTTTATACAAAAAATCACTTATTGTTTTAAAAATCATAATGAACTATACAGAATGTATCTGATAAAATAAAAATAAAAATTTAGTTTCAAGTGGTGTATTTACAAAATAAATTTACAATTAATTATTAAAGAGAAAGAGAGAGTAAAACAGAGAGAAAATATTTTGATTATGTTTTTTAGAATTTTTTAGAAGAGGGGGAAGGATGCGGCTCTAACAAAAACTGCTTTCTATAAAATATTCAAAAAGTGTAAATATTTCTTCATATATGATAATCTTTTATGAAAACATTCTCAAAATTAGAGTAAAGTCACCTGAAACAGTGTTGTCATATTTATAACGAATTAAATTAAAATTTTTATTTGGTTTACTGAAACACATTTTTTAAGAAAAATTAAATTATAAAAATAATACAATTGAATTATTTTTTAATACTGGCAAACTAACACATAATTTTTTGAACGCCTTGCCATCTTTCACTAAATCACCTGCCTCAAAATTTACTAGAACATGGTTAAAGCCACTTTGAAATAAAATTATTTGGACTAAAAAATATTATTCAAAGCGAATTTAAAATAGAGTTGCCAGCGTTTATTGAAAATTTAATTCGACTTTTTCCAATTTACGAAAGTATCTTCTTTATAACAAACAAAAAACAGTAATAATTGCATTTAAACAAATTTCTTATTAAAAAAAATTAAAATATTGTCTACAATAATTATTAAAAAATATGTATAAACATTTGTAAAAAAAGTTGAATTATCATGATCAGAAAAGTGTATAACATTATATAATTTTGAAAAGACCTTGCCACCTATCCGAAAATTTTAAAAACTGTGTACACTTGATGCATATAAGTAATAGTTGACACAAAAACATTTGGAACTTAATAATTTGAATATTTTTACTTTATAATTTGAATATTTTTTTTTGACAATGCTGCCATATTATTTTAATATTAATTGCACTATATAGTACACAAATTACAAGCTAGAGAATGAAGAGTAATTTATAAAAAAGTAAATAAATTAGCATGATAAATAAATTGAACGTAAATAGTATCTTATAGAGTTGCCAGATTAATTTAAAAAAAAGTAGTAACAAAACTTAAAAATTTGATTGCTTTAAATGATTTTTGCATGTGAAAAGTAGTTAAAATTAGTCGAATATAGCGAAAACAACACCTTTCTTATAGAGTTGCCAGATATTTTACTTCAAAATAAATATAAATTTTTAAAGTAAAATAGCAAATAGTTCAAAAACTGGAAAATTTTATTTGTTTACGATTTTTTTCTTGTGATAAATAATTAAAATTTATTCAGTCCAAATTTTTTTTTAGAGTTGCCACCTATAGGAAGTTATAAAAAAATACTATAATAATTTCAATACTAAAACATTTAAGTCTTTGTTTCATTTGTGAAGTAGTCGAGATTAATTTTATGTAATACATAAATTTTAGAGTTGCCACCTATGTATATGAAAATAAAAAATGCAATAATAATTTCAATAGTAAAACATTCAAGTTTTTATTTCACATAAGAAGTAGTCGAAATGATTTAATTTTGAAAAAACCTTACAAGGTTGCCACAAAAAATATTCCGTATTTTAATACTGAAAATTTCAATATTAAAGCATTTAGACTACTATTTTGTATACAAAATCTTCGAGAGGAATTTTATGCAATACATAAATTTTAGTGTTGCCACCTATGTATATGAAAATAAAAAAAAATACTATAATAATTTCAATATTAAAACATTTCAGTGTTTTTTTAATATATGAAGTAGTCGAAATAAATTTAAACTGGAAACAACTTTCAAGGTTGCCATACGCGACAAAAAATATTCCGTATTTTAATATTTAAAATTATAATATTAAAGCATTTAGACATCTATTTCATATGCACAGTCTTCGAGATGAATTTTATGCAATACATAAATTTTAGAGTTGCCACCTAACTGAAAATAGAAAATACCATAATCAATTTAATAGCAAAGCAATTAAAAGTTTGTTTCACATGCTAAGTAGTCAAAATTAATTTAATGTACATAAAATTGTGCATGGTTGCCATACGCAACTAAAAATTTACATATTTTAATAAATACCATTTTTGAATAAATATTGTTTTAGTCTACGTACGGTTACGACTAAAATATTAAGCCCTGTTTAGTTAAATAAGAATATATTATAATTACAAGTTACAGTAAGACCTTTAAAATGGGTCCATGAAAGAATATTAATGTTGCAGAGTAAAATTTTTTGTTAGCCTTGAACTTTAGTAACTCGCAACGGCTTTTATATAATTTTGTATATTTTATTAACTAAAACTGTAAATTTATATAAAAAAATTTTTCTCCGTGTACTTCAACTTCAATAAATTGTATATTTCCTTCAAGTAATGCTACTGTCAATCTCTGAAGAATTGTATCTTCTAAACACAATACAAACACTCATATGTGGTTATCTTCATTGTTGAGTTACGCAGATTTGCATATCACGCACGTAACTTAAGGGTCCCCATATATGTTACACTTATAAATGTATGCCCTGTGGACCATCAAATACCATTTCGAACACATTGAAGTGTGTGGCTCAACTAAAAAACCCAAAAGTGGAAACACACTCAAATGAAAAATAGTGTCAAAAATGTGACCCAAAGCATTTTCATGGCCTCACGCGCCTCACATGCCTCACATGCGCGCTGGCAAACTTTTTTTTTTAAGTTGCTGCCACTTTTTTCACAAACAAAAGCGGAAACATTTTATTGCTTATGTTGCCGCTGTCTTTCTTTACGTTTATTGCCAACAATAATACCCAGCGGGGTATTGCGGCCAATGATTTCTCCCACATGACAGTCGAGTAGTCACTGCCAACGGCTCATTGGTTACAGCGCCGGCTATCGATAGGACACGTATGTATGTGTGCTGCCCGCACAAAAACAACAGCAACAGCAACAGCAGGGGAATTAAAAAAGGATAAGCACACATACATATGTACATATCATGCGTGGCCTACAGTATGCATGTGTGTGTGCGTGAAAATATTTTTTCAGCAATATTCTTCTCTGTAGCTTTTGCATATATTTTATTTTTTTCCTCGAAAAATTTTTTCTTTCGAGTTATATTTTTTTTTTTTTTTATTTTTTTTTTTATTTTTCTGCGAAAAGGTCGAACGCCGCAGGATGCGCTCGGTTCCACCGTATTATTTCCCATTTAAAAATAGATTTGCGTATTTTGTGGTGGCTGCGGCCGTTGTTGGCGTATCCAATTGATTTATGACTTTTTTAAATAATACAATTTCGCCAGCAAATAATGTAGTTTTCACGCGTTGCAAAAAGCGAAATATCTTCTTCCATATATATAAATATAAAATGTGTTTTTTTGTTGTGTCTGCATATGTGCTGTTTTTATTTCGCTCCTTTGGGGTAAATATTTTTTCTGCTTCATAAACGTATTGACTTTTGTTAACTAATCCTGTGGGTGTAATTGTAGTTGAATTTGAATTTAAATATGTTTTATCTGTGGGATAAATTGTGTGGTTTCACTTTTTCGAATGCGCGTGTACAAATTTACACATATGCTTTAACACATTTAAACTCATACATATATACCATATGTATAGGACTATGAAAAAAATGTATGAGTTTCCACGATTTTATGCATATTGTGTTCAGAATTTTTCATAAAAATTTATTTAGTGAAAACAAAAGCGTGATTTATTATTTCGACTTATACTTCGAAATATACTTTTTTGAAGACAAAAAAACACAGAAACTTCAAAATATAACGGCGAATATTTATTATCATTCGTACGAACATTCTTTGGCATTTATGTTTTGAAGATTAACTCTTTCAAATATTGGCCGCGGCTATGTCTCAGCTGGTCCATTCATTGAGTCCAATTTTCGATATCTCCTTCAAGCATTTCGACTGGTAATTAGCAAATGACACATGTGATGTTCTGCTCCAAGTCGTGAGTCGAAGCGGGATTGTCCGCATAGACTTTAGAACTTACATATCCCCACAGGAAAAGGTCTAACATTATGATATATACCTTATCTTGGTAGGCAATCGACCGGCTCAAAACTTTAAATTATCTGTCAGTCCGACGTGTTCTATCAATAAATCCATTGATTGATGCCATGTGTGGGAAGTGGCGTCATTTTCTTGAAACCAATTGATATTGAGCTTCAATTCGAAGCATCGAATTGACGGTAATCATGCCATGATAACGACCGCCAATGGTCATTTTTGAAGAAATATGGACCGATCCACACGCAAGCCACACCAAACCATTGAAATGTCAACTCTTGAATGTCTTCAGGTTTTTCTATGTCCCAAATGCGGCAATTTCGGTCGTTTACATACCCATTGAGACGAAATGAGTCTCATCGCTGAACAAAATTTATACCGAAAATGTCAGATCTTCTTGAACTTTTCAAAAGCCTACAGAGCAAAGCGATGTCACTTGGAAGGTCGAGCGGCTGCACAAGCTGTATTTTGTATCCCTTCAATTTAAGATCATGACGTAAAATGAGCCAAGTCGTTACATACGTCAATCCAAGCAGGCGAACGGCGCCGAATCGACTATCCACAGTCTTCATGTACACTATCAGCTACGACTGTTATATATTTTTCACTGCGTGTCGGCAACAATGCTTTACACGACTCACGCGTGATCTGTCGAAAAAGTACCACTACTGTGATCACCCCTTATATTATATACGTCTGCACATTTTTGAACCAATTTCGAAGCACTTTTGCCACTCGGATTGACGCATTTTCAAAATATACATTCTGAACGCATCAACATCCAACTTGAAAGACAACTGGCTTGTGCGTGAACAACTTCTGTCAGTTTCGGCTCATTTTGAAACAACGCTGAAGTTAACTGATCTTTGCTTTCGGACGTCTACGCGTAAATCCTCATTTATCATCTCTCAGATTTCATGGATGTTTCGAAGCACCACTATCGTATTTTTTAACATGCTCTCGACCTATCGAGGCTTTTTTTGAGCGATCGACAATTACGACGAGAATTATTTTTACAATGTAATGACCAAGCAATTTTCAACGTATGCGGGCCTCTGGAGTTCTCTTACGAGTAACTCATCTCTTTGACAACTTATCTCATTACAAAGCTTTCAGAACTTTTTTAAATTTACAAAGTTTCGAAATTTATTTAATTATAATTCAGAACATAAGTTTGAAAAGCTTTTTTCTTCTTCTTTACTGGCGTATAAGCAATAATATTATGTAGCAACTGGTTACAAGTGTATACTAAAACTACTAAAGTCTTACTTAATCGAAACTCTTAATACCGCTAAAGGTTTGGTTAGGAAAAGGCTTTAAACAGTACTCCATGATTTGAAAAAAAAGAGCTGGTTTTATGTGTGTTGATGCAAATATTTAAATATACTTAATAATAATGTATAAGAAGGTAATATGATCGAAACTCGAAGTGTAACCACTTAAAAACCATAAATTCGGTTTTGGAAAATTATTTTTATTTATTTTAAAGTACAAAATGTGTGAATGTAGTCATAAATTCAGGACCAATTCACTTTTGCTCGATATGACTACCTTCTGCCTTAACTATGGCCTTGAGACGGTCAAAAAACGAATCGCAAGCTGCCCGAATATGACTTGCCGGTATTTTGGCCCACTCAAGGACAATGCTTTCTTTAAAAACTCGAGACTGGTGTATTTCTTACTTCGGACTTTGCTCTCCAAAGTGGTCCAGAATGAATAATCCATTGGATTCGCATCTGGTGAATTCGAGGGAAAGTGTGGTCGTAATGAAGCTCGGAACATTGATTCTCAGCTAGTCTTGTTGAAACGTCCATGGTTTGCGACCGAAATGTTTGTTTGCCCACGTCTTCAAAGCAGTCTCCAGAACACTTTCCCGTTATGTCGCATTTACTTTGACGCCAATTTCGATGAAAACAATTGAAGAGCGCCCATCTGCGGTGACAGCAGTCCAAATCATTACTTGTGGCGAGTGCTGCCTCTTAGTTGACCTTGAGCTCATTTTTCAATATGCGTCGGATGCTGCGGTCGTATATTTTCAGTTTCTTAACCATTTCATTGGCACTTCGTCGTGGATTTCGCTCAAGTCGCTGCTTCACTTTCCGAACCATCTCACGTGAGGTTGCAGTATTTTGATGACCACCTCCATGGGGTTTTGCGATGACTGCTAGTATTGTAACGAGTAATGGTGCGATGAACAAAAATTTAATTTATATTAGAGTGTTGAGCTCACGAACAATTGCTGGCTGTGATTTTTCAGCTAAATATAAAGCAATCACACTATTACGTTTGAATTCCATCGCCGATCACTTTTTTTTGCGTTCACTTTTGGCAAAATGCTTTTGTACACTTATGAACAATACTCCGAACTATCATTCAACAAATATATGAACAGCTGATTCACGAACGGTGTGAAGTTGGTTACACTTCGAGTGCCGGACCCTGTATATTTGTAATGTTTTTTTTTTAATCTTACCTTCACTTAGTCAATTGAGAGAACAAGTCTTGAAAGCTTTCGGTCTCAAGACAGTATAGTCGTATTATATATACATATGTATGTATATGTATAAATTTGTAGCATAAGACCGGAAGCACTAGCTTTTCATTTCCACGGCAATCTGTGTCTGACTGCAATCATTTATTATACGCGTATGCCCTAATATCCCGCCAATAAGCTTATGAAACATATATACATATATGTACCTGTACAGTTATATAGGTATTCATATCACATCGTTTTTCAATACAAATAAAAATGTAATCCAATAAAAGTCTTATGCAGCTTATACACACCTCAGCGCAAAATGACTAATTGAGCAGCTGTCAAAACTGACATTTCATTGTCAAAATAAGAATGCCAACATAACGACATTTAGGGGATCAGCAACTAAGACCAATCAGCGGGAAATGAAAATATTACACTAAGCGCACGAAAAGCGGATATGTGAGAACATATGTGGTGGCAGCGCATATGTGAGCGTGGTGGAATGAGGCAATGGTGGCTTAGTTGCGAAAGGAATGGGTCGGTAGATGTATTACGTCTGTTTTAGAAGAGGTGGAGAGCGCTGTTAACATTTATATTATTGCATTAGCGGAGGGCGCGCCACCTTTATTCATTTATTTACTAAACATTTCAAATGACAATCAGCGATGTTAGACTAATGCTCTATTTACCGCCTGCTGCCAGCAGCTGCTGTGGTGAATACCACAATATGGTAGATGCAAGCTGTCAAAGTCGGTCATTTTTCAAAAACTTTGTGGAAATATTGAAAAACACTTATGTGCCATCAACCACGAGACATACTAAGACTTCACTCAGTTTATTTGTGTGTCAAGGCTCTATTTAATAAATAGTTTATGCTAGACGAACGCTCTACCTTAAAGCATATGTGACCCATATGTGAGTTTTTCTACAAAAAAAGTAAACACATTTACGTGTAAAATGCTGATTGAGGCATCAAAGGCACTAATCTTTCCGGTATGCCACAGTTGTCTGCGCCAGCAATGTAGCGGGGTACGTGCTCGGCCTACTTTAAATTCCATATGTGACATTTTGATCATTTGTCATAGAAAATAACAAAATTTTTAGACAAAATTAGTTTTGGGTCAACGCCAATCCTTGCACATATAACACTACCAATTGTCTACATAACAGAATAGACAGTTGCCGCAGAAATTAACTACACTTTGTGACACAAATCGAAAAATGGAGACAAAAAAGCAGAAGAAAGCTGCAAAAAACACGAGCCCGCTAAATAATGACCAACAAACCGCCTACTAATGATGCTGAACAACCCTTTCATTCGAAAGGTTCTAACTCTACTAATACATAAACGTTTACACACCCACAGTTAGCCGGTGTTCAAGTGTTCCACTTGTTCAGCGCTAATTTACCGCACACCAGCCTTTATGGTATATGAGACACAGTTGTAGTGTTTCACTTGTCCAATTGTGCGAAATCTTCAAAACATAACTATAGAAATCGCAGACAGGAACTCGGATAGATCAGTCCCATGAAAAACTTACTTACCAGCAACAGATGCTGTTAGTCAAATTTCGTTGTCTCTCAAAAGCTATTATAGATTTTGTTAGAATTTGTCCGCTCACTAGTCCAATTAACTCCGCTAATGTTTGAGGCTCAAACTCACTGAAAAAATATTCACGTTTTCTGAGTTCCAGCACTGATGGAGTGCTTTGGTTTTTTGGTACACCGTTAAGAACTAGTACAGAGAGCACTTTACTCAAAGCTACAAGGACCAGTCGTTGTGATTCAATTTTTGGATACCTAGTAAGGTAAGCCCGGATATAGTTCTGGAAGCGACGGTTTTAATTGATCCTTAAATGCCATTATGCATGAAGAATTTAAAATTTCGTTCTTTTAGAAATAGCTTAAGGAGACCATTTATCTTCAGTTTGAGTTGTGTTTTCAACCAAGACTTGAAATCATGAGCTACTTACTTAGGTTCTTGCACTTTGCTACCGATTTACGGAAGGACGTTGTCGTGAAATAGATTTCTCCGTACTTTATATAACTTTAGCTAGAATTTCGTCTATCCTGGAACTAGCGTAAACACCACCAACACTGTCAGCCTAGAAATCCAACGGAGAATAACTCTTGCCAACAGGTGCTACTTCGGACTGAGTAGGCAATTGAAAAGTAAAGTCCTCTCTCGACGAACAAAAGCCAAACACTATAAGTCGCTCATAATTCCCGTCCTGCTATGTGGTGCAGAGGCTTGGACGATGTCAACAACGGATGAGTCGACGTTACGAGTTTCCGAGAGAAAAGTTCTGCGAATGACTTATGGTCCTTTGCGCTTTGGCCACGGCGAATATCGCATTCGATATAACGATGAGCTGTACGAGATATACGACGACATTGACATAATTCAGCGAATCAAAAGACAGCGGCTACGCTGGCTAGGTCATGTTGTCCGGATGGACGAAAATACTCCAGCTCTGAAAGTATTCGACGCAGTACCCGCCGGGAGAAGCAGAGGAAGACCTCCACTCCGTTGGAAGGACCAAGTGGAGAAGGACCTTGGAATATCCAATTGACGCCGCGTAGTGAAAAGCAGAAGCGACTGACGCGCTGTTGTTAACTCGGCTGTAATCGCGTATGCGGTGTCTACGCCAATTAAGAAGAAGAAGAATGGAAGGACAGTTTAGGTTATACTGAACGTCTTTCACGACCTTTATAGACCTGCTGGTCTTAGTAATGCCAGATGGAGATTAAGTTTAATTTGAGCTGACTTCAACGCTTCTTCCACACGCATCGCTGTTACCAATGCCTATCCGGCTTGCATGTGATGCCAAGAAATTGTGACTAGTAACTAGACCAACAATCGTCTTTCAGTCCTTTCGAGATTGTGTTAGTAAAAATCAAGCGTGTTTTTTTTCGGGACTCCTGTTCAAGATTTAGCGATTCTAAACGTCTTTAAGGCATTCCATCTCACTCTGATCCGCTTGGCAGCCCTTTTGGAAATTTCACTGTGTATTGTTCAAAACTTGTGTATTTCCTCTACTGGTTCGGTACGTATATTTTTGCCAATCTTATCAGCGTCTTCGCTTCCCGAAAACTTTCCGGCAGCTGCTACATTTATCAGCCGCTTTACTGACCGCAAAGTCTTCCGACTTGAAGTATGCCGAAAGCTTGAAGCGTCGCCTAAAATCCAAGTTCAAGCTCTATATTAGAGGATTCTGCAGGTTTTTAGATGAGCATTGCTCGACGACATCCATTGGTAGTTGGGGAAAGTTTCTTAAAACAGATGCATAAATGTCGGAGGGAAGAAAGCTTTGTAAATTTGCGGTCAGTTTTTGGGTGACGCTTTGACGCAATCGAATTCTACATGAATCTTATAAAAAAAAAATCTTCTTCTTTCTTTACTGTAAGATTCTGCAAATATGGTGTTCTTGTTACTATCTTCTTAATAGCTTTTCTCCTTTTCTTCCACTCATCATTTTCCAATCAAGAAGCCATCCACCATTCATAAGACCTGCCTTCCTTAGGGCCATCCACACGAAATTACCATTAGGTACACATCTATATGTAGGTAACTAAGAATGATTTGGCACTGCACAATTAGATGCTGCTCAGATACACCTAATACACCTATGCGTGCCACACATACCATATTTATGCTGAAGCACACTCATAAGAATTCATGTTTATGCGACGCCTGTAACCATTGCTATTTTTTATGTGTGTTGTTGTTGCTTTTTTGTTCGTTTTGTTGTTAGCTATCAAGCATTTCTTTCTGTACATGTCACATGGTATTAGGTGCTCTGATAGAACTGTCAACCCGTCCATCAGCAAAAGTCAGTAGACAAAACGGATCAAGGCATACACACAGCCAAACTTGCCACCAACCGATAGGTGGTCCTACGACACCCTATCGTCTTAGTGTGCAAAGCGAAAAATCTATACAAACATACATATATATCCATAATTTTTAAATATGTGTCTGTGTGCAAAATAAATGCAACAACAGTCGTCAGTCGGCGCAAATGAAGCCAGCAGCAGCCCAGAAGCTTCAGCGGGCAAGCCAACTGTCGGTCCGGTAGTCAGTTGGTGTGTCGGTAGCACCTACTGAAGCCCAGCTATCATATGTAAAGTTATCGGCCTTGCTGTTGTTGTTGTTACCTTTATTTCATATTTTTCTGCTACTCAGCTCGGCTTGTTGTTATGCACCTTGTTATTTGCTGTCATCCATCTAATTGTAAGTTGGCGCTTGTTGTTGTTGTCGTTGCGTTTGTATATTTCACTTTGTTTGTGTATTTATGGATTTTCATCTCTCTTTGCCCTACCAATTGGCTTTTTCGAAGATAAATTGTTGTTGCTACACCCTATTCTAGGTCAGCTGGGCTAAAGCCGTCTGAGAAGCTTAGTAAAGAGTCTAAGGTCCTTCCGTTCAATCTCGAGATGTTACGTCGATATCCTCTGCCATCTTTTTTAAACCGTCAAACGCTTTTAGGAGCCATTGATAAGAATTAATTTATTTTTTTAAGAGAGCCGAACTTACTCTCTTTTACTTAAGGCTTTGTTCTAATTTAATTTTAATTTTTTTTTTATATTTAATGAAATGACCATATCAGTGAGAAACAAATTTTGCAAAAATGTAACTTGTAAGACAGTTATTTACCAAACTTTGAAAGCGAGACGAACTCATGAAGTAAGAAAACAATTTGGGCTTGGTGGATCTATAATTCACTCGTCATATCAAAATTGAAGTAGGGATTTTGTTGCAGTAGCACCTCCTTCAATCTTGTTTAATGCTCTTCAAAAGCATCAGCCGATAGAGAGAAATGATTTTAGATGAGCTTCGATATGAAATTTAGACACCATTTATGCCATCTAAAAGGATTACGAGGAAGAGAGCTGTTTCGAAAACAGCATTTAGAAAAAGAAGGAGAGAGAGAGAATGCAATTTTTAGAGAATTTGGATATTAACACAGAAGGCTTAATAGTGTAACATCCTTTCAATAACAGGAATGCTCAGTATTACAGCTTACTGACGATGATGTTTCTTTACTGCTGGCCCGGTGGTGGGCAAGCTAGCCCGATCTGAACCATGCATTGCAATAGGGTCCCATACTTTAAAGGGGATGCTCTGCACGAGAGTACAGCGTCAGCATCAGGCAGCAGGAATGTGCTATGCTAAGCTACTTCTGGGAGGTACAGCCTTACAAGGTTTAAATAAATCAATCTCTCCCCAGACAAATTCCGCCTCCTCCTGCCAAGCTACTTCTGGGAGGTACAGCCTTACAAGGTTTAAGTAAATCAATCTCCCCCAGACAAATTCCGCCTCCTCCTGGTCATAGTCTGTTGCGCAAGCTGCCGGTTCTGCATCAAATAACAGGAAGCCTCAGAGCACTTAATTCTGAATTTCCCGGCAGTATGCAGAAATAGATTCAAGGCTCTAGATTCCATCTACATGCACAGGGATCCCGTCACCTCAGTCACGCCCAACAGGCTCCTGGAATTGTTCAGGATGCTGGACCTATGTGTTATAGGACAGGTCCCAGTAGACCATAGCTTGCAGTGCAAACACTCATTTTTAATATTTATTTATGTTTCTCTATTTTGTATCTTTTCTTGAGACATCGATAATCGATAATTTTATAACGAAAATTTTATTTTTTAACTTTTAATTGAGGACATGTCTTGAGGCCTACCCTTGAAGATTTCGTGACTATGTATTCTTTTTAATACCGTAAGGAAGAAACATAGATCGTTCTTCTTTAGTCGGAAGCCGCGGTAATACCGGAAAAAATAGAGGTTGCCAGTATTTATGCTCGAAACTGGATACAAAGTGGTTCTAGCCGATTATGGTCGGCATACTTCCGTGCTATTTTTGCTTCAAAACATGCTTGAGACATCAATTTAACCAGAAATCAGCATAAAATGAGTTCTTGTCTTAGCCGCACTACATACGTACTCATACGATTACACCGTACTTTGTGCCAGAAGATGCTGTTGAAGCACTCAAAAACCATGGTTTGGAGGTGTCTCAATCGGAGTGGAAAAAGTGCTTCGAAAATTGGTTTGAGCGCATGCAAAGTATATAAATCTTGATGGAGAATATTTTGAAAAACATTAAAACCATTTTCGTTGATAAATATTCCTATTTTAATTATTAGGCCAGAAATATATATAGCAGCCCTCGTACGATTACACCGTAGCGCACATAAACTTCGCTACTGCCGAATTTCATCATTCCAACTCTTTTTGATTTAGCTTTCTTTTGCCTTTATTTAATTTTTTTTTTTTTTTTTTTGTTTTTTGATTTGCTTCTCCGCTTTCTCTCAGCTTTCATTCTTCATTCAAATGTTCATTTCTCTTCGGCAATTTCTATTCATTGCAAGTCATCAGCTCGTATTGCATATCTCATTGCTCGACCTCGGTCGCCACGTATCAGCTTATTTGTGATTATATATACTAGAGCATATCTCTATATAATATATGTATATCTACGTTTATAGTATGTGTGAATGTATATATGCATGAAACTAGAAGAGTGTGTGTATATATGCATGGATTTATGTCAGCAGCCGCCATGTTGTTATAGGGACGCTTCAAAACTGTCTTCCACCGTCTCTGCACCTACTGTCTACCAACCCACCGCTACTAACTCACACCACAACTCGTCGTCGATGGTCCGACCTGCAGTTATAAGGAATCATTTCATTCATTTCTCTACCTTCACTTACTTGTGTACCAATTTGCTTGCAACACACCTTGCAGCAGCCTCTTTTGTCAGTCACTCTTATGGCAAACAGCCTTGCTTGGGCGTTCGCTGGCTTTGTTATGGTTCGGCGTCGGTATTGGTGCCCAGCTCAAACGCCTGCAAGCGTTCAGCTCCTTCATGTGCTGCAGCGTTTCATGCCATTCACGCGTGCTCGTTGTTGTTGTTGTTGCTTGTTGCTGGCGTCATCATCATGATGCTCGTCGTCGCAGTCATCATCGTCGTCGTGTTATTTATAATTTTCGTTTATTTGCATTCACATCCAATTTGTTTTCTCTACTGTTTGGCGTATCCATTCCATTTCATACCATGTCGAGCTGTGCGCTGCCGCTGCTATGCCACTTCTCTAGCTTGACTTGACTTATTCTCTAGTAGGTAGGTAGATAGGTATGCTTTCTTGTTTGTTGTTTATTACGACATTGTGGTTGTTGTTGGCAGTGTTGTTGCTGTTATTGCTATTATTGTGCGCTACTAGTTAGTATATTGTTGTAGTTATTTTCGTTTTTTTCATTCATTGTTGTTTTTGTTGTTGTTATACTGCTATTGTTATTGTAGCGCTCTAGTAGTTAGTACGCTTTGTTGTTGTTTTCATTACTTGCTGTTGTAATTTTTTTCTTCTTGTTGTTTTTGTCGTTGTTGCTGCACTGCTGACATCTTGCTCCTGTTGTCATCGTGTATTATTGGTGTGCACAAAATGTTGGCATAATTGGAATGTTGACAGTCGTGTACTTTTCCGTTCGTTTCAATTCCCCTCTGCTTTCACTCCGTCGCCTTCATTCTGTTATTTATTTATTTTTTCCACGTTATTCGTTTCGTTTTTTGTTGCTCTTTGGATTTTTCACTACTCTAATATTCTTTTTCTTCCTGCGCTGCGAGATGTCCTTTGACTGTTTGGTTGGCTATTACGTCGACTAGATTGGAAAATACAGGTGTGTAATACATCACGTGATGGGTGGCTGCGGGTCATAAACCGTAGATTGTATTTCTCGTCCAATGCGACAGTTCAGTGGAAATTATTACAAAATAAGACGCGTCCACTTTTTTTTTCATAGAAACTGGAGCATGTGTACACAGTTACATGAATAAGTCTCCGTGTCTCCGATTTTCTTGCAAAGAAATTAAAAGATATTCGTGAGTGATTTATAGCTTTGGTAATACAAGCGATGTGTCACTTTCATGGAAATTGCTTTGCAATCATTCGAGAAGTACGGACTCAGCTGATTTTCGTAATGCTGTAGTTGATCGCTAAGCATCTGAATCCGATACCACGTCTCCTGCTTCCCATGGCTGCTTTTCAACGGACCTCAAGAGAGCTCGTGTCTTGTTTCCGATTTGAATTCAATTGGCTGGGACTCACCAAGCCCGATGTTTTTATTGTTTGAACTCTCTTTCTCTCTTCTACAGAATTGCATTGAAAAGAAAAACCGAATCGAAGAATAGACACCATACCTAGGAGAATTGGTTTTCCACAGTTGGTACAATACGAAATCATCTGCTCATCAATCGATAAATGCGGTAGCAAAAATCTCAACTTGCATTTCTTGATCCCTCCGGGGTCGAACTTTGTCAACTTTGTCTGACTTGTTCATGCTACTGTTGTCCATTAGTCGATTTTAGTGTCCAAATAGAGTTTCGGGCCATTGATTGGTTCCCGATAGCCAGCCCATGATCCGATAGAATCGACCAATAGTGCTTGATTGAAGAAAGTGTATGATAAACAGAAAGAAAATATTGTCGATAGCGTGAAAAATTTCTTGATGATATTTTTTTAGCACAAGTGTTCGGGTTAGTAACGATCATGTCGATGATTTTGTTGTCCAAGATCTTTCCAAGTAGTTTCAATAAAGTACATATGTACGTCTTTATGGTGGAAAGTTTTCATCGAGTAATTCCTGTGTGGAAAAACTGAGTTTGGCTCACTCTTTGTTGTTTCAAGACATTCAATTGAATTTAAGATTGCTATACGGTAGAATCGACTTTGGAACATGAACCAATGGGAAGCAGGTAGAGACATTGCGGACCAGAGCAACTATTAGAAAACAGCGGGAGCTACGAAGAGTTATTGGGAAGCAGGAAAAGCTACCTAGAACCATTTAAAACCTATGAAGACAGCCACTGTGAACCAAGGAGAATAAAACAGAAGCAGAAATTCAGTGAAAGACACAGAGGACCAACTAAAAGTGTGATTCAGGAGCCGCCAATAGAAACCAGGGAGAACGAAGGAGAACTACTGATAACCAGAACGATGCAGTGAAAAGGGAAGATAAGAAAGGACTGAGAGCCAGTGAGAATCAGGGATAGCCTATGGGACCAAGGAGAAAACTGAGATCGAGTCAGATCGAGTGAGATTTAGGGAGAGCCTTGAGAACCAATGCGAAAACTGAGATTCCGTAAGAATGAAGGAGAGTCACTGAGAGCCAGTGAGAGCCAACAAAGGACGAGAATAAACTGTGGCTGAGCCAACTGTACTTAGTTAGTTATTGGCTTGTTCACTTTTCTAACTACCATAAAATTATTATTCTATGTAACTTCCTCGAGTGTTAGCTGTTAGGGAACGTGCAGAATATGTAATAATTTATAAAAATATATTCCATTGAGCATGAGATTGCTGTACAGATAAATCTATATTGGATTAGAAAACATGAAACGTTTATATACTTCAACTTCTCAGCGGTCTTAGCGTTCTCAACCTCGATTTCGTTATATGTTAATACTTAAAACAGTCTAGGGTTGGAAAGAGCTAACGACAAAAATCAAATGAATATTCTTTCACAAAATTTAGTCGGGTAACCATGACGTTTGTTGGTCTTACGTTTCCTTTACATCTGGAATGTTTATATCTGCATTTCATAATACCAGGTAGTACTGCATTAAACACATATTGAGCTAGAGTTGGAACTGGTACAATCGAAAAAATCTTGCCAAACTCTGGCTTAATTATAAAATTTTACATTTAAAACTTACTAAAATTGTTCCTCTTGAAACGTTGAGGCTTCAGCTACTATATTTTTAGTTAGCATTAGAACTCTATAGCAGAAGGTCTAATAAGAGTTCTAAGCCGAAAGCCTCAGTAGCTAGTGCTTCTTTCCAATCAAAATGTAAAATAATAATTGTATTACTATTTTACATCTAATAATAAATAAATAATAAGAGTTCTATTGAGGTATATTACTGTCTATAAAGCTTGTATATGGTTTCTAAAATTCAATCGTGTTTGATGATAATTCTAAGTGCCCAAAAAATAACATTGACATTTGAATTTAAACTGCGCGCGTTGAAGGATTTGGAAAATTATTTTTTTTTTTTAGGTTGGTAGTACTGTCAGTCACATTTACGTCAAATTTCATGTCAAAATGTTCATTAGTGTTTGAGATAGGTGTCGTTTTGTGAGCTGCTAAAAGTGAGTTTTTCCATTTTTGCGATGTCGAAATTTGTTGAGCAAAGAATTTGTATTCAGTTTTGGTTTCGGAAACAAATTTCTGCTGCGGCTACGTTGAGGATGGTGCAAAAAGCTTTTGGTGATGAGGCTATGTCTAAAAAAAATGCTTACAAGTTGCATAATGAGTTCCAAGCCGGCCGTGAACGTGTCGAAGACGAAGAGCCTCCAGGGCGGCCATCAACCTCAACGGACAAAGCTCACGTTCAACAAATCAAAGATTTGGTGTTGGAAAACCTTCGATTAACAATTAGAGACCTTGCTGATGAAGTTGGCATATCGAAAGGCTCAGCCAATACCATTTTGAAGGATGTTTTGGGCCTCAAGCGCGTCAAATCTCGATTGGTACCGAAAACATTGAATTTTTTGAAAAAAAGGCGTCGCGTTGAAGTGTGTGAAACGATGCTTTCTGACAACCAGGGTGTCATGAAACGCATTATAACTGGTGATGAGACGTGGATCTATGCTTACGACCCTGAAACAACCGATCAATCGAGCGAATATCGTGCCAAAAGAGCGCCGAGACCAAAAAAATCGAGCTAAAGTCGCTCAGAAATCAAGATCATGTTTACTGTTTTCTTCGATTATCGTGGTGTTGTGCATTATGAATTCATTCCAACCGGTCAAACAGTCAACAAGGAATATTATTTGAACGTTTTGCGTCGTTTGCGTAACGCTATTCGCCTAAAAAGGCCGGAATTGTGGAAAGACAATTCTTGGTTTTTACACCATGATAATGCACCATTCCATACTGCCCTCGTAATTCGTGATCATTTCGCCAAAAACTCAACCCATATCGTTTCGCAACCACCGCGTTCACCTGATCTGGCGCCGTGTGACTCCTGGCTGTTCACCAAGCTCAAAAGACCGCTCCGGGGACACCGTTTTTATGCGATAGAGGAGATTCAAGCCGCAGCGAAGGCGGAACTGAAGGCCATCCCGAAAAGTGACTACAACCAGTGTTTCGAAGATTGGAAAATCCGTTGGCATAAGTGCATTGCATCGGGCGGCGATTACTTTGAAGGGGATGAAGTTGATTTGGAAGAATAAATAAAGAATTTTCAAAGTAAATACAATGTCACCTTTTTGGGCACAGTAATTTATCTTATCTTTAGCTGTAATTATATCAAATTTCTCTAAATAACACTGCACCTATATATAAGATACCACCTTTAAAATCCAGATAAAGTAGTGTCGCCACAATGCAGAGCTTACGCTGAGAATGATTTGCCAATGCCCAGTCTTGAACCGATTGAGACAGCATATTTTCCACAGCTCCGAATGTTCTAACTTACAATGCATTAGTTAGCTAGGTTGAAAAAATCAGGTATTTTATCACTAATAATATCTCAAGTGTGGCTTTGTCCTTCTCAGGCTCCTTTTTCAACCGATAAGTCATACAAAATTTAAAGTTCAAACAAAATTTTAGACTTAGTAGACCGCAACATACCACATTTTAGACTCATTGAATCATTCTAATCTTATCTATATCTAACCTAGAACAATCCATATTAAATATTAAACTCAGATCATTTCTTGTGTATTACTTTGAACTTTGCTTACCTTCAGGGATGTTGTTGGAGTCTTTGCTTTATTTTTTTTTTCTTGCTAGTAAATCAAATACTTTTTTTCCTGTTAAATCAAATCAATCTCTCTGAATGAATCCCACCCACATCTGCTTCCACACGCGCACTCAAATACCCTCATGCTCTTCCAGCGAATTCATCAAATGCCGCCAACGGCAATTGACAACAAACAACAAACTTCGCTGTACTTAAAGCATGCTAATACATTTTTAATAAGCTTCACTCTTAACGACGACAAAACATTTTTTAATAAATTGTCGTCGAAATATGTATTTACAAGTAATAAATATGTACGCGTATACCAATCAGCCTGCCAATCACTCAAAACTTTTACCCCCACCCTCCTTCAGTACTTCGGTAAGGAAACAAAAAAGGAAGTAAGTAAAAATAAAAATACATTCTTAGCGCACCTTTCGAGTAAGCATTGCTTTTTTGACAGTCGAATCGTTGTCAGCGCAGGGGTCGCGGATGTCTGGGGACGCCAACTGTCTGACGCAAGTTGCTATGCTTCGGTATCGCTTGTTTTTAATATGTCAAGCATGCAGCTTAATGGCTTCTTTAACAACAATAATGATAATGCAACAAACACCGTACAAAGTACCGTTATAGCTAGCTATCTATCCACTTGTAGAATAATTTGGTGGCAAACAAAGTTGACGCTGCGGCAGCTGGGGCACGTTGACGGATAATATTGTATTGAAAATGCATCAATGATATTGAAATTACTTAAAAGCCTTGAAAAGCCACCTTTCAGCAACAACCGCAACAAAGCGCAGCGAAAAGTGGCAACAACTCATACCCGAAAAACAATAAAAAAAAAATTGTTGAACATCAAAACCCAGTGATTTAAGGTAAGCTGAAAGGAAACACACCGGCAGCGTAGGCAAATATTGACAGTTGAAGTTGTTGTGCTTTGCCGGCGGCTCTTCTATGCTTCTACGATTTCGTGCGGCAAGCGTGTACTCAGCAATTGATCAACAATGTCTTCGATGGCAACTGTCAGCGACGCGTCGCCGCGCGTCTCAATGTCACTTTGGCAACCAGCACTGCGCTGTGAAAAAGTCGTTTCGCTAATGGGTCGGCAAGTGCTTCGTTGGATTTCCGCTTGATTTTGGTGTGAGGTCACCGTAATATGTTCGCTTATTGCTACGCCCTTCGTAGATATTTTATTAATTTAATATTTGTTTCGAGATGTCAGTGAATATTGTATGATAAAAAGTGGAGATTTAAATTGAAACACTGGTTAGGTGAGAGCGTCGACTTATGGATCGCTAGAGCTTGCTAAACTTCTAGTGTTTCGGTGACGAACAAAGTTAAATATTGTGTCAGCGAAGACTATAGCTACTAGGTATGTTGTTAGATGTGTTCCGGCGAGGTTCTCTTCCAATAACAGACAATTTATGATTCTCCGATTCTATGTTTTTTTATAGCTTTCTAGACAAATAAGATACTAGCAGCACCTAGTAGATCCGTAGTACAATATAAGAGAAAACTTTGGTTTGGTCAACTCAAGTGGTTTCAGCCATCATCTTATAGCGAACTATGTCCAAAGGAATATCGCTAATTTATTTTTTAAATCGGGATAATATTTACGTTTATGGGTTTACGTTTATGGGTAGTCTGTAACCAATTAGTAGATACAGCCAATCTTTTCTGTCAGAAAGATAACTACGTTCCAGCATTATCAATAATAATCCAAATGAATGGACAAATAATAGAGACTACAATTTACAAACCTTCTTACAGACCTCCGGTTGGAGATATGGAGTATTACAACTTCTCTCAAGAAAGACTAACTGTAGCCGAAATATTGCCGAACTCGCGCTTAAAGGTATACTTCCCCGGATTCCGCAGAAGTTAGTGGACGATTTGACTTAGAGAGCCTTTAAAGAGTCAAAATAAATTAGATGCGTAATTTCTTTGTAACTTCTTCCGTCCGTCCTTCGGTCTGAATATAAGTAATTTATATCCGTCTTGACATATTAGTGGTGCTTTTTCAAAAAATTTTGCATATTTAGTACTTACGTGAGAGTAAACTAACCACACCAATTAAGAGAACTCTACAGTTCCCAACAGGTTTTACTATCACTGGTTGGAAGATTCTGAGATACTCATAGATAAGACAAAGTATGTATATGTCTGCCTTCGAAGAACGGGAATAAGATGAAATTCGCGGCTTGTCATATCCACCAGACAAAACCTCTGTACAACATGTGTCGGTGATGAAGATAGGATTTGTCCATTTTCAAAGAAAAGGAACAAGATAAAACGCGACTCGGCTCGTCATATCCGACAGTCAATAACTCTGTACAACTTGTTTCTATAACAGTCAAGTCAAAAGTCTTCGCAGAATGAGAGTGACATAAAATTTGATCTTTATAACCGGTAAGTAGGAACTCTGTATAATTTGTTTCCCTGGCAATCACGAAGGAACACGAGGTTATATCTGAAAGAATTTTTTCAACTCCCCGGTATTTCTCTTAGAAGGGAAATAAAATAACCAGCAGTTAAAATACTGTCTGTAATATTTCATTATATAACTTTCTGAAGTGAAGTGAAGAGATTGACATAAGAGAAACAATTGAGAGACTTATTAAGTTCTCATACATACTTTCGTTTTTGTACATAATTTCGTCTATCATGAAACTAGCATTATGACCAAAAACAAAGTCCACATCGAAATCTAACGCAGAATAACTCTTGCCAACAAGTGCTTCTTTGGACTGATTAGGCTAATAAGAAGTAAAATCCTCTCTCTCAAACACCAAACTCTACAAATCACTCGTCATTCCCGTCCGGTTATAAGATGCAGAGGCATGGACGTTGGCATCAACTGAAGAGTTATATGAGATATACGACGACATTGACAATATTTCAGCGAACTAAAAGACAGCGGCTATGCTGCTACGGAGCTTCTGTAGGGATTTTTATGATTGATTTTTTTATAATAAACGCTCTCAGAAGTGGAATACGAACAAATTGTTGTCATTACTACTTAGTGCAATGCGGATCATTCTAAGAGCGAACTTAAATTTCAGCGAGCTTATCTTAGACCCTTCTTATGTTGTCGAGGAATTCCTAGGAGCAAATTGAAACTTCAGTTTATTCGAAATGTTAGTCAAATGATATTCTTCGGTTCTTCGTTACAATTTTTTCTGTACAATATTAGAATGCATGATCATAATTTGTCAGTTAATTATTCGGCGCCTTTTAGAGAGATGGTTTTGTTAACAGCTTGATGAAAGAAAGTATTTTATGGACCAACAATGGTTCTAATGAGTGATCCAAGTAGAAGTACTTTTTTCTATAGCTTTTTTTTGACAGATCACGCGGGAGACATGTCAAACTGTCATGTCATATTTGTTCAATATTGTTTGACATTTCATAGTGGAAAGATTTACGTCGGAACAACGTTTACGAAATTATTGAAACTTATTACGAAAAGTAACGTTCTGTAAACTTATCTTTAACAAATTCGCCCATCTTGAAACCCAGCATGCTTTATTGGATAATAATCGACCGAACAGATCACGTCCAGCACACAATGAAAAATATATAAAGGGTGATTTTTTAAGAGCTTGATAACTTTTTTTAAAAAAAAAAAAGCATAAAATTTGCAAAATCTCATCGGTTCTTTATTTGAAACGTTAGATTGGTTCATGACATTTACTTTTTGAAGATAATTTCATTTAAATGTTGACCGCGGCTGCGTCTTAGGTGGTCCATTCGGAAAGTCCAATTTTGGGCAACTTTTTCGAGCATTTCGGCCGGAATAGCCCGAATTTCTTCGGAAATGTTGTCTTCCAAAGCTGGAATAGTTGCTGGCTTATTTCTGTAGACTTTAGACTTGACGTAGCCCCACAAAAAATAGTCTAAAGGCGTTAAATCGCATGATCTTGGTGGCCAACTTACGGGTCCATTTCTTGAGATGAATTGTTGTCCGAAGTTTTCCCTCAAAATGGCAATAGAATCGCGAGCTGTGTGGCATGTAGCGCCATCTTGTTGAAACCACATGTCAACCAAGTTCAGTTCTTCCATTTTTGGCAACAAAAAGTTTGTTAGCATCGAACAATAGCGATCGCCATTCACCGTAACGTTGCGTCCAACAGCATCTTTGAAAAAATACGGTCCAATGATTCCACCAGCGTACAAACCACACCAAACAGTGCATTTTTCGGGATGCATGGGCAGTTCTTGAACGGCTTCTGGTTGCTCTTCACCCCAAATGCGGCAATTTTGCTTATTTACGTAGCCATTCAACCAGAAATGAGCCTCATCGCTGAACAAAATTTGTCGATAAACACATTTCGAACCGAACACTGATTTTGGTAATAAAATTCAATGATTTGCAAGCGTTGCTCGTTAGTAAGTCTATTCATGATGAAATGTCAAAGCATACTGAGCATCTTTCTCTTTGACACCATGTCTGAAATCCCACGTAATCTGTCAAATACTAATGCATGAAAATCCTAACCTCAAAAAAATCACCCGTTAGCAGGCGTAGCTGAGAGTGTACACGTGAGTTGATTCGATTCCGTTCGTATCAACTCGGACTGACGTGTGGAACGACTTAACGCATTTTACATGGAGATCTTAAATTTAAAGCGTAAAAAATACGGCTTGTGCAAGAACTGAGCCAGGAAAAGTTCCAAGAAGATCCGATGTTTTCGGGCCAAATTTTTTTTAGTGGTCAGACCATTTCTTGCCTCAATATGTATGTAAACAAGCAAAATTGCCGCATTTGGAACGAAGCGAAACTTGAAGAGAATGAAGAGTTGCTGTTTCATCCAACAACTGTTTGGTGTGGTTTGTGGGACGGTAGAGTCATAGGTTTATATTTCTTCAAAAATGATGCCGGTGAGAACTTAGCCTACAGTGGCCACCGTTATCTTACAATGATAATCGACTATGTGATGAATGAAATTGAAGCTCGTGATCTCGGGGACATTTGGTTTCAACAAGGCGTTATCGAAATTCAGACGCAACGGATGGACCATCTGAGATCCAGCACCTAACTTTTGAAAGAGTTAATCTTCAAAAAATGAGTACCAAAGCATATTCTCTCGACGAATAATAAATATTCTTCATTAAATTTGTAGTTTCTGCGTTTTTTCTTTAAAAAAGTAGGGAAAAAGATCGAAAAAGATCACCCTATAGTTCAAAGTATAACCTTACAAAATTTAAAAGAATTGAAAATTTTCTCTCACAATTTATATTAAATATATATATGTTATAATTTTATATTTTTTTCCCATCCCACCTTGTCTCACCCCTGCGATACGCAATCGTTAGGCCAACCTTTAAAGAAAATTTTCCGCTCAGCTGACTAATTTAATTTAGTTTCCTCTCTAAATAAATACAAACTGATAGCGTTTTAATTTAAAACCCCCGACCAGCCGTCCAAAAGCCGAGCCGCGCCAACTGGCAATGGCAATGCGAATGTTTGTTATCTGCTTAATGTTTATTGTATTTGTAAAAATCATAAAAATCCCAAAAATAAAATAAAGATCAGCCAAATTCAAAAAGGACAGAAAAAAGTAAGAAAAAAAAAAAAAAAAAAAACAAAAAAATAAATCGAATCAGACAAAAATGACACAAAACAAACGGAAGTAAATGAAAACAAATGCGGAGAAGGCATGAATGCCAGCGACCGGCCAAGCATGACTTCTGATACCGAACAAGGATAATAGACTCTATGGTATATTATGGAGCATAGATTACTGATGCCGTTAGCCGACGGACGAAGTAAAAAATATGCAAAAGGTTGCTCGAATGGCTAATGCCAAAAGGCAACAACAATAAATACATAGCAGACTAGCAACAACCTACGCTTGATGTTGTTGTGGCCTTTTTTGTTGTTGTTGGCTATTTTGTTTTTTTTTTTTTTGGCTTCTTTTCTTGTTGTTGTTGTTACTACAGCGCATATAATAATTTAAAATTTAAATTTGAAAAATTTTTTAATCGGATAAAACTCGAATTTTGTAATCGAAGTGAACGAACGAGGAACGGCAACAACAACAAAAGCAATGAAAGCAGAAAATTATTCACAAAGCCAGCACAAAAGACGGCCAAGTGTTGAAGGGTTAAAGGAAAAGGCGAGACAGACGCGCCAGGATGCGCTCGACGCTATCATTACAATTTTGGAAATTTATTTATTTTTGTTTTTGTATATATATAAATACATATATATATAAATATGTATACTTGTATATGTAAGTTCGTTGCTGATTTTGTAGCAACAGCGCCTTTATCCTTCCGTTTTTGCTTAATGCTAGTTTCGGCGTTTTTTGTTTTTGTTGTTGTTTTTGGTGGGTGCTGACACGAGCGCAGCTACAACTCTTAGCACACGCCGCCCGCGTTGCCATCACCAATTACAATCGCTATGATCTCTTCTATATGGCGTAAGTCAATACTTCGTCGCAGTTAACCCTTTTTGTTTTTTTTTTTTTTTTTTTTTATTTTTTTATTTATACAGGGTTAGCAACAGTGCGCCAAAATGCTTTAGATAATTTTTAAAATTTTTTAAAAAGATTTCTAAGCAAAAAAATTAATTTATAGAACCGGTTTAAAGGCGATTTGGGAACTTGATATGCATATGCAGTATTTGCTTATAGTGTTGTTGTTGTAAAATGATATTCATCCTAATAATATAGCTTATATCTGATCGAAATTAATGTTTAACCCCTTTAGCGGTATTGTCACACATACATACATATGTATGTATGTATATTAATTGAAGCTCTTTATATGCTTGTGTATGTTGTAAGCGCAGTCAAAGCATCCCTGTGTCTATTATCTTTAGTTATTAGCAGTCGCTATTGGAACTGTGTGCTTTTTGAAAAGAATAGCGAATTAGAAAATTAGATTTGGAAATGCATAGCATTAAGTACACTGAGAGAATTTTTCAAAAATATTTTACAGAAAATATTTAGTAATTTTATTGTTGTTGTTGTTATTGCATATAAAATATAATGGTACAAGTATATAATATATATATTTTTAAACGTTAACTAGACTTCTTTCTTATGTTTCATAACCTTAAATAATTTTATTATTGTTGTTGTTGTTATTGCTAATAAAATTTAATGATACAAGTAAATAGTATATACTTTTTTTTAACATTAACTCGGTCACTTTCTTAAATTTTCATAACCAGTTAATTTAAGTATTTTATTTTAGTAGAGTTGCCACCTAAAACTTTCAAAAATAATTGGGAAAATTATGAAAAATTTTTTTATCTTAGAGGTAACCTTCTTAAAATAATTTTCAATTCTAACTCCAAAAAAAAATTTTAGTTGCAATTTTTTTGGTTTAGCACCCTGTATTTAATAAGTTTTTCCAAAGGCAACACTCGATATTTATATTTCATCATAAATTTAGGTGCGCTGCGCTATAAATCAAAATTAGTTGTATTCTGTGTACGTTTTTGTAACTATTTACTTAATAGATTTTCAATATACTTTGTTTTTTTTTTTTTTGTAAAATATATGGCAACTCTACGGCATAAAAATTCGCAAAAGACACCCTTTTCTCGAGATTATAGAGATGAAGGTCCAGCGACTTCATCGTTATCACATTCCGAATGCTTCATTAGCCCTCTGTAAATCTGAAGAGTTCAGAATGATTAGCTTAGTTTCCTCCAAATAACTACCACAAATGGCAAAAATTATAGATTGACACCCTCTTTTCAAAAAAGTAAAGCCCATATATTATTTGAAAATATACTTATGGTATATTTTAAGCCTTTGTTGCTATGATCTAACATACCGATTCTGGTAACTTAATTTTAATTTTTTTTTTTTAATTTTAAGGCTTTCCACACTCCTGAATACTCGACCGATTGCAACCAAAACCCTTGCTATCTGACCCCTAATATAGGGTATTATTAACTGTTAATTTAAAGTGAGAATAGTCTTTCCAATAGTATACTCGTATAAGAGTTACATATCTAAAAAATACCGTTCGAAGCGCACCTTAGTTCTCATTTTAAGAGTATGAAAGACTCTGCGAGAAGAATGAGTTCAGAACTCAGCTTCTTATACTTATGACTATCAGTTACCACTTCCTCAGACACCTTCGAATAGTTCTGCTTTTAGGTAGACTTTACATATACGAGTAGTATTCCCACTTTCTCAGAGACCTTTTACATAGTTCGCTGCTCAGTTGGAAGTTTTCTACTTTGGAGAGCAATGATCACGGGATCGAGGCCTAGGACTTCAATGTTTCTTGGATTGTTAGTTTACTATGCTTAGTTGTTACTGACTACGACCCCAAGTTATTTTGGTAGATTGTATAAAATACTACAATTTGGCTTTCTTACAGCTTCAGCCGGTAATACTTTGTGAATCGCGAACGGTTTATCCGCATTACAATTGGTTTTCAGAGCAAGATCCGAATTCGTTTCTAGAAATATAAACTTAATCTTGCAAATTTAAAGCGGAGAGACGAGGGAATATAATACAGAAACCTAGCCCACTTCGAAACATCAGTTATAACTGAAAAAGTACAGGATCCATTTTGATGAATAATATGAAAAAAAATATCTAAAAAGCAATCAACCAATTTGAGATCAGTTGGTCTCAAACAATGCTTTGTTTTTAAATGTTTACGTCACGGAAAAGAGTACGAGCCAATTGGTGACCCTAATTAAAATCGCAATCCTTCACATTCCTCAAACAGAAACGTAAACCCACCATCATCAACCGATTTTCCTCAGTGCAGGGACAGGTATACATTGCAGCCACCACGCACAGCGCCAAGTGAAAGGGGTGTCGAATGCAAATGAAAGGGGTGTGATGCTGTTGATTAGTTCAGCGTTTATCGAGTATGCTGAGAGCTGATAACGCCAAGACAAGAACAATACCCACACCAAATCGACGTCGGATTACGACGAATGAAAACAACAAGGATAATTAAAAGCAAGAAAAATGTACGACAACGTGTACGACTGCAGGCTAAAGGGATAAGCGCTCGCAGACACGGGGTTGAAACAAAAGTACAAGCATGCAAATGCAGGATAAGCCTCTCAAATGGGACGCTTATTGCCGGCGCAGCGGCTGTAAGAAACCCAATTTCATTGCAGCGGCGAGTCGCTCGCCACACTCCTTCGACGGCTTCGAGTACAAAATAAAAGAAGCAATCGAATTTTAATCAATTCGCGTCTGTGTGCATTTGCATATATGAAAATTTTCGCTGCTTACCAACCCGCACTTCGTATTGTTTCAGCGCATTGGCGCGGGGTTGAGTTCGCGAGCTCGCAGTGAGCGCGTGTAAAAAATGGCCTGAGAGGAGCGTGTACACGCAAGGCAACACCAGCGGCGGGCGGTGGTGCGGTTAAAGGGTTAACTGGCTGACTTGTACGTACCGGTGGTCGCCTCGCCGCGGTGTTGTGAAGTCCTTGGCTGGTAGCGCGTGTTTACAGTTAAATTTCCCTTTTAGCTTTTTTTGCGTTTCTTCCTGCTTTTTTGTATTTGTTACGCTTGACTTCCGTTTGCGGCGTCGGAAGTTAACACGTGGAAAGGGTTATTATTTCACGCGATGACCCGCAATGCCGTTGCGACGCCTTCGCTATTAAATAAAGGATATTTCAGGTTCAGCTGTGACGGCCTTTCGTCTTTTTTACCTTTTTTATTTAATTGTAAATAGTCGTTAGCATAAATTTATGTTAAAGATATCAGAAATGTACACCAATGTGACGAAATAAAGGGGGAGTTGACTTTGGCGTTAAATTTTTTACTCGGGCTTTTTTCAGGGTTTCTTTATGTAGTTGGAAAAATTTAAAACTTTGGGAAAGAGTTCCGAAAAATTCTTTGGAAATTTTAAATTGAAACGAAGTTATAACCACACTATTTCAAATCAATGCCCCAAAACATTTTTGCCCTCTGTAACTTAATTATCAAAATTTGCTCTCTCGATCACCACAGTTTCTTTGCAGTATTAAATAAACATTTCCGAGCAACCAAACTCAGTACGTGGCCCCATAGATCAAAAGTTAAAATTTTTAGGGCAAAAATTATCCATATTTTATGGCTGTATATAGAGCTGTAATTCTATGCTAAACACTTTCGAAAGCTCAAAGAAAGTAAATAGAGCTCAAAATGTTCAAAAAATTATTGTGTTATTGAAATCGATCCCTGAATTGCAATCAAAATCCGTACACTAAGAAAAAAAATTGGAATGACAAACACGCCGTCTTATATCTTCAGTTTCGGTCGATATAAGCTCAAAGCGGAGATGTAGTAGAGCCCACGACCGCCTGAGGAACTTGGGAAATGGTATGTGAAGCAAAAAATTTTGAGAAAAAACAAATCTGACGATCTCCATGCAGATTTTCCTCAATTCCAGAAGTTATATACACAAAATTTTAAAAAAGCAGAAAAAGCCCGGTGAGCTACTAAAAAGAAACCGGGGATGACAATGTGGAATTGACAAATACGAAGAAACACTGCACAAACTCTATCAAGATTTGTAGAGTTTCGAAGTGAATTATCAAAAGAAAAAAGTCAAAGTCATAACAAACATGGTAGACAATTTCACTTCCAATATTTTTTTCCATGTTCCGTGTGTTGTTGATACACTATATAAAAGTATAAAACCAATATTTGCCCCCCCCTCCCAACTCGGACTCTGGCAGCCAAAACTTTTTACCTTTTCCCGCCCATTATTTCCCTATTTTTGGAAGACTTTTCTTTACAAATCTGTCGGAACAACTTTTCTTAGCAAAAAGTTTTATGTATTCTGTAAAGGAGTATCTTGAATTTTTTAGCTATAGCGGCAAACTAAGCTGCCTTCAATGCGTTTTAAACCTGGTTTGGAAACATTTAGTAACCTAAAGTTTTTAAAAAAACTTTACGCTTGACAAATATTTTTGGAATGACGCCATCTTTGCCTCAAGACTTTTAAATTAGATGATTAAAAGGGATGTTTTGGTCGGTGAAACGAAAGCAAGATTTGCAGTTTTTCAATATCAGAAGTTATGGTTAAAAATTGGAGCTAATCGATAATTAGCTTCATAACAATGAACGCCCTTGCGATTCTGGGTTTTTTAAGAGTTTGAAGTTTGCTATCTTTTTGAACAACTGATGAGCTGAGATTTAAAGGGTACTATGAGTTACGATTTTTTTTTTGTGAAGAGAGATGGACAATAAAAGGAGATTACTGGGGGCTTGGGCATTTTCAGTGATAAAAAATTTTTTGGGAAGGGAAGTAGCTAAGGCAAAAACAAACTTTTTTCGGGGTTTAATGGAAACCCTCAGCTGTCTCAAAAAATCAGAAAAAAATAAACTGCAAATTAAAAAAAAAAAGGGCGCAATGGATTATAGATAAGATAAAATTAGAAATCATCTTTCGGAATCGGCGCTGTTACTAAAATGAGCCCGGACCCTTTTTCTCGTCCGTTAAAACCAAATTTTTTTTGTTTTTTGAGAGTTGTAAGTTCCGAGCATATTTGCCAGCTAAAAAGCTTTCATAAAAACTGTAAAGCTCCACAGATTCAGAATAGGAATTTATACAATACTTAGTTCTCAGTATAATATGGCGTTACATAAATCAAACCGAAAACAAAAGGCTGAAAACCCCGCATAATCAAGCCAAACTTTTGAGTTTTTCTTTTCGGGAAATTTTAAAAAAAACTAATCACCCATCAAAAACCGCTGGGCTCTCACGATCGACTGAGTTTGAAAACTTTTTTTTGTCAAAAAAACTTACGCCTCAATTGACGGTATCAAATGTCAAAAGTGCTTTCGAAATAAAGTCAAATACTAGAAAAAACCGTTAAGGAAGCTGAATGCAGGAAAAGTGGCAAAGATCAAATGCGTCACGTGCGCGACCGTGTCGGCCGCCACAAAGAATCACTTAACGATGCTATGAAAAATTGAGACTTCAATTAAAAAAGCATACAAAAAAAACCGAATCCCAGCAAAACGCGCCCACTTCATCGACGCTCCATTTTTTGTTGCGCTTTTCAGTGTTTTCGTTTGATTGAAAAATACAACAATTTTTTAACACCAAAAATGCGCAGGTTTAATGTAAAAAATACAAAAAAAAATATATAAAAAAATTTAAAATTACGTTTTTGTTGTTGCCTGTTTTTTACGCTTAAGCGCGCAATACAAATGTGCGTGTGAACGCCCCTTATTTACGCGTAAGAGGGAGGAAACCCAATGTGTATTTAAATAGAGGAAGTGAAGCGTCAAACGCTTGTTTGGCGGAAATTTAATGCTTTTAGTTGAGGTTTAAGGAATACGCATTTAACTTTTACAAATTTAATCTTTTTTTTTGGTTTATAGAAAACGACGGAAACAGTTTTTTGCAATAGCAGTCGTTTGGCTGGTAGTGGGAAACTTGGGAATACCAGGCAAGCTTAAGAGCTTTTTTTTTACTACATATTTATATTCAACAAATTTAAACATTAATTTTTACTTCCCAGTCTTATTTTTTTATAGATTATTATAAGGTTTTGGATCTTTTAATATAGCAACATCATTCTGGCGAAAGTTGAATGGCGGGGTATAATCTCAACAACATCCACAAAATTTGAAGAAAGCGAACATGTTGACCAATTAGGCACGAGTGACTTACGAAAGTTTCCGATATCTCTTTTAAGTCACTCCTGCCTAAATGATTAAGTATGATATTAAAAGGTGTTCTAATAGACATGATTGTTAAATTCATATGAACCGACTAGCTCTAGCTTTCAAACTGGATATCAGAGAACTCATAATTGGTATCTTTTCCAACTTTCCCTAGACGACTAGCCTTAGTATTGTATAATAAATTGGTTGTCATCGAAGTCATCGGGGCACAGGAACGTGCTGCTTCGGCGGTCGGGTCAAGGAGGAGGTGTTGGATATTGTGGGATTCGTTTATTAGAATTACGCGGGAACTCACGCACATAGGATATATATTTTCAATGTCGATACTTGTTAAGTCCAGTTCAACCAGCTACAGTATCTAGAACGAAGCTGCGGAAGGTTTTCTAGAACTCGAGCCAACGGAGGTCTAACTTTACTATTGGATGTCGTGACAAGGAAAGACTTTTTGATGTTACCAGTAGACGACTCCGCTAAGCAGACGACTGCAAGATGGTTTTTGTGAAAACACTCAAAGCAACTGCTCGGAGATGCTTTTTCAAAATAAAAGATCAGAGACATCCCGTAATCGTACCGAGTGAAGTATTCGGACACTCTGTAGTTTCTTGGTTTGCGTTTCACCACATCCAGGTTTTGTAATTTTCAGGTCGTAGTTAAGTATCTGACGGTCCCATAATTGCTGTGATAACTGTAAAAATGAAATACGAGTGCTTCATTCACTGCTTTCAGCTTTCCACAACAGTCCTGAAGACCCAGAGGCAACGAGAGCTTCTGTGTATTTTAAACTTATTGTTATTTCAGGCTTCCTCTAAATTTTTTACGAGATTTGACAAGACCTACATTACTTTATTCCTAACAATGTCTGGTTCAAAATATTGTGAAATTCACAAAAAATTGGAGATAATAAGAGTATGAAAGGTGTAAAATAATAAAAATAATAATAATTTTCGTACATAACCACTTGCGATATACGAGTATTTGCTAGTCTACATATGATATATCTCTTTGGACGAATCGAGCTTAACACTCGCTATAAGCCTCACTGGAATCCAAATTACTGCTTTCACCGAAGTGAGTGGAATGAGATAATGTCTCTAAATATTTGTGTATGTATTCCACTTTATCTTGTGAAACTACGAGCCCTGTAAATTTGATCCCAAAGTTGTATTTCTGTAATTCTATAAAACATTTTTGCATCTCTTAAGGTTAAACTCACTCGATAACCAATTGTGACTCTGATTATTACAAAAACTGGTGTTAGTCATACGGTTTAGAGTATTTTCTTTGCTACTACCCATAGTGTTGCGGAGTTCAAAGCTTTAATGATTTCCTTTTTAGGCAGTGTTTTCAAATATTATGACAGGGCATCTCGACTTTCAGACAGCGTCTAATAAAACTGGCCTAAGACATGCTAAGCCGACAGACTTACTTTCGTGATAAGTACTATATACTGTCTGAGGAATAATGAGACAACTTGTGTTGGTACTAATAAGTCTTAACTATGGATGACTGCTTCTTGCGACGTGATAAATATGGTTCGAAATAACCTTAATGTGTTTCGTAATATTTTAGTTACACTGGCATTGCAATGGATTCAAAAAACTGCTTTATCTTCGCCACATATATTCCGCAGCTCTGGATTGTCGAACCTGTTGAAGACCTGCATTTTCGATAAAACTTCGCAATCTTCGAAAGGAGAAGTACCAAAACCTAGAAAAACTTGATTTTCTGCAATACTAGAACTGCAAGAACTAGCTTTGTGCAATGCCTCTTTAAATACCGAAATACCGTGTAGAGAAATCTGGCATTAGTTAGAAAACATTTGAACGGGAGCAGAAACCGGTTAGTGAGAAAGGCTTTAACGTGGCAGAGTAGATAATGTTTTTTTTGGAAAAAGACGTAAGTAAAGGGAGATGTATAAAAGGAGAAAAACACAACTAAGATTAGTCTAATATGTTTATTATGTAAATAAGAGAAAAAAAGACCTGAGCAGAACATTTTAGTTGATTTCAGCTGGAATTCGATATTAATTTAGATATCCGAAAACGTTTATGAAGAATTTCTTAACTATTTCGAACTATTCAGAGAGGTTAGAGTGACTTTTAGATTGTTGAAAAAATAAATCCAATTATATCCGCAAATGAAAATGAGAACAAGCTTAGTGCGCTTCAATACATGTGAGAGGCTTACGGTATATCTTCAATTAGTCACGAAATATTTCTTCGACCACTGAATTTTTTGAACTGGTCAGACTAGAAGAGTCGATTTAATAGCGAATAGCTTCGTTGAAAAAGTAAACACAAACTTTTTATTCGACAAAATTTCAACCAACATTTTTTCTTACAAGTTTACCCCCAGCTGATGCCGTAGACTTTTAAAACTCTATGAACGAGAACTCATACAAATATTTAGCGGCGCGTACACAACAAAATATTTGCTATAACTTCAAATGTGAATGCAAGCAATAATTTTTGATTAAAGATGAATTTTTAATTTAATGGCGAACATAATGGTGAAAGATAGCCGAATGAAATGGGCGAGTAAATGGTTGAAGAACAAGCCAAAGGAAATCTTGCACATATATGCCTGTGTATAAGTGTATACCTATGTATGTATGTATGCAGATGAGCAAACGGCGGAAAAAGATGAAAAAGTATTTTTAATCTCTATGGCAAACGTGTGCACGACAAATGAGCGCGCGGCTGATGGCGGCAAGGACGTAACGGAAATCAAACGACCAGAACAAGAATCAAACAAAATTTTTAATGTCTTCGTTGCTGACTTTTTGGCTGGAAAAGCAAGAAAAAAAGCATAAGAAATTAAGCAAGCAAAAAATATTCAAAGAGAAAAATTACAACAACGACACAAAGTGGCGCTTGCATTGCAAGTGTGAGTTTGGCGGCAGCTGGCGGACAGATACTATCAGCGCGCATTAGCGCTGCGTGTGCGCGGGGGTTAAGCGCGCTTGCTGTGTATAGAGCGCTCGCTGTGGGCAGCATGCTTTGCGAGCGCTTAAAGTGGGCGACAAACGTAAACAAACAAGCGCAAATGTTTTCACGCGCGCCACCACCCGCTTCACTATTTTCCATACTGGAGATGCGTGTGTTTGTGTGCGCGCACTACATCCCGCCCACAGTGTGTGCCGACGCACCAGTTTATTGCCCACCAAAGCGGCTTGTTATCCTGTTGATGTTGTAATCCTGTTTGCTGCACTGCGAGTAGACGCGCCGCCATGCGCGCCATTGACTGCTCGATTTGAATATTGTTGTAGCACGCTGATTTTCCTTGAGATTTTTTACGTTTGATTTTCACTGAACTCTGCCAGTTTTTTCAGCAATTTATCTTCAATTTTTTTGTGAGTGCCTTCAATCGCTCATTAGCGCGATTTTTGCGCCTGCTTGCTGCCCCAGCCACCCGTCGCTATTTTAATTTTTCGAAAAGCGATAAAAATTTGTAAGTGCCGCCCGTGAAAGTAAAAAAAAAATAAGACAGCGCTGTCCGTTAGACACGCTCACACCGCGCGCGACAAGCGTTGTGACTATCTCAAGCAAAATGGTGTTTAATGATTTATGAATAATCGCCATTTGCGCCATTTGTGTGATGAGCATACGGCAGCGCTACGCAGTCCAACACTCGGAAATTGTGGCCTCAGCGACTGTAATGAGTGAGGGGTGCATGTTGCTGGTATTGGACTGTTGCTTGTTGGAGGAAGAATCACCGCCACATTTACACATTTCGTTTCATTTGATTGCCTGGACCAGCTCTTGGTAAACGCCATGTTTAAAGAGAGATAATTAAGAAGTTTTTTAATCAATAAAAATTTGTTTAACTGAGAGTGATTCATTTTTAGTAGAATCTTGTTTGCCAACAGATATAATAACAGAGTAGCAAACTTCTTCAGCTATCTGCAAGAGGCTTTTTCGGATACTCACGTGTGGTCCTTGTCCTTTTATGAAATAATATGTTCCGACGAACCGTAGAGGAATCAAATTTAATGTATAGTTTTTATATTTATTGGAAAAAATTTAATCAAATGGGTCTGGTAATAAATGAGGGCTTTTCCAAATACTTTCTGTCCACAAACAAACAGTCGGCGCACTCGCGATTTGGCTCCCAAGTCACTGTTAACAGTCATAACTTCGAAGTCGTATATAATTTCGTCGAACTTGGAGCTTGAGTGGGCTATTAGAGCAAACGTTTTCTCTAGACGTACAATTCTACAAGTCACTCATCATCCCCGTCCTGCTATATGATGCAGAGACATGGACGATGGCAACATCAGATGAGTCGGCGCTACGAGTTTTCGAGAGAAAGGTTCTGCGGATTTATAGTTCTTTGCGTATTAGCAACGGCGGATCCCCCAGCTGATGGAACAATGACGATATTGACATTGTTCAGCGAATTAAGAGCGGCTAGGTCATGTCGTCCGAATGGATGAAAACACTCCGGTTCTAAAAGTATTCGACTGTGTAAGCGCCGGGGAAAGCAGAGGAAGAAGATGATCTCCACTTCGTTGGAAAGACCAGCTGGTTATACTTGGATTCTCCAATATTTAATCAAAATGACGACTCGGTTCGCACGCTAAATCGTATATTCAGTCGCTATAGTCGCCTAGCACAGTCGGTAATTCGAGCAACCATGAAACTGTTTCGCACCACGTTTACTCTAGTGGATAAAGTGCTGTTATGGAGCAGAATGTCGGAGCGAACTCCTATGAGTCCATCCACCAGCGGAATCTGCATGCGTTTCTCACGTTCGGTGAATGGACACAAAAATATATGGTCACCGATCTTATTTTTTTCCGGGAAAAGACTCAATTGGGGTTGAATGCGTACATTTATTGAAGGAAACTTTTGATGAGCACATTTCCCGCGCCGTGGGTCTGTGACATGATCTCCAAGATCGTGCGATTTAACCGCAGGACAATTTTTTGTGGAGTTATGTAAAGTCGCTTGTCTACGCCGATATGCCCTGAAAGGATATGATACCTTGAAAGAGTTTTAGAAGAGAATATTTCGGCTCTGTAGTGCTGACACGAAGTAGAGGAAGGCATCTGAAAGAAACCATGGCAAAATCGTTGGAAATCGTTTAGATGGTTATACCAAGAGTCATGAAGAAGATGAAGAAAAAATTTCTATGAAGACTAAGACAGATTTCTTCACTCCCACCTAACGTTTTAAATTTGAATTATCTACATTTGGACATTGGAAACGTCAAATACCATTCGGAAAGTGACAGATATTCAGTAAAAAGTCTAAAATTTACGAAATGGGTCGCTATTCACTAAACGAAAACTGGGAAATATTGAAAAAAAACCGAGGATGGTCACTTTTACCGAAAAATCATCTTTTCGGACGAGGCTCATTTCCACCTCGATGGTTACGTTAACAAGCAGAATTGTCGCATTTGGGGCACAGGACGGCGCTACGTGCCATACAGCAAACGCTAAACTCAATCTTTTATGCCCAATCTTCGAAAATCGCATAATCAGCAAAAGAGGTGATGTGAATTGGTCTCCCAGAAGCTGCGATTTAACTCTGCTGAACTATTTTCTGTTGGGAGCTGTTAAAGACAAATGTTACGCCAACCACTCAGAAACAATGTTAGATCTAAAATACGAGATTCAAGCTGCTGTAGCTGCCATGAAGCCTGAAACCATCGAGAAAGTACTTTAAAATTTGGTGGATCGGCTAAGTTACTGTAAATTCAGCCGTGGTGTTCATTTGTCCGAAATTATTTTCCACAAATAAATTTCATAAAATGAGCTTTTAAATAAATATTTGACCTTTGAAAAATATCAAGCCGTTTTTTTTTATTAACTTTTTAAATTTAAAATTATATGGCCCACCCTTTATATGATATTTTTTTCTTGCATTTGTTTTTTTAAAGAAATGGTTATAAAGAGAACCTTGTGCGTTTGTAAGTTTATTTCAAAGCATCGATTTCCTCCACCGAAACGAATTGTGAAAACCATTTGATATGTACGTGCGAAATATATTTTATTACTAATTGCTTTATTACAAATGGTTTCACATTAAAAAATTATGAGCGCGAGAACAAGCAAAGCGCAGTATGTGTGCATTAGGGCAGTTATCACAAATATAAAATAATGATCTATACTAGTCAGATTTTTGTTTTATTTTTTAAACAAATTAAGGATAGGCGAAAATATGTATATTAGGGTGGTTCTTAAGGATTCAATTAAAATGTATCTTTCAGACCCGCTTCCAAAAAAATCTTAATTACTAAATTAAGATTTGAAACTGTAATTTGGCACAGAGGATCATGTGGCAAGTGGCACATGTGGGTAAAACCAAAAAAAAAAAGGGCGTATTCTGATTTAATATTTATAGTATACGAGGTGTGTTCAACAAGTATCGCGAATTTTGTGTTTTTTCAAAAATTATTTATTTATTCATGAATATCTATTTTGTTCCCTTCAAAGTAATCCCCATGAGATATTATACACTTGTGCCAACGGTTTTTACAATCTTCGAAACACTTCAAAAAATCATTTTTTTTTTATTTTCTTCAGCTCCTCCTTCGATGAGGTGTTTATCTTGTCAAGAGAATGTCGTCCTTACATGGAACGTCGTCCTTACATGGCCCTCTTCATTTTAGGGAACAAAAAAAGTCACAGGGGGCCAGATCTGGGGAATACGGTGGCTGCGGCATCATTAGTGTGTTGTTTTTGCCCAAAAAGTGGCGCGCAAGCAACGATGTGTGTCAGCAGGGGCGTTATCGTGGTGCAAAAGCCAATTTTTGTTCTTCCACAAATCCGGGCGTTTCTGGCGGATTGCTTCGGGCAAATTGCGCATTACGTGCAGGTAATATTCCTTATTGACCGTTCTTCCCTGTGGCAAGAACTCATGATGCACCACGCCCCTGCAATCGAAGAAAACTGTCAGTTACGATTCGAGATACTTTTTGAACACACCTCGTAGACTTACCTACCTGTCCTTAGTAAAGCCAAATGAAGCTTCAGTTTAATTTTTCCTGAATTATGAGTTATACAGCACGTCAAGAGCGACTTAATATCTAATTCTAAAACTTCATCTAATCCATTGAACTGGGAAGCTTCGAGCTTTCTAAGACGAGTTCTAGAAAAGGCTGCACAGTAGCGTAGAAGAAGTCCAGCAAATTTCTTTTGCCTTTTTCCCTGCATTTTCTGCATGCATCGTCGTTGTTTATGCCCATCCGGCTCGCATATAATGTCAATAAGTTGTGACCTGCCGTTAGGCCCACTTTTCTAGGTTCAGTAAATCTACTTCAACAGATTTCTAGCAACATTTAAGTCACACCCTAATGTACATAAATATAAAAAATACATAAAATATATATTCATACTTACACACATGACAAATTGAGGTGGAGCGTCTTAGGTTTATGCGTGCAAAGGCATCCCAAAGACACCGAGTCAAAGATACGCATACAGTAAGAAATAAATAAAAAGTATTGTTGTAAATCATAACAAGCATGCAATAATTTCCAAGCAGCAAGAAGCAATGCCATTAAAATACGCAGCAACAACAACAATGCATGTAATATAAAAGCAATAGCTGAAGAAATATAAAAAAGTAATCATAATACTAGTAGTTGAGATATAAAAAGTGCCGTTCGAGGTGCAAAAGGATATGTCGAGGGAAGGATAATGGCAGGCTAGCAGGAGTAAAAGCGCGCAATAACACATGAGTCGGCGTTTACACTTTCAGCGCAGCCATTAACCTATGACAAATGCGGCAGAGGGCGGCAGAAGACACGGTTGCACAGACACACACACACATGTATTTATGGCGTTTTATATGCGCTGCAGCGCGCGGCAAAAAAAATTAATGATACTTGGTGAGATTTATGTTGCGCCATTTTAATTTTTATTGGAAAATTTGCGTGCTGCTACGCGTTGTCTCCACCATCTAACTATATTTTATAGAACGCCAGCGCATTTGAGCGCGCTGCTGTTGCATGCCACCATAAATTGTGGTGTCGCGTCGGCTGATGCGTTACTTGTTGCGTTCGCGCCATACGTCCAAGTTAATGCGTATCTATAAATGTTATTGCGCTTGTTAGCAAGCGATAAAATGTGTGGGCGTGCTTGGGAGGTGAAAGTGTGAAGTACGTGAAACCATTTGATGAGCGGTGAAGGGGGGTGGGAATCTCGGAAATTTAGCGAAGTTGCAAAATAAAGTTTTGAATAGTTTCCACTGTAGTTTTTATGAAAGAAGACTGAGAATCAAGCACTAAAAATTTTCGAGTTCGAAAGTTCGAAGATAAAATATAGTTATAGCAGTAGTTATAACGGAAACCAGCGCGAAACAAGATGGCTTAAGAATGTTGAAATGACGTGATTTCGGCAGCTGCCACGTGCAGTGTTAACTGTACAGCTCTAGTGGGCTATAAGGAATGTATGTATATATGTGACCTGGTCTACGAAAAGGGGGCTTAGGTGTCAAAAAAAAAAATAATAAAAAAAAAAAAAAAATAAAAAAAATAAATAAATAAATAAATAAAGTAAAAAAAATTGATTTTTTGACACCTAAGCCCCCTTTTCGTAGACCAGGTGGGAGAGCCCATAAATTATACTTAGATCTATACATATGAGTATGTACATAAGTAATCAGCGTTATGAGCTGAGTCGATTCGCCGATGTTGGATCTGAATATTAGCACACGTTCTTTTCTCTTCTGGCGAAAGTCCTATTAACTTATCTTCATCACCCATGGGTAGCTCCCGTTAATGTCCTGTTTTGCCTGAGAAGAGATGAAGCCGGCGCTGCCTTTACTTATTAGCTTTAAACTTCAGCCACTTAATCGCGACAATGACTATTCTCAACAAATTATAAAGATATTGGAACCTTATATTTTATCTTCGGAGCCTGAGCAGGAATAGTTGGGACATCTCTTAGAATCCTAGTTCAGCTCGAACTAAGATTGACGGTGATCTCAAAGCAGTTCAATGTGGGCATTACTTCGCTAGCAGCAGCATCAAGCTACTTCCAAATGAAACTTGTCTGGATACATGTCTACAATGGAATCACCAGAAATTGTAAAGCCGTTGAATTTCCAAGAAAAGCCATCATACCACAATTCCCTGTCATCGCAAGCAAAGCGTTGGTCAGCAATCAGCACTCGTAGGGTTACGAAAGCCTTTTCAAACATAAAAGCTTCATTGTTAGTGCTTAGCAAGACTCACATCGGCGCAATGATAGACATTCTAACTGAACACTGTCTCATTGGTACTCACGCGGTGGTTCTAAAGATTTTGTAGTGTTCAACTTGTCAAAGTTGCAATGAGGAAAATTAGGTGTCCGGTGTTCGACAGATGAAGGATCTTGGTTGTCATACTTATTACAAAACCCGGTAATTTGGCTGAAATCGATATTGGTTGCCTCAGTGAATTTGTAGCTGCCTCTAGACGTTTGGTCGATATGCGAACGTTTTTTTTTTTTTCATTCATACCTAAACGTTCTGGGCTTCACGGACAAACATATCTAGTAGTCCAAAAGGCATTAATCGTGGTTTCACACTTATTTTCCTAACTAACCTAACATTCAACCGCCAGTATTGGATCGCAGTCTGATCGACCAAATCAAGCACTTGTATGGTAAACATTCTTCGATTTCGATCTTTTTTCAAATTCGATTTTATTATTAAACTATCACCTGTATGCGAACGACTTTAAATTTCAGTGACGATCTCGTCATTTTAGCTAAGTTTCTTTCCAGCAAGCATTCTTTTGAATCCTCAAAACATAAATTATGTTGTCTTTTGGATCGACCTCCTAAGAATACAGATGAAAACGCAGTTCGAAGTCCAGTTCTTGGAATTTTAAAATATTATATAAAGGCTGGAAGATTTCCAATATTCCTCACCCCTCGCACTCCAATATCTTCTAATAATAAATAGGTATTTTGATCGATTCTTCAGATTATTAGTCTTGTACACTTATTCTTCTTTATTGAGGTGGATACCGCTTATTCGGTCATAGTCGAGCTTACAACTGCGTGCCAGTCGTTCTTCCTTTTTACTATTTGGAGCTAATTGGAGATAACAAGCGAAGTCTGGTCCGTCTCCCCTTGTTCCTTCCAACGGAGTGGAAGTCTTCCTCTTCTCCTGCTTTCCCTGGCGGGTACTGCGTCGAATGCTTTCAGAGCTGTTTTCATCCATTCGGATAATATGACCTAGACCTCTCGAAAACTCTTAACGCCGAATCGTTAGATCTTGTCACCAAACATGCCTTTGCACTATGTAGCAGCGAGGTGATGATTAGTGACTTGTAGAGTTTGGTTTTTGTTTGTCAAGAGAGGACTTTACTTCTCAATTGCCTACTCAGTCCGAAGGAGCACCTCTTTGCATTAGTTATTCTGCGTAAGATTTTGGGGTTGATGTTGCTGTTGGTGTTAATGTTGGTTCCAAGAAAAACGAAATTTACGGATCTTTAAAAAAGCGAGTTGGAGCTTAAGACTTTATCTGAAAATATCTGAAATTTGCACGAACTTCTGCATCTCGCTCATAATTGTGTCCCCTTTTCTCACACTACAGCAAATATTTTCATAAGACCCGCTCAGTTACTCATAAGCACCGACAACAAAATTGGCTACCAAACTCAACAGGAGACATTAAACGGTGGGTTAGTTGCATTTTTATACACCATAACTGCGTCAGCACATGTCCACTACTCCACCGAGCTAATTGGACGCGTCTACTTAGCTAGTTGATGACCGACTGCTCAATTGTGTGTAAACATTTTAGTGTTGTTGTGCAAAATTACCTGTGAACATGAAGTAGTCTGTGTCCAAAGAAAAAAAAAATTGCACGAAAAAATGACTTGGTGATAGGTGAGTGGGGGGTGTTAATAGGTCAAAGGCACAACTTGCTGTATTGTCTATAAAAAAAGTCATAAAATTTTATAGTACAACAAAGTGCATGTCTAGTAAATACAACAACTCAAAATGATAGTTTCTGTAGTGGGTAATGCAAAGGGTCACAACTGGGGCGGCAGGAGGATGTTGTGTAAATGTCTCAGGCAATAAAATCGACTCTAATATCGGGCGGTCAGTTCGAAATTGGCAAATTCCGCTCGGGTTGTTGGTGGTGGGTGTTTAGTTCATTGAGTTTCTTGGCGCAGCAACAGCTTGTGGTTCGTGGTAAACGACTTTGGGGTGGGGTAGCAAGTAGTCCATAAAAATTAAGCCGCTGTTATGAGACTGGGACACTGTTTGCGGATGTGGAGATCTGCGACAAACACATACACATACATACATATATGTTTTCCTAAGCGTTTTATCGCCTGTCTGTCCGCTTGTGCTCCACAACTCTACTTCGTTGTAATTGCTTCAGCGCTGCTGTTGCTCCGTCATTATGCGCCTCAATGTTTTCTTCGCGCATTAATCGAAATTGCAACCACACCAACACACAAACAATTATAGGTGAATTTGTGTGTGTGTATGCATGACTGCATTGAATAACGATCAAACGCTTTGCATTAATGAAAGAGAAGCAGGAAATGAAGCTGGCTCGGTGGCCATAAAATGTTATCGTCTTAGGGCAGCGTGTAAGGAGTTGATTAAATAGGTAGCCAAACAGTAGAAGTAATTACACGATGACCGCGCAGATAGTGTGGGTTCAATTAAATTGTATTACAATGGGGAGGGAGAAAGTGGACATCGATACATACAAGTGTCGTGGCGCGCCTCCTATATCTAAGTGATTGATGTTGGTAACATATCGAAACGCAAGTCACAGTATTTACTGCGTTTGATCTCTTAAAGCTGCTACAAGAAGCAATCTCATATACTGAGCGTAATGAGCTGAGCCTTTCCATATAACTGAGTTTAGATTTAGACTCAGTATGTCAAAAAGTACTTCTTGTTTATCACAATAATATCTTTAGTAACTTTCTGGTTTTTTGTCTTAGCTTTCGAAGCGCATCACATATATTGAACTGCAGAAGTCAGATTAGTTGAGACACAACATCATGCTGAGCTCAGATTGGTGAGCAAAGAGACTCGATATTCAATTCTCACTCTCTATCTTCAGAACTCTCCTTTTAAGTGGTTTATGTAATAGGTCTCGATCAAATCAGAGAGAACAGCTGATACGGGAAATTTCTATACCGAAATATTTAAGGAATGGGAATCACCTGTTGAAAGCTGTCTCCATGCAGAGCTCCGACAACGGAGTATAGTGAAGGAAAACAACCGCCTGCTCAATTGACGACCCACTTTTGAGTCAGATTTTTTATTCCGTATGTGAAGGAGAAGATGTTCTAATATTAATGCCGCCAGCTTCATTGACGACTCTCCTTTGAGTCAATCCTTTAATCCCATATTGGAAAAAAATATTTGTCTGAGATAAAACTGATGACATGTTTGAAATTCAGTTTTGCAACCGTTGAATATGGAGAAAAAAGTATCAGCATGTTTTCACCGCACCTTTCTCCCTATAGCTTTGATAGCTTGCAGCATTCGTCAATATTTTTAGCCTGCTTGCTGGACAATGTCCAGTAAGAGCTCACATAACTACGATAAGACGAACTTTGCTAAAAGCTCATAGTTCAGAAAATCTCCTGTGTTCTATCTAGGTCAAAAGGATATTGCAGCTGTACAAGAGCGGGTTGTCGACCAACAACTGCTAAGCGCATAATGTAAGAGGGTCAATGGTGCACCTTTAGCTAGTTCGTCGGCTTTGCAGTTGCCAGCGACTCCGCTAAGACCAAGTTCCAGGCATCCAAACCAGTCTGCTGCTGCTATTTTTAGTGACAACATACGCTACTTTACAAGCAAGCTCAGCGGTAGTATTGCCTCTCTGCTGTCGGAGTGACTGTTCATTTCCCCGTTACTTTAGTAGTACCCACTTCTGCATAAAAAATACTACAGCTGTCCGGTAGCTTAAAGCTAGGATTGACAGAGAACCACTTAGCTTCCAATATTCCCTCCTAGCTTCAACCCACCTGTGAAAACGTTCTTCTTCAGCGAATCTTCCTCATCCATATATACCTCGTTGGTATGTGAGTAGCGGTTTCAGGAAAGCAAGGAATAGTTAAATTCAGCGCGTTCTTCTTCGCCCAGCGTTCTTGAGCCTTAAAAGGCACTTCGCAGCAATGCGAATTAACTATTTAGTTGTTATTATCTTTCGTATAATTGATTAAATTTCAAAAAAAGAACATCTCTTCTTGGACCTAAGGTAGTATTTGACAACAATGTAAGTTACAATATATGATTAAGCCTTCTGAAGATACTAACGGGACTCCAAAAATTAAGATAAGAAACAGCAAAAGATACATCTCAGCCTTCTTGGATCCACACAGCTCCTTGACCAAATGATAGCTCTGTTAAAGTCAATAATTTAGACTTCAGTAGGTTCGCCTAGACAACCATTACTATGAGACTCATGGAAATATGTTGAAATCTGCGCTATCTAACATTATTTATTTTGCCTTCTTTTACAATTGGTGTTCTACAAAATGATTGCTTCCGCCGTAATGACGTCTACAACTAGGACAAGACCAAACTTGCTGAGAGCAAGCAGTTAAAAAATCAAACTATCGACTACTGGAATCTTACCAGTACTCACCGAGCTCAGTGGTGTTCAGCCAACCCATACTATACTAAGTCAAATGCGTGGAGCTCCTAGATCTTCACAGTAATGACATGGATTTTGCAAGTTCTAATAGCTAAATGAGTTACTACATTATCTCAAAAGGTTTCAGATCTTATCTCCATCAGCTGGGAGGACTAAACAGTAAAAAAAATAAACAGTAAAAAAAAATTTGAGTTGCTGGCAGGACTAAATAGAAAGAGAATACTTGAATTGCAACCAAAACGAGACTTCGATCTCTTTCGACGACTCAAAAGCTAGTCGTTGAAATTCTCATTCCCTCAAAACCAGCTTTAGCCTTTCTTTTCTATGTTAACTACATTCCAATGCTATTTTCGTCAGGAGGGCCCTAAAACAATCCAAATTATTTACATTTAATTAAATACCAATGACAGCACTATTACTTCGGTATTTGATAGTTTCTTTTTTACAGTTCGTTCGTCTTTTTGTACTTCAAGTCCCAAACAGTCAATTGTTATAACAATAAAAACCATAAAACTATGCAAAAGTAATGAACTTTTCGCCAACTTCATGGCACCCAACTCAAATCCAAACGAAAGTAGTCTGAACCTTTTTCCCGTTACGTCAATAACAAATTAACTGACCAAGCGGAGAAATCAAAAATAACTATGCAAAATACCAAATGAGTGGAATGTCCAACTCCCACTGTTCAATTCAGTTCACTGACCATAGTATGCCGCACCCACCCTTCCGGCTGTAATGCGGCACGCAGAGTTGTATCGAAGATTCCTCGAGAAAATCAGAAAATCACATGAAAAGATTTCAAGGAGATAAGACAAAAGATAAATAAACAACAAAATGCGTTAAGCGCAATGAAGAGTTGAGAGCTTGCGAGCTTGGTAAGACAGCAAGCGACGGCTGGTGGAAGCAAGGGTCGATAAGCGGTAGAGAGGGTCGAAAAAAGCAAAAGTGAAAGCAAGTCTTCGCCAGTTATGTGTTAAAGGCATAAAACTTATTTGTGTGTGCATATGAGCCGACCCCGACAATACAAGAAAGTTCGACTGCTCAACTGACAGTTGCAGAAAAGTTTAAACGAAAAATTATAGACACTTCGGTATGTTGTTTACGCACAGCCTGCCAATGTATCCTTTGCATTTCACTGCTCGAGGTATGTGGCTTGGGAGTTCGGGCAAAAGAAAGTTATCCATTTAACTATAAGTAACTGTAAATATCAATAACCGGAAGCTGTCTTCACCGGAAGCGTTTGGCATAATTTTCTCAAGCAACTGACCATTACAAACTTCGATATGTCTGGCTGTCAGTCTGACCCTTCGTCTCCGTCTTAATGTTTGTAGTGTTGTCTTTGTGTTTTGCTCACTTTTTGGACACCCAAACACAATCAGTATTCATATGTTTACACTGTTTATTGGGCATGAGAAATTCCTTGCCAGCAAACCATGTCATCTCCCTGCTTGCTGTCCAACCAAACGCTAAAGGTCATTTACTTTGTGGTTGTCAAGAGTTGTTAGAACTTCAAATTTGTTTTACTTTTCTTTACTTAAGAAATTTCTCTGTTTTATGTTTTCAACACGCAGCAGTGTAAATACTTGTGGGAAAAATCATAAAATTTAAGGGTTGGCAATCAAATTAAATGCAAATCGAAAATTGATATTGTGTCGTGTAAAGGATGTGAGATGGTTGAGTTGTAAGCCGTGAGGTGGGAAGAAAACTGTTATGGGTGAGAGAATTTGTAGAGAGTCTCAAGCGACTCCCAAATATCCAAATATGTACTATTGGATATAATAATTTGGATTTATGGATCCTCATCTATGCTCCAGCGCTCCGAAATCGAATAGGTTTAACGCATAGTGCTATTCATAACAACAAAAAAAAATTAATAAGACCTCTCTTTCATGCTTGCTTTCCACAGAAATATTTTCCTCGGCTTATCGAAAACCCTCCATCTTGGAGGCGCAGTGGCTTAGAGTTAAAGTATATTAAGTTAATATAAAGAGCTGGAATTGTTTGGCTTCATTGATATTTTTTTCGGCTATACCTAAATTGTATTATTAAAAATTAGAAGTTTGACGCGTCCTCATTATTTACGCAATGTAAGGCTTATAGTAAAAATAATGACTTACTTTGTCAGAGCGAGCAGATATTATCTGGGAAATGCTCTGAGCATTATTTTGTATTCACAAGACAAGACAATTAAATTGAGTTGTCCACTGATGTTGTAATGAAAGTTGTAATCGCGCTACTACCTCGTGTGTACATTGGTTTACATACATGTACAGGGTGGGCTATATAAAATTTTAAATATAAAAAGTCAATAAAAAAAGGCTTGGTATTTTTCAAAGATCTAACATTTATTTAAAAGGTTGTTTTATGAAATTTATTTGTGGAAAATAATTTCGGACAAATGAACACCACGGCTGAATTTACAGTAACTTAGCCGATCCACCAAATTTTGAAGTACTTTCTCGATGGTTTCAGGCTTCATGGCAGCTACAGCAGCTTGAATCTCGTATTTTAGATCTAACATTGTTTCTGAGTAGTTGGCGTAACATTTGTCTTTAACAGCTCCCAACAGAAAATAGTTCAGCAGAGTTAAATCGCAGATTCTGGGAGACCAATTCACATCACCTCTTTTGCTGATTATGCGATTTTCGAAGAATGGGCATAAAAGATTGAGTTTAGCGTTTGCTGTATGGCACGTAGCGCCGTCCTGTGCCCCAAATGCGACAATATTGCTTGTTAACGTAACCATCGATAGATGGTTTTTCGGTAAAAGTGACCATCCTTGGTTTTTTTTTCAATATTTCCCAGTTTTCTTCTAGTGAATAGCGACCAATATCGTAAATTTGAGACTTTTTACTGAATATCTGTCACTTTCCGAATGGTATTTGACGTTTCCAATGTCGAAATATAGATAATTCAAATTTAAAACGTTAGATGGCCCACCCGTTATAATTACCGTTCTAGATTACTGCTCTCTGAATCAGCCACACCGGTCAGGAAGAATCTAGATTTATATTCAGTTCAGTTATGTTCATCTCGGCAACATTCCATGCCATTATTTAAGGCCGCATCGACTTCTCGGTGATCATAGCTAATCATGTACGAGTATTCGCTGCTATTTTCCTCAGGACTCTCAACCTCCTCAACATTTGGTTCCAGCAGGACAGCGCTACGTGCCACACAGCAAACGCTAAACTCAATCTTTTACGCCCTACCTTCGAATTTAAAATTTTATATTTTATTTTTTCAATCTAAAGCTGAAGAGGTTCCAAAAAAAGTTATAGGATAGGTTTTGTTTTGTTTTTGTTTGTGTTTGTAGGATTTTTGGTATAAAGTATTTAAATTTAATAACAAAAGGAAAAAAGAAACTTATTACCCTTTAGTCAAGTAGCTCTCTCTCTTTCTTCTTAAGTAAGTGATTACTTTTCTCAGAAAACTCATTAAAGTTGTGGGTAAAAACTTCAAGTTTTTTTTAAAACTATTTCTTAAATTTAAATATCAATTTAGGGTATTCCTCCAGAAAAGAAATTTTCCCTCTGATCTTTACTAACAAGCCAGCAGATTTCTACTGATGTCGAGTCGTCTTGATTTTGATTTTAAACCGGTCAAAACTTGAGAGCTCTATTTAAATTTCCGAAGAAATAAATATAAGTTTCTTATAAGCTATAAAAGTATTGACTACCTTTTCAACACACTTGCAATTAAACTTAGAGCGTTAAAGGGGGGATTAGCATGTGTGGTGCACTAAGGTCCACTCCTACCTGCACTTAACGCCATTTTGAAAATGATGCCCGTAGACATCGCCGGAAGGTAGATAGCAAGGCGTTCAATAGCAGGAGTCTCTTTATGAAAAGACGGGTGCGGGGGCACAGCGGAATCGCAGGCTTTTTAAAAGCTAATGGGTTAACGGGGAAAAGGCACCCTAAAACCCCTTAGAAATTATTTGGGCCTGTGGCAAAACATTTTAGTCCAAGATTGATTGCAGCAGATCTAGTGATCTCTTTGCCCTCAGTAAGGCGAGCCTCTCCCTACCCGGGGGGTTTTTTAAACCGGGCCCCTATTGGCGCCCATATTTAAAAGGGTTTGGGGAAATCTAACCAGACGCCTTTGCAAAACTGTATGGAAGAAGATGAGGTGCAAACAAATCAACACTTCCTTCTTGATTGCCCCGCGTTACGGAGGTCAAGCCTTAAAAAATTGGAAGCGCATACCTTCACACTTTCCCACCAAACTAACGTCAGTTGAAATTAACGTCTGAAAAAAAATTTGGGAGGATGGAGTCATTGTAGAAGTTCACGCAAGTGAGGAAAGTTCTCTGATCCCCATTCACTTGGGAGTGGCCAGAAAGGATTCTTTTACATATGACTCAAGCAGCTCACGACTTCCGGTCTTTGACCAAGTATCCTCTGGGTAGCCTAAGAATATCCGTTTGAAGGCGAGCTAAAGTGAGAAGGGGGAAATTTTATTCCCCTTATTTAAAAAGCCTCGGATGAAGAAACGACTGGCGGCTGTTGTTGACTCGGCTATAATTGCGTAAGCGGTGCCTACGCCAGTAAAAAAAAAAGAAAAAGAAGAAAAAAAAAAATTTTTATTGGCTACTAAGCGTTTTGCTAGTCTATAAGTTTGAATATGCGAATTTTTTTCTTTTCTAGGGTTCACAAAGGACCACATATAGCAGTCCAGTGCGATCTTCAATCAGCCATCTAACCTAACCCTTTAAAAATAGGGGCTTTTGGACTTTCCTTTGTTCAGAAGTTGTAGAAAAATTAATCAAAAGTAATTTTCAAAAGATAAAAAACTCTTGGTAATACTTTTATAAAGTATTAATGGGTTTCTGAGGCTTGATTTGGGTCTTTGAGGTTTTTGTGAGCTCTTGAAAAAGTGCTGGACAATTTTGAGAATTTTTGATACATTCTTACGAACTTTTGTTTTCCGGTGTTTTTTGTTTTTAAAAGATGCTTTTTGTTTTAAAAAATTTTTAAGGGGGGGTTTTAATTCCTATTTAAGTTAACTACTCTCCCGCGGT